>CM024519.1:33975595-35175595 GCA_014182375.1 Eucalyptus virginea | reverse complement strand
TTTATTTGTAAGTTCTTCAGTGTTTGTGTGTGCATTGCTTGCAGTTTATTGCTTGTGATATTTTCTATTTGTGCTTAAAGATTCTTACAGATAGTCTAATCATGTGACTTTTGCATTTAAGTGAGATGATACCTCTTTTGTTGGGAATAGTATTATTTCTGGAAGTTGAGTGACTTAATAGCATGTTGAAGTTCCAATATACTCAAAGCAGTTTTCTATTTGTTCATTTGCTATGACACTCTTCATGCCGTCAAGAGGCTATTGAAGTATTCCCTCTGTTGCTCTAGTCATTTAATCATTGTCAGCATGCTTCTTACGGTATTCGGTATTATTATTTGTTCTTCTGACTTATTTTCATATTGAGTAATCTATTAAGTGCCTGCCAGTGGCTGTAGAGAATTCGCTTAGAGCTTTTGTTTGTTACTCACATAATCTCACAGTGCATCTACTCTGCTTGTAACCTTGTGTGCCTTTGACTGATATAACTGTTTGGTTCCTGCATCCGAATCATTTTTAAGATTTAAGCCCTTGGATGAGAATTATGTGTTTTATTCTGCATTTTTCCATGCGATTTTTAACTATTTATATTCTTCCTGCATCGTCCTCTGACTACTTGTATTCCATCTCATGATTATATATCGTTTTCTGGATTTTCTGACCATTAGACTTGTTTGATCCTCTATTAAACATGTCACTTGCGTGCTTGCATGTGTGTTGGCAACAATATTTTAGACATGGTGTATACTGAAAGCTCTTAATTCTGACGACAAAATTAGAATTAGTTTGCTTTTTGGGGTATAATGCCATCCTCTCTTTTCATTGTGTATGCCTGATATTTCTTTTGTATTGAAGATTGAACCTTGGGGCAGCTCGTTAACTTTGTAGTTATGCCATCTTTTAAAGAAATATAGATTCTTGCAGATATTGTTCTTTAATATTGAAGTGGATAGTTGATGGTGTAAAGTTATTTGGTGCTGGTATGCCTAGGGGAATAAATCTTGGATTAGTGAGAAACAATCTCAGTTCTTATAGCTTAGCTACTTATACTAGTGAAACCATGTGGTTCTCTAAGCATTCTGTTTGCAAGGAGTGTTTGTCTGTTGAAATTCTTAATATGTAGATGGGAACATGACAAGCAACATTTTTCTTCTTGAAACTCTTTATTTACTGCTAGTTTTGTTGTGGTTTTTGGAACACATAGTTGAGGTTGCATCATGTCTACGTTCTCATACCTTCACTCAGGGACCTTTAGCTTATTCATCACTGTAAACTTGATTTTTCTTGCTGTCATATGAAATCAGACCTTTTTAAGTGTTTTGATCATCTTAAAACTTTTTGTTTAATTCTACAACGGAAGATATCGACGGTTTCTTGGCCTGTGAAAATATTTGGCACAGCCAAGATCCAATCGAGTCCCCAATTCAGGGGTGAATGAATTTTGAAGCTTTGGTTTTTTGTTAAGGATGTTATAGAAGCTACTTTCTATTTCTAATGATAGAGAACACTGAACAGTGGGACTTGCATGTCAAGATGTTTTTTTAGTCGTTCGTGGTTTTTAAATGTTGTTGGAAGAAAAGGCACCTGAAAGAGTAAATGATCTTTCAAGTTATTTTGCTTTCGATGAGAAACTAAAAATTATCATTCTGTTAGAATGTCCAAAATTTACCTTTGCATGTAAATAACTGAAAACTGCCATGCTTGATTACAGAGATTATTGAACAGGTTTTCATGAACATTCCAGATAGGCACTTTATATTCATTCTTTTGTCTCCATTGCATGGGGCATGTGGCATGGACAGAAAGTCATGAAACTGACTGTAACTTTGATGGAAACACCAGCATTGGACTGCATCGCTAACTTTTTCTAATCAATTTGCTTTCTTCTGTACTTGTTTGGATATCTGTTTCTCTCACGAAGTAATTATTTCTTATGCAAATGGTGCTTTGGCTCATTCTTTTTTTTTCATAGCTAAAGAAGGGTCAATACCAAGACTTGAAGCTCTGCGGCAGTACTATGGACTACTTGGAGATGGTGAAGACCTTTATGACTATCGTATATGAGAGGGATAATGCATGGCGTTTTCCCATGGATGTTAGGAGTGGAACTTCCATTTTAAGTTTGAAAGACCTTTGAATTTATGTTTTTGACTTGATTAGCTTGAGCAACCAACTTTGTGGATAATATTATGGCTTGACATTGCTTAAGTCATAGATGTTGTAGATTATCGTAGAACTATCATTTGAATCGTGATGTAATAGGATTTAGTTGAGGATGTTTCGCTCATGTTCCGTCCTTGATTGGCTATTCTTCTGTATCATTTTTTACAGCCTCTTTTTCCCCGACTGTATCACCATTGTTGACCACACGATGTGTTTTTTGTAGACTGTAGAAAACCTAACTATACGGTAGTTGATTGGCCCATGTGAATTGTACATGTCTTATAACCTTGTAAATATCTATTTCTAGTCAATCCCATATCTCATCTTTTGCAACACTTTTGCTCTTATCTGTATCCCCTTTTCCTACCTATCTGCTTAATTACATTTGGATTGCAGATTTTACCCAAAATTATGAGTTTTCTGTGAAATTCTGCATGGCGTATTTTAGCCTGTAAACCAATGTTACTGGTAGCTTTTGCGTTGTTGATTTGTCTTCCGCTCCGATTTTTGGCTAATGAATTGCCAAATTGCGAGTTGCACTGTTTGTACTTTTGTGGCTGGAAACTGGAAGGCCCTAGCACATGTTGGACTGTAATCAGTCCAACTGGATGGTTTTCTTCCTTCTCCTCTTTAGTTGCATGTTGATGTTAAGTTTGACAAATAGAGTTCGGTTTCTTGTTTCAAAATGCCCAAGAGGCATGAGCATGTCGGAGATGCTCAAATTTTGCAAAACTGATGCCAAGGAGTTAGAATATTACTCTCCTAGCTCGTGATTTCGCTACACATTCATACGTTGCATTCAAGATGTTCATTTAACCATTTCCACCGCCTTCTCAGGCTACATCCTATTCGTTTCTTTCATCAGATATCATGCTTGTTCCGCAGTCCCTTAGGATGGCCACTTCTTTTCCTAATTACCGATTGTAAATAGGCGCTTGGTTCAGCTTTGCATCTATTACTCTTTGTTATCCCCTCTTACCATTACTAGATCAGTCTATCCGCATGCATTGATGTGAAACCCGCTCGCCTGCGATGGGTCTCCAAATTCTTGATAAAGTAGGCACCCATTGAGCAACTTTAACCCATTTATAGTCGCGTGGCTAGAAGTCATTCTTTCCCGATGGAGCGGAACCCTCCCAACAAAACACTGCATA
Source organism: Eucalyptus virginea (assembly GCA_014182375.1). Classification (NCBI taxonomy): domain Eukaryota; kingdom Viridiplantae; phylum Streptophyta; class Magnoliopsida; order Myrtales; family Myrtaceae; genus Eucalyptus; species Eucalyptus virginea. The sequence continues at coordinate 35,172,281 of CM024519.1, read as the reverse complement.
AAACAAATGGACATAAATGTTAACTAAAACATGCAATTACGGTCCCATGCCATGGCAAAAAATATCCTGCTGTATCTGGACAACTAGCCGAGATAGAATTTTGACGATCAGTGCCGTGTAAAATCGAGCATATTTGTACTGTTATTTCGAGAAATGGAGGATTGGTTGGGAGATTACATATATGATCATATTTGCATGACCTATGCCTCAAATCTCAAAACTTCGAGCATCTGATGGATCCCATGGATATGTCTAGTTCTAATAAGCTGTCTTCCTCATTGATTTCATCATCTGTCAAAATCTCTGTCGCTTCCTGCTTCTCAACAACGAACTTTGTTGAGAAATCATCCGAGCAAACGTTACCTGGTAGAGAGATCTCAATGAGGCTGCCGTCATCATCATCATCGTCCTCGCTTGAACAGACCAGTGGGCCGCAACTTCTGTTTTTAGAACTGATGAAATTTAGCTCGAAAGTTCCACTTTCTATCAATTCATCACTACTTTCACCGCCTGCTGGAAAATTAAGCGATTCTTCCCTTAATTTAACCATCTGGGAAGCACTTCCTGCTCCATCCGATTCTGCTACCTGTTGGGTTTGTTGTTGGAAGTGCTTGTCAACCATACCTATGTGGTGAAGTGCCAGATTTTCAGCAGCACTTTCGTCCACGGCTTTCTTCTTCTTCAGGAAAGATGTGACAAAGAAAACGGCTGAGAGTGCCAAGAGTGGAATCTTGACTGGAAGAGGAAGGAAACCAGAACTCGTAAAACCGGCAAAAACTAAAGAAGCAACCATCACTCTAATGTTGAATTTTGATGTTTTGACGGGAAGGAGGGCACAAATTTGCTTCTCTGCAAGTTTTCTCATCCTGGAAGAGAAGGGAAAAAGGAAGCAACGATGGACAATATTGTGGGGACTATAGTGGCATCAACAAAAAGAAAGCAGCAAAAATAACGTAATTTCTACATGCCTCAGGCTGAAAGGAACAGATCGGCTTTGAAGATGGGCAGAGAGTCTGAAATGATAATTATCTGCCAAGCTGTCTCCAAACTTTGGCTACCAGTTGAGATTTTCCTTTTCAGGAAACGAATGAAAAAAAAAAAAGAGAAGAAGAAGATGGTCTTGGAACAGAGACAGAGAAACTTTCTTTTCAGTAGGAAGAAACTTGCAAAGGTCAGAAGCAGAGCTTCTGAGTTCTGAGAGAGGTGAGCTACAATCTTCGTCCTCTTCACTCAGATTTCACCGGATATAATCAATTCAGAAACTGGGAATGCTCTTAAACACGTGCCAAAAGGGCTTTTGACTAACGAAGCAATCATGGTGTTTCCATTAAGGATGGAGAATCATGGTGTCTGGATTTGCTTTAAAGACTTTAACACGTCCCTAGTCCCCCTAATCACCCTCCCGTGCTTTACCTGCAATCATAGTCACAAGCACGAGTTAAGATGGACCACAAGTCTGGCGATCTCGATGATATCTTAATTCGGTTGGACTGGACAGTCAAAGCTTGTCATGCATTAGTTTGAAGTGTAGTTAATTGAAAATAGGGGTCTGTTCGAGTAGTCATCTACAGTGGATGCATTCAGGTTAGGTGATCTTGGCATGGCCTTACCCATGTCTTACAGATAATATTTCATGACCTTGAGGAGACCTGATTGTTTATGTCCAAAGTCCACTTAGTGGTTATTTTATAATTCGACTGTCGAACCATCATGAACTCGAGAGTCAAGCACATGCATACAAGATGCCCAGTAATCAAGAAAACGTAATTTGCATCAACGTGCTGGTGATTTCAGTTAGTAATGACTCAATTTGCACCAGAGGACATCCGGTGTTCTGGTGTAAACAAGAAGCACATCAGCTGTACTGAATTGGTTACTTGATCTATGGCATCCAAAACGTCAACGGTAAAAGAAATCTGAAGGATAACCTGTCGTAAGCACAAAAAGATTCATAATGACTTACGAATAAGGGATAGGCGGGAAGGGATTGAAAAGTTTAAACAGACAAAATGTTCCATGGACGCAAATAAAGATCACACATGAGAAGACAGATATGAAAACACGTGAGTGAAGTGCAAGTCAGTACAGGGCGAGATTGGCATATGTGCTGCGCTAACTGAACAGTATGTATCATGACAGGTGGACTACGGCACCCAGTTTACTCCATTGTTAGTAGAATGGACTTTCATCAAGAGAACAATACGCAACTGCCAATGCTACTCCTGCATTAGAAATGGAAATTGAAGAGCTTCCGAACCAAATCTTTCATTTTCCTAATGCAACTAGTGTTGTGGGATTCTTCTAAACCATGAAATAACTCCTCTAATCACAGGACCTTACATATACACATAACATCAATAATCCGATATGATATACACAGCTGCACAAGTCATTAATCGCTCAAGTATGGTGCAATCACGTCTCTGCTTAGGATGATTGGGCAAGTGTTATATCAGAACCAGACAAAGTTCCTGATTGATCGACATCAAGATCATCAAACTCCTCTAAAATTAGTGAGATATCTTCTTGACTAATCTTCCCCATTTCCTTGAGCTTATATATAATGAACTCAGCAGCCCTGAAAAGCAAGAATCACATCAATTATAAGTGCAGATAAAAGACAAATATATGCGATCAACAAGCAAGTAGCAATAGAAACAGCATACTGGGGCATTTTCAAAGATTCAGCTCATGGAAAAGTGGAAGTGGTATTTTTCCAAAAGAAATAATTCTCTTTTTTCAAACATCAGAGATCCTAGATTATTGCCAACCCAAGGACCAGAGTAAGTTTCTAATCTTTAAGTGACAGTTCCTGTGCTAATCAGTGGCTGATAGATGAAAAAGTCATCAAGATGCCACATATAGGCTGTCAATAAAGCAAAATTCAACTTACCCAACAACCCCATCATTATCAAGATCAGCTGCCTCCAGATCCACGTTAGTCATCCTCCTAGAGAGAACCCATTTGACCAATGCCCTCTGTCTATTTTCCGTGTTTAGCTCAGCAATGTAGAGGAAAAACTGAGCCAGACATATTGTACTTGTTAGTATCCAAAATACAGCAAATATACGCCCTCCTTCTGTCGAGAAACTTTTATCTCCGTATCCTAGTGTTGTGATGGTAGAACACACACAGTAGAATGCATCAACAATGTCCAGGTTCTCAATTAAAGCAAGAAAAGTTGTTCCAGCAACTATGAGCAACAGCAGAAGGATAAATGCTGTGACACACTTATATCTTACTCCGTTGGTTTCAATTTCTTTTAGCATTTCAGTTGGGCCAACTTTGTTACGCAAATGCAGCGCTTTGACCAGCAGGATTTCCTGCTTCTCTACAAGATAATCTGCCGCTCTGCTCAGAATGAGGCCTACAATAGCCATCCCCGAGAAGACAAAAGCACAAGCAAGTAGTTTCGTCAGAACGCTGCCTGGCACAAGGTCTCCATACCCAACAGTGGTCATCGTCACGATACAGAAATAAACTGCATCAAAAAGGTCGTTTGTCTTTTCTCCATCAATCTGGTTCCTCACGAGGTAAAAACACATAGTGCCAATTCCTAGGTAGAATACCAAGATTATTGCAACTCTTTTGAAACTGGGGTGGAGGTTCCTAAGTATGGAATTGGAAGGCTGGATTGGGCCATTGAGGTTTGCTTCTTGAGGAACGGCTTCTGCAAGAGGAGCACTTTTGCAGCGACGAAGCCTATTTCTCTTGAGTTCCTTTTTATCTGTTTGAGGTGAATTGAGCGGCTTCGACAGCAGGGGCTGCTTCACACCATTAACATCCATGGAGGGGCTTCTGCAACAGAGGATCGCCTGGAGAATATCAAAACATGCCTAAACTTAAAAGACCTCAATCAAAGCCAAGTGAAGAGAGATCACTATCAATGGTTTGATGTAAAATAGCACCACTGACGAGTAAAACCCTATTCAAGCTTCAACAACAATCACGTTTGAGGCAAGTATATTTATGTTGTGGACAATCCAAAGAGACCAGACCACAGCAGAATTTTTCTTGCCTAGAAGAAAGAGGAAAGCCTTTTGATTTCTAACACAGCCAACTCATAAAGATAGTGTACCAAGATAGCATAAGAATGCTACTAAACGGACTGCACCGTGTACAGTGTGAAAAAAAAAAAATGAAAATCTGAAGCCCTGGGATCTGCCTTCATCACATTCCAGAAAAATGCTCGCCCTCGGCTTCCCAGCCCGCCGAGCAATCAATAGTTTTTGGAGCGAACAGATCCAGAGAATCCCATTTCTTTACATGAACGATCCACAGAACTAGTCAGACCAAATTCACCACGCAGTTCCTAATTATAGTTTTCAAGAATTGCACAATCCACTCCGATTTTAGAAAACCAAAAGCAGAGGTAAAAAAAGATCACCTTTCTTTGCCCAACCCGTGAACCCCAAGATCAGAATTGTTTCAGCAGGTAACCAAATTCCGCCAGAGGAAATAAGAGGATCTCAATCCAAAAGTCACTCGCGCTCAAACCCACCAACAAGCTCCCAAGAAGAAAAAAACAATAATAAAAGAAAGGCAAGAATCTTGGAGTAACCCAGATGCTTCCAAAGCTTACCGAAGAAAGCAGGGGAGCATTCAGGACCGGCTCTTTCAGCTTCTTCACGCAAAATTAAAAAAAAAAAAAAAAACTGAGAAAGGAGCAAGCTGGAGAAGGTGGGTGCCGCTTTCAGAGCATGGTAGAGATTTCGACGCGTCGTCTCGTCACTGTGGAACGTCAGTCGGTGATTGGCTGGGATGCACCAACGAGCGTTGACTCCCGCAAATTTGTGGAGCGTGATCCGCAACGTCGGTAAACAAGGAACTGTCATGGTGGGGTAACTCTGTAATCGAACGACACGACACGACAGAGTGCCGAGCATATTCATGATCACTGGACTGATATCCCGAGGTTTTTACGCTTCTAACTCCGGGCTACTTGCATGAACAGGCGACATGAAGTTAAGTATCTCCGCATCAAGATCGATCTAGGTAACGCAGGAGCACGCAGGCTCTAAGACGCGCGAGGTCGAGGTACGTGACATGCTCCGGCACAAGTTTTATCTAACTATTTGCTTTTGATGGTCGCTTGAGTAAATTTCTAACTTCGGATCATAGTTTTTTAATTCTGTCTCGTGCTTTTAAATAAATCTCTAGTTGCTATGCGTTGTTATAAGTTGTTTATGCAACAACCGATTCTATTTTTACTTTAACAAAACCTCAAATTATTATTCGTATAGTGTTTATTCATCCTATGTCGTGCTCTAGCAAATCAATTTTCAAGATCACTTTAGCATATCAATAACAATACTTTAAAATTAAGGAGAATCTAACTAGTGAAGGATACCCATCATTACAGAAAGTTCACATAGAGTAAAATAGGCACAATTTTTTTGAGGATTCGATGCACGACTGTGTATGATGCGAAGAGAAGGCATCACCAGGTGTCAATAAGTGATGATTTTTGCAATTAAAAAGATGTATGTATGGACACCGATTTTGGCAGAATATTTTTTTGTGCTTATTAAGTCAATGATAGTAATAAATGGAAAAAAAAAAAACGCAACATAGCAAGGTAGCTCATATTTTAATAATTAACGACATAAATAGTAATTAAATCTGTGTTGAGTGACGACTTGAAAATATCCCTACGGCATGATAGTCTATGCTTGAAAAATGAATGACGCTGGGGATCATAGAAATGGTCATTCCATCTTAACAGCAAAATTATATTACGTCTTCCACAAATATATCCATATTAAAAACCTAATAGCAGATCCATTGGAAAAAAAAAGTTATCTATTGTTACAAAACTGACTCTCCGTCAGGAGCAGGGGCGATAGACGCTTCGTCTTCCAAAGCATCCACATCCCTTTGATCATGGCAACTTTTCATTTCGCCAACCACAAGACTTGCAAAATCCTTCAACAAGTTCCCCGAATTACATCACTTAAAGAGTTTCTCGCACCAGCAAAAGTTTCGTCTGCCGGGCAGTCAACGCTGATCTGGCCACAGGAAAGCGCCGATGGCGAACGCCCTCTTCTCGTCGAGAGAGCCCCGGCAGTTCATCCCGTATTGCTGGAGGAGCAAGTCCAGCCTCCACTCCTCCATCTTCTGGTAGTCAGCTCTTGTGTACCTCGGGTAGTGAAGGGGCACTTGGAACCTCGTTGCGGTCGCTGGCTCTTCTTCTCTGTCCTTGCCGCTGGCCTTCCCGCTCCGTTGGGCTTGATCACGGGTCGGTCTTCCCTTCTCTTTTTCCTTTCCAGTTCCTTCTGCAGTCCCCATCACTTGGATGAATGCTGAACTGAGCAACCACTTGAAGGCCATTGCTTTCCAGTTCCTGCGCACCAGGGAACAAGAAAAAAAGGCAAGAAAGTGTCACCCAATTTTCAAAGAGAGGGATTTGGAGAGGAAAGAACGCTCGAAGCCAAAGCAAGCCAAAGGGGGTTGTTGCCTGCATATGTATATGTGTCTATATATATAGACTTCTTCGTGGCCCTACACATGGATCAGAAATGGCCACAGGTTTCTCGAGTATGCTAACCTTCTTATTTGTTTTGGGTAGTAAATGAGGTGATGAAAAAATATCTTCGTAAGGTTGTATTCGTGTCTAGGATGGATCTAGATCTCGTGACCAATTTGTGACTTTGGTAGGTGATGGTCGCTTTTCATCTTTAAACCCCACAGCTTCCAGGGAGGGTCGGTCACCTTTAGGGAAGGAGGAAATGTCTAGAAATGAGAGAAAATATCTTGGGCCCAAGGCCGGTTCTTCTAGTCTTAATGCAGGGGAACTAATACGGGAATGCCGGTATTCCAACCATCGAGCGTGATAGCCCAATAACAAGAGTTAGACGTCTCGCTAAGGCCACATATTCGAGCTATTCCGTGGCGAATTTCTAGCCAGGTTATGTCTTGAGCATTGGTAGTTCACGATGAGAGATTCCTTAATTTCTAAATGTGTAAGTGAGCGGCTAAAGTGAAGTGCTTTGAGTTCCCGATGTACTGAGTAATCACGACTCAAGTTGGACATTCTTGTAGCGATGCTCATAAAAGATAATGACACGATTCATTTGTTATCTTTCTATATTATTTTCGGGTTTTAAGATGAACACATCCCGTTCCAATTTGATTACAAATCCAATTGAAATTCAAACTAAATTTTTGAATCTACAAGAGAGAGATGCCTCTTTTCAGTTCGTGCAATAGAGATGGAAGATTTTGTCGCACATCGGATAAATCACGTAATAAGGTTCTCGAACCTAGACGAGACTCACCGGTGCCTCCAGCAAAGGGGAGTAATTTGAAGCTCAAGCTCCGTTCTAGTCAATGGTCGAGTCAGTCGATCTCCAACTCGGGCAGAAGGATTCGAATGGGCTGCTAAGCCCGTCCCGGATTCTGGAAGTTTGGATTTCGCCCCCAAGCCCGGAAGGTCCCGGCCCGGCCCGGACAGGCCCGCTAGATTAACGCCCGATAAAGTTGCGGGATCGACGGCGGTCCATTTGGGCCGAATGCAGGCCCGTGGGCCCTCCTCCACAATCGCCATTTTCTTCTTCTCCATCATCATCATCACCACCTTCGGTCCTACCACACCCATCCCTCCCCCACTTCCTTCTCTCTCATCATTTACCATTAGCTAATCTCTTTTCTCTCTCTTCTTCTTCCCCATGCTCATGGTTTGTTACGCAAGCGCTTCTCATCCCCTGCAAAAATCTCGCTCCCTCCCTCTCTAGAACCTCCGTACGGCCCCCCCTCTCTCTCTCTCTCTCTCCTCTCTTTCTCTCTCTAGCCATCTCCATTTCCACTCTCCCCGTTTCGCTGCTTCGGGAGCGCGCCGCCGCGGCGGGTGTGAACGCGGCCGCCCGTTTGACTTCCCCGCTTCGACCCTCCCGGAAACCCTAATCACGCCGGCGCCCTCGGCTGCTCCGAGCTCCCCGCAGCTCGCTCCCCGGTGGCCCCCAGCCCCCTGCCTGCCGGCGTCTTTGGGGCCCGAGACGCGGCGCTCCGCTTCCCTGGCGATTGCCAGCGTTGGGTCGCCGTAGGCTGCGCCGGCGTCGGTCGAGGATTTTCGGCGAGACGAGGGGGTCCTCTGATCTGGTCGCCGATCGCTGGGGCCGGCGTAGCTGCGTGCGAGGTTTGGTTGATCTGTCGGTAATACGGGTTTTGTGTTAGGTGGGGCTGTTTTGCGGGTTGGAGTTGAGAATTGGCTGTCTGTAGGCCTTCGTTTCCGCCTGGCGGTGGCCATTTTTGCATCCTGATATAGCGTCCGAGAGCTTTTCTGAGCAGGAATTGTTCGTCCGTGGAAAGGCTGAAACTCGGTTGCTTTGACCTCTTTCCACTTTGATCCCCCCACCCTAGGCTGGGGAATTAGGGTTTGATCTGCTTTTCGTACCTCATCTGCAAATCTCCTCTAGATTCCGTACCCTTCGTAAGTTTGCGAGTTCTTGGGTCTGGGCATGTTCTCTATATTTGTAAGACAGTAGTCCTCCCCGTTGGCTAGTCAATTTGGAGAGTTATCACTCTCTGGAGGCCTGATTTCCTTTTCAGTTATGTAGCGAGTATTTAAAGTAGGTTTTGGTGTCTTTGGAACTGCATCGGTTGCTTGGGTGAAAATGTCCGGAGAAGGGTGTTGTTTTGTTGAGTGGAAAGAGCAATTTGTCTCTTCGGAGCGTGGCAACCGTGTGGTTCACTATTTTTTGAAGGATTCTGCTGGGGAAACAATCCTTGCCGTTGTCGGAACTGAGAGGAGCGTCAGGCATATGTTCTATGTTGTTGCTGACGAGTTTGTGCAAGCGTATGGCAGTCAATGTTCAATACATGCTGGCTTCAAGTGGAGATCGAGAAGAGAGGTTGTTGATTGGCTGACATCTATGATATCAAAACACCGTGGTACGTATGAAACCTTATCTTCTCCCCTTGCAGCTTGTAGTATCGCGATTATGAAATAGACCATGAAGAACTATGAATTACCTTAGCGAAAACAATAGAACAGTGTACAAAGCTAGAAGAGCACGTCTTTGCTTGTGTTTCGGTTTGAGAAGAGTGTACTGATATTGTGCATGGAACTAAACAATTTGCAAAATATCACAAGGAGTTGCTGGTTAGTGTCGTTTTCGTGGTTTTGGAATTCAGAAATTCCATATTCTGGAATTCATCTGAAGCAATCTTTGCATGGCAGGCCATCAATATTTTGTGCAAACAGTGTGTTGAAGTGGATATGTAGAGTAGATTGAAGCACATGCAATATTAAGTGCTCTGGCAAGAACCTTACCTTTACTTTCAATATTTCACATAAGCTACTTGTAAAAATTATAGCCACTTGCTGGACTTGCATGGAAGTGAATTATTAAAAAGGATCTTGTGGGTACTACCAATCTATTATTAAATCTGTTGAAGAGAGTAAGCTCTTGTGGGCACAGCATTGAGTTCACATAGTTAAGTTAGATAATGGCATACTGCTGATGATTCAGAACGTCTGGCTGGTGTCTTTGATGCAAGTTGTTGCTAGAAGTAGAATGACCTTTTGATATGTTAACCTTGTATGCTGCAATTAAAATGGACAGTGTCCATGTTTGCATATGGTTGCATATCTCGGGACTCGCAAGATGAAGCATTTACCATGCCAAGTTCTCTGTATCATCGTGAAGATTGTGATGATAAGCTAATTCAACTATCTTTTTGCATTTGCAGGATCCCCAAAAAATGATAAGTTACATGCTCTGAGGAATTTTGAGTTTCCTCTGAAGAGGTCACTAGGTCAAGTTTCAGATTGCCAGGTACAATTTTCTTTTTCCTGCTGTCTACTGCGTTTTTTGCCCGTGATGTTTGTTTAATACTGGTTTTTTAGGGTCGTCTGGCGAGCATACTTGGTGGGCATACCTCAGAAATTGTGTGGTCAGGTACTTCATGGACATGTGGTAAACAACTGAAGCATTACCCATCATTCTGCCGGAACGGGATTACGATAGCTGTAAGCACTAATTACTGAAATTTGAACTGCCAAACTTACGTATAAAATTCATAGGTACGAGGACCTGGGCAAGTAACCAGGAGTTTTTTTGTTGTGTTAGTTGGTGCATTCTTCAAACTTCCAGTTGTCAGACTTAAGTTTTTGCCATGTGAGAGACAAGAAAGTTCTGCCAGATTCTATAAACCTGGAAAATGTATTCGGTTGATCTCTGATATACATGAAATGACCCCTCAAGTGGGCAATCTTGACTTTGAGGGAATTGGATGTTTCACATTGAGATGGAAATGTCATGAGTATTGTTGTTATTCTTGCGCACTATATATATGCTTCATTGTCCTGACAGATAGCAAGCGCCCCCCCGGGGCGGTTCTGCAACTGTGTTTATGTGAATGAATATTACTATTTTCATTGTGTAATCCTAGAGGTATCAACCTCTGTATGCGATCAGTGAAGTTTCATCGGTTTTTATGTTACTGCTCTCCTCAGATTTGCTTTGAGATGTGCATCACAGTTGAAATCACATCTTTGTTGAGTCACGGGCTTCCTGATGTCTTTCAAATTCTTTCGTGTTGTTAGTGCTATATTTTCTCCTGACAAAATGTTTTTATGTTGTCAGATTCATTCGTTTGTATTTGTCATGGGCAAGGGAGAGACTCGCTATCTTGCTTATTTGGAAGACATGTATGAAGACAGAAGGGGACAGAAAAAGGTCAAAATAAGGTGGCTTCACTACAGTGATGAAGTCAAGGGTGTAACACCTATACGAAATCCTCATCCCAAGGAAGTTTTCATAACGCCTTATGCACAGGTCGTCAGTGCAGAATGTGTTGATGGTCCTGCTACAGTTCTGACACGCGAACATTACAATGAGTGTGTGGCTGCTGTTCCTCAAGCATTATCATCCAAAATATACCAATGTTTCAGACAGTTCAGAAATAACAAAGTGAAGTCATTTGAGCTTAGCAAATTGAGGGGCTATTTCGATCAGCCCATTCTCTCTTGTTTCCTTTCCAATCCCTTGCAAAAGCCAGACACAGCATCGAATGGTCTGACTGGGGAGGAAGATGAAGATTTAACCTCAGGTCCTGATGTTAAGGTGGGTGGTAAGAGGACAAGAAGCTGCAGAGGTTACAAGAGGTGTGTTGCAGCTTATTCTGGAGTAAAAAGATCTAGAAGGGATTTTGCTAATCCGACATATGAACCTGCAAATAAGAACTTAATTGATGGTTTGTTGGCTCAGAGGTTGCTATCTCTTAAGCATGTTAACTCTCAGCCTCGTTTTACTCCACGATTTAAAGTTGGCGAAAAGATCGAATTGCTATGCCAAGATAGTGGCATCCGAGGCTGCTGGTTCAGGTGTACTATTTTGCAGGTGACCAGAAAGCAGCTGAAAGTCTGTTATGATGACGTGAAGGATGACGATGGAAGCACCAATCTTGAGGTATGCTAACTTTTTAGTGCTCTAAGCGCAATGTTCTCTTGGGTATTATTCAATTTTATTTAGAATTAGAAGCTCATTTTTTTCTCTGAGATGAAATTATCTTAAATGTTATAGACCCTAAGATGGAGATGTTCATAATTGAGCAAAACTAATTGAAAAGGCTGTTTTCTGATATGCCGTGAACCTTTTAAATGTTTACTTTCCCTTTTTCAGTTATTAGGCTTAGTTGTGGATGAATAAAATAAAAAATATAACCCATGCTCATAGTCCATCTGCTACCCGCATGCTTATCAAACTCACTCTATTCTCCATTAAATTGGCAATTGACGCTTGCACTGCCGGTGTAGGAGTGGATACCTGCGGTCAAATTTGCTGCTCCTGATAAGCTTGGGATGAGGGTGCCAGGCCGCCAAACAATCCGGCCGATTCCATCTTCTGTTGATCAAATTAAACCACCTCTTGATGTTGGAGTGGCGGTTGATGCATGGTGGAGTGATGGCTGGTGGGAAGGGGTTGTAATAGGGGTCAATAACTGTGAAGACGATAATATAAAAATTTATTTTCCTGGTACGTGTGTTAAATAAATATGATAATAAGTTTGTGCTCTCTCGTATCTTTGCATTGATCCGTACGCTGCTTCTATTTCTGTTTCTTTTAATTTTATTCTTGATGACCGGAACAAAAAATGTTATTTTTGGTGGTATTAGGTGAAAACTTCATGAGCACACAAATGAAGTATTTGCGGATTTCTAGAGATTGGGTGGGGGACACATGGATTGATATCGAGGCTAAGAAGGATATTCTTTCGGCCATAAATTCTGCTAATGCCCTGGATTCTAAGCTTTCAGCATCATCAACTGTGATCAAAGAAGTCAAGAGTGATGATGTTGCTGGTTCAGAGGCTGACACAACTACTGTCATTGAAGTCATTTGTGATGAAGGGAAACTCAACTGTGCCACAACTGCTTCTAATGGCCTTGCAGAAGATGTAGACCCTGCTGATGACAAGAATCCATCACCATTGATACATGAAAGCAATGAAGATGATGATTACTACAAAATCAATGACATTCGCAATCTTGAAGGTGACGTCGGAGGTAGTGATGATAATGATGACATTGACGATGATGATGTGGAAGATGATGTGCAAAGTGATGATGACAATGCCCTAGATATGGATGCATCGGAAGCTTCTGCACAAAATTGTAAGCTGGTGGAGATTATGGAAGTGGTAGCATGACAAGTGATGCTGTTTCGTAGGAGAATAATGGAGAACTCCATTTGGCATAGGAAATATTTGGCAGTAGCTGTGTCAAATGCGTAAAGTCACGGTAACATTATGTCTAGTCTTGTAAATATCAACAGCTATCTTGATCGCGGCTCTAGCTGTATGTATTGTAGTGGGTTTAGGATTACCAAGGTCTCAGTTTCAACTAATTGTTTTCGAAGTCTAGATATAGAAGCTTGGCATATGGTCTTTTTTTGTAGAGGGGCCATGAAATGTAGCGGGTGTTTCCACAATTATTACCGCCTGTTCTTCTGTTAGTGCTGGATCAATGTATGATCACCTATATTGTGTACCAGAGGTTGTTTCCTCTTGATCTTCAAGTCATAATTTCTTCTTACTGCTGAAAAGTTTGTATGATAGTGAACAGACTTGGTCATGCCCCAGAGTGTTTCTTTGGTTCAAAAAACGTATTGCCAAAAGTTCAGCATGGGGATCGAAACTTCACTTGCTCGGTTATCGTGCGGATAAACCTGAACTTAGGGTTGAACGTTCTTACGTGCGGGAAGAAGCTGTCGATTCATTCCCCTTCTTTCGGCCCGACTTTCATTCCTTACTGGCAGAAGTAAGTTCCTCAGTTTTGTCTGGTTCATTTTTTAACCTATAATCTGCTTTTCATTCCAAAATAAGAAAAGGAACATTTAGTCATAATGTACACTGCAAATGTTCACCGTTTTGCTTGAGCAATAATCACAAAGGGTATCTGGGCTTTACTTCACCGCATATATATGGTCCGGGACCTAATCATATAAATAGAATGTGGAACAGGGGAGGGAGAAACTCAAAATCGCCCGTGTTGCTCGAGGACATGCCCTCGGAAGAAGGCCCTGAAGAATTTCAGAGTCTGAGCCATCGATCTCCTTGAATAAATTTCTTATCGAGGAACCGACTCGCTTCCTCGTGACCGAACGTTTTCGACCATGGCACTCGCCCCCTTCTGTCAGCTCCTCTGCCTCTGCACTGGTACTCCCCGAACACCGCCGTCCTATTCAAAAACATAGTCCGTCTTAGAATCATTAGCCTTTGAAACATCGAGTTCAAACGACTCAGGACCTCAATTGTTTTGGCATGTTCGATAAGGATAAATTTACTTTTGCCTGTAAGGGTGGTTCCAGTCGCTCCATCCCGGAGGCGTTATGATGTCATCGAGGTAACAATAGGAGTACACTACTCTCGAATAGTCTCCCCATGCTCTCCCCAAGTAGATGTTGCCGGTTCCGTTGATGACACAATTGACAAATGAAAACCCCGAGTCATCGCTCGGTGAATCTCTGTGATGAGCCGCGATCGCCCCGAAATTCGTCGCCGTCGAGTGAATGACACACTCCTGGCACATTCTAATCGAGTTTAGAATCCCCATCCGGCCAGAAAAGATCCCGCCTGAAATCAATTTCTCTACAGGCAAAAAAAAAAAATGGAAAAAAAAGAAACCAAAATTTCCCTGAAAATCTAAGTACCTCGTACAGTGATGTTGATCTGCCAAAGATGAAGTCCACGCTTCCCTGGATGTAGCACTGGTAGAAGTAATGGGAGCCAGTGTCGTCTAGGAGTGTGTCCTGTGTCCCCAACACTCTCACTCTGTAGAACACGGCTTTATCTCCTGAGACTCTTAGAGCCACCGCTTGCATTCCATAACCCCCTGGGACTGCAACCACTGTATTCTGTCACCACCCAACCCCATTAAACCCATGACCACCAAATTAACCTTATTTCTTTAGTTTTCTCTTCCTCTTTTTTGCTGGAGTCACATGATAGGAAAAAGCAAAGCATGCACAGACATTGATTTTTGATTTTTGATTTTTTTAAGTTCTACACTTCCTTTTTTGGGATTACTACCTCGAAGGTGATTCCAGTTGCGCAAAAGAAATCAGATTCTACAGTCACGGAGGCTGATCTGTAGGTTCCCAGTTCGCAGCCATCGGTCTGTTTGTCAGAAGCTTTGTCGTGCCAGGAGATTGTGGTTTTTGAGCTATGATCTTCGTCCCCAATGAAGGAAATGTATGGCTTGAAACTTGGCACATGAACCTTCTCTCTGCACAAAACATAAATTCTCAGTAACATTTTCATTCTTAACCATGAGAGAGAGAGAGAGAGAGTATTCTTTTGTCCCACGTAACCTCCCATAACACCCACGTAACAGCTGTTTTCTTTTTCAGGGAAAGAATGATCACGCTCACACAAACCGCCAACTTATTAAGCAATTCGTCCGTTACTGATAGAAAAACAAAACTGAGCAAAAGCTCAAGCATGACCTGGAAGAGAGAAAACCGATGAATTCAACGGAAAAAGATGTGATTTTTGCGGTGGATGTGTGTAGGCCTTTCAAGATCCTATTGTACTGATTCTTTTTTCCCCATATGGGTTGACGCGATATGGGGAGAATAGCAAGCAACTACAGTGAACTCGTCCAAACCTGTAGGTTCCTGGAAGGATGAGAATTTTCACTCTCTGCGAGTTGTTCTCCGGAACCATGTCGACTGCACCTTGAACTGTGATGGAGTCGCCGCGGCCATTCTTGTCGACGAGGATCACTCCGCTTCGATTAGGCCGACCTTTTCTCGAATACAACTCCTCTCGGATCATGCTTTCGTACTCTTGCTCATTCATTCTCACATCATCCCAACTGATGAAATCCTTCCGTGCCACGGTGCGCATCACTTCAACCTCGCTTAGGACAGTCAAGATCACGACAGCACCCAAGAGAGCTGACGTCAGATCCATCGCCATCCGCCCGAGCCGTCTCGAAACCGCTTCCACCTGGCGAATCGCCGTGAGTTCCTCTCAAGATTCAGTTTCGTCTCAAGACCCACCAAAAGCAGAGACTTTTAACAACCTCATTCGACCGCGGGGCGGTGTCTGATCTTCCTTTTCCCGTTATGAGAACTTTGGAGGGGGTGTCCACGGTATTCGTCAGTTGAGAAGGGAGAGAGAAAGGAATGCGAAACAGGTGAGGACAATAAATACGGGAGCGTGCAGGTGAAGTGTCTGTTCCACCAACGTACGTTTTTTCGCCGAGGCGTAGCGAAGAACATGTCGCATGTCATGCAAAAGCGTCAGTACGTTTAATCAATGATACAAAAGGAAGGGGGCAAGGAAAGTACAAAGATGGGGGGGTGGTGTTTGAAAAAATCCATGCACCCAATAAAGTGAAACGGACAGTTATGGCCGATCATCGCTCGTGGAAAAAAGAGGCCGGTCATGAGGGTTGTGCTCGATGGAAGTTTTGGGGGAATTTCAAAAGGATGATGGGTTTTGCCTGAGAACTGGGAAGAAGTTAATATGGAATAATGCAAATGGAGAGAGTGGTTTGTTGATGAGTAGTTGGAGGAGATGGGGGGAAAAGGCAGCAGTTATGTGGCTTCTTTTTGGGGCGCAAAACTGAAAGATGGCGAAAGTGAAATTTCAAATGTGATTGAAAATGGGAGGTTAAGCTGTGCTGAGGTAGATTTGAATCTGAGCTTTTAGGTTGGGATCAGATGGGTAAGCTCCGCACACGAGTTTTAGTGCAGCTGAAATGTAATGTCCGGTGCCTGCGATTTCGAATGGATGAAAAACGACTGGCCTTTGCGGTGAGGGGAGAAGAAGCTTCGATGGGAGATTTTGCTGTGCGGGGGTTGTAATCAAGGGACCGATCGAATGACAACGATTGTTTTCGGTACTCGTTACAGATGGAATATGAAAACCTCGTTGGCCTTTGAGGCTGTGATACCATGTTCGTATAACGGTGCAGAGGTGTTCAAAGCAAGAATGTACACAGTGACATTCAAGAGTATTCTCGTAAAATAAGAAATATATTATATTATGATGATTTCTCTTCAATCTCTATGGTAAGATTGAATTTGAGATGAATGGTTGTAATTAGAGGGATTCTTGTATAAATATGGCTCCATGCCCTTATTTGTATTCGCTCATAAATACAATCAAAGCTTTTCTCTAGAGTATCTCTAGCGATGATGTAAATAAGGCTAACTTGGAAGAAATTTACGTTCGCATGATTGAGGGAATGCTATGTTTAGCTAAGGCCACATAGGTAAGGAGGAAATACTATGTCACACGGGTAAGGAGGAAATACTATATCAACCAATCCATCAACTAGTCCAGGACATTAGCATGTGACTTGATTTTATGACATTTATAAAAAAGATTGGACCATCAACATAAAAATAAAGAGTATTAAAATAAGGATTTTTTTTTCTAGTGGGACATTAGCATGTGACTAGATTTTATGGCATTTATAAAAAAATCTATTCATTAACATAAATAAATGAGTATCAATTTGAGGATTTTTTTTTTCTGTGGGAACCTAGAGTATTATTTCAATATATATATGTGTGTGTGTGTGTGTGGGTATGATGCAACTCTTTTTTATTATATAATATTTTAAATATATTTTGTTAACTCGAACTTGAAATAGCGATTTGCACAATCTTAATGTCAAATTCGCATCAAAAAAGATTTTACGAGAGAGGTCAGCTGCATGTGTGACAAACGATGGAGGAGTATGCTTGGGAATAAGTTTGCTCAAACCTTGTGGGCTTGAGTCGGTTCGCCCTACGTCTAATGCCTCAATCCCATGTTAACATATCTCAAAAATACGATTTGGGCCGGTGAATAAGCCCACCTCAGTCGGCATATCCATATCCAAAACCACGGCCCATCTTGAGTCGAACCCTCCAAGTCCAAAAACCATTTCTCTCCTCATCGCTCAGAAAGTGTGGATAACACTAGTGACGAGAGAGAGAAGCCGAAGCTCTGAGAGCGCCTGAGCAAGAACCAGCAAAGGAGATATCCGATTCGGAAAAATGGCTTCATCTTCAATCTCCGCGACGCTGTTCTCTTCCCTATCTATTCCCAATTCGCACACGATTTCCCAGAAACCCAGGCCCTCCTGTGCGTTCTTACCCTCTCCGAAGGCGTTGGAGATTCAGACTCTGAAAAGCTCGCGGACGGCGACGAAGGTCGCGGCGGCTCCCGAAGCTCTGGACGGGCAAGAGACTCTCGATGGGCCCGATTCCGGTGCGGTCGAGGTTCGTTCGTTCGTTCGCTCTCTCATCTCTTTTCGAGGCCGCGTTTGTGCTTCTGTTCGGTTGCGAGTAGGGAAATGGAACGAAGTGCGTGGTTGCATTGCGTTCTTGAACGGGAATCTCTGTCGTGCGTGTTCGAGGTCTGTTGTGGTGTTGTGATGGGTCTTTCTTTATTGGAGGATGAGTGGATGAAGTATTGCTGTTGTTTGGTGTGCGAGAATTTCAGCAATTGATTTCCAGGGAAATTATGAGAAAGGATCAAAAGAGAACCTTGGTTCGGGAGAGGGAATTGGTTTCTTTCAATTTGAGTATATAGAAGTTGGTAAATTTTTGTCGGATCAATTAGGTTTCGGAGACACCAACGCGACTGGATATCACCTCCTTACATTAGTTAGTCGAGTTCATAGATAGAGTTTAATGTCTCCGCTCTCTTTATTTTCCCTTGATATACCGGGTTGTTTAGGCCTATTTTTTTTTTTTTTTTTGCATTGATCGCTTAAGAATCGATAATAGTGCAGGGGGCATTTTTTTTAATATCTCATTGCTGCTGTTTGTATTTTGTTGAGTAGAAGATTTCTGGTGTGGAGCTCAGTAATTTCGTGTTTAGAGCCAAATGACTAGACCTCCTTCTTCCCTCCCTATCCATATGCTCGAGATTCAGTCCTGCTTCCCGTCTTTCGACTACTGAGTTGAATCACGAGACAATCATAATAAAAAAGGTCTGGCATCTTATGGAAACAAAAGATTTGCCCATAAAAGTCACACATTGAAGAAAGTATAAAATCTTGTGCATCTCTTGCTGTGAAAATTGGATGGTGTGCTTGTCATTGGTGGAAGACTATTGCATAGTTGTTTGCCACCGTCCTTGTTTGCAAGAGTATAATTTTTTTCTGATGTTTTTCAGATGGCTCCGAAGCAGAAAATCAGAATAAAGCTTCGATCTTATTGGGTGCCCTTAATAGAGGACTCTTGCAAGCAGATAATGGATGCTGCTAGGACTACGAATGCGAAAACTATGGGTCCTGTGCCGTTGCCGACCAAGAAGAGAATCTACTGTGTGCTCAAGTCACCTCACGTGCACAAGGATGCTAGGTTCCATTTTGAGATTAGAACCCACCAGCGCCTTATCGATATTCTATATCCGACTGCACAAACAATAGATTCTCTTATGCAACTTGACCTTCCTGCCGGAGTAGATGTTGAGGTCAAGCTCTGAAGAATTGAGGTTTGCTTGCTTTCACTTTTGTTTTTAGCATAGCTATTTTCTTGGTTAATTCCTTCCCCTCGCAAGTCACAGAACGATGAGAGAAATGTAATCTGCCTTCTCTTGGCTGTAAGTTAAAGATATGTACCTATTATTTCGTAACTGGGTCATGAATTTATTATTAGCACAAGATTGATAGAAGAAAGCATTGCAATGATCTCAACCAGAATGTGATGACCACATCAAAGTTCTAGAGCAACATCCAGAGGTCAAATTTGGATTCTTAACCCGAAAGAATCTCCTAGTCCTTATCATTGGATAGTCAGGACTTGAAAAGAATATCTGTAAAACAGGGCTCTATGCTCATGAATTCTTTTAGTTGTAATTTCTATGATTGAATTAACTTTTGCTGCTGATTCCGAGAACGTGAAACCTGGCCACTGTCTTCTGGGTTTGGTGCAACCTGTTTGAAATCTAATATATCAAATAGAACTCCCTTGTTTGACGATAATTCATTGGACTATAACCTTTGTTTGGCTTGTGGTGGGTTCCCTCCAATTAAAGTTTTGAGCAGTGTCATGGGCCTCATGGCACAAGTTCTCCTATCTTGTAAGAACAATTGTCTCAGCTGGTCTTCAGATATTAGTGGTGCCGACTAGTAGTTTCTCAATCCTTGTATCCTTTCCTATGATTGGTGCCTTAAGCAGTTACCAGGCAAAAGTTAGCAGAGTAGTCCAGAGAATTCATTGAGCTAGATGGGAATGACGATCCTTTGGAAGGCGGAGGGAAAAGCTGACCGGTGTCATTTCTAAATTTTTCGTGCCTACCTTCGGGGTCAACAATTTTGCAAGTCCGTGATTCGCTTGCACGTTTAGAAAGTTAGTAACAAGTAACGCAGAATGACTGACCTCAAGTTATGGTCACATTTACCCTTTCGGAGAGAGATATCAAGAGGGTTTGGTTGATGCAGGAATTGCTGTGCGTTTCACATCGAGCCATTCTGATTTCGAAGAGACTTCGAAATTCCAACATCACCTAATCGCAAGGATTAATAAACAACATGTTAGAGAAAAGCGTGCTTCTTAATGACCGGAGTGGAAGAGGCCAAAATCTCGCTGGTATCTTTGAAAATGTCTCTTTAGCCCATTGTGGTCGGTTCGCAAACTGTGTAGCCGATTGGGTAGTTCAGGCCCATAAAGTGAATTTCCTACCCTTTTTTTTGTGTAGCCTGCCCTCCAATCTTTTGGAGATTTGCTTTGTTTGGATGCCCTTTGTAACTTTGTTGGGTCCTTGTGTAGAACTTTTAAGTATCAATAATATCATGCTTTCGACCAAAAAATAAAGTTAGGTTGCTGGGTGAGATAAAGCACGGGCCATGTTTGGACTCAAGGATTCTTTACTGAGAGCTTTCTTATTCTCCAAAGTGAAAGCCAAATCCAAAGTCAAAAACCATACATACATCAATTCATGTCTAATCTTTTTCCCAGGTCAGTTCACGAGAAAGTTAGTAACAAGTAACGCAGAATGACTGACCTCATGTTATGGTCACATTTACCCTTTTGGAGAGAGATATCAAGAGGGTTTGGTTGATGCTGGAACTGCTGTGCGTTTCACATCAAGCCGTTCTGATTTCGAAGAGACATCGAAATTCCAACATCACCTAATCGCAAGGATTAATAAACATGTTAAGAGAAAAGCGTGCTTCTCAATGACCGGAGTCGAAGAGACCAAAGTCTCACTAGTATCTTTGATAATGTCTCTTTAGCCCATTGTGATCGTTTGCAAACCGTATAGCCGATTGGGTAGCTCAGGCCCATAAAATGAATTTCCTACCCTCTTTTTGTGTAGCCTGCCCTCCAAATTTTTTGGGGATTTACTTTGTTTAGATGCCTCTTTGTTGGTTGTTTGTGTAGAACTTTTAAGTATCAATAATAATGAATTCCTACCCTCTTTTTGTGTAGCCTGCCCTCCAAATCTTTTGGGGATTTACTTTGTTTGGATGTCCCTTTGTTGGTTCTTTGTGCAGAACTTTTAAGTATCAATAATATCACGTTTTCGACCAAAAATATAAAATTAGGTTGCTGGGAGAGATAAAACACGGGCCGTGTCTGGATTCAGGGATTCTTTACTGAGAGCTTTCTTATTCTCCAAAGTGAAGGCCAAATTCCAAAGTCAAAAGCCATACATACATCAATTCATGTCTAATCTTTTCCCAGGTCAGTTCACGAGAAAGGTGTTCCTCGGCAAATTTTCTAACCCGAGCTCCTAATTCTTGGATGGCCTAACTCTTGATTAAGCTGAAATCGGGGAGTAACTCCGAGGAAGATGTCATGCCGACCTGCGTCCAGTCCTCATCAGATTCCTCCAAATTGAGGAAGAGATCAAGGAAAACGCACCGAAGAAGCCAAAACATTTACAAGAGCTTCAAATGATACTTCGAACGTGGATGAACCGAAGTTTGCATTTGCATTTCCGCTTCCTTTCCTCCCATCTGGGTCCCTTCTACTCCTCTTTCACGTTCACACGACGAGAGAATTGGTCAAAAGTGAAACGTACATGTTTCCTCCAAATTAACAATAATAAAGTACAAATCAATCTTACCTTCTCCATCGTCATTTTCTTCGATTCGCTCTCTTCCTTCTCAAGTTAAAAAGATTGGGGAGCACGTCATCGTGCTTGACAAGCTTTTGATTCGGCTTTTGGATAAAGGAAGTCGAATATTCGAGGAGGAGGAAGAGAATATGATGCCGACAAGTGAAGGGCCGCCACGAGATCCGAGGATCTATCAAGAACTAGTTCGAAAACAATATATTCTCGTATTAAATAAAACGCGTAATGCAAAAGTATTCGTGACGACACTACGGATTCGACGATGGATGATGCCTTCGGATTTTTCGCTGCCTTAGCCAGCGCCATGTCGGCATGCTGTTCAGCATCTCGAAGGGGCAAAACCCTTTGCTTCATCGCGAGTGCGAAAGGGACAACTCGGCCTCGGCCTCGGCCCCTCCATCGTACTAACTCACGACTAGTGCCATAAGCTTTTCGAGCGTAGGTCGAAAAAGCTCATTCGAATTTGTTGACCCGTCGGCTCTTTTCTTTTCTTGAATTGACATGATTCGGGTAGCGGTGGTGGTTGTGTGATGTGCGATTATTTGAACAAATTCTTCCCATTCAAATCCCCGCATATTGAACTTTGTCCATCTAAGTCTTTTGATGTTGTGGATTGTGCATGGGGTCCGTATTTATCAAATGAGTCGAATGCATTGGTTGCTTCTGCACCGAAGACAATGACATTTCCAAAAGTATGAAGTATAAAAGAAGTTGATTTTGTATTGTTTTTTTTAGTGTTAATGCTTAAATTACACATCATAATAGAATAGTTGTCAGGTGTTGTGCGTGATTAACTTTCATTTCTCGTGCAACATAAGAATAACAACAAAAACACATAATTCTAATCAGATAAAAAATTAAATTAATTGACATTATTTTTTTGACCACTATATGAATTCTTTTAAAGAAATGGAAAAAATTAAATGGGCATTTTTTCACTAACGAAAAAAAATGTTCATTCCTTCTATATTGCTTCCCACAGAGTGCAAGGACGGAATCGGTTATCACACTATTGGATAATTAAGGTATTTTTCCAAGCGTAGTTTCTTAGAGGTTTTTTTATTTTATTTTATCAAATAACCTAAAAGACACCAAAGGCCGAACCATCTAAGGCAGTATTGACTAATCCTAAGGTTATGTTAGGTCATAAACTTCGGGGAAAATTCCAAATAAGGATCTAAATACTCTAATTTTATCAAATAAGGACTTTAAATGCTCTCACTTCCTCAAATAAAAGCTTAAATTAGTCATATCAATTTAAAAAAAGTTGTTAACTCACTGGTTGATAAGAGTATTTTCATCCTTTATTTTTAAATTTTTTTCTTTTTTTTTTTTTTTTTTTCATTATTAGATAAATTTTTTTTAAAAATGGATGGGAAAAAGGAAAATGGCGAGGGCTATGCATGCCCTTATTGTTGCTGCCCCACCATTGCTAGGAAGGGCTAGAGATGGTGGGAGATGGGCAACCAAGGGTTGGCGAGGGGCGGACCCTTCTTGGTGATGATGGGGGCAGCAATGGTGGTGAGGGCTTAGCTCTCGCCTGATTTCCTTCTTTTTTGTTTTTCTAAATTAACTTATTTTCGATATGATTTAAATAATATTTAAAATTAAATCTACATTGGACAAAAATGCTCTTTACCAATTGGAATATTTAGCCATCCAGTGAGTAAAGGTCTTATTTGAAACTGTTATGACCACTTCAAACTTTTATTTGAAATTGCCACGATTATTTTAAGCTCTTATTTGAAATAAAATCTACTTCGAGTATTTATTTGATAAAATAAAGACACTTTAAATTTTTATTTGGAATTTTCCCTAAACTTTGGGAAATGAGAGTAGAAAATGACCTTTTATGTTTTACCATTTTGTTTGTTTTCTTTGATTGATTTCACATAATTTTCTATTTAAAGATAAACCACTTTAGAATTAGAGCAGCAAGTATATGAGAGGCTAACGTTGCCTTTTGTTTAATGAAAAATATTTTCTAAAAATGATAATTTGAAATAATTAATCAATAAAATATATTTTCATTATTAATAATAATTTATTTCTTAATATTTTAATGAACGATGAGATCTTTTTAATTCATTCATTTTTATAAGTAATATAAGCGATTATTTTCATGAAAAGATTTTTGAAATAATTTATTTTTTGTGTTACATGTGTGAAAAAACAAAAGTATGGACTTAAACACTCGCTTGATTCACATTTATTTTTAGAAAAGAGATGCAGATTTGATTTAGACAGGAAGCATCCTTTTCTTTCGTTTTGGGGCCGGACAGGAAACATCCTCGAGAGGCGTGCTTTTGACCAATCCCCGTGAGTCCATCCTCGTGAATTTCGATTGATGGGGGGGAACATTGACGTGTGCATATAGGTCAGCATCACATATAGCCTGGCAATATAATAAAGATTTAAGACGGCGATTCTCAACGTCGAGTTGGATCGTCTCCTTGTTGAGCAAGGCTTTTCTTGTTGTCCGTGTGCGTTATTTTAATCACTTTGATTATTTAGGCAATTATCGAGGCCAAAGGGGAACTTCGAATTGTCATTACCCAAATAATTATACATTTTTTAATTATAGTATATATATTTTGCGCCCGTTCAATCTTTCTCTGTCATTAGAAGTCAAAGAAGAAGAACGAGTTCTAAAGTTCCTCCAGAGTTTGCTTCCACCCTTCTCCAATTCCATGACGTAAGGCTTGATCAAATGGAATCATATTCATCAAGGATCATCTCTTACCTCGCATTTTGAAAGGGTTTGACCTCGAAACAGGGGGTGATTAGGTTTTCTTTTGGGATTCGCATGAGGAGTGGATTGCACTCGAAATAGTTCTAGAACACCCGAGAGCAAGAAAAGGAGCATACTCACATGAGAATAAAGCTGGCACTATTGACTGGGGAAAAAAAGGAAAAACGAAAGCTGGAAATCCCAATTTCCCATTGGGTGGGTGAAATGAAATGATATGTTGGATTCGTTTCTTAATTTTGAGTATAGTTACTCGTTTAGGTAGGATCTATGTAACGAAATTCATGCATATTCATTAAGTAGGCGATTGTAGAAACTTTACATTTTTCAATTCGGTAATGTTTTCGATATTATGTGTAATCGATACTTTTAAGATTGAACTACTTTTGGTGCATTGGTCGTAGATGGTGTGGATCCACTTCACATGATTAATACCTTGAATTACCATATGATTCAAAACAGAAAAGTTATCTAAAAAGTGCTATATCTATTACATTTGTACCAACTCAATCAAAAATCTGTTAATTTGGTCAATTTAATCATAAATTTTATATCAATTTAATCATAAATATTTTGATAATTTATTAATTTAATACTAAATCTTTAAATGATTTGCCCTTTTAATTTTGGTTGAAAATTGCCGATGTGATGATCTAATCAGTGGAATGATATTGATACAATTTTCAAAACTTTTATGAAATTTGTATTATTTTTTTCCTAACTCTAGGACCTCGCCAACTCAAGGTTTGAGATAAAATAAAATAAAATAGAGAAAGAAAAAGATAATAAAAAATTTAGAAACCTAACAAAAATTTAAAATCACAAAAAATTATCTACATCAATGCCACATAGGAGTTCTGCATTGACTAGATTATTATGTAAGTGATTTTTAGTTAAAAAGTTGACTGAAAATATTAAATTTATGATTAAATTAATAAATCGCTAGAAGATAAATTTGATTAGATTAAAAGGTATAAAATCGTGCCGATTCAAGATCGTGCTAGAGTTTTGTTCAAGATAAAAAAAAAAAAAAAAAAAAAAAAAAAAAAAAAAAAAAAAAAAGATCGTGCTAGAGTCAAGTCTTCCCTGACGCGTGGGCCCTCCGGTAAAAGCAGTCCACGGACGGAGCTTTTTCCGCTCGAAGTTACGTAAGGGGTTACATAAACATTGCAATAATTGAGGCCCCCCCAGGATGAACGAACGGTCAAACGCGTTTCTCTCTTCGATTCCTTCTTCTCTTCCCCGTCCAGCCCCGCGCTCCTCGGGATGACTCGATCCAGCGAATGGGGGGCGACACGTGGGCGACAGCGTCACCTCGAGACCAGTCGCTGTCTATTGGCTGCACCTGCATGGTGGTTCCACGTCGCTTGACTTAACGTTGGAGGGACGTGGCGCTTTGGGTCCTAGGTAAGGTAAAGGTAAGGTAAATCGGTGGGGTCCCTCGACGGGGGTTGTCGGGTCTGTTGGTGGATGACGAGGACGCGCCGCCTTTGGCCTTTACCTCCGCGGCCTTTCCTCTTTGCTTCTTTTAACAACCTTTTTTTTTTGTCATTTAAAGAAAATGGGAGGGAGTGGTATTGAGATTACGTTGCCCGAGAAATGGACGCATGATGGAAAGGAATTTAATAGAATTGATGGACGCCTTCATTCGCGGGTCTACAGGGCGCGAATAAAAGGTCATTCCATTCTAGAAGTATTCCCAAACGATTTTCCTGATTAATGACGAGACGAAAAATCTACTTTTAAAATATAAATTAGTTTGATAACGATACGAAATTTCTTCATTTTGGACAGTGACGATGGCCGACGGGTGATGACATTGACAGGTGAGCGGATCATTACTAGAGAAGTAAAAAAATTTTGCTTATCATTGTTCCAAACCTATTTTTATATTAAAAATTTATTATAGAAATTAAAAAATAAAATTTCGTTACTAAACGGATTTCTATTTCAAATCTATTTCTGAGAATTGAAAAATAGTTATGATTAGAAATAGAATAATTATCACGCATGCTTTAAGAGTCCTTATTCACGCTTGCTTAAAGAAAAATATTAAATTCTCTTTTACAACATAGATTGGCTTGGCCTAACTCAACAGAAGCCATACTATTGGGATGTTAAGGGTGTCTTTTGTCTGAGTGAATTTTTTTCATCGCGAACTAATTTTCTGAACTTTCATGTGTATAATTTGCCAAAATGCCTTATGGTTAAAATTAGGAACATGAATTCCCTATTTTGAAAAGACGTACATTTTACTTTATCATGAATTTTAGTCTAAAACAAACATGCCTTCAGATTATGTTGCACGAGAATTTTTAAAAATTCAAGAAATAAATAAAAAAGTAAAGAACTTTGTCTTTTGACTCGTTTATTTCGCAGGAAATAGATGATTTGGAAAATATTTTTTTTAATGTCCACTTATATCATTAAAAATAATTAGTCAGTGACAAAAATTTATGTCTAGATATGTGGATGATAAAAATATTATTCATTGATTAATTATTTCAAGCAATATAAATAATCATTTTAGGAAATTGTTTCATAATAATTCATTTTTCATGAAATAAATAGGGCCTTAATTAGATTTGATTGGTAGATGGGCATGACCACACTCAAACTCCTGTGTTAGGGTCCCTAATAGACACTTCAGACAACAACTTTGAAAAACTCTACATTTTGCGACTTGATATTTCAAAAATCTATATTGTTTACATCTAAAATTACCACGATTTATTTATTGCATTTCATCCTCCGTTCTACCTACAGGATGTACGAGGTGGGTTTTGCGAACATTACCTGCCAAAAATTCTAGGGATTTCAAAATGTAGGTGCTCACTGTCTGCTTCAAAGTTAGAGGATGCAAAATACCCTGAAGGAGAAACCTGAGGATAGTTTTGAAATATATGGAAGAGGACAATATTTAATTTTCTCGAAATAACAATGGTACTTGTACAGAAAACGAATTCGCTGATTTCAACACCTGATTGAACCAATTGCCCAGTTAATTTATCCCGGAAATAATGGACCGTTTGATCGTCACTTTAATAAAAGGAAAAAGGAAATTTCTTAATCTGATGAACAAGTCAAAAGTACAAGAAAGTTATCGAGTAAATAAAAGTAAAAAAGCCAATTATTTTATTCAAAAGTCGTAATGTACACATGGTGTGGTCATGGTCCACTTTTTTCTATTTGGATTTAGTTGTTTTTGGGAAAAGTATGACCCATAGAATTCAATATTTATTTAGTGTCATGTTGATTTTTCGATCTTTTTTCAAATTGTCTAAACTTCTATTTATTTCTGAAATATAAAACTCGTGGCGGAAACTACTAGACCTATCTCGGTCGAAAACAAAAATGCACATTGAACCATAATCATAAGTTCAGCCGGTTCAATAGAAAGCTAGACTTTTATGACCCATTCTTTTAAAAGGCAAATGACATTTCTTATGTATACATACTACTATTGATAATAAGATAAAATTTCCATGATTGATTTTTATGCATGCGATAGATTGATCTTGGCATTTCCACCGTTATTAGAGAAACATCCTTAACTAGATTTCTATTATTGGTTTGATGGTAATACGACTTCCTTTTAAAAAGCAAATGGGTTATACGCATCTCGCAAGAAAATTAATGCATTCCATATCGGTTACATGAATCTGAATTTAAAAAGAATCGCTTAATTCTAAAAAGAACTAATTTGTTCATCAAAATTTAATAAATTATTTGACCTTTATCGTCATCATCAATCAACTCATTGCCAATTATGAATCTCTTTGTCTCCAACTGTCATCGCTATAGTAAATAATTATTAATGCTTATTGAGAAACTTATTATCAATTGCTATTTTTGTTATTTTCACTATCAACTTCTAGTTCAAAAAAGTTGATTCGCTAAAATCAGATAATAGTAAATTCACGTCGTGGTCGGACATCTTTTTGTTCTCCACAGGAATTTCATCGTTGTTTAAAGAAAAAGATAACGTAACTTCGTAATAGCGTCACATCGGCGTCAACAATTTTTTTTTTTTGGGATCCCTTTTAATAACGGAATCCCTTTCCAAAGGCAAATATTAAATTCCTCTGGATATAAATTATCGAAATTAATCTTGCCAAGAAAAATCCGAGTCCGACCGTTCGTCGGGACGAAATCTCTTCCGCCGCTATAAAACACGACCGTTCTTCCATTTCCCACCACCACCATCTCCTCCACCGCCGCTGCCGCGTGCACCACGACCAGCCTCAGAATCATCATCATCATCATCATCTTCATCTTCTCCTTCCTCGTCTCTCTCGGACATCGCGAACCCCGAACGAAACCTTTGCAGCTTCGTAAATTTCCTCAGATTCGATGGCCGCTTGCATAGACACTACCCGGAGAGAAAGTTGCCAGCTTTCCCGCGACCCGAACAGGTCCCAAGGCGACGATCTTTCCCGCAAGTTCGCGAAATGCTGCCGGCCCAGTTTCTGCGACCGCGTTTCCTCGATGTCGATGATGCCCACGTGCCAGAATCGTGGGGAAGTCGCGTCCTCGTCCGCGTCCGACGAAGCCCTCGATGCACGGGGAGGTGAAGATGATTTGTGGCCCGTGATGCAGGAGGAGGCTCTTTCCGACGCCTGTCAAGAACCCATCTTGTGCAGTTACTACCAGGACTCGATCTTGAGTCACAGCTCGTTGGAAAGCGCTCTGGCGAATCAGCTTTCTGTTAAATTGAGCAATTCGAGCATCTGCAGCAGAACCCTTTTCGACCTTTTCAAGGGTGTCTTTGACGATGACCCTGAAATCATGAGTGCCGTCAGGGCGGATTTGAGAGCAGTGAAGCAGAGGGATCCTGCCTGCAAGACTCACATCCATTGCTTTCTTAACTTTAAAGGGTTTTTGGCATTTCAATCTCATAGAGTGGCTCATAAGCTGTGGTCACAAGGAAGGGAGAGTCTAGCATTCTTGTTGCAGAACAGGGTCTCCGAGGTGTTTGGAGTGGACATCCATCCCGGGGCGAGGATCGGGCAGGGGATACTGGTCGATCACGCGACTGGAGTGGTGGTCGGCGAGACTGCAGTGATCGGGAACGATGTGTCCATTTTGCATAACGTGACTTTGGGAGGCACGGGTAAAGTCTCCGGTGATAGGCACCCCAAGATTGGGGATGGGGTCTTGATAGGCGCCGGGACTTGCATTCTCGGGAACATTACGATTGGTGATGGAGCTAAGATTGGTGCGGGGTCAGTTGTGTTGAAGGATGTGCCGCCCCGAAGAACTGCCGTCGGTAACCCGGCAAGGTTGGTTGGAGGGAAAGAGAACCCAATTGAGCTCGAGAAGTTGCCCAGCTTCACCATGGACCAAACTTCACATATTTCCGAGTGTTCTGACTATGCTATCTAGAAGACTAATCAGTCAGTTAATTTTTCTTCCGTTCATTTATTCTGGTCTGTTTAGTTCGGGTGGAATGTTCTGTTTGTGGTATTTAGAGAGAACGAAAGTTCTCCTGCTCCACAAATGGCAACCACCTTGCTGTCGTATCACTAGCATGAAGGTTTTGTCTTGCTCGCTGCTATAGCTTGCATGGGTTGGAGCAGAAACCATCTACTTAGTTCTGTGTATATTAATGGAGACATTCTCTCAGGAGCTGATAAACTATATTCCCTTTCAATCACAACGGCAAATCGATGTTTGTCGGGTTTCTATGGTTTATTGCTGATTATTATGAAAAGAAAATGGCTATGGCCGTACCATTGTCTAGCTTCTTTGCTCATTCACTCGTAGATTGCTTGAACCGTTGCTGTCTTTTATCATTATGTGCATCGTGCATCATATTTTCCGAACATGCATCTGTTCTAAAGATGCATTTTTGTCTGACATGTCAATAGTTAAAATCTGGAATCGGTGTTTCAGAGTTGGAACCTTGGCATTGCTCCGATGCTCCGTTCAAAGGCAAGTGGCTAGGGGTGTGATTTGCATAGGAATAGATTTGTTGGAAAATAAAAGGGCAATACGGGATAAATTTCTTGTTTTTATCTGTGAAGGAGAACATTCAGGAAAGTCAGAAACAGAAGATCACTCAGGAGGATTAAACTGTGTTGTTATTGTCTTCACTTTAGCACGTGGCTTGAAAGGATGGATCAGAGTATCCTTAAAAGAGGACTAAACTGAGTTGTCATCGTCATCAACCTGAGCAATGTGACTCATTCTTTGGGAAATTCACAGATGAACTCTGGATGCTAAGGCAGAGATTTACCTAGTATCAGTATTGGAATAGTGTTCTTGGATATCTAGGGTTGGTAATGTAGCTGCTGGTTTATGCGAATGGGATTCTAACTGAAAAATCAGGCGGAAGCTTTTGATTTTTCCAACTCCCTTTCTTTGTGATGTGTAATTGACAAAGACCCGTCGGAATGAAACTTTCTTACCAAAAACATAGGAGGGAAAGAAAACTAGCAATTCTCCCCGGTAAACCGTGCACTCATGTTGGCTTTATGGACTGCAACATAACCAGGTATCACATAAAAACAACATGTGGATCTTTACCCTTTGAATTCCAATTCAATGTGCTCGCAGTTCGCTGAGTGCTAAAGGCAAGACCCAGGTGACCATGAGCATGCGTCAATGCCGACCTGTTCTCCTACAATCTAAGTAATGCATCTGGCCCCAAGCTTTCACTCGAGCTCCGAAATTGTATATGTCTACTAAGAGGAGGAAGGTCCTTATCATGTTTTTCAAAGTAAAACATAAGCGACCAAAAATTAAAAAAGTAAAACGAAAAACAAAAAGCAAAACATTTTCATACTTTGTTCTCATTGATGATCATATGTGCTTGGTGCCCGATAAAGAAAATATACTTATATGTGCTAGGTCAAAGATGCACTGAATCTGAACGTATAGGAGAGACATTTGTTGCTTCAGTGTTAAACCGGTAGAAAGGACAGGTCATGCTAAGCCGTCTTGACTTAATGTTTTGAAGAGTTACCCGTCTTGACTAAACAGCTTCTGCCTCCTGATGTCGATAAACTATTGTTTGACAATGCTGAATTATATTCAGCTGGTGAAGCCATTGGAAGCAGGCCATAGAGAATGCCGAATACATAAATTAATCAGTTCCTCTAATTAAGAAGACAGGACGATACAATGGCACAGATGGCTCTTTTGCAGGCCATTGACTCAGGCAACTATAAGAGCTTACTTCTTACCTATCTTGTTCTCCTGCAATGTCCAATGATTACACATTGGGACCACATTTCTTGAAAGAAGATATGGGTTTGTATCGAGTCCTCTTCCTTGCATTTTTCACCTTGCTTCTATCAATCGCTTCTTGTTCTGGACAAATACTATGCTGCAGTGACCAGAGGAAAGCCCCGCTCCACTTCAGCAAGTCCTTATCCCTCAATGCAAATTCTTCTTATACCAAGTGCGACATTCTTGCACATGTTGACTGTTGCTCATGGGATGGGGTTGCCTGCGATAATATGACGGGTGATGTTGTTGGTCGACCTCAGTTGCAGCTGGCTTCACGAGCCTATTCAGCACCATCTTCCTAGTTCCCCATCTGCAGAGGCACAACGTTGCCTTTAACGATATTAATAGCTTGGCAATTTCACTGGAGTTTAGTCAGTTATCAAGCATGGCACACCTTAACCTTTCTTTTGCTCATTTTTTTGTTGCAGTCCCACCTGAAATATCTCATCTTTCAAAACTTTTGAGTCGCTGGATCTTGCTTGCTTTTATCATACTTTATGGTTCGACAATCCTAACTTGAGAACGTTGGTTCGCTGGGACTTGTCCTTGATGCCATGAAACCTGTTCTCAATCTTGCCTAGTTCCTAGATGAACATATCTTTCACATCGGCAAGTCTTGGTAATTGTGCATTACAAGGAACATTCCCAGAGCAGATTTTTCACTTACCCAACCTCAAGGATCCGAATTTGCAGTTAAATACTGATCTCACTGGCACTCTTCCAAAAGTCAACTGGACCAGTCCCCTCGTTGGATCTCTCTTCCCCCAGCTTCTCAGGGGAACTCCCCATTGAAACTGGCAACCTAAAGAATTTGAAGGTTCTAAATCTACATGCCTCCAAATTTACAGGTTCAATCCCTTCGTCGCTTGGGAGCCTCACATGAATGAGTGTTTTGGATTTCTCTCAAATCATTTGTCCAATCCCATCCTCACTAGTAGACCTTTAAGAGCTCACAGTACTGGACCTTTCTGCTAACGGATTTAGTGGCACGGTGCAGCTGGAAATGTTCATGGAACTGCGGAACCTCCACACTTCAACTCTTTCGTTTTGTGGTGATCTGTCTCTGATCAAGGACAGCAGCGTCAATTATATGTTTCTGAATTTTATGTCACTGACATTGACATCTTGCAATCTTCAAGAGTTCCCAAATGTCCCATCAACTCTCAATTCGAGGTTGGAGGTCTTTGATGTTTCTCGCAACCTCATCCAGGGTGAGATACCCTGTTGGTTCTGGGAGGTTGGGAAGGATACACTGGAAGATATATATCTTTATGATAACCTTTTGACGGGAGAAGTTCAAGGAAAATTTTTAAGGAGGAAAGTGAAAAGTATCAACCTCAGGCGCAATTTGCTTGGAGAGGTTCCTTCTCAATTTCGCAATGTGAGTTCTCTTATGAATTTAGTTTTATTGCATAACAAACTCATTGGCAGAATCCCCAATGTACAGGAAATTTGATCAACCTTCAGTGGTTGGACTTGAGCGATAACAATCTCGAAGGGCCACTACCACTTCCGCCACCTTCTCTGTCTGTCTTACAGGTCTCGAGGAACAGTCTCACTGGAGAGATCCCTTCTACGATCTGCAACGTAAATTCCTTTTATGGTCTGAATTTGTCGAGTAACAACTTCATCGGGATGATTCCATAGTATCTTGGGGATTTAAGCTCCCTGTTCTGGTTGGATTTCAGTTATTATCGTTTGGAAGGGTCCCTCGGTCTTTGGCCAACTGCATGAACCTTCTTCAAATAGATTTCAGCAACAGCATGCTCGATGATGCTTTCCCCCATCGGCTGCATCTCTCCTTAAGTATACTTGATTTGAGCTCAAATAAATTCCATGGAACTCTACTAGACCAGCTAAGTACGAAATCTTCATTTTCTTTACTCTATCACATCAGCCTAGCCTAGCTCATAACAACTTTAATGGTTATTTGGTGGTGGATTATTCTGAAAATGCGGGCACACTTGACTTGTCCAACAACTTGAAAGGAAAAATTCTGATTCCACCAGCCTCTCCCAATTTTTTTTTTTTTTTTTCTCTTTCGAACAAGTATAAGGGCGAGATTCCATTTTCAATTTGCAATAGGACGGCTTGTAGCCCTCCTCTTGTCTAATACCAGCTTGACTGGAACAATTCCCCCTTGCCTGCTGAGTTCCAACATGAGCCTCTCTGTTGTAGATCTTCGTCTCAATAACTTCCAATCAGAGGCCGACTGCCTCGATATTTTGTAAATTGTATGAAGCTAGAAGTCCTAGATCTTAGCTATAACCTCATTGAGGATACCCAGTTGGCCGGAGACCCTCCCGGAACTGCAGTCCTTGTCTTGAAATCCAACAACTTCCATGGGTGGATGCAGACTTTCAATGCAAATCATTCCTTCCTGAAGCTGCGGATTCTGAACATCTCTAGGAACTCTTTCCGTGGTCCTCTTTCATCAGTTTTTATTGGAAATTCTAGAGTTATGATGACAGCAGATGGTGAAGAAGACGGTCAGCTGTATATAAGCGACCCGGCATATCAGGATTCTGTGGAGGTTACTGAGAAGAGGATTGGAATTGCACTGGTGAAATTTTGAAGACTTTCACAGCCATCGACTTGTCCAACAATGAACTCCAGGGTGGATCCTTAAAGCCACTGGAAAGCTTATCTCACTTCAAGTACTAAACATCTCAGGAAATAACATCACCGGCCAGATCCCGGCATCTACAGGGAATCCGGGCAATCTCGAGTGGCTAGATCTTTCTTCCAGCAAGCTCAGTGGAGTGATTATGGCAGTACTGACGGACTTGACATCTCTCTCCATCTTCAGAAAATTTACTTACTGGTCCAATTTCCCAAGGCAATCAGTTCCTCACGTTTAAAGGTCATTCATACACTGGTACTCTACAGCTATGCGGATTTCCATTGACAAATTCTTGTAAAGACGATGAAGATCCACGTCCCCCACCATTGACTTTCCTTGAGGAAGATATTTCTGACTCCGAAGATGAATTCGACTGGAAAATCATTTTGATGGGATATAGACGTGGACTAGTATGTGGATTATTGACGGGATATATGGTCCATCACAAATCAAAAATAAGATTTAAGATAAATAGGAGGGGCCGGGGTAGGGTTAGTTTGGTAATCTCTTGACCTCTTGTAAAAGTGAAGGGGGGCAAAGAGGAAGGGACTTGCAGCAGAGGGGGAGAGAGAAAAGGAAAAAAAGCAAAGAAAAGACCCCTACTGTTCATCTTCTCTAGGGGGTTCTTTTGCTGCGCTTCCAATCCCTGCACCGCTGGTCCCCTACATCACCAGTCTCTGGGTTGCGCAGCCGGCCTCCGAGAGGCAACCCCGCCAGCTTAGCGCCCAAGGTCTCGGGTTTGAAACTTTTTGGATCATCTCACAACTTCGGATCCCTGTGAATGCACTTTAAACATCAATGGTTTGTGAGAAATGTGAAATTTTGTAGGATTACTATCAACTGTTCTAAAAATTTAAACTGTTAAATGGGACTTTGAAAGATTTAAATTTAAGACTTTTAACTTTAATACTCTATGATATTTTATGGGATCACTGTCAACTATTCTAAAAGTTTAAACTGTTAGATGAAGGTATGATTTAGTATTTAATTATTCTAATAAGAAAGATTGAAAAATCTTGCATGGATTAGAAAGCTGAACAGAAATCCTCCTAGAATTTATGGAAGATGAGCTAAGCAAGGAGTTCTCATGGTGACTAATCTTCGGCTTCTTCTTTATATATTATTTATGTGACTTACTAATTTCCACTTGAATATTGTTTCTTCTAACATTTTGAGGCTGGCATGTTTTCAACTTCTTATCCTTTTTCCAACTTCAAAAGAAAAAGGAGCAACTGCTACTTCTTTGCTCCCACATATTCAGATGTAGCAATGGGTTAGAAAAATTTGTCCCAGTCATGGATCGCACTTGCTCAATCATCACTGGACGAGAAGGAGGAGACATCTGTGGCTTTATTGCTAAACCAGGATGCCTCTTCCCCCCGAGTCGCAGGTCATGTGCCGAAGTCCGTGACGTCCCTGCACATATTTCAAGAGACTGAAATAAATGCCGCCGATATTCTTTTCCCTCTGACGCTTGCTCAGTATTGTCCTGACTAAGGGCTGTTTATTTATTAGGAAATGTCCTCGACTTTTCGAGCTGAGTGACGATAACAGGTCTCGTCTCGAAAGAACGTCCTTCTTAACCCTTTTTTTTCCCTGTAGTGGGAGAAAAGGACGAGCTAAATGCAGTTAAAAGAAACGCTGTCCTCGCTAGATGGGCCATTTGTACCTACTGAACTTTTTGTGGTATTTGATATTATTGCATTTCACAGAGAGGACTCGTCAAAGAAAGAGAGTTATCAAATTGGTTGAATAACCTCCCCACCAATCCTGGTCAAGTGAAGCTGTTGGGACCAAGCCACTTACAGAGTGAAGCGTAATCACTAAGTGTGCCTCCATGATGAAGCCAATGCGTTGCTCCAATCCAGAAAGTCATTGTCCTGCTGCAATGTGATTGGCTTCGCTCCTGATCCCACCCAATGCTGTCCTCTTCCACCTATAGTCATTCGCGAGATTTCTTTATTAGTTTAATGTCTTTGCCATGGCATTTGTATCTAGGTTATTGTAATCTGAATAGTATTAACATCAATTTAGCGAGACCGTCTGAAGATAAAAAGCAATTGGCTTGTTGAAGAGCAGGTTTTCTGGCATCTGGGCAGCAAGCATTCACAATGTCACATCTTCAACGGCTGTGTCAAAGAAAGTAGAACATGTTGCAACATGATATGCGAAATGGTATGCTGGATCATTGATGCAAATACGAAGAGTTGAAGGTCAAGAGACTTCATTAAATTTACATGATGCACTTGTCCCTTTATGCTCTCATTTGTACTCATTTGCTTGACTTAAATTTTTTAAATGCAGAGGAGAAGGAGACAACTCGACAAATCTGTAAACATGTGAACAGGTATTATACTATGATGAACGTAATAAAAATGGTCAACAAGTTCTTTTCACTCCATCTGATAATGTGAACCCATCTAAAAGATGTTGCTACCCAAAAGGTTCAATCAAAAGACCCTGGGCAGCTGTAGAGGCTCCTGGTCTTTCTTCCTACATTGAACTAAAAGTTTTTAATGCTGAATGACAGGAAGTTCTTGAGCGAACTCTACGTAACAGGATATTATTGGATCATTTTTCATTTTTTTTTTGATCTTTTCACTGAAGATACTCCTAGTTGGAGACTCTTCTCAAACTCAGAGAAAATATTCAGTGGTTAGTGCGCGCCACGTCATCCGCTGACCTGGTGCGCACTAACCAATGCAATACCGGCACGTGTCCCCGAGCGGGACCCGCTGAAAAAGGAAGGCGCTGGTTTTGATCTCGGCTCGGCTCGGCTCCACCGACGGTCGCTTATTCCTCCCGCTCAAAATTTTTTCTCTCTCCTCACTCGAATTTGTAGGGTTTTTCTCTGTCTCCTCTCTCGCCTTTCTCACTCTTCCCTCCCCCTCTCTCTCTCTCCGACGAACAGGACGCGACCTCCGAGTCTCTCTGTGCCACCTCTCTCCGCCTCCGCCTCCGCCTCGGTTCCTTTCCTTCTCCACGCATCCCACCTCTCTCCGCCTCCGGACCTCCGCCTCCGCCTGGGTCGCTGGTCATCCGCCCGGCATCTCGGTCTCGTTCCGAGCGGCACCGGCCCCCGCCGCCGACCGGGCGCTGTCCCGACGCCGGCACGCTGTCGTCGCGAGGGAGATCTCGCGGACTTGGGCGGGGTCGACGGCGCGGCGAAGAAGGAGAGGCTGCGCATTGTCCCTCTCTTTCTCGGTGATTTCGGGCTCGACGTCGAAGCGAGAGAAGGAGGAAGAACAAGAACGAGATGAAGGAGCGAAGGAGAAGATGGGTCCTTGCTTTTCTTTCGCTTCTTGGTTTATCTCTTGAAGTTCCCTTCTACCATTTTCCGTCAGGTAGAGGAAAGCCGCCGTTTTTCCATCTTTTTTCGTCCCTTTTTGGTTCGTTGGTTTTGATGGGAGGGACGGTGTTCGTTTCTCAATTCGTGAATTTTTTTATGTTTGGAGAGGTTGGGTGTTATGAGTTGCTTGTTTGGCGGTTGTTTTAGCGATGATCACTCACCGGTTGTTGGGTTTTATGATTTGGAGGGATGCTTTGCGTTGGTTTGGATCGATCACCGTTGCTCGGCTCTCGGGTTGTGTCTGTCGAAGGCGGGGCATCTTCTCACGATGTTCAGTCCCTCCTGTCTTCTCCAGACAGGGACTTCCTCGTCCGGAACAATGGCGATCAGGTGAAACTCAGTTCTCTTCTTTCACTCTTGCTCTTTCACTGGATGAGGTGAAAGAAAAAGAATTATGGGTCGGCGTCCTTGTCCAAGTTCTCGTGGCCTTCGTCTTCGTGTGGGGTCGTTTCGGCTGATCGGTTCTTGAATTTCGAACAGGGGAGTCTCGTGGTGACGAAGCCGTCGGTTTGTGATGGCTAAGGTAGCGAATTTAGTTCAAGAGAAGCTAGAGTTGGTCGATCTAGGATCGTCATTTTTCGAGTCTTGTCCATTTGGTTCCTTAAACTGGATGATTGGTAGTTGATGCATTACTTTTTAGAGAAAGACATGTTACTTGGAGTTGGATCGGGTGGGAGCAAAGTGTATATGGATCCGATATTGCTAGAAGTAATGCTCTTTAGTGTAAATGCTCACACCTTCAATGTGGTATACTTGTTTTGGTGGAGAAGACTGCTGATTTGCTAACTATTTAATGAGCAGTGCGTAAGGGAAGTGCTTCTGCTGTTGGCATTTGGATGTGTATCTTGAGCAGAAAGTACTACCACAATATGATGATCCGGCTCAAGATGAGGTTAGTTTTTTTTCTCTTTTCTGATTACAAGTGTCATATCTAGCTATTGCGTTCCCACTTCTTTTGATGGTTTCGGGGTAACTCTTGACTCAAGTGGATGTTTGACCTATGAAGCTGAAAGGAAATTGGAAGAGGTAACTAGTTTTTATGCATATTGTGGTTCAAAGCATTAGTTAGAATAGGAATGGGGTCTGCTTGGTCGTTCTAAAAAGTTTCATGTACTTCATATACAGCTAAGAAGGAGGCTACAGGGTGCTTCTTCAAATAGTCATTGTAAAGATC
Source organism: Eucalyptus virginea (assembly GCA_014182375.1). Classification (NCBI taxonomy): domain Eukaryota; kingdom Viridiplantae; phylum Streptophyta; class Magnoliopsida; order Myrtales; family Myrtaceae; genus Eucalyptus; species Eucalyptus virginea. The sequence goes on along the minus strand of CM024519.1, from coordinate 35,133,618 downwards.
TCACCTCATCGCCAAGACCTCGTCCAATTAATACACTCAATAAGAATTGGTTCGATTCGAAAGCCCAAGAAAAGAAATCCTTACGGAAGAAAGAGAAGTTGGACTTAGATGCCCTTGAAGTGGAAGCGGTTTCAAAGCACGGTTGGGTGTTGGAGATCTTGGATCACGTAAGGATGGGAGGAGGCGAGGCTAGCGAGAGAGGAACAAGAGAAAATCGAGGCTGAGATGAGAAAGAATGCCTACCAATTGGCCTATGCTAAAGCGAGAGGAGGCATCTAGGTTCTTTGGTGGAGCAAACTCTTCTGTTAAGACGGAGAATGACGAAAACATGGTCGTTGCGATGACGATGAAGATCTTTATAAATCTTTAGAGAGAGCCGGGAAATTGGCTCTAAAGAAGCAAGAAGAGGAGGGGGCTTACGGTCCTAAAGCGATAGCTCTTCATGCCGATAGTATTCCCAGCACACACAATGCAGAAAATCGAGTGTCGTGATTGGAGAATCACGGGAAACGGGGTTGTCATGACGAAATAGAAGGTTTTGTTTCGAGGCCTCGAGGTTGATGAAGGTATACATTTGATTAATTCTGTGTTGGCTGGACAATTTGCGATCACATTTTCTTTCGAACTGTGGAACCCTTATTTTGTTCTCCAGATTTTTCAAATTACTGCCTTTTGCTAATTTCGGTAGCATTCCGCTTATTGGGTCAAAACTAGTTTAAGTTGGCTGTTTAGTTTAGAATCCCGGTATTGTTTGGATGGTCAATGAGCAACATTTCTTGTTCTTTCACTTTGTATGCATACTTGAAAGATTGTTTGTAAGTGACTTATTTTAGAGTTTGCCTTACGTGTATGTGCGAACAAGCGGTGCACTTGATGCGCCTCATTGAACAACATCTGGACAACTTGCAAACAAGTGAACTTTTCGCATACAACTTGCGATGCATTTGCTCATGCGAGTCATAGTAGCTTGTTTATTTGGGATGCATTTTAACTTCCAAACTAAATTCCTAATCGGTCGAGGGGATTCTTTGTCTTGAAGAGCGGTGGACTTATTCAATTGTATTGGCCATATTGGAGTTGCTTAGTTTTAAAACCACGGTTACTTTTCGGGATATATGCTGGCTAAGAATGATGTTGGTTCTACGAGAAAGGGAGAGGGACATGCATATTGGGCTTGCATTGCAATTTTGAGATTTCATTCATGTAATTGAAGTTACTTCCTCTTCAAATCGGTGTTATATCCACCAATTGCTTGATATGGTCTTTGGTGTACGAAAGAATATGTGATGTTATTTTCTTATCAAGTGAGTTCTTGAAATTGTGCCATTACCCCTCGTTCCAAATTCTCAAAACCCGACACAGAAGATGTCTTCATGGATGAAGACGAAGCGGATAATGAAGTATAAGATGAGCCCGGACGCTGGACAGAATTTAAAGAATTTGGTAATGATGAAGGTCCTGTTAATGAGGGTGAGGAGGAAGTTGTTCTGGATGAGACAATTCATGAAGTTGCGGTGGGTTTAGGGCTGTCGGGTGTCCTAAAGCTGCTCAAGGAATGGGGAACACTTAAAGAAACTGTTGAGTGGGGTGGTAGAAACATGGATAAGAAGAAAAGCAAGCTCGTAGGCACCGTGCTCGCTCGGTATTTGGAGTTCTTGCGGTTTGTCGGATGCCAAGAGGTAAGTGACGAGGACTGCAGCATGTTATCCACTTTCCTTCTTTGCGGACCTTGCGATTGGTAAAGTGCCTAGGAGTCACCGATGATGGCCTGAAGCCACTTGTGGGATCACAAAAGTTAGAGTTGCTTGTGGTGGAAGATTGTCCTCGGATTTCGGAAAGGGGCCTTCAAGGTGCTGCAGAATCTGTTTCTTTCGGGCAAGACTTGTCATGGATGTATTGAAGCCATAAGGGCACCCATTCCATCCTTGTGTCTATTGGATTTAGTAAAAATATGTTTTCTTGTAGTTGTTCAATAGATTTTTATATGATTCAAAAAATCGTCTTGTTTGTGGTTAGAGGAAAAACAATTGTCTTTGTCATTAGTTCTTTGGACTGGTGTTGTATGTCCATGCCAAGGCATATATGCCTTGCCTTCTTTTCGTTGCTTAAGCAAAGCCCCTGTTTTTCTTGTGAATTACTAAATCCCATTGCTTTTTGTTTGGAGCTTTTCGCCATCAAATTTTATCTTTTCGGAAGAACTGATCAGACCTTGGTCCTCATTGATGCAGTAATAAACCAAAGTCTGCATATCTTTCAAAGATTTTGATTGCACTTTTAAGCTATGGCGGGGTCCCTAATGAATTTCTTTTGGACATGGTGGAGAATGCTCTGGGAGATGCAAATAGTGTCATCTCTAGTAAACGAGCAGCTCTAAGAGGTAGTATTCTTCGAACATTTGACTGTTGAAATAATGTCTATTCTTAAAACAGTCCAAAAGAGATTTCTCTCCATTTTTTTTTTCTATACTTGGATGTGCTTCTTTTTTTTTTTTTTTTCTTGATTCGAAATATGCATAAGTAAAAAAATGCATCTCTATTCATCTTTGCTGCTTTTACTTCCCCTGGGTGCGTATTTCCTTCAATTGCTATTTGATGTGTAAACATTTTCCCTTGTGTTTTCCTTTTGTTCTTTTACCGTATGAACAGTTTAGGTGAATCATGCCAAGAAGGATGGTTTGACTGCAGCTAGAATGATCTTATCTCGGGATTCCTCGGGACGAAACATACCTATAGAATTGTCCGTCCATCCCGATGAACGATGAAAAGAAGAGTTTGAAAGGAGGAAGGATTCCTATTCGATTCTTACTATCTAATGGGGACAACCGATCCCACAGAATTCTTAAAAGTGCTAAAGAATAAACGTAGCTATGCTTGTGCGGGGCTTAGATGTTTAATTTAGTTACATGCCTCCATATCGGTCCTTGGATTTAGACATCGGTGGTGTTATATTGCTTTGATGACATCCCATCTACGGTTCTGTTCTTGTTAACCCACGTTTGAGTTTGATATTCACAACTTTGGGGAAAAGGTGTAATTACCTATTGGGCTTTGATGTTATAATGCTGTTTCGGGTGTCTTTACTATTTAATAGTTTGCTTGAATCATCAATGCAGTGACAGTGGACAAATTTCAGGGAAGGTATTAGTATACTGCAATCCTGGTTTGCACTTTGGGGATATTCTTGTTTTGAACGCTACATATGTGGAAGCTCTGGAAACAAAAGTTGGAAATTCAAAGTATGCTATATTTTTCCCTACTAGTGGACTGCGCTCCTTGGCCGATGAAATAGCTGGTGGGGATTTCGATGGGGATATGTATTGGGTTTCACGTAGCCCTCAGGTTGGGATATGTATTCGAATGCTTGGTGGCTCCCATTTTCCAAGCAAGAGGTCTTTGAGTGGAGGGAATTCTGTTGTAACACCTGAAGTTCAGCCATCGGAAGGTAAGCCAGATCTGTCCCCAGGAGAGGACCCATGCACCATCAAGCCTGGTTGCCCAAGGTATTAGTTTTCCCAATTCTATTCAATTTAAACAACTAATTACGTATTGGTGCATATGTAAATGGCATTTGAGACAGCACATGCATATAAATAATCGAATGTTTGTGCAGATATATCACTTGCTACTGGAGTCACCGAGGGGACGATTAGGAACTCCAAGGATCTGTATCCTCACATTTCGAAGATTAATACCAAGCTGATATGCCAAGAAAGAGGATCTAAAGAATTTCTGCAGCTTTTGAGTGTGTAGATATACAATCAAAATCGACATTACTTAACTTTCAGTTAGTTTTGCAAATCAAAACAATATTGAATTTGTAATTATTGTTATAAAGAATAAGGTGGTTCTTAATTCTCACTCTTTGTATTGTTAGAAGATATCTTGAAAACTTTGTTATTCAAATATCAAAATGCTGTGTTCAAGTTCTTTTTGGCCCTCGACTACGAATAGCTTTTTACTATTTTTTTCTCTCACATGGAGCTAACGTAGTCAAAACAAAAATGATAAAGCTAAAAAGGTGTTATTTTTATCCAAATTTGATTTCTTAATTTAAATGTTATTTAAGATTTCAAGTGCACTTACCGTACAAAGAAAAGTAAAACCTTACACATGACCAATTTTTAAAATTGTGATGGAGTCATGTCTTCAAAAGGATAAACTTCAACCACTGGTTCATTTTCTTGATTATGATTCAGCCACGGTAAATCACATGGGACTCCAAACATTTCTCGACATTCTAGACTCATTCTAGACTCAATCAAAATCTATAGATTTAGGTTTAGTCTTGAAACGCAGTTAATGCCAACATTTCTTTGTTCTTCCCAGAGAAAGAGAAAAAGAAGTGTGGAAATGTTGAAATTGAAAGCATACAGTGTCTTTGAATGTACCAAGTTCCATTTTCTGCTAAAGAAGGAAGGCACAATCGAAGTCAAATGTACCGGTTCAATCTGCAAATTTTACCTCTTTGACGAAGTGGAAGATTTATGAACATCAAGTCTCATGCTCCTGACATTTACATTTGAGTTTGATATAAGGGAAGTTGAATTAATCCATCTTCTTTCCCCAACAACTAGACATTGCTCACGAGATGCTATTTCGTGAACGAGAGCTGCACAATTCGGCCTAGAAAAGCTGACAGTTCTTGCAAACCGAAGCGCTTCTATAAGCATGTAGTATCACTATTGAGTATCGCAAGGAACTACTTTTGCAGCACTTCTTCTGTCTTGTTTCTTACGATCGCTCTTCCTTAAGAAGACTAGCAATATGCATTCCGGGAGCATGGGATCATCAAGCAAGACTTTGGAGAATTAATGCGGGATGATTAACTTTTCATTGCCACAAATTATATCAAAGCATATCCGGATGTAGAGTCACCATCCGCCGATGTAACAGAGGACCTATTACCATAACCATAAACTGAACAAGAACTAACCACCAGGACTTGAGGAAAGATCCATACAAAGCGTACTGATTAAACATGTTCTGTTAAGTCCAGTGTGCATGCAAATCTCGAAAAGCTGCATCATCAAAAGGAGAGACGGAGACACTTGCATGACAAACGGACTATTCAAGCCTACCACTCTGTTTGGCACACGGCTACTCGACGATGAACATTATATTACGACAGCAAATTGTCAAAGTCATAATACACGCCATATATCTCACATACAACCCTTTGCGAGATCAAGCTCGGAAACATCCACCCGAAAAAAAAAAAAAAAAAAAAAAAAAGAACTGCTTCAAAGAAGTCATATATAACGAAACTACTAGACAATAACTTCTAGGCCTTATAACAGACCTCACCATCACAGACTCATCCCTCTTTGGCATCTCCTCCTTCCTCTGCTTCCTCCCCAGCTGCTTCATCGTCTTCATCTAACTCGTTTTTAGTCGTTTTCTCTTCTTTAACAGCACATTTTGGGTGGAGATCAAAGTCACACTTCTCGCAATAATACGACCACCCCCCCCCGCCTTACCGCAGCCATCACATATGTACCTTCTCCTCTGAGCAGAAACGAGTTCGTGCTTTTCATGCAAAGGATGCTTCAACTCCTCTGGCCAGCCTTTTATACTTTCCTTGGAACTTTTCCTTGAGATGATCGGCAGTAAAAGGATAAGCATCAGCCCCGTGGTCCATTATAAGATCCCTTGCTTTTTTACTCACCGTCGGCCCGTTGGGCCTATGGCTACAAGTATGGGGATCCCCTTGACCTTGAATTCGTGACTCAAGAAATTCTTCCTCTCAACACCAAAGGGGAGCGCCAGCCATGGCATCTGAGCAAAATAATCGTCGAAGGCAGTGTGGTCCTTGTCGCTGGAGATGAAGATCACCTCAAAGGCATCGTCTGTGGCCTTGATCTTTTCATATGCCTCCGTAAGCACCGGCAGGAATGCTCGGCAAGGAGAGCACCAGTGTGCCGAGAAGTAAAGGAGGACAGTCTTCCCTACCAAGTCCGATACTGGAATCTGCAATCAAAGTTAAGAAACGACCTTTTAGATGAACCGCCAATCAATGGAGAAGGCATGTGAAAACTGCATATATGGAAAGAATTTTCCTAGTTATGGACCTGGTTTCAATCCTTTCCTCAGGTCAAGTAACCCAGGGACAACAATATTTAGGACCTCATTGTAGACATTAAAAATTTCCCTAGTCATTAGCTTCTAGGGGAAAAAACAAATTTACCTTGGTTCCATCCTTTCCAATGACGAAATCCAGATCCCCGAAACCAAGATCGACTCCAAGGTCCGAGATTCTTCCCTTTTCTTCTCTATCTCCGCAAGCTCCGCAAACTTTTCGGGAGTGAAGGGGTAGCGTGATGCCATGCTCTTCGACAGTTTCGGCAACGTTGGGATGGACAGTCTTCCCATCCTGACCGATAATGACCAGAGTGGGTAGGGTCGACAGCTTAAAGTACCTCACCAACTTCTCGCATTTCTTGTCTTTGAATGGTAATGAAAGCCATGGCATGCTTCCGGAGGATTGGTTGAATGACGCTTCATCATCATCAAGAGGTATCTCGAACGATCTCAAAACTCTCTCCTCTCCTCTCGGCCTTCAATTTCTCATAAACCTCCAAGTAACTTAGGGGTGAAATCGACGCATGCCCCGTGCACGGACAACGAGAAGTACGGACCCACGTTTTCCCTTCAAGCTCGAACAGGAACCTAGTTTAGCCACATAACTATTAGTAAAAGGAGGATGGAAAACCGAATCATAAGCACATGCGACCATCAGTTTCAAATGCATCGAAGATCTTTTTTAGGTTTACCTGATTCCCATTGGACGAAACTACGAAGTTACGAGATCCATGGACCAAAAGAGAGGTCACTGATTGATTTATCCTAGCAGCTTCTTCCTGGTCTTTCAACTCTTTGGATGAAAGGGTGACCTTCCACTCCATACTCACGGACAATCGCAACTCCGCTATCTGTTAAGACCGTACCTGTACCATTGAGAATGACAAGGTGGGGTATCCCCCTCACCTTAAACAATTCATCCAAGCTGTTGCGCTTGTCCAAGTCGGAAAAGGGGATTGCAAGCCACGGCATCTTGGAAAAGTATCCACTGAAGGACCCTTCATCCTTATCTGCAGAGATAAAAATGATCTCCAGATCACCTTTTAGGGAAAGTTCATCGTACACCTCCGCCAGAATCAGGGTGAACCGGTGGCACGTACCGCACCACGATGCGGAGAAGTACAAGCCAATCTTCTTCCCCTTCAAGCTATCGACCTTAACCTGATATAGAACAAAAAGATTCCTAATTTGAGTTCTTTCATACGGGTAATCGCGAGCAAGGCACACTAGATCACTTGACCACCACACAAAAATCCTGAAAATGCTCAAGATACACATCCAAATGCCAAGCAGAAGCACTTCCCTTACGCACCGCTCATTAAATAGTTAGCAAATCAGCAGTCTTCTCCACCAAAACAAGTATACCACACCGAAGGTGTGAGCATTTACACTAAAGAGCATTACTTCTAGCAATATCGGATCCATATACACCTTTGCTCCCACCCGATCCAACTCCAAGTAACATGTCTTTCTCTAAAAAGTAATGCATCAACTACCAATCATCCAGTTTCTGAAGGAACCAAATGGACAGCACTCGAAAAATGACGATCCTAGATCAGACCAACTCTAGCTTCTCTTGAACTAAATTCGCTACCTTAGCCATCACAAACCGACGGCTTCGTCACCACAGACTCCCCCAGTTCGAAATTCAAGAACCGATCAGCGAAACGACCCCACACGAAGACGAAGGCCACGAGAACTTGGACAAGGACGCCGACCCATAATTCTTTTTCTTTCACCTCATCCAGTGAAAGAGCAAGAGTGAAAGAAGAGAACCGAGTTTCACTCGATCGCCATTGTTCCGGACGAGGAAGTCCTGTGCCCTGGAGAAGACGGGGAGGGATCGAACATCGTGAGAAGATGCCCCGCCTTCGACGGACACAACCCGAGAGCCGAGCAACGGTGATCGATCCAAACCAACGCAAAGCATCCCTCCAAATCATAAAACCCAACAACCGGTGAGTGATCATCGCTAAAACAACCGCCAAACAAGCAACTCATAACACCCAACCTCTCCAAACATAAAAAAAAATTCACAGAATTGAGAAACGAACACCGTCCCTCCCATCAAAAACCAACGAACCAAAAAGGGACGAAAAAAAGATGGAAAACGGCGGCTTTCCTCTACCCGACGGAAAATGGTAGAAGGGAACTTCAAGAGATAAACCCGAAGCGAAAAGCAAGGACCCATCTTCTCCTTCCGCTCCTTCATCTCGTTCTTGTTCTTCCTCCTTCTCGCTTCGACGTCGAGCCCGAAATCACCGAGAAAGAGAGGGACAATGCGGCGAGGCCTCTCCTTCTTCGCCGCGCCGTCGACCCCGCCCAAGTCCGCCGAGATCTCCCTCGCGACGGAGCGTGCAGCGTCGGGACAGGCGCCCGGTCGGCGGCGGGGGGCTCGGTGCCGCTCGGGAACGAGACCGAGATGCCGAGAGGCGAGATGACCGCCGACCCAAAGGCGGAGGCGGAGGTCCGGAGGCGGAGAGAGGTGGGATGCGCGGAGAAGGAAAGGAACCGAGGCGGAGGCGGAGGCGGAGAGAGGTGGCACGGAGAGACTCGGAGGTCGCGTCCCGTTCGTCGGGAGAGAGAGAGAGGGGGAGGGAAGAGTGAGAAAGGCGAGAGAGGAGAGAGAGAAAAACCCTACAAATTCGAGTGAGGAGAGAAAAAAATTTTGAGCGGGAGGAATAAGCCGACCGTCGGTGGAGCCGAGCCGAGCCGAGATCAAAAACCAGCGCCTTCCTTTTTCAGCGGGTCCCGCTCGGGGACACGTGCCGGTATTGCATTGGTTAGTGCGCACCAGGTCAGCGGATGACGTGGCGCGCACTAACCACTGAATATTTTCTCCTAAACTCAACCTGCTATAAAGTTGCTTATACATCCCTCATGTTCCTTGCAAACATAATTTCAACTAGAAATGATGGAAAGCTATCGAGTCCTCCTCTTTTCCTTTCTGATATTGCATTTATCAACTTTGCCATGGCGGGCCGCATGACCATCACATGACGGCTGCACGACCGTCGCACGACCGCCGCACAACCGCCGCACGACGGCCGCACGACCGCCGCACGACAGCTGCACGATCGTCGCACGACCGCTGCATGATTGCCGCACGACTGCCAACCGTCACCGCCGACCGCCGCACGACGGCTGCACGACCGCCGCACAATTGCCACATGACCGCCAACCGCCGCCGCAGGATTGCCGCCCATAGCCCATTGACCGCAGGAGGGAGCCTATGATATAAAACCTTGACAATTGTGATAATACTCAAGGCATAGACTCCGCCCGTCCCGAAGCTAGCAAAGATGGTGATCAACACATGTTCTTTCATATTAAAAGGTCCTAGATTTAGCGAGAATGTCCATCCCGTGAATGGTACCCGAATCGGCCTCGAATGCAGTGTTCTAGCCATCAATCTTCCCTAGGGAAGTGTAACAATCTGTGCTGCAACCGCCAAAAAGCTAAGTGGGTTAGACTGGTAGCTGAAGAATTGGTTGGCGAAGGCGAAGATCATGCATGAGGCCACCCCGAGAGCCCGTGTCCTGAACGTCAGAATGGGTAGCGAAGGGTCATCCGTGGTCGGAACCGTGAGGCGCACCTCTTCGATGGGGCTATCATCATCTATTCCGCCTCCTCTTGCATGGTAAGTTATTGCGTTCGATCAAGAAACCAGAACAAAAGCCACACTAAGTTTAGGACAACATTGTTATTACAAAAACATCGGAAAAAGTGTAAAAAAATAATCCTAAACATCGATAGATCTGGTCCGAGTGAGGACAACCCTCGCCAAATAAACAGATTTAGTCATCATGTCTGCTGGGTTATCTGCTCTAACAATCTTATTGTAAAAAATTACAAATTTATGTATTTATATTTTTTCCTTACTCACGGACCGCCGATTGTCACCCGTCGCCGCACGACCACTGCACGATGGCTGCACGACTGTCGCACGACCGCCGCACGACGGCTGCACAACCATTGTACGATCGTCGCACGACCGCCGCACAATTGCCGCACGACTGCCGATTGTCACCGCCGATCGCTGCACAACGGCTGCACGACCGCCGCACAATTGCCGCATGATCGCCGACCGCCACCGCAGGATTGCCGCCCACAGCCCACTGACCGCTGGAAGGGGCCTATGATATAAAGCATTGACAATTGTGATAATACTTAGGGCATAGACTCCGCCTATCCCGAACCTGGCAAAGATGGTGATCAACACATATTCTTTCATATTAAAAGGTCATAGATTTAGCAAGAATGTCCATCCCGTGAATGGTACCCGAATCGGCCTCGAAGGCAGTGTCCTAGCCATCAATCTTCCCTAGGGAAGTGTAACAATCTGTGCTGTAACCGCCAAAATGCTGAGTGGGTTAGACCGGTAGCTGAAGAATTGGTTGGTGAAGGCGAGGATCATGCATGAGGCCATCCCGAGAACCCATGTCTTGAACGTCAGAACGGGCAACGAAGGGTCATCCGTGGTCGGAACCGTGAGGCGCACCTCTTCGATGGGGCTATCATCATTTATTCCGCCTCATCCTGCATGGTAAGTTATTGCGTTCGATCAAGAAACCATAACAAAAACCATACTAAGTCTAGAACAACATTGTTATTACAAAAACATCGGAAAAAGTGTAAAAAAAAATCCTAAACATCGATGGATCAGGTCCAAGTGAGGACAACCCTCGCCTGAGTGAGGGCAACCCTTGCCAAAGTAACAAACTTAGTCATCATATCAGTTGGGTTATCTACTGTAACAATCTTTTTGTAAAAAATTATAAATTTTTGTATTTATTTATTTTTCCTTACTCACGAACTGCTGATTGTCGTCTGCCACCGCACGACTGTCACACGACCGCCGCACGACCACTGCACGACCGCCGCACGACTGCCGCACCATTGCCGCACGACTGCCGATTGTTACCGTCGATCGCCGCACAATTGCCGCATGACCGCCGACTGCCGCCGTAGGATTGCCGCCCACAGCCCATCGACTGCGGGAGGGGGCCTATGATATAAAGCCTTGACAATTGTGATAATGCTTAGGGCATAGACTCCGCCTGTCCCGAAGCTGGCAAAGATGGTGATCAACACATGTTCTTTCATATTAAAAGGTCCTGGATTTAGCGAGAATGTCCATCCCGTGAATGGTACTCGGATTGGCCTCGAAGGTAGTGTCCTAGCCATCAATCTTCCCTAGGGAAGTGTAACAATCTGTGCTGCAACTGCCAAAATGCTGAGTGGGTTAGACTAGTAGCTGAAGAATTGGTTGGCGAAGGCGAGGATCACGTATGAGGCCACCCCGAGAACCCATGTCCTAAACGTCAGAACGGGCAGCGAAGGGTCATCCGTGGTTGGAACCGTGGGGTGCACCTCTTCGATGGGGCTATCATCATCTATTCCGCCTCCTGCTGCATGGTAAGTTATTGCGTTCGGTCAAGAAACCAGAACAAAAACCGCACTAAGTCTAGGACAACATTGTTATTACAAAAATATCGGAAAAAGTGTAAAAAAAAAATCCTAAACATCGATGGATCTGGTCCAAGTGAAGACAACCCTCGCTTGGGTGAGGGCAACCCTCGCCAAAGGAACAGACTTAGTCATCATGTCTACTGGGTTATCTGCTATAACAATCTTTTTGTAAAAAATTATAAATTTTTGTATTTATCTTTTTTTCCTTACTCACGGACCACCGATTATCGCCTACCGTCGCACGACCACCGCACAACGACTGCACGACCATCGCACGACCTCCGCACGACGGCTACACGACCGTCGCACGACCACCACACAATTGCCACACGATTGTCGATTGTCACCGTCGACTGCCGCACGACGATTGCACGACCGCCGCACAATTGCCGCATGACCGCCGACCACAGCCGCAGGATTGTCGCCCACAGTCCACTGGCCGCGAGAGGGGGCCTATGATATAAAGCCTTGACAATTGTGATAATGCTCAGGGCATAGATTCCGCCCGTCCCGAAGCTGGCAAAGATGATGATCAACACATGTTTTTTCATATTAAAAGGTCTTGGATTTAGCGAGAATGTCCATCCTATGAATAGTACCCGGATCGGCCTCGAAGGCAGTGTCCTAGCCATCAATCTTCCCTAGGGAAGTGTAACAATTTGTGTTGCAACTGCCAAAATGCTGAGTGGGTTAGACCGGTAGTTGAAGAATTGGTTAGCGAAGGCGAGGATCACGCATGAGGCCACCCCAAGAACCCATGTCCTGAACGTCAGAACGGGCAGCGAAGGGTCATCTGTGGTCGGAACTGTGAGGCGCACCTCTTCGATGGGGCTATCATCATCTATTCCGCCTCCTCCTGCATGGTAAGTTATTGCGTTCGGTCAAGAAACCAGAACAAAAACCACACTAAGTCTAGGACAACATTGTTATTACAAAAACATCAAAAAAAGGCTAAAAAAAATCCTAAACACCGATGGATCTGGTTCAAGTGAGGACAATCCTGGCCTGGGTGAGGGCAACCCCGGCAAGGGCTCCCCTGGCCTGGGCGAGGGCCAACTTCGCTGGATCTGGCCTAGGGAGGCTGGCCCTCACCTGGGCAAGGGCTCGAGAGTCATAATCCTGACGTTTAATTTCAAGATTCATTTGAAAATGTAACCCACCAAAGAGAGAATTTCAACAAGAGATGTAATGCTATCCGCGGTGACGGGCAAGGAGCTTACCGGACAGTTTCTCAACCGACTTTACACCTCCATCCTCGAAACCTGCCATCCTCTCTAGCTCAGTGTCGAACCAGAAGCCGCTATGGCCCAACAATCACTACATGTACTCTCTTCTCGATGGGTCAACTGGCTTTTAAGGCAGAATCTTGCCTCTGGGGTTGATTTCCCACCAACCAATCCATCAATGGACAAGTGAATCAGAGAATACTTGTCTATTTATACCGTTTCATGTAAATGGATAGAGATATTGACCAAGTACGTAAGGATTTTTCTTTTGTTCTTTTGGCAAGCATGTGTGGAAGTTGGATAAGTGATTCACAGCTAGTCCATACTCCAAAGTTGGCGATGCGATCCTGGATTGTGAGAAACATATCATTCTTTGGAGAGAGCGATTATAACAAGCTGTATTTTTTTTTTTTAAATAGAATTGATATCATCAAACACCTCAAATTGGTGGGCGACGGCAGGCTGGGAAGGACGGGTAGTAGGCCCATTGGCATGTAGCTAGCAGCCAACAAGCAGACGATCGACAAGGAGGTGGGCAAGCGGGTGGACGATTGAATAGTAGCAAAGACAAGTGATGAGAATATATTTGAAAGTGGCATTTTCGCATTAGTGGTTGGCCAGTAGCGACGAGCGATGGGCGAGCAACTGGTGGCCGGGTGGACGGCAGGCTAATAGTAAGGACAAGTGATGAGAAAAGTTTTTATTTCTTATTTTTGTTCTAAAAATCAAAATGTAAAAACTTTGATAAGATCCTCGAAAGAACATTAGAAATGAACCTCTCAATTTTTATTCCCTCAAAAAATAAAATATATCTCCAAAGAAATTTGGTCAGGCCTTAATATAGGCATTCTAGTCCTTAAGCATTTTAGTCATCATACAAACCCTAAAGCTAATATTATGTTTCCTATTTTAGAATATGCCTAAACGAGAAGATAATTTTTTTTTTGACTTGGTCAAATATTTTATGACCATATAATCATGCGTCAAGATTTCCATGATTAAGTTAGAAAAGAACATGTCGATGAAAGATGAGGTCCCCACGACAAGTTTTTAGGACCCAATAGGACTTTTGGGTGTACCAATTAGAAAATAGTTTCTACGATCAACCGGCAATTTGCCAAACTTTCCTCACTAATGATAGGACTTTAGGGTGTACCGATTAGAAAATAGTTTCTACGATCAACCGGCAATTTGCCAAACTTTCCTCACTAATGTCAATCTTGAAACGACAACAAAGAAAGTGAGCGAGAAACCTCTCAAAATTTCTGGGGGGTACGAGGGGCTGCATTGTAATTTCAGTCGACTCCCCCTTGCTCTGTCCGCAAGCCAAACACGGTTCGTGTTCCGCCACCAAACATAACACCGAACAGTTGCAGTGCGCAAAATCTCCCGAAGCTCACTTTTCTCCATCTCCATCTCCGAAATTTCGAATTCCATCTTCTCTCCCTCGGCGCCGCGCCTCCAACGGAGCCCTAAATCCCCCTCCACCTCCGATTTCCGCCTCCGGCCGCGCACCGCCGGCGAAATCCTGAGAACGAGGGGAGGAGCGGCGGATTGAGAAGGTTTGATGGGCCGGTTGCGGCGCTCGTCCTCAGCCGGTCCGCATTTGACGTGCCGCATCGATTTTCCTCTGCGGTATCGGTTTAATCGCCGGAAGGGATATATGTGAACGTTGCTCGGTGTTTTTCGGGGCTTTGCTTTTATTAAGTCGGCTTCAATCCCTAGAGATGGCGATTGAATCTTTGATTTACACCCGGCCCGCATTCGTCTCCGGCGCGAAGTCACCGTTTTTGGTGGTCTGCGACCGGCGGAGGAGATTGCCCGCGAGATTTTTCCCGAGAGGTTACCAGCATTCGTGTCGATTCGCGGTGAATTGTGCTGGTCCGAGCACCTCCGCGGGCTGTTACGATGCTGGGTTCCAAAATAATTTGGTTTTTCGCAATGAAGTTCCGTTGAGATCGGTACTGGTCAGGAGTAGCGAGAATTTGGCGAATTGTTCGGTGAGTAGTGCGGATGCTATTGAAGTTGCGGTGAGGCGTGGGGTTGTTCTGGTGGCGATGCTTTGTGGAGTGTTGTTTTTGGGGTGTAGAAGAGTTTTTGCAGTGGAGAGTGCGGTGAATGCAGGTTATGGAGTTATTGGGCAGAGCATCTTGTTGCTTAGAAATGCTTGGCCTAAGGTTTCTCAAGTTCTTATAGTATTTAAAGAGCAAGGGTTGGTGTTGGCATTGCTTTTTGGGCTCTCAGCTTTCTTCTCCATGGCGGAGACCTCAATCACCACACTTTGGCCTTGGAAGGTGGAGCTCTTGGCTCAAATTTGATTTCTTTGATCCTTTGTAACTTCTCGATGGATCCATTGATGTATAAAATAAGTTCAAGAACTGCATCGAGAAGATTTTTTTGCCCTTGATATTGGAGAGGATGACGCTAATCACTAGTTTCTGTGGGCTTCACATAATTACTCTGTTGAGAAATATTTGAAAAGTAATCTTTATGTAAACTCCTTTTGAAGCTCAGCATTAATGAACTGCAGGATTGTGATATATCTGAATCTTCTAGGGATACTTTGACGGAGGGAGAGTCCTCTTAAAAGAATGCTTTAGAAAGTATCTCTTAGTTCCTCCATATAGAGACAAAACTGCTCAAGGATCGGTTCCATCCTCCTTTGTTCTCCATTCCACAAAGTTCTTTTACCTTCACACTAATCTGCTGTTTCACTGATAAATCTGTTATATTATTTTTGCACATGGAGAATGGGCTTATTCATACAAGTCCTTTAGTTGGCAGCTTGCTGTAAATGATGTGAGCTTCTTGCTATCTTATCATCATGTTATATATTGTTTCAGGTGCGTGAACTGGCTGAAAAAGAGCCTGAAAATGGTGTCTTCAGAATGCTTCGAAGTGATGTGACAAGATTCTTGACCACTATACTTATTGGCACAACGTACCAAGCTTTTGCAATTATCAGTTGGTGATTTTATATTTTAGGTTTTAGAAGATAGCTGTTCTTACTTTATTATATCTTTGTGCTCAGAGTGGTCAACATTGGAGCTACTGCATTAGTAACAGATGCAGCCACTGCGATGTTTGGTGAAGCTGGTGTTAGTGCAGCGACTGGATTAATGACTGTAAGTCTATTGTTTTCAAGTTGAAGATGTTTTCCTCTAACTTGCTTCACCCATTGAGAAATTTTAAGTGGGAAGATTAGAAATTACAGTCAGACTGGGTAGGTGCATGATGACCCAATTAGTGCTTTTCTTTGAAGTACATCTTGGAAAGAGTTGAATGTTTGCTTGAAAATTGTCGATGTTTTTTTTTTTTTTTTAACTTACTGTGGATTATTGGGCAGGTGAATTTTTATTACATGTTTTGGGTTAGAACAGGACATTTGCTTGACAAGATGTGCCAATTGTGGCTTAAATTGATTCCTTTAGAAATTTTTTCTCAAGCATATCTGACATTTTGGAATTAATTGCTTTAGGTTGCCATCTTGCTTCTTACTGAAATTACTCCCAAGAGTATAGCAGTTCATAATGCTACAGAGGTTGCTAGATTTGTGGTAAGTGTAGAATTTTTGAATTTACTGTGTATTAGAGATCCTGTCTAGTTTTTTGCCTTAAAAACTTCCCATCTTAACAATCTTTTTTCTCTGTGCATTGCATTGCATTGGTTAATGATTAATGTTTGTGGTGCCTCTAGGTCAGGCCAGTTGCATGGCTCTCCTTGATATTATATCCCGTAGGAAGGATAGTCACCTATTTGTCAATGGGGATGCTTAAAATGCTTGGTTTGAAAGGAAGGAGGTATTTTCAACACTACATGCTGGTTTTTGCAGCTTCCTCTGTCATGTCATGATTGTATATTTGTTTCTGATTCACATGGTTTTTCATTTAAAATGAATACTTTTTCGTTTTCTTTTGTGCATTTGGAGATCACCCCATAAAGTAGGCTGTAACTTTTGAAGCTCAGGAAAGAGACATTATTGGAATAGAGCACATAAAATTTTGGTCATAGCTTGGAATGGCGCATAAATTTTTGCTGGTAGTCATGCCGTTTCTTCCAGACTTCAGATTTAGTATTTGACTTGTGATTCAATTTGAGAGATACAGTTCATCCTTACCATTGACTTCTCCAGATTATAGTTTCATAAAGCGGCAGTTATGAACTATAACATAATCAGGCCCAAAAAATGAAACAAAAGATCTAGAACATAAATTTTAGTCTGTAGAATTAATTTTCAATTGTGCGCCATGACTATTTGAACACGATACTATTTTGCTGAAAACTTTGTCATTCCTCACTCTCTGTGTTGGAATTTGCCAGTGAGCCATATGTCACTGAAGAAGAGTTGAAATTGATGTTGCGGGGTGCCATACTGAGCGGTGCTATTGAGGAAGAAGAACAGGTAAGATCCAGTATGAACTTGCTGATGTAAATCCTCTCAAATGCAAGTTTAAGAGCTGTGCTAGCTTGACACTTCACTTTAGCAGAAAGTAAGATTCTGATTGATTGACTCTCCAAACTAGTTCAAATTGGCTAAAATTAGATCAATTGGAGCTTTTGCATACCACTTTGCCTTATTACTTCTTTGAATGGCATGCATTTCTTACATTCGGTTTTATAAGAACTGAAAATGCCCACCATGTTCAGTCTGCTTGTTAGCTAAAGGAAAAAGATAGAGATTTAGGCTTTACTTTCATCTTGGCTGTATGTGCTTCAGCTTTCTGTGTGTTGGTCAAGCCTTCTTGGGTCTCTTAATTGACTGCATCTTCGACATACAGATTTGAGTGTCTGTTTTCAGGGGTTTGTACATACCTCCTTGAAAATATTTTGGAGAGAAGTCAATAATCCTCTTTTGAATTACCCAGCTTTCTAAAGGCATACACTGCATCTTGTGACGTTCCTGTGATGGAAACCTCTTGCAGGATATGATTGAAAATGTTTTGGAGATTAAAGATACCCACGTGAGAGAGGTGATGACACCTCTTGTAGATGTAGTTGCAATTGATGCAAGTGCAACTCTTATTGATTTTCACCGCTTATGGGTGACTCATCAATATTCAAGGCAAGTTGAACTTGTTTTCTCAACACATGAATCATGTACAGAATTTTGGTCATGAAGTAGCTGAAAGTTATGGGTTACTCTTCAGGGTGCCTGTTTTTGAGCAGCGCGTTGACAATATAGTGGGAATTGCATACGCAATGGATCTGCTAGATTTTGTCCAAAAGGTCAGGCAGTTCTTATTTCATTCTCTTCTGTTTGGCCTTTGGGTGATTTAGTTATTAATTTTTTGCAACATTCTCATAGAATGCAGATTCATAATCTGTTTAATTTTGAAGGGTGAACTGTTAGAAAGTTCTACTGTGGGAGAGATGGCTCACAAACCTGCCTATTTTGTGCCTGGTAATATTCTTTTGTTTGAGCTTGCATAATAATCAGTCTGGACTGACATTGATATACTTTTACTGCACTCAACTTTCTTTATGTACGTACAATGTTAGAACCAAAGACTTCGAAACTTACTGATGCAAGTAAAAATTACTTCTGGCCTGTGGTCTAACCCTCTGAGTTTGCAAGCCCACTTTGCCCAAAATGTGAAGATATGTAGGACTTTTTGAAATTGATAACTTGATCAGAAAGTATTATTTTGCAGTTCAAGTCAAGGAAAACATCGATTTCCAATCCACCCAAAATTCCTTAGTTTATGTAGATTAAAATTAAATAGTTATATTCCTTTGCATCATCGTTTATGATGTTCTGTGACTGGTTTTGCAGACTCAATGTCAGTATGGAATCTTCTTAGAGAGTTCCGCATAAGAAAGGTTCACATGGCTGTCGTCCTCAATGAATATGGCGGAACCGTGGGAGTATGTCATTATCGTTGACTTGATTTTACTGATTGCGTCGTGACTCATTTCTCGTTAGCTAGCTAATGGCTACTACACACCCATTACTTCTTATGCTTTGTCAGAGATGTTTGTGGACTGCTCAATTTTGAAACTGTTGCAGAGATGCTTTATTCATGAATCAGAAAATACTGTCAAGTTTCACTATGCATCCGTGCAAATCTAAATCTACACTCTCACTCATGCTCACATAGCACGATGGGGTAGTTAGTAAAAGTTGAAATGAGAAGTCCGGACTGTGCATATTGTTAAGTGAGTGGTGGCATCTAAGTCACTTGGGTTGAGTTATCAAGGACTTGCTATAAAGAAATGCATATAGTTATCTTATTTCACATAATAAAATTGAAATGCATATGAGTGATGGCTTTTTATGTAGTAATCAAAAAAATTTTGTGCTGACTAATCATGTCAGCAGTATTACTATTCTGAACATTGGAGTGATTATTGGTATTCCTGCTTACCTTTGAATTCTGGTCTTTGTTACACTGAATAATCATGTCAGTGGTCATTATTGTTCTGACCATTGGAGTGATTATTGGTATTCAGATGCTTACCTTTGAATTGTGGTCTTTGTTGTCCTTTTTTTGTATGAAACAGATAGTTACCCTAGAAGATGTCGTTGAGGAAATTGTTGGTGAAATATTTGATGAAAATGATTCTAAAGTAAGTTCACCCCATTTTTTTGTGCAAATGTTTATATTGGCTCATGTACAAGGTCTTTTATTACTTATTGGATATTTCATTCTTGAGCTAATGACATTGTATAATGTTTTCTCTGGTGGTTCACATGATGCCTTTGTTTCTTGTTTCTAGACCTGTCATAATGAGTCATAGACCTATTTCTTAACCTATATTTGATGCGTTGAGTTGTTATATGGGTTAATTATATTCAATAAATGGGTTTAGAATGCAGAGCCCAAAATAATATAGGTGTTAGTGAGTTCACTACTTTCTTACACCAAACCACCTCTACGACTCTATCTTCACTCTCTCTCTTTTCCTCACTTAATCTCGTGCTCATTCACTTAGAGCTCTCACCTTAGTTTGAGTATGAATTTTCCTGGACTGGGTTAAATAAGGAAGGATTTTAGCAATATAGGCTGGGTATGGGTTACTAGATTTGAATTGCGTGAAAATGGGTCAAAACAGGTTAATTTGGGTCAGTTCATTTTTCAACCCAACCCGCCAGTTTGATGAGTCTACTTGTTTCTCACAGTTGTTTGATACTTTGTTTTGATTCAATTGGCTTTAATCACTCCGTGAGCAAAATTTTTTGATTTTGAATGTCTCCCTTAGTATTCATCAATTTTTGCTTTCAGTACCATTTGTGTTTTGATTATGTGGGGTGTGGAATGTGTTATCTTATGCCTGTATAGTATGATCATAAGTAATTTTATCTGGACAGAGGACCCCATTCATATGACATTGCACTATTGGGCCAAAAAAGCATCACATGGCACTGATATAGGCTTTTGCATAGAGTTGAAAGTTTGTCTGAGAAATTATACTTCTCTAATTTGCCTCATAGCCATGAAGAGGGTATGATATATTTTAGTCATTTATATGGCATGCTAACAATAATGCCCGCAGTGTGCACAATAGCTCATTAGGAGTTTGTCTAGATAAATGTTCTACCTTCATAGCACCAGTTACAGGACAGTTTTCATTGACCACTTCGTGTTAGAGGGAGTTCTGAATCGAGTCCCTGTCCTTTTGAAGCCACCTTGAATGACATCTAAGCAGTTAAAGAAATGCATAGGCCAAGCTGATTTGTCAACTGGCTCTTTTTATTATCCTGTGTGTTTAACTGAGTTATCCCCTGATTCTCATCCATGTTCTTATGTGCCCTTGTTTGAAACAGGAAGAGATCCAGAAGAAAACTGGCTACATTGTAATGCGAGCAGAGGGAGTATATGATGTGGATGCCAACACATCAATTGATCAACTCTCTGAAGACCTAAATATCAAAATGCCTGAGGTATAAAATTGTTCGACTTCTAGGATTCCAATTACATTTCCAGTGGGATTGGCGTGCGTCGTCTTCATCTTGTCTCCTTTTGGACTTCATCCATCTATTCCATAGCTGGGGTGGTCTCTTGGCAATGGTTATGTGATGACTACTAATAGCCTAGTGTTTTCACTTGAATTTTGTACTTCAGCCCACTTCTAGCTGGAAAATTTTTAGAGAAACGCAATAAATTTGTCATGATCTTGTCACTGGGATTTATCTACGCATCAAGATATGTGTTTTCATCCATAGGTGAACCTTTATTTAATTTATTATTATTATTCTTTTTTGGGGGTGGGTTATGGTTGTTTCCAATAGATTTATGTACATGATTAGAGCTCTAGGTCTCAAGTGGAGATCCATATGTTTTTTCTGTTTCTCCCCCTTATCTTGATTAAAGCTCTCTTCTTGTCTTCTCTTGGATGTGCCTGGTCATTTGCAAATTCATCATTGTTGCTGTAGCACTGTTTTCTTAGGATGGTAGACATCCCTGTTTGGCTAATACATCTTATTATGACAGGGTCATCAATACGAGACTGTGTCCGGCTTTGTATGTGAAGCATTTGGATATATACCTCGGACAGGTGAGACAATCAAAGTGATTCTTGAGAAGGAAAACCGAGAAGAGGAGGATGAATACATGGAAGATGAATCTGATCGAAAGGATCAAAAGGATCAAAAGGAGAAGGAAAAGCATCAATTTTTCAAACTCGAGGTACTGATCTGATCTGAAAGCACCTATTATTTTGAATAAATGGTTTCAAAACACCCAATTCCTGGCTTATGCTTCAACTGGGACAAGGAGCTAACTTGTGCGTAGTTTTTAGTGGCTGACCTTGATTGGCATTCTAGGCGAATGCTTTCCCTTGTGATTTGTGAGAAATAGGTGAAAAGGTCTTGTTAACAAGTGACTCCGGAACACTTTTGACCATACTCATTAAAGAAATGTTATTTTCAAATTACCGATCCCATGTGACATGAGATAGACATTTTATTGAAAATGACATACTTTCCTCCATTGTTTGTTCTAGGACACTTGTTAACAAAATCCTAGGTAAATTGGCACACAGAGAACAAACCAAACTTCAAGAAAAGAGTGTTTACATTGGGGTTTACTCTGACATGGATCTCACAAATTTCTTACCACGTTAGTGTGGAATCAGTGTGTACAGGCATAGGCATTCTCTCCAATCTACTTCCAAGAAGTCTTTAGGGACATGTTCATCTTCAGTGACATTTGCAAATGATTTTTCTGCGGTCTCCTATTTGCTGCAGATACTAGAGAGGAAATGCCAGAAAGGTTAGCGCTGTCAGATTCGATCGGATCAACAGTGACGATGCAGCCGCCCTAGAGACCAAAGTGACTCGCTTGGTTCCCAAAATCATGAAGAGAAGGTGGAGCAGTGATGACGAATCGGACTCGGACAAAAGTGATGAGGACGCATTACCACCGGAGAGTGGTCTTTCCAATCCTCTTTTGAGGGTTCACAATGAAAGCGACGACACAATCAGCGAACAATAATGCATTGTATTGCTTTCCCCATTTGTTCTTGTTTTTACAGTCCTCGAGAAAGGGACAGAGAAGAACGGACACTGAGAGTAGGGAATGTACGGTCGATTTGTTATCTGTAAATTTGTTTTTCACAGACGAAGAAGAGCGTCAATATCTGAATTTTCAGGGGATAATCATGTAAAAATTGTAATTTTGGGAGTTCTATGGGGGAAAAAAGAGAGTTTTGGGTAATAAACCTGTGACAGGACATAATCATTTTAAGGAATTATATTTGATAACCGTTTTATTAGAAATCTGTTTTAAAATTATTTTGTTTTTTTCAGAATAGATTTTTTAGAAATAAGTTTGGAAATAAATCTAGTTATTAAAATTTTTTATTTTTCTATTTTTAGAAATATATTTAATAATAATTTAAAATAATTAATAATAACATAAATTATTATTGTGTTGTTATCATTTATCAAACTTGTATTTTTACTTAAAAGTTTATTCAAGAATAGAAATAGAAAAATCTATTTTTCTTTTTCATGCTTTAAATTTCTAGAGCATTGGTATACTCTATACGCAAGCTCTAAAATGTATTTTAGATTTTTTTTGCTAGTATAATGTTGCAGCATTCAACAAACTGTTTACTTATGCCTTATAGTTTAGTCTTAATATTCAAGCAGATAATGTGTCCTGCATGAATGCAATGAATAATGTTATATAATATTGGAAATCGATACCAACTTGAAAGACTCGAGCAACAACAATTTATAAGATAGCAATAAATTTGGGAAGAAGTGATGGAAAATATAATTTTCATATATGACAGGTCACTAGCAACCTTAGGGCTTGATTGGTAGAGCTTCGAGATTATGATTTGAAAAAAATATTTTAAAAAAATAATTATCTATATTATTTTAAAAAATAAATTAATGAAAAATATTTTCATCTTTCATAAAAGATTTTCACATAAATTATCGTCGATATTGAAAACATTCCATTAACAAATTATTTAAATGATACAAATAATTATTTTTGGAAAATATTTTCAAATTATTTATTTTTACAAAATAAATGGAGCCATAATTTATTTAAATTAAATTTTTCATAAGTCTTTTTTCTAAATTTTTGTATCAAATCAATTTAGAAGTTTTTGCTGTAATGGTTTCTCAATAAAAATATAATATATATTCCTGTGAGTGGATGACCCGACTCCGACAGTTTCTATCGGGTCAACCCGAGTCGGATCCTACTATAAAAAGCGGAGCCTCTCCGCCGAAGTTGTTCATTTTACGAAAAAAAAAATGGAGGGAAACAGGCACCGCTCGAGCTCGCGAGCCCCTCACCTGCTAAGCAAAATCCGAGGTTCATCCTCGACTGCGAACGACTAATTTCGCTCGGTTGAGCTTCTTAATCTCCTGTCGCCGCTTGATTTTTCGGTCGATTATCTGCAGAACTTACGAAATCGATACTCGACGATCTCGGCAACGGTCGATCTCCGTCGATCGCGATTGATAAATTCCGGAACTACTGCCGGAACCCCAACGGAAGCTGGTCGGCTCACATCTGATGATTTCCGATTCCGTTTCTTTTCTCTTCTTTTCTTTCGTTAAAATTCTCCGCCGGAAAGTTCTTCATTCTGTTCGGACGAATCGTTTTTTCTTGTTTGTACTGGAAGAGCGATTTTATCATCGAGGCATCGCGTTGTTTGAATGACCGCGATTTATTCATAGCTTACAGTATATGCCACAGTTCGTAGTGCTGATTAGAAACATGAAGTTCTTGCACTTGCTCATTTTGTTGATTTGTGCCACGTAGCAGTTGAAAACTTGGAGTATTCAAGATTTGGTTAGTTGTGGAGGGGAATAGGAGCAATTATTTTGGCTCAGGATGACGTTATGTCCAAAAAGTCAGGGGAAAGAGGGATTACATGTATACTGATCCCCAGATATTTCAGCCTGCTAAAGCATTATGCCGGGAAAGATCTTTTTCATGTTTGATGTTGTGGTGTGCAGTACTTGCCAGCCCGATTTTCCCGAGGGAAAGGAAATCGTGACTTTTCATAGGGAATCACACGTGCATAGGCTAGGTATGTGGTCATCTGCCAGAGGATCATTAGCTTACAGACATTGGATTCTGGAATAATTGGAAAAGATACGTAGTCTCCAACTTTGTATTTATCTGTTGGCGCTTTCAGATGTCTTGCTGAGGGTGATGCTGATCGTTCAGCAACTGCTGCAAGAAAACAGACATGGGTCGAAGAGAGATATATATTACATGCATCCTTCTGTATTCGGAGGTGAAATTAGATTATATATCACTTTGTACTGATCGTCAATCTAATCTCTTAATTAAATTATTTACATTGACTGAGTGATTTTCAATGAATGCTATGATGAAGTGATCATAGCTTAGTGTGCCCATGCATTTTCAAATTTTAGTCTACATGAAAAAAGAAGAAGCTGTCATCATTCATGCTTTATTCAGGAGGCATACGCATTTAGTTCCGTTTCTAGTTTAAACATCAGACTTGTCAAGAATAAAGAAGAGCATCAACATCAGTCTCAGCTGATCATTCAAATAAAGAAAAAAAATGACATCGGTCTTATCTTGCATTAGATCATGAATCTACTAATTACAGGTTTTATAGCTGATGGTTTCTGTAATAATTAACTTTTCTCTTGTAGTGTGCCTTAAATATTGTAGTAATTTCCTTTGTATTGTAATCCAGATCAGTCAGTTGTTGACCGGGCGATAAACGACCTGTGCATCCTTCTTGGCTGCAGTCGCCACAACTTAAATGTGGTAAACATTTTTCAGATTATTTTTCATTTTTTTGGTTCTTGATGGGGAAGTTCTTTGGAAAGAAGATGGCATGATGAACATTAAAACCGGTCTTTTTTTAGCAGTTTATTGTGACCCACTCTCTGGAGAACATTAAAAAAAAGAAAAAGAAAGAGAACTCCTCTAGAGGCAAATAAAGAAAAAGGCCCTCCTCAAGAATCATGTTATGGATATTGGTTTTCTTTACCAAAAGTAGAAGCAAACTTTTTTCGAGTTGTTTAAGGTTCGGTTGGTCTAGGTTAGCAAATGATATCTATGCATGATTCCCACAAAAGTTGCTAGACTGTAGTCTCTTATATTGGAATACTATTTTTTTTTTTCAGTTTGCACAGGATTTCTGCTATTCAGATAGAGTTTGGATCTGCAGTAGTAGTTTACAGTTGCATCTCTTAGTTGGTTCTAACATTTTCAGTTTCTTAATTTAAATGTAGCAGAAAGTTTGATTTTCTGCGCTTGGAAAGTAGGTTGAAGTGAACCCAGTACTCATTTCATGGTTAACCTAGTGCTTTTGTATCTCCACTGATCTCATTGTTACATTAATGTCATATTAACTCAGTTTTCTTTTGGCAGGTTTCTGTGGGAAAAGGGTATGTAACTTTTCTGGGACTTCTGGGGGGATGAGTAGAGAAGCATGCACAATTTTCACTTCTCTTTTGGAGACTGATCTGAAGCATGTCAAAATAGTTCACTCTCATCTATTGTATAATCCATCTGATTGTGCCCGTGAAAAGTAGTTGAATGTTGCTAGTCCTATCACGCATTTGGATTCTAATTTTCCATTGAAGTTACTTACTACCACCCAGCTGGCTGAAAGTAACGTTCAATGTCTATTGATACCTCAGAAGATTGCTTACTGCTATGAGCTAGGCTATTAGTAACCCCACTGCGAAAGGGGTATTTGAGATGGTTCCCCATTTTTTATGCAATTTTAGATTATTTTCTCAGGTTGGTGATGGGCTGGTTAAGATTCACTGAAGCTGGGGCGAAGTTTGATTGCATGAACAACCTTAATTCGGTAAGTTGGAAACTGTATGTTTTCAGGGCATAATCATTTTAAGTAGTCATTTTACAACTAAAGGAAAAGTCATATATCCAAGCATAGGCTTCTCATTTTGTGGCAGGCCCAACCTGTTCCGGTGCATGTTGAAGAAGTTGAAGGTATTTAACTGATTATAGATATGTTACCAAAAGAAGAAAACGATTACTGATGTTGTTGATTGCTATTTTGGTAAACGGCACTTTCCGGAACTCTTTGTTGAATATTTATTCACCGAATACTTGCTAAGAGGGCAGAAAGCCAAAACAGTGTTTTGAGTCATTCTGTCCTTACCCCACTTACAAAATCCTAATTTCGTGATATGTCTCAGTGTCTTTCTTAAATACTGCAACAAATCACTTTTCTTTATGCGGAGATGGGTAAGTTCCTCTATTGTTCTTTCTCACAGATATTTTGAGTGTTGCTGATTACATTCTAGTCGTGGAGAAGGAATCGGGTCAGCAGGTTTAAAAAATTTCCTGAGTTGGTATTTCTTACTTACCAGATATAAACAGTTGAATGTTTGACATGCAGTGTTCCAGCGATTAGCGAATGACCAGTTCTGCAGGGCAAACCGTTGCATTGTTATTACTGTTAGTGGATAGACATCTTTTGCAAACTAACTAATGTTAAGTACCTTCTAATTTTTCCACCCTGATTAGTGATTATCTTCAGATATCCTGTTTCGACAGGGAAGAGGTTACCCGGACATTCCCACCAGAAGGTAAAGATATTTGTACTCAGTGAACTGGGAGCGATGTTTTGCATCATTGATCTGTTACCTGACCCCGGTTTTATCCCGGGCATCACATGTGTCATTTCCCTTCCAGGTTCTTGAGGCTTCTAATTGAGACATCGCATCTGCCTGCTTATTGTTTGGTTGATTGTGATCCATATGGCTTCGACATTCTGTCCACTTACCGATTTGGTTCCATGGTTCGAAAATTTCAACTTCAGAATCTCTGATATCATTTCTTGAGTCAGTTCATTCCTTCGTCAATTACTTGCGCCTTGAGAATAATCAGTCAAATTGCAGAATCCTATGAACAAATTATTTGGCGTATCTAATGTTTATTACTTACATATCTCAATTTCCCTTTTCCCCTCATTTCGTCGTGCAAGCAAATGGCCTATGAAGCAAAATTTATGCGCAATCCTGAAATGAGCTGGCTAGGAGCTTTTCCTTCAGATTTTGAGAAGTACAGTCTTCCAACGGAGTGTCTCCTTCCTTTGACAGCAGATGGTGAGGCTTTCCCATTTGATGCTTCTGTCTCAGTACATCATACTTATCAACCACACCTTATGCTTGCCGGAGAATAATTGCTTATGCTCCTACGCACTTGCCAGATAAAAGAAAGACTGAGGCAATACTCCTTAGATGCTACCTACAGCGCGAAGCACCAGATTGGAGGTAGAATTTTCGTTTTCTTTTAAGGAAGATGGTTGCCATTACTAAATTTGTGGTGCCCATTGCCTGAGGAAGGTTCGAGCTAGAGTTGATGCTGCAGAGAGGAGTGAAATTTGAGATTGAAGCCTTCTCAGTGCATTCGCTATCCTATTTGTCAAGGGAATACATACCGTCTAAAATCCAAGGACTGCGCAGCTGAAGACCAAATCTTGTAGAGCAATTTATTGCCTACATCGTCAAACTTTAGGAATTCTGGCTCATTGAATACGATAGGTAGAGACGGAAAGGTATTATTTGTTCAGTCAGTGTGGTGTCAATACTCATTGTGTTTATAGCTTCAGTGAAATGAAGGCATTTATTATGCCCCATGACTTTATTTCTCACAGAATCATTCATATTGAATCGTCTCTTTGCCAAATTGCGCTTATTTTTTGGGAGAAATTTTTTTCCAAGATCAAATTTGCACATTGAAGGCAGATATGGATAGAAGTATTGTATAAAGAAATGAAGATGAAACTGAGAGTCAGCTCCTAAAAAGCCAGTAACCCTGAAAAATTGAGAGTCGGTTAGTGAAACTGAGACAACTTGAAAGCCATTAATTCAGGTGAACATTCTATACAGAGAGCATTCTCTTCGAGATGAATAGTTTCAGAATTGGTGGTGAACGTGAAGCTCCTAGATCGAGGACTGAACCATAAATGAACAAGAAAGTGAAAATGTAGTTGCAAGGAAAATATGAGGAATATCAGAGAAATAATTGGCATACAAAGGATGTGGTCCCTGATGATACAGCAGCACCAAATAAAACAATTGCAATAGGCCTTTCTAAGTACGCTTGCTCAGGCCATGGAAGAAGCGGTGTTTCTTTCTCTTAGAATGTCTTTTGGTATTCTTTGACATGACGTAGGGGATAAAATGCACCTGCATACACATACATGGCACGTACACTTCAACTTAGATCTACACAGCCACATACAGGATACAGACATGTGAATGCTATTGCAGGCAAGACATTTCACTGCATGGACCCCCGAAAAATATCCTAATATTTTTCATGTCAAATGTAAGTGTATCGACAATCTGCCACAACCAATTTATGCTCAGAAATCATGTGGGCCCTGAGGATACCATGCCCCAGTTGGTATATCAATGTCGAGTGTGATAAACATGTTCATGTTATTAATGTGAAGTGTGCTAAAGTAAAAAGCATTTGGATTTTCCAGACATCACTCTTATTGACAATGTGATCACCTTTATGATGTTTCAAGGGCTTAACACTTGGTCTCGGGGCATGATGCTTTGGGATAGATGGACCCTATTATATGGCAAGCATTTAAATTCCCTAGTATAGTTTTGCAGCTTAAACTTTAAGGCATCTCACTTGAAGCCACTGATCAGCACATGAATGTTCCTAAATCAAATGCGGATGAAGAGAACCAAAGCTATCATGCGTAATGCACCTCTCATTAGACATAACTCAACAAAAAAACACGAGCACTAGACCATTACATAAGCCAATAGACAAAAGGTGCTAGAGAATGAGACAGGGTATCAGAACCTGAGAATTGTTTCGGATGCCAAAATCCTGAAGCTTGGAATCATCATCAAGCAGTTTCTGATTATGGTATGATAGGCAAAAGTTCGCCCACACATGCTTCCTGAAAATCCAATAGAATCTTTTGTTAAGTATAGGAAGCAATTCAAGAAGTCATTGAGGTCGAACAAAAGCAGGGAAAATTTGTTACATAGTATCATTATCTAATGAGGATTAGTTCAGAAAAATGAACCTCGACATTGATGGTATTCTTGTATTATTCAACTATAATTTTTGCAGATTAACAGAAAGGGAGAGAACTTGTGTCACTTTCATCTTCATCGGGCATCACCATTCATCATGAGGATTGGATTGGCCGCTAATTCAACCACCACTTAATTCTCAGCTCAAAAGCAGATTCCACACTTGCAAATACACAATCCACCCGGACGAGTTTCGAGTAAAACGATTCACTAACCACGAAATCTGACGATGACCCATCTTGGATTCTTCCGCATCGGTCACTTTTCTCTTCACAGCCAGCTTCAAATCCTTCACCGTGGCCGAATTCATGACCGCAAAGTCTACGCTTCACCGGGTCAACGGAAAGAAGAAAAAGGTAAGCGCCGAGCACGCAGCCCAGGTGTTCGATAAAACGCCGAGACGACAAAAACCGGGAAAAACGAAGGGAGATGGCAATACCGAAGCTGGAGCCGTCTAATTTGAGGACGGAGACGCGCATGGCGCTGCCCAACTCGAGGCTGATGAGGGTGTCGACGTCGGACAAAGTGGGGCTCTTGGGGACGTCGGCGAGGATGGGGTCCTGGAGCAAAGCAGAGAGGGTGGAGCGCAACCTCGCCCTCTTGATGTTGCTGCTGTTGTAGTCACCTAATCCCTCTTCTCCACCCTTGGAGCTGCTACCCTCCATTATCGACCTCTGCCACTGGCAAACTCCCCGTGACTGAACTCTAGATGTGCTGACTCTTTGGGGTGGATCTGGGCTATTGGGGTTTTGAGGATTTACGCTTTCTCAGAAACAGAGAGGCGGAACAGAGAGAGAGCAGCGAACGATTCTTCGAGCATCGACCAGTTTTTTCGTATGACCACCGGTTGAAACTGACAAAGACTGATCAGGGCTCCGGTTATTTCCCGATTGAAAATCACTTGAATTTTTAAATTATTAGCTTATAGATTTTTTTTTATTATAATAATTTTTAATTAAATGTGCTGGTGAAAAATGAAAATATTTTCTGTTTATTTATTTTCTTAAACAATATAAGTGATCTTTTTATAATCTTTTTTCAAATCATTCATCTTTTAATATTATAAGATTTGCAATGGATAATTAAAATATACCATGCATCCAAATATTACTAGTTTAGCAAATGAGGTTCTCTTTTTTTCCATTGTGCAAGTCTATTGTTCATTTTAGGGATGATTTAAGTTCTAAACTTGAACCCTATACCTAATCTTGTTATAAGTTATAACTAATTCCCCTTTTTAAAATTTTATACCTGACTCTATTTGCATAAGAATTTGTTTTGGAATCACCTTATTTTTCCAGTTTGGTTCAAGGATCAATTTTGTTTTCACTAAAACCTATTTTGTAATCGCTTGGAATAAGATACCGCTTCGAATTTTATATTAATATGCGAGAAAATAATGTAATCATCATAATTTATATTGAAACAGTAAGCATATGTAATCAATAAGTATATAAATTTTTTGACTACATAAAAAGCTAAGGATTCACAAAACTAATTACATAAACAAACATATAAGGCGAAGCAAAAAAACTATGCGATGGATGGTGCGACGGTGAGCCGGTGAAGGAGAAAAGTGAGTGATGAAGAGGAAGGCAAGGGAAATGCCATGCAAGAGGAATAAAAATAGAATTTTGGATTTTTGGGAAATGACGGTGCAAAGAGGATCTGAAGGCTATTATTCAAAATTAGGAAGAAATCAAAGTTTCAAATTTTGGGAACAGGTTCTCCGACTCGTCTCAATAGGAATTGGTTCTTGGACCTATTTTCCAGGTGGGACGGTCTAGTTCCCGGTAGACCCCATCCGATTGTACACCCCTAGTTCATTCTATGTTCAGCAGCTAGTTTTTCTTCTAGTATAGCAGATGCGCATCAATTATTAATGAAGAACATGCAAATTCTCATTCATCAAATTGAAATGAACATTGATCCCATGGGAAGCATGAAATCTTGAACTGCAGAAACGGTAAGATCGACAGCGACAAAAAAACCCCTGAAGCAAGAACTCGAATTCAATAGCGAAATCCCGTTTTGCATAGAGCCAACCAAGCCCAGATGCTCATTTGCTCTTCTGCATCTCCACGACTTTCTTCCACGAGTCCCGGCTCGAGATCTCGTTCCACCACCGGTCCACATTCTTCCTCGAGCTGAAAGCCTCTCCCCGGTTCCCCTCAGTCACCAAGTAGTGCGTGTTTGGCAAGTGCGACAGATCGGCCAGAGTGAACTCGTCGCCTGCCAGGAACCTGCTGCTCTCCAGCCTCTGGTCGTAAATGTCGAGCACCTTCGAGAGCTTCTGGTCATTCAGTTTGATTAGTTCTTCGTCTTGCTTTATATTCATTCGGGGTGCGAATGCAAGCTGAAAAACCAGAGCCGAGGATGGAGGGTTGTAGGTCTGGCCCTCGGCCTCTAGCCACTGCTCTATGGAGGCCTTGACCAGCGGATTCGTGCTGTACAAGTTCTTGTTGCCCTTGTCTGCGTGCTTCTCGCATATGTAGCGACAGATCGCTCTGGACTCTACAAGCAAATTGATTGAATCAAGCAAGCCAGCGAAATGACACTGGAATTAAGTGGTTGTCATAGTACAAACTTAACACTAGTAATGCCATTCAAACAAGTGAACTGATGCAAACAGAGGCATTTGCGATGATAAACAAGGAAAATCTTCCTGATTATAGATGCAAATTCGGCATTCAGGTATCATATTGCAGTACAAGTAATTGTATTCTCACACTCCAACCAGAAAAGATACGCTGTCACTGCTGTAAATTGGCGAAAATCAATCAACAAATTAGCGGTACCAATCAGATGACATGAGAACTTAATTTTTAGGAAATACAGCAAATGAGGATGTGGGCGTTTGTACCGAAAATGGTGATGCTCTCATCTTGGAAAGCGGGGACTTGGCCGAAGGGCTGTTCACAGCATACAAGAGGGGATGTTAAAAAGAATTCCCCGGAAAAATGAAAAGAACCAAATTAATCGAACGCAGAGAAGATAAAATCAAGCTCGGGGTAAGAGCCTAAAAGATAACCTGGATCTTGAGATATTCAGGCTTCTTGTGCTCCCCAGTGGCCATGTTAACAGGGACGAGCTGGAACTCCACATCTTTCTCGAGCAGGCAAGCAAGTACCCTCGACACTGCCGTCGACAAAGGTGGTCCGTACACCTTCACCGGGGCTGCCATTTGTGCGCGTGCGTTGGTGTATGAGAAGAAGATTGTTCTTTCAACTCTTGTTTCCTTGTTCCAGTTTCGGCCACACAAATAGACTCGACTCGCCTACTTTATCCTTTACTTGATGATGGTGGTTCAGTTGGGCCCACCAGCATACAATAGGAACCTAGGGCGGCACTAAAGAAAGAATTGGACGAGAAGCTAACAAGCATCTACTTCTGTAATGAGTACTGCACATTAATGAAACTTCAGAAGAAAGTTGTCCTCTTTAATTTTCGCAAACTGGCACAAGACTTTCCATGTTTCTTGTGTCTCATCAGCTACAGGCCACAGCCAATTCAGTAGGAAGCAGATAAGTCGAGTAAAGAAATCCAGAGTTAAACGATGCTGCCGAGTCTAAGAAAAAGATTATCCAGCTAATTTTTTATTAATTCGGCGTTTATCATTTATTGGAGAAGCTACATTCATAGCGGAATTATACAAATATCTTTTGCACGCAGGGGTCATGATTAAAACATTGTTCAGTCACTATCAGAGTATGAGATCCCTGAGCCTGGGACTCTCTGGGTAAATTAGCCGGGGCTTGCCCATACTGGAGTATGATTATATACCAACTGCTGTCCAATTTGAAGGAAGCCTAGTTGAATTTGGATCAGGTAAGCTTTGGATGTTCACATCAAGAGGCCGCAACCGGTACTCAATGTCGAGCTCTTGGAAGATTTTGATCATCTCTTCGACCAAAAGAGCTCTCCTGACAAATCTTTCGCCCATGTCCTGATGATTCATTCGGTGTGTGAGCCAAACTGACATAAGCACTCTGTTCAAGTCTTCAATCTCCCTTGTCACCACCATTGGCGCCGGCTGCCAGTGGTCACTCTTGTTCTCAATATACCTGCAACAACAAGCAGCAAATCATTTGGACTAGAACATCTATTTACATAGGCAATCATGATCACCATTAATGGAAGGCATTTTCTCCTCAGTCGGACATTCCATAATCAACAAACATAAAAAGAAACATATGGAAGCGATGAACCCTAGAAACAAAAGGGTATGTCTCCTTACCTGACTATTCGTTCCTTCATGACAGCAACTTTCTCAGCCGGAGTCGAGATATGGATAGAGAAATCGACTGCATCACCCATATCTGGACTCCTGTAGTAATTACTTATGGCCTTGCTAGCCAATACACTGTTTGGGTATACAATTTTTTGGTTGTCATACCTCAGGAAGACTGTAGTCAGTATATTTATCTCTTCCACCACCATCTGCGAGCAAATCAAAGAGATAAAGACTGCCCTCTGATGGAAAGAGAGGCTCAAGAGAGAGTTTACATAGAAAAGGGTCTTTTACCTGTACTCCTTCCACCTCGCAGCGATCACCCACATCAAAAGGATGTATTACGAATAGGTAGATGATAGCCTCGAAAATGGTCTTGCAGGTATTCCCAAAGATAAATGCCATGACAACAAGCTGCGAGCTTATGACAATAAGGAAGTGGGTGGCGTCAACTTGTAGTATAGTGAGGCAAATAATCACAATGATAAAAGCTATGACAACATTCAACATCTTATGAAGTTTGTCCACTGCTGTGTTAGTGTCGTTTAGAGACAAAGCAAGGGCCCTCCTCTCTCTAAATGCATTCACCTGCAAAAGGCATCCAACAAGTTTCAAATGACAAAACACCCATGACATATATCACACCAACCGACAATTACTTCCATCAATTTTTGCATATACAACACCCCACTTAGTGAAAAAGGAGAAAAAAAAATGCAAGCCTGGATCTAGTAAAATTTTACTGGTTGGATTATCCTTTTACTGAATCAGAAGGGTTTCAAGTCATTCTCATGGCTAGAAAGAGAAACCATATATGTAATATTTGACAGAAAGAAGGGAAAGAGAAACCTTATTTAACTCGAAACGGTCAAAATATATAAGTGGAGGAAAAAAGTTGTTACCACCCAATTTTTAAGTGACTGCCAGCTGATTTCCTCGCGTTCAGATGCTGCTCCGAAGAGATGCATTGCCTTGTATGCTTCATCTTTACTCATGAAGCGCATCACATCCTCCAAATAAATGCACCTATCAGAAGATGCATAAGAATTATCAACACCTACAATTTAATAATTAGCAACTAAGGCAAACCTAATATATTGGAACAAGAAAATTTGCCCCATGGCAGAATTGTGGCACGGATATGCAATTTCTCAGAGGCATAACAGGATGACCTCATCTTACCGTCTCTTTGCAAATGTTAGCTCGTTCACTCTGCAAAGCCTGACTTTATTCTTGTAAGATACTAAGATATGTAAGCAGATCAAGAAATTAATAAGTAGAAAACCCTTTTGATCCCCTTGTAATATATCTCGAAGCATAACAAGCAGTACGATCCCTCATATAGTACTCTGACCCGGACTATTTCTTAAAGGCCCCCAATTAATTATTTGAGCATCAGCTGATGCATTGACTTTGTCTATTGGAATCAATAAGCAGCAGAGACAGTTCATTCCTTCCCGTGCCTCATCTGCACAGGTCACCCAAGTTCATGCAAAATTTTGGAGCAGCCATGACACGCTACCTCAGAAAAATCCCGGTAACTAATAAGTGTACAAGTTCCCAAATATTTGTTTAGAATTTGGTGATGTTAACGGTTTGATACACGAAAGAAGCAACTTACTTCGAACCGCGCTTAGCAACGTTCCGGAATATCCTCTTGGCTGCCTTCTCTGCCTCGTGTTCGCTTCTTATCTCCAATGTGGCCTCATCCTTCACATCAGAAGAGAGAATTTGCTCATCCAGCGTAGATAAGTTGCCATTCCTTATGATATTCATCAGCATCTTCATGTTCCAAGCCGATACATTCTTTTGATTCAGCCTGTGCAGTTGCTCAATTGGGATCTTCATGTCCTGCCCATGTGAGGCCTCTCTTGAAAGTCGAGGGCTCTTCCTCACGACAGGGCTCTTTCCGTTCCCCGCCGATATGTCACTCCTCGGAAGAAGAGCTTCCCTGAGATTGCTAGGAATGTTGGCCCCCGCATCCTGAATCTCTTGGAACTCAGCGATTGCCCTCTCCTCCTCTTCGTCGTCGAACTCCTCAAACAGTGGTGGGCTCGAGAGCGTCACGATCAAGTACTGAGCGAAGAGGGAATTCTGAATCCTCTCGAAGAATGTGTTCACGTGAAATGAAGAGGCGAGGACCTTAACGAGCAGAGTCTTGAGGAGCCAGACTACCGCGCCTATCAAAATGCACACGAGTATCTTCGTTACTCTAGGCAATATCCTGCTCTTGGTCTCCTTCTCAACCTTATCATCAAACACACAATTCCACACGAGCAGGACGAGACCGAACCAGATACAATTTTGGGCAGATTTCTTCAATCCGTAGACAAAGTACAAAACTCTCTTCCTCAGTATGAAATTTCGCTCAATCAAGAACACGGTCAATGTGATCAACCAATCGGACACTAAATTTCCACAAATAATCGCGAAAACCATGATCTCCCACTTCCACAGAGGAAGATCCCACACTTTTTGCCTCTTCAGTGCATTTATCCAAAGACTACAAACTAGGGCTGCGATGATCAAGACGAGACTCACGAATTGAAGCACCGTCCACAAGCCGAGCTTCGAGCCTTTGAACTCCTCCGGAATGTCCTCGGAATCGTGCTCTTCTGCTTCGCGATCGCCGCCGCCTTTTGCCGAGAACGGCCCCGAATCCGCCGCGGTCCTCGACCGCTGCTGCCATGGGTCCTCGGGAGGATCCAGCAGCCTCGATTTCGGCCTGTTCACGAGCAGCCGCGAGTTCCGACGAGGCGAGGCGTTGGAGCCAGGAGGAGGCGGCAGCGCCTCCTCCGCGCGCGAACTCGACGAAGTCCTCGGCTCCTCGTGGATGGGCAACTCTTTGAACTGCTCTCGGACGGCTCCGGCCGAGCTCCGTCGGGACGAGGCCGCGGATTCCTCCGGCGAGCGTCCGGCGCCGCTCACCGCATTCTCCACCCCTACGCCGCCGGAGCCGATCGATCCGGGCTCCGCATTTCCGCGGGAGGCGACATTTTCGGCACCGACCACCACGACTTCGATCTCCTGGACAACTCGTCGGGCAGCGTCGTCGACGGGCCTCGCCATGCTCGACGGAAGCAGCTCGAGGCTCGAGTCGAAGGAGGAGGAGGAGGAGGAGGAAGGATCAAGAAACGTCGACGAGGTGAAGGCGAAGGTTTACGCGTGGGTTTTGGAGAGAGAGAGTAAAGTGCATGGGAGAGAAAAAGGCATGCATAGGACGGCGGGAGAGAGAGAGAGAGAGAGAGAAGAGAAAGGTGACGCTTCTTCAAGAGACTTCTCCTTTGTTCCTGCGAGGAACAGGACGAGAGCGTGCGCGTTGCTCAACGACAGCTCGGCAGCACTTCTGCTACTTGCTGGTAGAGACGGTAAGTACAGAGACTCGACGTTGAGTTTGGCCCGACCACGATCCGATCCGTTTTGACGAAGGCCGAGAGTCGGAAACGTCGGACGACGTTTGCGTGGCCCACGAGTCGACTTATGATTCGCTCATTAAAAAATAAAAACAAAAACAAGCTGCGTCATCCTTCACTGCCGTGACTTAACCCAGTCATCAAATGGAGACAAAGATGTTGAATGTTGTCATAGCTTAGACGATGAGTCTACTATGGTGCTATGTGAAGAACAACTGAGGGAATTGGAAATTGAGATGCTGGAAATCCTAGAAGCTGAACACAGCCTGGTTAGGTATAAAGCTAGAGGCACCAGACTTCCTACATTTAAAAGAGGGAAGAGATTTTGCCTGTATGGTACGCAATCTTCAAAGTCGCTATCAATTGAAATATCATAATTGGTGGATAACCTATAACAGTGGAGGAGAATGATATTTAGGCTGCGCATGACAACA
Organism: Eucalyptus virginea; assembly: GCA_014182375.1. Lineage (NCBI taxonomy): Eukaryota > Viridiplantae > Streptophyta > Magnoliopsida > Myrtales > Myrtaceae > Eucalyptus > Eucalyptus virginea. The sequence continues at coordinate 35,096,270 of CM024519.1, read as the reverse complement.
CTTAGTGGCTGGAGAAGAGTTTCTTTTTTAGAAATAATTCTTTTCTATTTCTATTCCAAGGAACAATTTTTGAGTAAAAGAATCCGTTTGGTAACTATACAAAATTTATACTCTTGGAATAGAAAAAGAATAGAAATGCGTTTGGTAATGCAACGGTTTCTTTTTTGTATTTATTTTTTATTCTTGCTCACGAATTGCCGACTGCCGACCGCCGGTCGTCGCCGCCGCTGCCGCACGACCACCGGCCGTCGGTGGTCGGCGGCGACCGATGGGCTCTACGGTGGCGGTCGTTGATGATGGTCGGCAGCCGGTGGTCGTGTAGTGGTGACGGCGACGGGCGGCGGCGGGCGGCGGTGGCGGCGACGGTCGACGGCGACGGGCGGTGGCGGCGACGGCGGTCGGCGGTGGCTCCGAGCGATTGGAGGTGGCCGCGGCAATAGAGAGAAACAAAAGAAAAAAAAAGAAAATTGGCTTATTTTTAGAAATTATTCTTGGGAACAAGAAGCTACTTTATTTTTTGTTTCACAAAATTATTCCCGAGAACAAAAAAATAGATAAATTGTTCCCGGCAACAAATGTTTTACCAAACGGGTTTATCTTCTTTTTTTTGTTAGGGAACAAAAGAATGTAAAGTGGGAGAAACGAGAAACGTTACCTGCGCAACCTTAGTGGGTTTTGGTGGCTAGCTCTAATAAGCCACAAGGTAACTCATGAAGTTTTTGAGTTTGAATTATCAAGGGTTGGGCTCACCCCGGACAATTCAAGCTTTGAGAGTCTTAGTGACTTAGGAAATGCCCGGCATAACCTTTTTAATGGAAACAAAAAATCAAGAGCAAATGGTGCTAAAATTGAGAATACGGCTTAAATTTCAAAACAGTTTTATGGTGAATCCAAAAGGAATTGCAGGGGGCTTGGCTATCTTCAGGGATGACTAGGTAAAAATATTAGTTGAATCGCATTATGGTAACTTAATAAATGTGCATTGCCAACTTCAAGAAAATAGATAGATTGTGAGAATTATTTTCCTGCATGCCCCAAATAATTTCAAAGAAAGAGTCCTATTATGGGAGGATATTCAAAAAGCAAGTGTTACAAACTTCCTACCTTAGTCATGCATGGGTGACTTTAATGAAATCTTATATCATTGGGAGAAAGTGGGGAAAATGATGGCAGAACATTTTCGACTTACAGCTTTTAGAGATTTCCTTCATGCTTGCTCTATGATGGAATGCAAGAGGTGTGCATTTACCTGGACCGATCGAAGAGGAGGAGACAAATTTGTAAAGAAGAGGCTGGACAGGGCTCTATGTTCTATGGAGTGGAGGGTTGCTTATCCAAATGCTAAAGTTATAGCCCTATCGGCTATTGGCTCTAACCACAGTCCACTCATTCTGTCAATTTCACCAAAGAATGAACATAGGAGGAAGGAATTTAGATATGAAACTTTTTGGGTAGAAGATGAGGAATGCGGGTGCATTGTGAAGAGAGTACGGTCTAATTTAGAACCCCTAGGAAGGAGTATTGCGGAGAAACTAAACCTAGTGGCTAAACAGTTTTCTGAATGGAGTAAAAAAAGATTCCCCAATGCACAAAAAATGAATATTTTGGCTGAAAAATGAACTTCAAACTTTGAAGAATAGTCCTGAAATACATTATGATAGTTAGAGATTTAGTAAATCTATGAAGAGATTGAACTCCTGTGGCGACAAGAGGAGATGTTTTGGGGAATGAGATCTAGAATTAGCTGGTTGAAATAGAGGGATAGAAACACAAAGTTCTTTCATGCAACAACCATACAAAGGAGAACTAGAAACTGCATTTCTATGCTAAAGAATGCAGAAGGGGAGTGGGTAAAAAACGAGGAGAATCTCAAGAAAATGACAGAAAATTTCTTTAACAACCTTTACACGTCAGTGGGCCTTAGAAACTTTCAGCCCATCCTAAGTCAAATCCCAAGCTCGGTTGATGCACTTATGAATCAAAAGCTAACTAAACTTGTTACTTTGGAGGAAATTACTGATGCCACTCACCAATTAGGAGCTACTAAAGCTCCAAGGCCAGATGGATTGAACGGATTATTTTTCTAGCATCATTGGTAGGAAATTAAGTAGGATATCTTCAAGAAGGTGCATAAATTCTTTGATACTGGGCAATTAAACCCAGATTTAAACAGAATCCTCATCCCCAAAGACCCAAACCCCGAAAAGTTAGAACAATTTAGACCTATAAGCCCATGCAATTTTATTTATAAAATTATCTCCAAAATCCTTACAAACAGGCTGAAACCTTTACTACCAAACCTAGTTGCAGCAGAACAAAGCGCTTTTGCAGGGGTAGGTAGATTCAAGATAGTAGTCTAATTATACAAGAGGTTTTTCATAGATTAAGAACATGTGAGAGGGAAAGGAAATTCCAAGCCGTCTTAAAGCTTGATATACAAAAGGCCTACAATCGAATAGAGTGGGACTTTCTCCAAGATTGTCTAACTAAGATGGGTTTCTGTGAAAAGTGGGTGCAATGGGTCATGTAGTGTGTTTCTATGGTTTCATTTAACATTAAGTTCAACGGGGAACCTATGCCATACTTTAAGCCAACTCAAGGTATATGCCAAGGAGATCCGCTATCCCCCTGTCTCTTTATTTTAGTGGCCAATGTCCTATCTCATTTGATGAAAGAAGCCATAATAGCAGGTACGCTTTGTGGAATTAAACTGAATAGAAATTGTCCCACGCTTTCACATCTGTTATTCGCGGACGATTCTATCTTTTTCCTAGATGATACAATAGTGGAGTGTTAAAGTCCGGTGGCTATTCTACACCAATACCGTTTGCATCAGGCTAGGTTATAAACCTAAATAAATCAGGAATATATTTCAGCAAAGGTTGCCCGCAAAGATTAAGGAGGAATATGGTGTTGGAGTTGAGAGTCCCAGAAATTGATAAAATAGGGAAATATCTAGGAATCCCGTCGGATTGGGTGACTCAAAGAAAGAATTGTTTGTCTGGATACTTGCAAGGGTCAACATGAAATTGGAGAGTTGGAAGGAAAACTTGCTGTCAAAAGTAGGGAAATAAATACTTCTTAAATCAGTGGTGTAGGCAATTCCTTAATATGCAATGTCCATGTTTAAAATCCCAAGTTTCCATTTGTAAAGCCATTGAAAATAAAATAGCTAATTTCTAGTGGAGGAATAACAACAAAACAACCGGCCTACATTGGAGAAGATGGGAAGTTTTGAAGCTTAGAAAGGATGAAGGGGGTCTCGGCTTCAAGGACCTACTAGCGTTTAACAAACTTATGTTAGGGAAACAAGTTTGGCGAATTTCCTAGCATTCGAATACTCTTTGGAGTCAAATTATGAAGGGGCTCTATTTTCCAAATTGTGATTTTTGGATAACTAGGAAAGGTTTATGTTCATCGTGGGGTTGGCAAAGCCTTCTAATAGGTAGAGATGTTATAGCCCCTCAAATTAGGTGGCCGGTTGGGAATGGGAAAAAAAATTTCTATTATAGAACATAAATGGCTAAAGAATGGACCAATAGGTGGCCCGGCGACAAGAAACGAGCCACTCAAAATTGTTGATTTAATAGATATGGAAGCAGCACAATGGAAAGAACCTCTGTTAAGGTCCATGTTTGATGATCAATGAGTCTCGAAAATCATAACTATCCCTATAGGCCTCCCGGCCACAAAAGATAGATTGGTATGGACAAACAACAAATTGGAGAACAATACAGTGAAAAGCGGATATTTTAGCAACAGAAAATTACCATTAACATGATTTATTGAAAATGAGTTTTCTTGACAAGTACTTATAATATTTTGTATATTAAACAACCGAGTGAAAAAAAAGTGTTAATATTTTAATTTCATGGTGTTACATATAATTAAGAAAATCAAAGATTAGTAGGAGCCACCCCATTTGAGCTATTTTTAATTGGAAAAATACCCAAAAAAAACTACACCCATTATAATCTAAATACCTTAAACTTTATTTTATATCACCAAAAATTTTAACCTAATCATATGTTAAAAATACTCCCAACTTTTTTTATGTCACGAAAAATTCAAATTTTTAAACTGCATCCGGGATATATTCGGGATATTTTATAATCGGTAGTGCGTTACAATGTACAAATTTTGAAGGTATTTATATTATAATACACACTGTATGAGATTTTCTGAGGTACTAATCCTTTTTTATTTCCTTGTTTTTTTTTTTTTTTTAATTTCTAATTTTTTATGTCATGGCATTTTTAATTAGTGGCTGTCCTCTCCCTAGACCTCCCCCCTTTCCTCTGAAAATTCAGTTTCGAATCAAGTTAACCACAAAAGCGAAACTCAGCAGCTCTCTCTGCGACAAACGAGCCATCGCCATGGAAGCTCTCGCCTCCTCCTCCGCCTCCTCCGCCTCTGCCTCCGCCGCCGCGACCATCTTCTCCACTTCACCTTCACCGCCTCTCTCCATCTTCTCTCCGGCCAGGCCGACCGACTCTCCCGCCAGATTCGTCCGCTTCCTCGCGCCCTCCAAGAGTAAAAACAAAAAGCGCTCTTCACTCCTCGCTCTCATCATCCTCCCCGCCTCGTTTCATTCTTCGTCTAACGAAGAGGGCTTCGTTTGTTTTCGACAGAGAACGACGGCGACTCCGGCCTCCGTTCCGACTCCGGCGAGCCGAATCTGCTCCCCGTCCTCAGCAACCGCACTCTCTCCAAGGTAATTGGCCCGCGATCGCTTGATCGGCGACGGGAGTTTCGACATTAGCTGAAATTTCGGAGTGATGGGTGTGATTGAGTGGCTTACGGTTTTCGGGTTGTGACCGAAACCAGGACGCGGCCATGGGATTGGTGTTGAGTGCCGCTTCTGTGAGAGGCTGGACCACGGATTCTGGAATGGAAGGCCCCGTGGCTCCTGTGGGCGCCGAGGGAGGATCGGGCACGGAGAGGGTGTCGACCTTCCCGTGGTCCCTCTTCACCAAATCGCCTCGCCGGCGGATGCGAGTCGCTTTCACTTGCAACGTCTGCGGTCAGCGAACCACTCGCGCCATCAATCCACACGCCTACACCGATGGCACCGTCTTTGTTCAGGTAATTTGCTGAACGGAAGAGGGGAAAAAATGAAAGAAAAGTACTTGATTCTCTGTTGATGATGATGAGTTTGTTTGCGTGATAGGAGGGGCAATTTGCTATATTAATCACGTAGCTGATTTTTCAGTATGATCGATCGTTTAGCTTAGAATAAGGAAATGGGCTCTGTCGTGTCTTTTGCAGTGTTGTGGTTGCAATATCTTTCACAAGCTGGTGGACAATCTGAACCTGTTTCATGAGATGAAGTACTACGTGAACCCAAGCTTTAATTACAAGGAACCCAAGTGGGACGTTGGCTTCAACTACTTGAATATTACTGATGATGGTGATGAGACCAATGATGTATTTCCAATCTAGTGAAATTAGCGGTGCCAAATTGTACATTCTCCTCGGGGATTTTGTGAATTGTTGTGTGTATAGTTTGGATCATCACTTTTGATGGGCTCTTTGTATTTATGGTAACATTGTATATCATCAATGAATTCTCATCGGTTGAAAATATATCTAGTTAGAAATTGAGATTGCTTTGCCCTTAAGGGTATAGATAGTACAACATTATTATTGGAATGGAGATGTTAGATTGCCAATATCACATTGTGCTTAATCTATCATTATAGTGTGTTTACTATAATTAGTGACTTCTGTATTCATCGGGGTCTTTATCTAATATGATTTGTCTAGCTCAAAACTCTTTATGTATGAAATCAGATGACTTACAAAGGCTTCTATGTGGTTTACAAGTGCTGTTTAGTCCTGCATATATATTTCTTGATAATGAATGAAGTCCCTGTGGATGCTGCTCTTTTTGTTCTTTCTGAAATTCTAACTACTGTCTACTGTGACAGCATCTCTGTTTGCTATCTTGTCCATCTTTGTATCTTGTTCTCTTCCATTTGTGGATGCATTTACAACATAAAAAGATGTGACAATGCCTTTTCACCTTTCTGTGACTCTTTAATCCCTCTATTGGAATTGCACTTTCTATCGGTTGTCTAAAAGTTTACCTCAGAATTATCGGTAATCTAGAAATGTTTGGTCTCCAGCAAGACAGTCACTATTCTCAGCTAGTTTGCCATTAGTTGTACTGTTGTATTCGTAAACATATAGAACAGAGGCTCCTGAGAGTTGGATGCAAATTTGGTTTCAGTTTTACCAGTCTCAAATGAGGCATCAAGTCAGATGTTTTGCATTGTTATGAGCTGCCAAGTTCTTGATTTTGATGAATTAGAAGCAGCAAAATTTTTTCCAGTCTCATTCTAAAAGCTGATCTTTAGTTGTCTTTCCATCTCATATTGGAATTCCTTCCACTTTGAGAAGGCAACCGTCTTCTGTGGAATCAGTTGCATGTGCAGTTACCACAGGCTTTGGCTACTATAATTCTGCCCTAAGATATTGACTTGTATCTTTTGGTTGATGCCTGCAACCAATTGGGAGCTGACAGTAGGATACAGAATTTTAGGATGCATTTGGTAACCATTCTATTTCCAGAAATAATTTATGTTCAGAAATGATTCTTTTTTATTTTGTTCCCGGAAACAATTTCCAAGCATTCAAAGACATTTGGTAAAGCTATATTAGTGGACTCTTCTTCTCTGGATATCGAAAACATTGAGCACCTGGAGAAAATGACAAAATCTGAATCTGAAGGTTTGCATTTCAGAGACTCCCCTTCCCCCTTCTTCTGACAGATTGAATGAGGGTATAGATGTTGACTTGTCTAGACATGATCAAACTCTTACTCGAGCAGGCATAAGGGAGACCAGCTCAAAGTCGGCAGAGATGGTAAAATTGATTTAGAAAGGGAGGCACTTGTGAGATTAGCTGATCATCAGAATCCTTCCAGGGCCTGTTCACCCTTGCCCCTTCCCCCTCCTTTACCAAAATCTCTGGGCTCATGGTTATCGCGAGCGTTGCCCTCCGTTGCCTCCCAGAAGCCATCTTCACGATCTTCTCTTGGTGTAAATGCTGTAAATGGGAAACATGCTTTAGAGTCAGCTACTGTTGATCCCAAGTGGGAAACAATTGTCAAATCTTCCAATGTGCACCACGGGCATCTGCAGTTCTCTGAGGTAATTCTGTAACTTCTCACCTCATCGTCGCTATATTTTTTCACTGCGATAAATGCTCATTCTACTTCTTGTTCATCAGGAACTACTGCCGCCAATCCCATAAACCTGAAGAGAGATGATCCAATTTTGAAGGATGTGGAAATGCGCATTTGTGCAATGACCTGAACACAATTTTTTTTTTCCCAAAGTTCTCCAATCTCTAGAAAAGGGAAAAGACTTCCACTCCGCCTCATCGTCGCTGGTGCTCTGTTTTACCTGCTCTGTTGGGAGTTGAGCATATTATGAAGAACTGTAAATAGAATTACCCTCTTCTTACAATATAACTACCAATTGCGTCCATTGTCTTTCTGTAAAGATCATTCTTTCCGTATACCCATTTGTACCATCATTCTGTTTTTTCTTGTAAAGGGGATTGAAATTACTGTTCTCTGGTTGTAATAAACGGACGATTTCGCTACTTTATGTACTTGCATAACGTCAATCAGCAAGGGAAGTTCTTCATATCAGCTGTACCTTCGTGCGTCTTTGATTTAATGTCGCCCCAAAATTGAAATTCTTCTCCATCATGGCAAAGTAGGAATTTCTTGAAGGAGAGGGAATGATGAGTGCAGAGAATTCAACTCTTGTCGATTTAATGATGTCATGATGCTGCACGTGAATCTTAGAAGGGCACTTTCAAGTTCGGACGGTATCATGTTGCTTAAGAGGCTTCCGTTGCATGTATAACCAATGTAATAAACGACATTGGAGTATTTCACTGTGGGGTGATCCTGTTGAAGAACTGGATAAGTTATGATTCAGGTCAAGATACATCTCATGGTTCTGTTCGGAAGAATGAGCAATACCATGTTCGGCATCATCATTGAGTATTCTAATAGTCCTTTTCCAACAAAGGAACAAATTTCTGGGCACGGTAACATCGTAACATGATCATTGATAAATTCATGTAGCTGCGACTTATTGGTCAAGCATGTTGATGGTAATTTATCAATAATGTCAGCAATCTATCAACAATAAAGGCAGTAATAAGTTATCGAGCTCTTTAGAAATTAGTAACTTAAAGATGCGAATCTGATTACAAGTTAGTAAGTTACTGATTAATTAAATAATTTATGTTGAAAATAAACCTCAGGAACCTTTCCTTTTAACTGTAAGTCAGTCAATTACTATTTAAATAAGTGATACCAATGAAGTTGCTTCTAATGCTAGAGAAGTTCTATATGTGCATGGATGAGAGAGAATTATCACATTTTCGTGTATTTATCAAACATACACATTATCATGAAGCAAATACCAACACATGTTCGAGCATATGCACAGATAGAGACCCACATTATATTTCCAAGCAAGCATGCATAAAGACGTGCCATCAAATACCAACACAAGCTCAAGTCTACACTTACTTGAGCAGTGAATGATCACTGCAATGCATATTGTTGTGTGTAGGCGTGTAAGAGTATGCTTAATAACCTTACTTTTCTAGTAAGCAAAGAAGGCAGTCAATTCACCCACCAAAAGCATCGGCACATCACAAACGCTAACACCAAGGCACTAGAGATATAGAAATTAAATTATTTGGTTCAATTGCAAAAGAAATAGGTTGTCCAAGACTCCAAACAAACTTCGTATAGCCCAAACTAAGTACAATTTTAAGTTTCATGGCCTTATGTTTACTTATTTTGAAAAAGCACACATATACCAGTTTCGTCTTACAACAAGAAAGTTTGAATTGGATTCAAATATCATCACATGTAATTGTATATGGCAGTGAATCTTTTCAGCAACTATCCAAAGTTAATGTGTACAAACATAGCAATAAATAAAATTCAGAACATTCTTTGATGCTAATTCAACTTAGAGGCAAACAAGAATTTGCCGATGCATGTTAGGTGGTTAGTTAGTGCAATTAGCGAGTAGACATGTTTTATTATTTATTTAACGAACCTTGAAATTTTTCTGGATCCATTTTGGCTTCCAATTAGGCTATAACGGGCCTAAGTTGGATTTATTGCATTTATTTAATATTTTTCGTAATTAATTAATTATTTTCTAGAAATTCAACCAGGATGGCCGGTGATCAGTGACCAGAATTTCGTGTTGATTGTAGTGGTGCTCTCTGTTTATTTAATTGAGTACCTGATTGTACAAATTGATGGCAATTAGTGTTTGTGGGTATTTATTCCAAAAAATGGATAATTTTTGGTAATTGAGTGGAAAATTACTGGGCGTCGGTTTACAGCGCCAAAAATATGTTATGGGCTGTCGAAACTAGTGGGATGTTCAAAAAGTGAAATTATTATATTTTGGCTAAGGCCGACCGTGTATCCACACACGGCTATTTTTATCGGGTATGATAAAAATAATGGATTGATTGAATGGTTGGAATGGTATACTATATCAGCCTACGGGCAATATGTCAGCTTAGATTGAGAGCAGTATACCGGTATACTATATAAACCTACGGACTCTGATATGTCAGCTTAGCGAGAGCAGTATACCTTATCAGCTTAGCGAGAGCAATATTATCAGCTTAGATGGAGCATTATTAGTGTGCTATATTAGCCTATGGGCGATATGTCAGCTTAGAATGAGAGCAGTACACTATTTATCAGCTTAGCGCGAGTTATATTATCTATTTATTAGCTTAGAGCGAGCAGTTCTAATATGAGTGGACTTATAGATAGTATTAAATGGGCCGACCAAGAGATGGTTGTGATGACATGTAATCGACTGGGTCGATTGATTGATGATTCGATCTGATTTGATTGGGTGTTATGTCTGTCAGTATTTATGAATTGAACTAACTTGCAGGGAGAGACTGAGGCCAAGGTAAGTCCTCTGACTTGTGTTGTGATTAAGTAGCCCTTAGGGCGTATTGGCTTCCTAATCGGGTTTTAGGGGGGTAGAACTTGTTGAGACATAGTCTCACCTCATTGTGGGACAACATTTCAGGTTTGTAGATGGCAGCACCTCTAGCTCCTCCCGAGCATTTTGGTATACCGGAGGAAATCACAGAAGTAGGTTATCATATTCCGATACACCCCCACCTTGAAGGATTGGAGTATGTAATGGTGAAATCCACCGTTTGGGTCGACGTGGGTGAATCCGAAAAGGTGCCTCATAAGTACCGGTCATGGTATCGCCACTATCATGACGGGCGAAGGGAGGGTCCTGTATCGGAATCTAATATACCTCGGTATGTTTTGGAGGTTGCGCTTGGGAAGGGCACAGCAAATCCTGAGAGTGGATCAGTAGTGGATGCCAAGGATCCCAAACTTGAAGGCAATTCTGACTCCCAGGTGTACTTAGCCGAAGGCGCCAACTGGAGCGAGGAAGAAGGGGAGATCGTTCAGGACGAGGAGGTGGAGCAAGAAGAATTTAGTGATGATGAGTAGTTGTGGTTGTTAGACCCCGTCCTCTGTTTGAGAACCTGCTGTGGTGTATATGTTTTTATATACATAGACCAACTTGTATAATATATGACATAGTTTTCTATGTATATATGTATATAAGCGTGGCTGGTGTGGTTTGACATTTTATGGCCTTGCTTTCCTATCCCATTATTTTATTATCTGGGGATTTATATCTACTTTTGCATGCGTATATTAAAATGAATGGGTCAGCGATGCATCATGGGACATCGCTATTATATCGACCAAATAGGGATGGGGACATGCTCGGAGGGTTGGGATGTGACAGCAGTCGTGCGGAATCACCCGCAATTCGACTATGTACTTCCGTCAAATCGACTCATATTCGTTCGCTAATCGATTTATAACGGTATCGTATTGACCCTTGCCGATTATTATGGTTGAGCGATCGATTTTTGATTGAATTTTCTAGTCTGTTGCATTTATATCCCTTAACGGTTTCACCTAATAGATTAGTTAACTCGTGGGTGATAAGTTTCAAGTAAATTAACTATAAGCACATCGACGAAACAACCATTTCATATATTCGAGACGGGGTCAAATTTCAGGATGTCACAAGGGTACTTAAGATTCAAGCCTCAGAGCATCTTGAAATTTAGATTCAAAGTAATCTTAGCAAAATTCTTGGGTCTTTTAGGCCAAAAAACTGACATTTTTTCATGTTCCTGGATTTTGAATTTGCTAGTAATTTTCAATTAGTGTTGGCAAAAAAAGGGAAAAACCACAAAAAACCCCTAACTTTGCCTGGAGTGACACATTTACCCCGAACTTTGTTTTGTGATGTGAAAAACCCCGAAGTTTGCTAACTGTGACACATTTACCCCAAACTTTTATTTGTGACATAAAAAACCCCAAACTTTCATTTGTGTGACATATTTACCCTAAATCACAGGGGCATTGTGGTCTTTTTACTTTTAATTTTTTTTTCTTTTTCTTCTTTCTTTCCTCCGCCGGCCATGGCAGAGGGAAGCCGGCATCCGGCGAGGGTCGCCCTCGCCGGCGTCCGGCCCTCGTTGGCGTCAAGCGAGGGCCTCCCTCGCCAGATCGACGTAGGCGAGGGCGGCCCTCGTCGGCGTCGGGCGAGGGCCTCCCTCACCAGATCTGGCGAGGGCACCCTCGCCCGACGCCGGCGAGGGCACCCTTCGCCGATCCGGCGAGGGCACCGCCGGCGTCGGGCGAGGGAGGCCCAGGGCCCTAGCCAGCCCAGGCGAGGGCAACCCTCGCCCGACGCTGGCGAGGGCAGCCCTCGCCGGACGCTGGCTTCCCTCCGCCGGCTTCGCCATGGTTGGTGGAGGGAAGAGAGAAGAAGAAAAAAAAAAAAAAAAAGAAAAAGAAAAGAAAAAACAGAAAGAATATGACGAAAATACCCTTAATGGGGTAAATGTGTCACAGTTAGCAAACTTCGGGGTTTTTCACGTCACAAAACAAAGTTCGAGGTAAATGTGTCACTCCAAGCAAAGTTGGGGGTTTTTGGTGGCTTTTTCCCGCAAAAAAATATAACCGGTAGCTTGCTCATAAGTTAACTTGTCAATGATTACCAAAATCATAATGAATTTATCAAGTCCATAGTCAATTAGTAACTTCTTCTAAATTCTACTGTTAGTATTATTAAAAATCTCAAATTGGTATATCCATGCTACATTTAACAAAACCAAACAAAAAATTCTAAACTATTATACTTATGCCACATTTACCTAAAATTAATTTTCGTGTTATAAAAAAATTCCAAACTAGTATAGTCTCGCACCACATTTAACCCACCTATTTCCACTCAAGTTTCAGCTTTGACACTCCAAAAACAATGTCTTTACATTTTTGCCCATTCGTCTCACATGTTTTGTTCTTGTCCCCCCGCCCCTTTCTCTCTTCCCCCCTTTTTTGTTTATTTATTCCTTTTGTTTTCTTGCGAGTCCCACGTTCCTCCTCCTCCCTAGGAGAAGGAAACTCAAGCTCCTCAACATCTCCTATAATGTCTTGATGTTCGGCAAACATCTCTCCCACACACTGCTAGCAGCAAGGAAACCAATTGTGCAAGTTGCCCGAACCGCTCAATGAGCTTAGGCTCAACTGGCCGAATGATTGCGTAGGCAGTGCGTGACGAGGATGTCCCTCCGCAGTGAGATGAGGACAATGAGGAAGAGAATGAAGAGAACAGTAACAGTGAGGGATATGAATGAGGCGAAGCGAAGAGGAAAGGTGATAACAATCAGATAATGAGGATGGAGGAGAGAACATTGATAAATATGACGAGGATGATGTGCGTCAAAGGCAGCATGATGTACTTAGGCTCTGGATCCAAGACTTTTGTAACGTGAGCTCAAAGTGTGCATAAACGGATTCTCGATTGGGCAGAGATTTTAATGGGATTGGATGATAACCCCATCAAACTGAGGCTCAAAGTGCTTGAATCGACAGGTACATAGCCAATTTGGAGGATTACGCAGATGACATTGGGCACCAGGCGTTGCTTCAGAATTTCGCGGAGAGAGACAGTGGAAGAAGAGGAGCTCCACTAGTGACGAAATCAACGCTGAGCCTCCAACTGTGGTGACTAGATCAAAGGACAAAATCTTGGTGTTTGCGATTTGTAAGGATACTGTTGGAGTTTTGTTTGTTAAAACAAAATGAGTGCTTTTTTCTTTGTCCCACATAGGAAAAGGTGGGAGGAAGTGGGCCAATTTAAAAATGTGGGATTTCCTTTTTGTAGTTAAATGAATGATTGGGTGGGGCTAGACTCCACCATACCCGCGTGTGGTTGCGCGATTATTTGGCGCACTTAGTGCGCCCGCGGTTTAATTAGCACTAATCCCTTGTTATTTATTTATTTTTATTTTTTTAATTCAAAGGTTGCCTTTTAATTTGAGAATTTTCGGAAATGAAATATAAAATGAAAATTCGAAATTCTATTTAAAAAAATATTATTCCAAATTTTGTTTGTCTTTTCAAGACAACCTTTGGAAAAATTACTTATTCGATTTTGCAACTTTTTCCGAAAGGTTGCAATTGTTCGGTTTTCGACTTCTTCCGAAGAGTCGCATTTGTTTATCCGAACAATTTTCTAAAGGACGTGTTTGTTCATTCTTTGGCAATTTTCACGAAGAGTTGCAAGACTGTTTCATATATATACTTGTCATTTTTCGGAAAGAGCAGAGTGGTCATTTTTCGAGTCTTCTTTATGAAAAACTGCAGCCAATTTTTCGATTGTTTCCTAGAGAGATCCTAGATAAATACTAGAATTGCTATCTAGTATTCTCATCCGAGACTTTGTTGTATCCTGGAGGATTTTTGCCAGTGACCATTAGCAACGTTGTGGGGGCAAATAAATCCTTAAAGATAGTGATTTCACGTCTCAAAATTCGAGTTACTTTACTCGATCCGATTTCATTGTTCAACCCATTTCGAAGCCATATTTTCCAACAATTTTAAGGATTTATTTTGCTACAATGGAGTCGGAGACAATCAAAGTTATGAATCAAGATATGGTCAAACTGGACCGGTTCGATGGGAATAATTTTGCTCGCTGGAGGGACAAGATGATGTTCTTACTCACTGCTTTGAAGATTTCCAATATATTGGATCCTAACTTGGCGCCTATAGAAGATCCTAAGCCTACTGTGAAGGGAGGACAGCCAAGTGCGGAAGTCATCAAGAGGGTCAATAAGGAAAAAAGAAACGTGTGGAGGATGAATTACTTTGTCGAGAACACATTCTTAACACACTCTCTAATCGTCTGTTTGACTTATTCACTGAAATGAAGTCAGCCAGAGAAATTTGGAATGCACTGGAATTCAAGTACAAAGCGGAGGAGCAAAGTACCAACAAATATCTAATCGTAAAGTATTTTGATCTCAAGTTTATTGATACTAAACCCTTGCTGGAACAAGTCCATGAATTGCAAGTGATTGTGAATAAGATTCGTGCCCTCAAGATTGATATTCCAGAAGCTTTTCAAGTTGGAGCAATTATTGCGAAATTGCCTCCAAGTTGGAAAGACTATGGAAAAAGGCTGATTCACAAGTCGGAGGACTTTACCTTGGAGTAAATACAGAAACATCTTCGCATTGAGGAAGAGTCACGTTTACGTGATAATTCTGTTTTGTACAATTCCAAGGTGAATGCTGTGGATAAAAAATGGAAACTCGGCCAGAACTTCAAAGTAAAAAGCGGGGGGCATAAATTCAAGAGAACACAAAAGAAGCAAAAGGGTTGCTGTTTTGTTTGTGGCAAACAGGGACACTATACCAAGGATTGCATTCACCGCAAGAGCATTTCAAAGGACAAGAACATTCCGGTGGTGAAAGCAGATGCAAATCTGGTTGAAGAAAATTATGTAGCCATGATTTCAAACATGTTTTCGAACATGGAAATTTCTGAAATCAATGATGCGATGGCTATGGTTTTTGAAATTAATTCTACCACTGTCCAATCCGGTTGGTGGATAGATTCTGGAGCAACAGTCCATGTGTGCAAGGACAAGTACATGTTCAAGTAATTTGAAGAGATTGTTGACTCAAATGTTCAAGAGGTCCTGATGGCGAATAATGCTCTTGCAAAGGTTGCTGGAAAAGGCACGGTGGAGATAGACTTTACTTCTAGAAAGAAGATAACTCTTCTTAATGTGTTATTTATACCCGAAATTAGGAAGAACCTAGTTTCTATTGATTTGCTTTGTAAGAGGGGGTTTCGGGTTTTGTTTGAATCCGACAAGGTTATCCTATCGAAAAATGGGCTGTTTGTTGGGAAGGGTTATGCCAATGATGGCATGAATCAATTGAGTATCAATGATAATATTTCACTTCTACTTATATTGTCGAGTCTTCAATTTTATGGCATAGTAGGTTGGCACATATAAATATTCGTTATTTGAAGAATATGAGAAAATTAGACTTGATAAATTTTAATGGCGAATTTGATAAATGTGAAATATGTGCTAAGTCAAAACTTACTTAGAAGCTATTTCCTAGTGTTAAAAGAAATTCGAATTTATTGGATTTGGTTCATAGTGATATATGTGAATTTAATGGTATGCTAACACGTGGAGGTAAAATGTATTTTATTACCTTTGTGGATGATTGTAGTAGGTTCTTATATGTTTATCTCATGAGATTAAAGGATGAAGCATTTACCATGTTTAAGAAATATAAGGCTGAAGTAGAGAATCAATTAGAAAAGAAAATTAAAGTTCTACGATCAGATAGAGGTGGAGAATATTTCTTAAATGAATTCTCTTCATTTTGTGAAGAACGTGGTATTATTCATCAAGCTTCAGTACCATATACTCCACAACAAAATGGTTTAGCTGAAAGGAAAAATCGATTGCTTGGAGAAATGGTTAATTGTATGTTTTCAAATTCAAAGCTACCAATTAATCTTTGGGGAGAAGCATTACTTATTGCATGCTATATTCATAATAGAATACATTCCAAGAAAAATGACATAACCCCTTATGAAATATGGAAAGGTAGAAAGCCAAATTTGTCATATCTTAAAGTGTGGGGGTGTTTGGCATACTACCGAGCTCCAGATCCTAAGAGAACAAAGCTCGGTCCTAGAGCTATCAAAAGTATTTTCGTTGGGTATGCTGAAAATAGTAAAGTTTATAGGTTTCTTGATTTAGAGTCTAATGTCATAGTAGAATCGAGAGACGTTGAATTCTTTGAGAATAAATGTTTTACAAGTTTTGAAATTATTGAAAATAATTCAAGATCTATGGAAACTCAAAGTGATTTTCAAGAGAAAGAAACGAATGATTCTAAAGACATGATTGAACCAAGGAGAAGTACTAGAGCTAGGAAACTAAAAGACTTAGATCCTAATTTTATTACTCATGTCTTTCTTGTTGAAGGAGATGGAGATAATAATGTGATAAATAAATACCCTTTAGTATTAAATTTAGAAGATGATCCTAGAAGCTTTAATGATGTTATGTCTTCTAGAGATGTTTCTTTTTGGAAAGAAGCTGTGAATGATGAAATGGACTCAATTATGTCCAATAATACTTGGGTATTAGTAGATTTACTGAAAGGATCAAAACCTATTGGGTGCAAATGGGTTTTTAGAAGAAAATATCATTCTGATGGTTCCATTCAAGCTTTTAAAGCTAGACTTGTAGCTAAGGGATATAGACAAAAGGAAGGAATAGATTATTTTGATACATATGCTCCTGTTGCACGTATAACTTCTATTCGAGTTCTTTTTGCTCTAGCTTCCATTTATGATCTTTGTGTTCATCAAATGGATGTTAGGACTGCTTTCTTAAATGGAGACTTAAATGAGGAGATTTACATGGAACAACCGGAGGATTTTGTTCTTCATGGAAATGAAAGAAAAGTATGTAAATTGATTAAGTCTCTTTATAGACTTAAGCAAGCTCCTAAGCAGTGGCATGAAAAGTTTAATTTGGTCATATTGTTAAATGGTTTCATCAATAGTAGTGTCGATAGGTGTATATACTCTAATTCACTAAAGACTATGGTGTCTTAGTGTGCTTGTATGTTGATGATATGCTTATCTTTGGAACGAATATGACTGGAATTAATGAGACTAAGAAGTATCTAACTTCCATGTTTAAAATGAAGGATTTGGGTGAAGTAGATACTATCTTAGGTATTAAAGTTAAGAAACATAGTGGGGGCTATTCTTTAAGCCAATGTAGTTATGTTGAAAAATTATTAAATAAATTTCAACATCTTGGTTTTAAAGAAATAAGTACTCCATTTGATTCCAGCATTAAATTAAATTATAATACTGGTAGAGCGGTGGCACAACTAGAATATGCAAGTGCTATAGGGTCTTTAATGTATGCGATGCATTGTACTAGACCCGATATTGCTTATTCTGTATGCAAGTTGAGTAGATATACTAGTAATCTAAGTACTGAACATTGGAGAGCTATTACTAGAATTTTTGGTTATCTTAAGAGAACTAAAAATTTAAGATTGTTCTACAATAATTATCCGGCTGTATTAGAAAGATACACTAATGCTAGTTGGATTACAAGTGTGGGAGATGAGTGTTCCACTCTAGATGGATCTTCACACTACCTGGAGGTGTTGTATCTTGGGCGAGCAAGAAACAGACATTTATAACTTACTCAACAATGGAATCTGAATTTATTGCTTTGGCGGCAACTGGGAAAGAGGCTGAATGGATTATAAATTTGTTGTTGGATATCAAATTATGGCCTAGTCCCATGCCTCCTATTTCTATCCACTGTGATAGTCAGGCCACTTTGACAAGAGCCTATAATAGCACCTATAATGGTACGTCTAGACACATTAGTCTAAGACATGAATATGTGAGACATTTGATTAAAGATGGTACCATAACAATTGTCTATGTGAGGTCAAGTAAAAATCTTGCCGATCCTTTGACGAAGGCTTTACCAAGACATACGGTAATAACGACTTCACAAGAAATAGGGTTGAAACCCTTTAATTGAAATCACCAATAATGGTAACCCGACATTTTTCTAGAACATCACTAGTTACTAGGTTTAATGGGTAAGAACAAGTTATTGAATGTGATTGTTTGATATTGACGTAGCCCTGATATGAGAAGTCGGTATCATCTGTTACGTTTTGCAGGTTGAATTGAATTCTTAATGAAGTATGATACAAGTTTGTAGTGTGTTGATAGTAACATAAACACATGGTAGATACTTCACCTATATGAGCTTAGAAGTGGTGCCGCTTCTTACGAAAGTTAGGGTTGCTTTCTAGAGAGCTCATGAAACATGATCAAGCACAATGCCATAATAATGCGGAGTACTATAGAAATTCTCGCTGAAACAAGAGGTTAGTGTATGTATGGTATGTCCAATTCTATTACATAAAAGTACAAGTTTAAGGTCGAGCTACTTGTCACTTTGATAGAGCTTTGATATACTTGCACTAAGTAAATGTTTAATTCGAAAGAGACATTTATGTATGTATATTAATCTTACTGAAACTTTGGCTGTATGGTTTTTTAAAATTTTATTTTTGAAATATTTGTTTTACAAACAAAGTGGGGGATTGTTGGAGTTTTGTTTGTTAAAACAAAATGAGTGATTTTTTCTTTGTCCCACATAGAAAAAGTGGGAGGAAGTGAGCCAATTTAAAAATGTGGGATTTCCTTTTTGTAGTTAAATGAATGATTGGGTGGGCCTAGAACCCACCATACTCATGTGCGGTTGCGCGATTATTTGGCGCACTTAGCGCACCTGCGGTTTAATTAGCATTAATCCCTTGTTATTTATTTATTTTTAATTTTTTAATACAAAGGTTGTCTTTCAATTTGAGAATTTTCGGAAATGAAATATAAAATGAAAATTCAAAATTCTATTTTAAAAAAACCATTATTCCGAATTTTGTTTGTGTCTTTTCAAGACAACCTTTGGAAAAATTACTTATTTGATTTTGCAACTTTTTTCGAAAGGTTGCAATTGTTCGGTTTTCGACTTCTTCCGAAGAGTCGTATTTGTTTATACGAACAATTTTCTAAAGGACGTGTGTTGACACCTAAATTTTAACGGCCCGTTTAGTCATTTATCGCATTAAAAATTAGGGTTTAATTTTATAGCATATAGATTTAGGTGCATTTTATTTTAATTTGCATTTTATTTATTGGACCGGTGCGGATGGGGTCAAATTAGTTTGGTAAGCCTCATGGAAGCGAGTAAGTTGGCCCAAGCCCATGTTTTTTTATTAAATCAATTATCTCGTGGGAAATTGAGATTTTATGCGATATTACGGTAGTTTTTGGAATCGGGTTGCAATCTTATCTTTGGTCTTTAGATGATAAGATCATTGGGAATGTTAAGGAGATAAGGAAATAAGAGGATTTGGAGTGATCGGGAGGTTATAGGTTATCTTCGTGTATATTGAAAAAGCGAGAGAAAATATTCTACGAAGATCACCTATTTTTACCTATAAAAGCAATCGTGTACGGTGAGAGGAAAAGGGGGCCACGCAATTGAAACATTCGGCCATATTGAAAGGAAAAAAAATTCAGAGAGAAAAAGCGACTGGTCTGCAGAGAGAGAGAGAGAGAGGACTGGTGAGCGGCGTTTAGAGATATACACGGGAGAGAGAGAAAAGAGAAGGAATTCTCTCTGCCAAGTCGAGGAGCCCCCACATTGTGCGAGGCCTTTTGCTACAGCGCCACACCCTAGCCGCCGGAGTTACCGTGGACACACGTCTTTGCTACGTCGCCCCCTGCAGCGTCGATGGATTCGCTGCTGTGACCTCTTTGCCTTTGCGACGAGCTGCTGATCTGGTGCCAACCTCCTACCGTCGTGACCAGGCCTCGACGAACCCAGTTCAACAGAGACCAATCATTAGAGCAGCCCCCATCCCCGACGATCCACGATCCGCTGCTTTTGCTATACCACGAGCCAGCGCACCCCAGGGACGCTTGAACCACTACAGCCTAGTTCGGAGTTAGCAAAGACTCCTGCAAGTTCCATCTGGCCTGGTGATGCCCTGAAGTGTTTTCTTCTGACTCACCGACAATCACCAAACAGGCTTTTGCGCTTCGTTCGTATATATTCTTGGCAGGTTTCGTCGAAGTTCAAAGAGGCCAATATCTCCTGACCGGCGTAAATATCTCGTCGTATTTTCGCGGCCACCGCTTGCGAGCTTGAAGTCCACGGTCAAAAAGAGATATTATAGAATCTCGCTTGAATAATTCTGAGTGGTGGGTTGGTCTTCTTTTTTAAGTTTTGTCCATATTTTACTATAACATTTTGTGGGCTTTGTGATTTTGTTTCATGCAAGCAAAAGAACGTTTTTTTGGCAATGAGATCTCAAAGAATTCGGATGTGTGGCGACTATAGACAGAGGGGAGAAGAATAGATGGCATAATGTACCGCTACCTCCCCGTGAGCCCTATCCACCGTGTATACCGCCGACCGCTTCACACTGAGTCCCTATTGCTGGCCACTCACTGAGAATTGCAAACCACCACGGTTCACGAGTTGCCCGTCGACGTTGACGCCAAGCTCGAGCCAGCGTTGATCTTCTCTTCAAACCGATCCGTTGAAGTTTCTACTTTCGCAGGTTCATTGGCTGTGACCCACCCGCATCGCTGCTCACCAACCTCCACCACGAGCTGCCAAGCCACCGTTCAAAAACAAAAGAAAAAGAGAAAAAGAAAAATCAGATTAGGTAGTTTTTCTTTTATTAATTTTATTATTATTTCTTTAATATTCTGTTTTAGTGGAATTGTTCCTTAATATGTGACTGATATTCCAACATGAAATAGTTCCTCAAGCTAGGGATTGATAGTCCGATTTTCGCGCCCGAAATCCGACTCGCAATCACTTACAAAATCGACAATCTAATCTCAAGCCCGAGATTCGATTCGCGATTTAATTTAGAATTGGCCAACCCGATCTCATGCGCGAGATATGGTTCGTCAATTTTCGGATATCAATCTTATATTGTTTGATTTTCTGTCGTTAAGTTGGTTGAGTCAATCTTATTTTTGTAAAAAAAAAAATCCAAAAATATTTGAGTTAGGATTAGATTTGCTTTAGAATATTTCCTGTGTTAGGGTTAAAATTGCAATCTTATTTCGAGTTTTAAATAAGAAAATCGAAAAAAATGTTGAATTAAGATTAGGTTTGGTGGTTATCTTTTATATTTAAAATAAGAATTTTATTTTGAATCATGGAAAAGAAAACCAAAAAAAAAGTTTTATTTGAATTGCATGTGGAAATTTTAATTTCAAAATTAATATAAAAACACAAAAATCATCATGCATATATCATGTTGAATTAGGACATTCTTTGCACATCATTGCATGTTTTGTTAGGAAAATAAAAAGCCCATGTCATATAGAATTAAGTCCATGAAATGCACGTCACTTAGTGATTATTGTTAGGTTCATTTCTAATTAGAAATTGACCGTTATTAGACTAAGTCATTTAATAAATGTCGCATGACATATTAACTCGCATACTAAATTGTATGTTGCGTGTCATTTAGTTAAAATAATTTTATATGTCATTGCATCACATTGCATGTCATTAGAATTAGATCATTTAGATTGCATTTAATTATTGCATTTATTCATGTCATATAGTTTAGGTCATGCTACCATGTCATATTAGATTATTAGCATGCATTGCATGATTTTCATTAAGAAAAGCGAAAACAAAAATTGAAATTGCGTGTTAATTAGAAACCATATCTAGAATTGCTGATGTAGATTTTAATTTAACACTGTAGATACTTTCGTTGCTTTGAGGTAAGTCCTGCATTATTTAATTACTTTCTTGAGTGTTAAATTGGTGGTATGCGCACATGTATGATCACCTCACATGTTAGGGAAATAGATTTAAAATCAATCCAAATTGCTTGCCAAACATTTTTCAAAAATAAAAAGAAAGGTACTGAAAGGGCGTTAGAGAAATCTAACGTAACCAAGTCCCCGTACCCCAAATCTTTGGTTCGTAGGAGTAAAGTGAATCTCCCGTTACTTTACTTGGGTTTCTAATCGACCCACCAAAAAATAGATTAGTGGCGACTCCTGATTGAAAATCAATTACATGTTAAGAAATTTAAACCTAAGTCGCGAATTGGTATGGGCTTGGGAGAGCCCGAGTTAAGTCTAGGCTTAACAATCCATTAGCCAAACCTTAGGTGGTTCACACCCGAAAATTTGGTCGCGACAACGTGTTTGTTCATTCTTTGGCAATTTTCACGAAGAGTTGGAAGACTGTTTCATATATATATACTTGTCATTTTTCGGAAAGAGCAGAGTGGTCATTTTTCGAGTCTTCTTTATGAAAAACCGCAGCCAATTTTTCAATTGTTTCCTAGAGAGATCCTGGAGAAATACTAGAATTGCTATCTAGTATTCTCATCCGAGACTTTGTTGTATCCTGGAGGATTTTTGCTAGTGACCATTAGCAACGTTGTGGGGCAAATAAATCCTTAAAGATAGTGATTTCATGCCTCAAAGTCCGAGTTGCTTTACTCGATCCGATTTCATTGTTCAACCCATTTCGAAGCCATATTTTCCAACAGATACAATGACCGTCGATGAGATGGCGAATAAATTGCCTTGTGGGCATGGTTATCATAAGGTTTGCATCGTGCCATGGTAGGGTGGGAGGAATACGTGTCTGATTTGCTAGTTTAAGTTGCCGACGGTTGATCCTGAGTATGAAGAGGAGGAGAAGAAAATGAATGTGAATGCAAGTGGAGCTAAAGTTTTGTCGTCAAAGATTCTACGCAAAAGAAAAGGAAGGAAGAAGGAGGAATGTGGGTCCTACAAGTAAAGAAAAGAGACAAATAAACAAAAAGCAAGACAAATTTAACCAAAGCATGTGAGATGGCGGTTTGGTTTAACTTTGGGGAAATGCAAAAAGCCATTTCCCCAAGTATCTTTGAATGCAGGGACATTTGGTGAAGGCAAGAGTATTTGGATACTCATTTTAGTGTATATTTTGTAAAGCAACTTTGAAGTGAAAAGAAAAAGAAAAAAAAAAAAGAGAAAGAAAAACAAAGGAGGAGATGCAGATGCCTAGGCGATCTTCTCAAACCCACGCACACCACTTCCTTCGACAACCAATTCCGTTTGCCCTTGCGCAGCCGCAGCTACCCCCGCCCCCATCTTCGAGGAGGGAGGTGACCTTGGGGTGCTTGTTAGATGCAAGGCTACAGAGGTTGAGGGTGGAGGTGGGCTCATAGTAGAAGGGTGAAAAGGGAGGGGGGCAACTGCATTGGAGATGGGCTTGAGGGGCCGTTCCAATCTTGTCGATTATAGGGTTTTTGATTTGAAGATTTACAACGTTGGAGCTTCACCGGCAACTAATCTCGTAGATGATTGGAGCCCCTTGAACATATGCAACTCGCGACGCCAAGGACACACAATGCCAAGGTCGCACGACCACAGTCGAAGGGCCAAATCTGGGTTGCACAACCATTGACCTCGACCTCGATGTAGCAACTTCGGCAAAGACAATAGCTTCGGCGAGCAGCTTGACGACACGCACGACCCTTGATGTCGACCTCGTCGACAGCGACCTTCACTTGCACCTCACCTCAATGATGAACTAGTAAGTTCAAGGAAGAAGATGATGAACATTGATTTTTTGAGGGCAAGAGAGAAAAACGCGATTATCAGTGAGGGCAATATTGGAAAGAAAAAAGTCATTAAACTCTCAAAATAGCATTATGAACATGTTGAAAGTCCAAAGTAGGTCCTTACATACTTTGGGCTTTTAGCATTCCAAATATATTTCCAATGAGGCCTAAAAAAGCTGAACTAAATACTTCATATTTTTCCTAGGGGGCTTTGGGGGCTTAAAGTCCTTTGGGAAAGCTGAATTAAATAGGGCCGAAGGGGCAAAAAGGTAAAACTTTATCTTTAGGAGTGTCAATGCCAAAATAGTGTACTAGTTTGGCATTTTTGTAACACGAAAATTGGTTTAAGATAAATATGACACATGTATATCAATTTGAAGCTTTTTATGACTCCAAAATTAATTTCAGGTAAATGTAACATGGATGTACTTGTTGCAACAAGGCGACACGAGTTTAGAGTTAATTTGAGTTGAAATTCGACAGTCCTCAATCGGCATAGATTCTTCCAAACCCTCCCCTCATGTGAGGTTGGAAAATTTCAATTGAAATAGATTTACCTATGAAGTTCGCCTTGACTAAAAGTTGCCACTAGCCTGTTGAGGCGGCCTAAGAGCCAAGTGAAGCACAGGAGGTATCTAACTTTTGCACAACCAAAAATTCGAAATTAGGACTTGATTACACTAATTCTCTAACTAATGTGCCCTTTCGGTACCTTTAACTTGTTAAATAGTTACTTAAATAATTCACACAATCCTTATCCATTTTATCACCCTATGCCATTAAATGATGTCCATGTGTGAGTGCATAATCAGAAAAATATAAATAATCACATTCAGCACGATAAGAATAACGTTAGGAAAATCTCTTGCGATGTTTTGAAGATATGCTACTAATGTGTTTAATGGTCGAGTAACTAGGTGAAAGATGTACAACTCATTATGCAGATCATGTCCTAACAAGATCATCTAAAAATGAGGAGTACACTTTGGGCGGGGATGTCACGCCTCGAACCTTGAACGCGTGCACATCTCTCGGTGGTCGATCAAATTGCGACGTTCCTAGGACGCATCGCCTACCCATTCGTTTTATTGCACATGTGGAAGCGAAACAAATAATCTCCAGACAATAATCAACATGGGATAGAAAAGCATGGCAATCAGATAACACAAAACACACTTTTATAAACATATTTGGTTTAAGTACACATCTAGTCTATATACAAGAGCCTAACTCCAAAAAGAAGGCACTAGACTCCTCATCCATTGGCTTAGGGTTCATTGCGACACCATCAGGAGTGTCGAGATCCATCGGGTGCGCTACTTCCATTCCCCGGTCCCAACGAGAGGCTCGTCAAAACCGCGTAAGGGACCCTCCCGATCCCCTTGAGGGAAGCCAATGAACCATGCTATAAATCGGTGAGGGACCAATTGAGGTAGGTCCTCATTGACCCATACCACAGACTCAATGAGCTCCCAAGTCAGGGTGGTCCTGGGAATAGGGAGGAAGGTGTACTCAAAATCCATCGTCTGCGGGACCTCGTATTGTACATGATGCTCCTCCATCTAAGGACCTGTAAATTGTAAACCACGACGGGGTGAGGCAATGTCTCAGCAAGTCTACACCCTAAACCCTCGATTAGGAAGGTAATATATCTAGAGGCAACCTAAGCACACAACCAATGAGACTTACCTCACCTCAGTTCCTTCTTGTATGTCAATACAGTGCACATATAATATGCATACAATAAATGCAATCAGTAATTGAAACACTTCACTTTCACATGTCAATTAAACATAGGGGTCTTGATTATAAGGCCAAATTGATATGACATGTCCCATTCTGTGCCACACAATTTTGTCCCATAATCAAGCGCGGTCAATTCATTCAATCAAGCGTTCCAATTAATTATAACCCAACGGCCACGGCCGACTCAACAGTTAGCGGTCATCCGGCATAGCCGAGCGTCGTCTCGCCTCATAGAGTATGGCAACGTCTACCTCTAGACGGCATTTTCGGAGGAGCATCAGCCCAGTCTCCACTGCGATCGGCATTGGTTGACGTGGGGCATTCTCGAAGGAGCATCGTCCGGTGTAAAAACTCGTGACGGGTTTTCATAATGATCACACGCACATCCAATCCCAGCCAAGGACATCGTGCTTTGCACTCAAATGTCTCACTTTAAATAATGTGTTTGGCCTATTTTCTTCATATTAAAAACACTTGGTAAAATAATTGTGTGCGGGCACACAATCAAATTGAATTGTAAAATGTGGTATCCTCACTTTTAAAAATCCCACTATTTGATATAGTATTTAAAAATATTTTTGGTGTCAAAAACCGACATCCGGTATTTTTCTAATTAAATACCAAAAATCCATAATTTTAGAATAATAAATCAAAAATCATCAATCATCAATTAATTGCACAATTTAGCACTCAATTGCACAAACTAATTACACCATGACAATCAGCACAAAATTCTGACGACCGGTTATCCCGATATAATTTCTGGAAAATAATAAATAATTAAATAAATTACAAAATAATTAAATAAATCACTAATTAAGCTATATACACTAATCTAATCACCTAATTGGATTTAATTTAATAATGTACTAAACTAACTAAATCACATAATCTAATTAACCTCTAACTAAACTAATCTAACCACCTAATTGATCTAATTAACTAACTAAATCACTAATTACACTAGCTAATCCTTTTAATCCAATCTTAGTCTAAACTAATCCTCCTCTAAGCATAATTAACCTTCTAAGTAAGGTTTAGAAAGTAAACTCACTGGTTTAACGAGCTAATGAGTTCATGGCAATGGTGACGCGGAGGCAAGCGACACTCGGGCCTACGGTGATGCCAGGGGAGGTCTGGAAAGGCCCAAAAACAGTCCATGAAGCTCATAGCTCAAGTTGTGAGTTTTGGTTATGCTTTGGGCTGGACCGAAGGCTACGATGGTTGAAATGAGGTAGGTAGGCTGGTGGAGCTGCTGGTAACTCGGGGATGGCGACGGGCGACTAAGCGGACGACGATGAGCAGCTAGGCGAATGGTGATGAGCGGACGGCCAGGGCGCGCGGCCAAGGATGTGGACGAGAGGCAATGCAGGCAGGCGGACACGGGGGCGGAGGCAGGCGGCAGCTTAGGCTCTAGGGCGGCGGAACGGGCCAGGCAGGGAGAGCTGGCTATTTCGGTGAGGGCTGGCTAGTTCTTTGCTGGTTCTTTACTCTTGTTTCAGCAACAATTAAGGAGAATGAGGCAAGGAAGAAGAAGAAGAGGCTGCAGCTGAAAAGGGGGGAACAAGAGCCTTCAATGCTCACCCAAAATATCCCAAAACACTTGAGTGTGAGCCCCCAAAGTCCATAGCCCTTATCAACAGCCATTTCCTCTCCAAAACTTCTCCAAGAAGCCAATGATGATGTCCCAAATGTTGCAGCCCCCATGGCCTACGAATTTCATGAATTCCCTTACCAATTTCACACCAAATCCCTCCAATTCAATCCCATTTGGTGACCCAAAAATACCAGCTAAGGTACCCACATCAATTCCATGATTTCCCTCACCAAATGATCCAACTAGAAGGCCAAAAGCGCACTCAATTTAGTTCATCCGAATTCTTGAATCAATTTCGCCGAATCTTGATTTTTCACCGAAAATCCCGAGCTTACCAAAAATTTTCGAAGGATGAGTCGACGTTCCTAAAATAAATCGTGACACACCAGAACTTTTGATTCCTGAAACTGGGTTCAATTTCGTGATTAATTTCAACCGGATGCGATTTTAGCGTGACCTAATCTACCGGGTAGCTTTTAGGAATTTTTAGCGCATTTGACTTGTGGTCGATTATTTTCAATCCACTTTGTGCATCTTCGACTCATTGGTGACTCTCGGTTGTCATAAAAATCTCAAGGTTTCAAATAAAGGCATAGGGTACAAAAACAACAGAAAAATCAGTTTAGTGCCGTTCGACGCGAATTTTGCAATTAAGTGAAATCACTCACACTTTAATTATGTGCCTCTATCGAAACGACCTATCTCTGATCTCTAATCGATTTTAATGATGCCGTATTGACTTTTGCAGATTAGCACGGTCGAGCAGTCGGTTTCTGATCGAATTCTCAAATCTGTTGCATTTAGATTCCTTAGTGGCTTCACTAGATAGATATCTTGTGAGTGATCAGCTCAGGGAAAAAGACTATAGGCGCGTCGATGAAAAACCCATTTCATTTAGTTGAAAGCAGAGTTGAAAATCAGGATGTCACACTATTCTATTAATGGTGAACAAGGCATTGGATGTAGAGGTGTCCATAAGATGGAGGTACCTAAGTACAAGATGAATAAACTTAGAATGGGGAGTTTAGTAAAGCTTGGAGGTACCATGGATAGATGAACAACGGGTTAGAGTTACGATTGCTAATATGCTGGGAAGGACCAGAAAATAGAAGCTAAAGTGAAGTTGAATATAAGTAGAAAGCTTGATATAAGCAATGTGCTACATGGATATCAGCAGCATGTTGAGTGGATATAAGCAAAATATTGCAAAAGCTAGATATAAGCAGAATACGGCAAAGGTTTGACATCATCTGATAGTTGGAAAACTAGATATAACTAGAACCACTGACATTAATCTTGTCACAAATTTCAAAATAATTATTTTGAGATATTTTATCTCAAACTCTCGATAGCTTATGATCTAGTATGGATTCCTTATTTATGAGATCTTGAATGACTATCAATCTTAAATATTGAAATATTCAATCTCGTGAGATATCTTGGGAGATACTTTTTATAGTTGAAGCACTCCATTTTTTGGAATCAAGATTTGATTGTTTGTGCGATCAAATCTTTAGGAATTCTGATCGATCGACTTCAATGACTAATTGATGTTCTCAACAATTGTCTAATGGCTAGTTTGGAGATTGATCCTCTTAAAGATTGTCCAATAGGAAGTTTGGATGGTGATGAGTATAAAAGGAGATTAAGATGTCAAAGAAAGAGAGATAGATCAAGAATTCATAAAATTTAAATTTAGAGAGAGCTTTACATTGTCTTATGTGAGCTTTAAATTGTAATAATTTGAAATGTGTTGGTAGTGTTATAGTTCGTACTTAGGTGTGAAATAGTGAGTCTTATTAACTTGAGTATAAGTAGCACCAGCTTTGAGGATAAGTATTCAAGTATAAGTAGAACATTCTACTGTAACTTATTTTTTTCCAGCTAGTAAATTGTTGGTGTGGGATAGTGGGTGTAAGCTTATACCAAGCCGAACTACAATAATTTATGTGTGCATTATTTTGTATCTCTATGCTCATATTCACTTATTACCTGATAGAAGCACCGCACTACATTGCTTGATATAACTAGCTTGTGGTTATATTAACATTTTGTCTCGCCCAATTCAACTTATATAAAACTTTATTGTCTTAGTTCCGCAATATTTATCAATTTTCCTGAAATCACCTATCCACCTCCTTTCTAGGTGATACTTGTAGCCAACATCAAATAAAGTATAGAAGTAAATTCAATTAAGTGTCAAACAAAGAATTTACATGGCCTTATTATTAAGCTCTGAGACAGCATCCCGTGAACTATGTTCAAATCGAATCCAATTTTTTCTACCCTACCTAAATCTAAACTAAACTAGAATGCTATTGCATGAATCCTGTGCCTTTGTGGCTAACATGAACCACGAAATTAAGTCACCAATCACATCAATACACTTTCAAATCACGACCAATCCACAATCCACAGCATCTTTCAGAATGCAAATAAGCCCATTCCGCTCACGCAAATGATGTTCAACCATGCCAAATTTTTTAATCAAAACTTTTTTGGCATGGTCGTAGACATCTAAATTATACTCAACAAGCTTAGACGTCTCCAATCAGGAAATCGTCATGTTAATATTTCAACATAAGCAAATCAAAGCGACACCTGAACGGGGCTCGACTCAATTCAAATTCACGCCCAAAAAACACGGAAAGAGACCCACAACGTCTACGGAGGCAGAAGCAATAATCCCGAGCTTCACATGAAAATAGCGCCTAAGCATATTAAAACGACTAGAAAATTAACCACATATCAATGTGCCATCAAGAGCAATCAGAATGATCATCAAATGACCTTGAGATTAACTCAAATCACACTCCGTGAGGAATGACCAGCAAGTTTTCAATAATTTAATTAGAGAAAGGAAACCTAAGAACATGCTAAAAGTGATTGGAAACCATGGACATATTAGGTCTTAAATTATGAACAAGCAAAATGACACCCGGGCGGAGCTAAGTCTTGAAACAGCTAACTCAACTTGACTCATATTCATCAGACCAGGTTAAGCCCAAATCCATTAACTAATTAAATCCAATGTTCTCAATGTTCATTAAGGCTTCTTTTTTTTTGGGAAAATAAATAATTTAGAAAATATTTTCGCTTGAAATAATTAGTCAATTGAAAATATTGCCATTATAGATAATGATTTATAGGCATTACAATGAATTATTTTTATAAAAATATTTTCTAAATTATTTATTTTTCGCAAAACAAACGAAGCCTAAATCTAATTCAACCCATTTTAAATATTTTCTTTCCTTTATTTTCCATTTGCTAATTAATTTTGTTTCTCTCTCCCATCGTCTTCTTCATGTCGTCTCGCTTAGTACCAACCGAGAATACAACCAAAATCAAAGCTTACCATGGCAGCGCATCAGCAATCGGAGTTTATCACACTAGAACACCGAAATTTTGAACGTATATTCTTATCAATCGATCTCCTATGTTCATCACAAGACCCATGTCATCGGTTCTTACCTTCAAATATCGCCGTTTGCTGGACATTCCCCCCTTTACTATGAACTACCGAAACTGACAGAAAATGATGATATGAAGTAAGACCACCATGATGAGATAAACTAGAATGGTTTACGAAAAGCTTATGATCCTCAAGAACAAATATGTTATTTTAAGGAATTTGATCTTTATTTTATGTTTCATATCTCTCTCCCTATTTACATCAAGCATATTGATAACAAGAAATAAGATGAAAAAACTATAAATGAATTATATTAAAATTTAAATTGGTGTAAAGTATATTGTATTATATTTATAGTATGATAATTTTAATCAAGTTAGTTATAATAGATTTTTTCACTTGTTTGTGTATATGATAACCAAGTCAAAAGTAGTTATAAGACAATATCGATATTAAGAAGTACACTAAAAATAAGTTATATCAATTTAATCTCTTGTTTACTAATCCATTAATTTATGGGAAAATTCTAAATAAGAGCTTAAGGTGGATATTGTTTCAAATAAGTGCCCTAAGTGTTATCATTTTCTCAAATAAAGACCTGAAATGGACCTTGTTTTAAGCAAAGGCTTAATGTGCCTATATTAGTCTCAAAGAAAGACTTGAATTCACAGGTTGTGAAGGGCAACTTTGTCTTTTAAAATGTTTATTTTTTTTTCCTTTTTTGTTTCTTTTCACTAAAAATAACTTAAGAAAAAGGAAAACATAGGCGGCAAGGAACTACTGTCACACCCATATCCCCGAGCGTGTGCCCATCCCTCAGTGGTCGATTAAATTGTGATGTCCTAGGACGCGTCGCTGATCCATTCATTTTAATGCGCAGTGGAAGCGAATAATTAAATCTCGAGACAACATAAAGATATGATAGAAAAGCAGGGCCACAATTTTGAAAACCACAACACACCTTTATACACGGTAGACTAGGCCATTTACAAAACTAGTCTATATTCACAAAATCTACAAAAGATTGATCCTCAAAACAAAGCTGTCCTATGACTAGCTAGTCAGATTCATTCGCCGATTCTTCAATCTCCACAGGAGGCTGACGGGACGTCGGGTTCTCCACCACGCCATCGGGAGGATTAGCTGAATCCTCGTCCAGAGCAGCATTAATTACCACAGCGGGGATATCAAAACTCCTAAGGGGACCCACCCTGAAACCATTGGGTCCGTAACAGAACCACACTCTGAATCGATGAGGTATCCTATGAGGTGGATTCTCTTCGACCCAGACATTAGTCACTACTAGCTCATAGACCCAAAAACTTTCGAAGTTGGGGTAACTAGAAACTCGCTCAGTAACCTTCATGGGACGACCATGACATTTTGGATGATTCGCCATCTAAGAACCTGAAAAGTTAAGCCCACGACGAGGTGAGACAACATCTTAGCAAGTCCACCCCCTAAACTCTGACTAGAAAGGAAATATGCCTAAAGGCCATTTAGTCACACAAAAGATAGAGGATTTACCTTTGCCTCAGTTCCTTCCTACAAGACAGTATAATTCATATATTCAACCAATCACTTCAATTCAATTAAATCAATGATCAATTGATTCGCTCAATTCCATACCATCAATATCATCCATAAAATTCGGTCGATTCAAGCACTGCTCACCCTAAGTTGAAAATAGATGGTATAGCTCACCAAAGCTGATAGATATATAATCATGCTCACCGAAGTTGCTATATATCTATATTGCTCACCAAAGTTGTGCAATATTTATAATGCTCACCAAAGCTGTGCGATACTTATAATGCTTACCAAAGTTGTGTGATACCTATAATGCTCACCAAAGCTGTGCGATGCACCATTTTTATAATATCGGATAAAAATAATCGTGTGTGGGTACACGGTCGGCCTGCGCCAAAATACAATATTTTCCTTTCTAAAAATCCCATCATTTAATATAGTCCACAAAGATATTTTTGGCATTATAAACCGATACCCGGTGTTTCCCGATTAAATACTTAAATTACTCAATTTTGGGATAAATTCCCAAAATTACAATTCTCACTCAAACAACACAAATTAGCATTCAATTAAATAAACCAAGCACACCATTGAAATCAGTACGAAATTTTGGTCACCGGCTATCCTAGTATAATTTACGGAAAATAATAAATAATTAGATAAATACCAAAATTAAGTAAATAAATACATTTAAATGCCATAAATGCAAACTTAGGCCGGAAAAACATAATTAAATACCGAAACGGGCCCGGAAAAATTCTGAACCTATCTAGATAAATAATACAACATATCTAGTTGCTAATTAAGCCGATTTGACCATCTAACATGCAATAACGAGTAATTAAATCGTTAATCCATTCTAACTAACCACATAAACCATACTTAGCCTAAACTAATCAACCCTTAAACATAATTAACTCCATAAGCGGAGATTAGTGAGTAAACTCATTGGATTAGCGAGCCGATGAGTCCACGGCGACGGTGGTGTGGAGACGAGCGACAAACTTCGAAGTGGCGGCACCCTACGAGGCTCGGACTGGGCCGAAAATGGCCAAGGAAGCTCATGGTTGAGCTGGTCTTGCTGCTTTGGTTCTGCCCGTTATTGGTTCCCGGGGGGGTCTGTGTTGCTTTCGTGAACTACTGCAGGGGTGAAATAGGAGTTGCGGCGAGAGACGATGGAGCTGGAACGTGCGGGTTGCAGCGGAAATGGGCAGAGGTCGAGCGCCATTGATTCGGAGGAGGGCACGAGGTCACTCGGTGAAGGAAGCCGATGGGCACAGTTGCTGGAGTCAACGTCCAGGGATTTCGATGGAGGGGTTTGACTAAGAGGAGCGGGGGGTCTGGCAAGTGGCAGCTACAGAAAAGATTGGGGCTGCTTCGGTGGAGATGGAGGGCGTCGGTGGACTACTAGAGTCTTCAACATAACAGAAAATAAGAGAAGATGAAGCTGCAAATGAATGGGTAGAGGGGACGATCACTTGGGCTGCACATGGTAAAATTTCTGTTTCTCTGTTCCCCAGAACAGGTTTGGAACAGAAATCCGTTTGGTAACGCAAATTGATTTCTCTATTTCCGAAACAGATTTCTATTCCAGAAATTGTTTTGGAGGAGAAATTAGAAGCTAAAAATTTTAGCTTCTCTATTTCTGAAAGAGAAATAGAAATTGTTTCCCACTACCCTTGCTTTCCCATTCCTTTTCCTCACCTCAACCAAAAACCCTAGTGACTCCGAAGTTGTTCATCCTCGCTGTCGACTCCGACGCCGTCGCCGCTCATCTCACCATCGCCGTCCTTAGACTGGCCAATTTGCTCCGGTTGTCTCGTCGGACCCGCCTCCTCCGTCCGCGTCCCCAGTAGCTGTCGCCCATCTCCAGTCGCCGTCGCCCATCTCCGTCACTATTGCCGTCGCCCAACTCCAGTCGCCATCGCCCATCTCTAGTCGCCGCACCCATCTCTAGTCGCCGCACCCATCTCTAGTTGCCATCGCCCAACTGCAGTTGCCATCGCCGTCGCCCATCTCCGTCGCCCATCTTTGTCCGCATCCCCTTCCGCTCTCGATTCCGCGGATCCAATCGCCATCGCCCAACTCCAGTCGCCGTTGCCCCTTTCTGCTCTCGATTCCTCACGAGGTTCAATCGATCCTTCCATTTTGGCCTCTTTCTTGGTTGTTTAGTGCTTGTGCTCTGCAAACAAACGGTTGGTGTTTGTGCTGCGAGTCTTAGGTAGATTTCACTCGAGCGAGAGCGAGAAGCGAGAAGCCCGCATTCTTAGGGCTGCTTTTAGCTGCGACGGGTTTCGCCGAGCCGGGTTGTTGTCCTATAATGGGATATCATATCTTTACTGTGCTGGGTTGTTGTCCTGTAATCGGAATTTGAGATTCGGCGATGCAAGCAGGCTGTTGCTAGCTTAGCTTGAATCAGAGAGCATGTTGATGTGGCCGGGACTTGAATTTGAGCTGGAATGAAGGTCACTGATAGTTGCTCCTTCATTTTGTAATTCTTCTCTTCATTTAGGTAGGCTACTCTTGCCTGTTCATGGTCCGCAATGAGCAACTGGTTCTTTTAAATCATTAATTTGTTTTGCTATGAATAGAGTTACTAGAAATTTTGCTTAAGTGACTTCTTGCCAACAAATGAAGACTCTCTTGTTCAAGTCTGACTGATTGCACCTTATAGAGGAAATAGGGGATCACGATTCGTGGCTACCACTTGCTCCATGGGACCATTATGCATATGGATCTTGTGGTTGATATGTGATGTTTGTCCTTCACTCATGTATATACCCTACATTAAAAGTTCTGTTGGTTTGTTCACATGTCAATCAATTTGTTGACAGTTTTAGAATGCACCAATCCACATTGGCAATATCATAGTGAAGCCTATGATCACCTTTGAATTTTTAAATGCATCAAATGTTATGAGGAAAGAGAAGAATGGTTATTTGGACTGCATTTTGTTGCTCTGCAAATTGCAAGTATGGCTTGTGGAACTTCCCATGGGCATTCATGTGCTGTTACTGGTGCAAGGCACTTGGGATTTTATGAACGGCATAATAAATGGTGATTGACTAGGTTTTCTTATTGGAACTATTCTAAACAGCACAGAAAACTTTCTCCATTTTCTGGTTGTGGATTTTTGTGTGTATGTTGTGCGGGCAGGGCAGGTGTTGGTTGATTTTCACATGGACTATGAGATATTTAAGGACCCCTCAATGACCTTTGTTATGTTTATTTCGTTGTCTATGCTTGTGTTATTGCAAATATGGGATGGATTGAAGGGGTTTGCATTTCCATTTGTTTGTTCCTCTTGAATCCCCGGTTGACATTGCTTAGTAGAAGTCTTATGTCATTGTAATCCTCTTTATATTTGAGTGTGAATCAATTTGCTGAAGCAGTCTCATCATGCAACACTCATTTTTTCAAGAGATTGGTACTTGCCACCATGCATTTTGTGCAATAAAGCATTCACTGTTGTATCATAAATTTCACCCTTTAGCTTCTAATAATCTTATGTAACTGTTTTTCTTGTTATTTGCTATAAATGCTTCTTTGTGGAGTGCCATTTAACCTTAACTGAATCAGTATTCAAGCCTTTGACCAATGTGCTTATAAGTTTGTTAGTGGAAGAGGTGAGAAAGGCACCCCACCTGTACCTACAACAAAGTAGGGTGGAATAACATACATGCCGAGTTCAATAAACAAACAGAACTCCACTATAATGTAATTCAATTGAAAAATAGGGTAAACAAACTAAAGAAGCAATATAGTAGTTTTAAGAAGCTTCTTTCACAATCTGGATTTGGATGGGATAATGTCAACAAAACAGTTATTGTGGAGGATTCAAGTGTATGAGATTCTTACATCAAGGTATCACTTTACTTGGGTCCATTTTTTCTTATTGTGGGTGTAAGTTTCAATTATATTGTTCATGTATGTCATTTCTATGAAATTTGTAGAATAATATTGAATGGGCTAAATTCAAGAATGATGGGTTTCCTCAGTATCCAGACCTTTGTATTGTATTTGGTGATACATATGCTATTGGGGAGTACGCAGCAGGAAATGCAGAAGAGTATGTGGTGTCAGATGGAGAAGACAATGGTGTTAGTGGCGACAATGGTAGTGGTGCTACGATAGGTGATGCGGAGGAATATAATGAAAACTATGTTGATACGGGAGTCCTAGCATTTGACACGACTCACACCCTAGTTCGTGAGAAACACAAGTTGAATAGTACTCCAAATTCCAAGAGGAGAAGAAAGAGTAACAACTATGAACTCGGTGTCACCATGAAAGCCATTCAAGAAATGATCAAATTAAGGACCGCCCAATCAACAAGTGACTCCATAACCTCAGAGGCCCCACCTCCTTTAGACCCCTACTCCATAGTAGTTGTGGTCACCGTTTTAAATGGCATGCCTGACTTGGAGCAGAATCTTTACAATAAGGCTGTGAACCAGGCATGCCTTAATGCCACTTGGAGAGAGGCTTTCATGATTGCTCTACCTAAAAGGAGACGTGGACTTATTGAATCTCTTTGAGTAGTTGTTAAGAAACATGCTATAGATTTCTATTTGACTTAATTTCATTCCATGACTTATGTATTTGAGACTTTGTTTGTTTATGTTTTTATGTTGCAATTATGATGACATTATTGCTATTGTTGATTACTATTGGAGTTCTTATATAATGGGTTTATATTCTTATTTTGTGTGATGATATAGGTTATATGGATGAGGGTGAAAGTAGCATGTCTAATGGTCAAGTAGCATCAGTTGAATCAATTGGACAGGATTTTGATGATTTTGATCTTGATATACTGATAGCATGGTTGGCCACTGTTGCAGTGGATATGTCCATGCACACGAGAGAACCTATTAGGGACAGCTCATTATCAGGACCGCAATGGATAAGGGAGGTTCTTCATGGGCATTCCGATAAAATATATGAAACTTTTATAATGGAGAGACATGTCTTTCTCAACCTTTGTGATCTAATGAAGGAAAAAGGTTGGTTGGAAGATAGCTGATATATTTGGATAGATGAACAAATTGGGATTTTCTTATCTATGATTTGTCACAACAACTCAAATAGAAATTTATGTGAGAGATTCCAACGTTCGGGACAAACTATAAGCAAATACTTCACTAAAGTATTGCAAGTAGTTCTCAAATTGGCAAAAGAGGTTATCATACCACCATCCTTTGATTTTGTACCACAAGAGATTATTATGAATCCTAACCATAAATGTTACTTCTAGGTAGAATTTTCAAATATTCCTTTACACCATCAATTTTATTTTATTGATAATCTTGTATAATATTAGTTTTTGATAAAATGACAGGGTTGTATAGGCGCCATTGATGGCACCCATATTCATGCTTCTGTACCTGTGGCGAAGCAAATCCCATTTAGAGGTAGGAAAGGCATCACCACTCAGAATGTGTTGTGCGTTTGTTCGTTTGATATGAAATTTACTTTTGTATATGCTGGTTGGGAAGGCTCTACCAACGATTGTCGAGTGCTTGCAGCAGCACTTGAGATTCCTTGCTTGGAATTTCCTCTGCCGCCACCAGGTATTTGCTTGTCCTTTAAGGAGTAATTTTCTTTATGATCATATTTATAATTACAAATTATGACCAATGTATGAATACATTATTGTAGGCAAATACTATGTCGTGGATTTTGGTTATGTAGCAACTTCGGGATTTTTAACTCTTTTTAAAGGTGAACGGTATCATTTAAATGATTATAGGGGTACAACGAGACAACCAACAACTGCAAGAGAATTGTTCAACTATAGGCATACTTCTCTAAGGAATGTCATTGAAAGATCATTTGGGGCATTGAAGAATCGCTTTTGCATTTTGAGGCACATGCCCCCATTTGCAATTCAAAAGCAAGCACATATTGTAATTGCATGTTGTGCCATCCATAATTACATCCGTGATCAGGACAAGATGGATAGAAACTTTTCCCTATATGGAGATCCACAGTACTTGTCTGAACCTACGCAAGATGAGCTTGCAAACGATACATTGACCAAGGAGGGAAACCAAATGAACACGCTTAAGAAATCCATTGCCAACAAAATGGCAAGGATAATAATATGCCGGAAATTCCATGAAATTGTATATTAAGCTTTTGTAATGAATTAGTATTATTTCGACTATTATTTTGTATTTGAGGATTTCCTATGTTGTTATCTAATCAATTTCTATTTCTAGCACAACTTCCATTTTATTAATTTTGAATCTCTCGCAAATTGCGCCTCCCTCCTTGTCAACTAGTGCCTACCATAAAATCAATTCGTTCGGCAATTGGCCTGATGTTCTGGTTGAAGATTTCCTTCTATGGTTCTGTGTATATTAATGGGTCGTCCGTGACCTTTTGAACACCCAATCCTCCTGTACCTCACACACAAGAAAGTAACCGAAGATCACACATGTCTGTCCTCCTGAAGTGGTCTCAAAAGAATGCAAAAAAGTGTAGTGACTTGAACTCGAATCTTGAATGAGGAGAATAAATACATTCACTATTTGCATATTAGCATTTGAAAATACCAAATCTTCTATAGTTTGCATATTAGCATTTTTATACTAATTACTAGCTTTTATTTACATAAATTGCTAATGTTTTGAAGTTCCTAACTACTCTATCGAATTACCAATATAAATTAAAGTGATTTACCAACTTTTATCAAATTAAATTACCATCACAAGCACCAAGAAGAGTGAGGTAAAAGGATGGGGACGACATGATTCATAGAAATAGAAATTTTTTTCTATTATCAAACGGATTTTTATTTCAGAAATAGAAATTTTGAGTCGTTATCAAATGGATTCCTTTGCTCAGAAACTTGTCTGGGGAATAGAAATTGATAAATTGATTTTTGACTAGAAATCAATTTCTATTTCAGAAATTTTGTCATGCGCAGCCTTGGTGTGCGAGGCAACCAGGAAAGAGAAGGGATGATGGAGCAGAGAGTGTTGGCAGAGGGGGAAGAAAACGTGCGAAAATAGAGAGAGAGAGAGAGAGAGACATGCGTAAGAGGGAGTCCGGCGTGAGAGGGAGAGATAAGAGAGAGTTTAAAAGTCAAAGGAGCAAAAAGCAAGAGAAAAGAAATGGCAAAGGGTGGTCGGCTGAAGGGGGAACGTGTGAGAGAGGGAGAAAACGTGGGGAGGAGCTTCGGCCGAACAAAAATAAAAAGGGAGGAAGAAGCAGTGAAGGAAGGGAGGAAAAAGTTAAGTAAAATATCCTACACTGCTCAAATCTTGGTCCCACAAGCTTTCATACAAATCCCTTTTGTCTCCTATAAATCTCTCTTGAATGTAAATCCTCTCAATTAGCTAAGTTGATACCAATTGTTGCAGCCCCCACACCAACCTCTGAATTTCACTCAATTGG
This sequence comes from Eucalyptus virginea, assembly GCA_014182375.1. Taxonomy (NCBI): domain Eukaryota; kingdom Viridiplantae; phylum Streptophyta; class Magnoliopsida; order Myrtales; family Myrtaceae; genus Eucalyptus; species Eucalyptus virginea. The sequence continues at coordinate 35,056,917 of CM024519.1, read as the reverse complement.
ACTTTAATTTCTTCAATTTGATATCCAATTTTGTTGAGGAAAAAGCCCACACAAATTCCACAATTTCCCTTCGCCAAATAGCTCACTAAGGAGGCAAAACGTCCACTCAATTTGGCCTCTCCGAATTTCCTTTCGTTTCCAAATTGTCCGAATTGATTTTTCGTAAAAATCCCGAGTTTGCCAAAAATTCTTCGAAGAATGAGTTGACGTTTCTAAAATAAATCGTGACTTGACAGAACTTTCAATATCTGAACTTGGGTTCAAATTCGCGGTTAATTTCAATCTGACGCGATTTTAGCGTGACCTAACCTACTAGGTAGCTTTTAGGAATTTTTAGTGCAATTGACCCTTAGTCGATTACTTTCGAACCACATTGTACATCTTCGACACATTGACGACTCTCGATTGTTGTGAAAATCTCAAAGTTTCAAATACGGACACAAAATACCCAAAACGACAAAAAAATTGGTCTAGTATTGATCGACAAGAATTTTGCAATTAGGTGGAATCACCCACCCTTTGATCACATATCTTAGTCGAATCGACCTATCTCTAATCTCTGATTGATTTTGACAATGCTGTAATAACCCTTGCAGATTAGCACGGTCAAGTAGTCGATTCCTAATCGAATTCTCAAGTCTATCGCGTTAAAATCCCTTAACGGCTTCACATGATAAGCTAGTTATCTCATGAGTGGCCAACTCAGAAAAAAGAACTATAGGCGCGTCAATGAAAAGCCCAACTTATTCAATCGAAAACAGAACCTGAAAATTAGGATGTCACAGCTACCCCATTGCCAGTAGGGTGGCGACAAAGGTTGGCGGGGTTGTTAGCACCTAGGCAAGTGCTAGCGACCCTCACTATAAGCAGGAGAGGGTGGTGACCCTCTCTCAGGTCTGGGCGAGGATTGCTTGCCCTTGCCTTAGCCTTAGCCTCAGCAAGGGTCGCCGGCCCTCGCACAGGCTCGGTGGCTCTTGCCCAATGCCCTTAGACCTGGCGCGAGGTTTAGAGGCCCTCGCACAGGCTCGCTAAACTTACACGAGGGCCAGCGACCTGCACCCAGATCTAAGAGAGGGTTGTCGCCCTCTCTCGCTTCTGGCGAGGGCATGCTAGTCCTTGCCTTTGGTTGGCAAGGGTTGCTGACCCTTACCCAGGCACATGAGGCGGCTGCACCTACCGTTTTTCCTTTTTTCTTTAAGTTTTATTATTTATAAAAATTTTAATCAAATTTAATTTAAATTTGACTTGTTTTTGGATGAAAATATCATTGATTGGCCAGGGCTGATAAGTTGACAAGGTTTTTTCTTTATTTGAAACAGCTATAACCACTTTTGGCCTTTCTTTGGGACTGATATTGCCACTTTAAACCCTTATTTAAAAAAAAAAAAGGATAAGTGCATTGAAAGTCCTTACATTTGTCATGAAAATGCAATTAAGTCCTAAAACTTTCAAAAAGTGCAATTAAGTCCTAAAACTTGTCACAAGGTGCAATTAAGTCCTAAAACTTGTCACAAAATGCAATTAAGTCCTAAAACTTTCAAAAAGTGCAATCAAGTCCTAAAACTTATCAAAGTGGTTCAATCTAAGTCCTTCCACTGATTGCACTTTTTGAAAGTTTTAAGACTCGGTTGCACTTTTGAGACAAGTTTTAGGATTTTATTGAACCTTTTGAAAGTTTTAGAACTTGATTGAACTTTCGTGATAAGTTTTAGGACTTAATTGTACTTTTTGAAAGTTTTATGACTCAATTGCATTTTTATGATAAGTTTTAGGACTTTTAATGCACTAATCCCTAAAAAAGAGCACTTTGGGCACTTATTTAGAATTTTCTCTTAAATTATCTTTATTACGTTTTGTAAATCTCCAAATTTTCCTCAATTTAAATGAATATTTGAGCTTCAGTCTTGATGTGAATCTTGTAATTAAAAACTTAATTATCTTATTTCTTACTTAGTAGTAAAAAAGTATAGATTAATTTCATGTATATTGAGTGGATTCCATTCTTTAGGGAAAAAATGGCATCGGCAGCAAGATGATGGCCAATTGAATATTTCCGAAAAGATTTAAAACTCAGTGACTATGAGACAGTGGGTACAACGTTTAGGATTTGTTTTGCACTTGTTCCAAAAGTTTTTTTATATTAATTCGTGCTGGATGAAGAGCTTATGAACTTGGACTTACTACATCATCATCAATTTGATGACACTTCCTAGTTAGATGAAGAACGTGACTGAGGCGCCTTAAGTAAGATGTTTACACATGACATTGTAAACTCCTAAAGTCATATGATCCTTCATAACAGGTAGGTTATATCAATGTGTCATTGCTAATTTCTTTTAGCTATTTTTGAGTTGGTGGTTTCTAGATTCTGATTTTTGGTCATTTAAGCTCCGAACCATGTTATTAGAGGACATCTAAGCTTGTTGCACCTTGTTCTTCCTTCGTAGTAAATTGGTAAAATTTGCACTGACGTGCCATTAAGTAGTGGTGCTTGTATCTTTTAGTGTCGCATGTGATTCCCTCACATTCTCCGCTGCAACTGATAGACAAATTTTAAGGGGCAAAAAACACCCCGAGTGTCAAAACTTAGCACAAAGGAACACTTAAGTGCTAAAACTTACGAAAGTGATACTTAAATGTTACTTTTTATAAAAAAAATGGGACACTTGAGTGTTATATCCGGCGAATTCCGCCGGAAATCCTATGTGGCAATTTTTTTAATTAATTTTCTTGCTTACGTGGCTCGCTGGAAGGTTGACTCAGCAAAACACACACAAAAATGATGTTGTTTTGGTATAATTCGAATTTTAATATAAAAATTAATTAAATTAAATTTTAAAAAAAAAAAAAGCAGGAGGGGGAGGAGGAGGAGGGAGGCAGCCGGCGGTGAGGGCTCAACGTCGTTGCCGGAAAGGTGGGGAAGGGTCGGTTGGGGCCACCGAGCCCTAGCCGGGGACCGACGACCCCCACCGACTAGCGACGAGAGCTTGCGTGCCCTCACCCAAATCTAGGGCGAGGGTCGCGACCCTCCCCAGCATTCGAGGCAAGGGTCATGGCCCTCCCTAGATCTGGCGAGGGTTGCTAGCCCTTGGCTTGGTTGGGCGAGGGCTGGCGACCCTCACCGCCGGTCGGCCGGGGTCACGGCCCCGGCCGGGGCTCGGTGCCCCCAGCCGACCTTCCCCACCTTCGGCAACGGGGGAGGCGAGCGGCGAGGGCGAGCCCTAAGCCGTTGGCTGCCTCCCTCCTCCTCCTCCCCCTCTTTTTTTTTTTCTTAATAAATAAATTAATTTGTTTTTAATTTAATTATATTAATTATTATATTAATTATCAGCACCAAAACGACGTCGTTTTGCACTAAGCTCACCGTAAAATTGCCACGTCAACGTTTTGGCCGGATTTTCTCACCGTTGGCACTTAACTAATCCATTTTGCTCCGATTTTGGCATTTAAGTGTCACTTTCGTAAGTTTTGGTATTTAAATGTCAATTTGTGCCAAGTTTTGGCACTCCTGATGTCCTCGCGTTGATTTTTAGGTGTAAAGACAAATATAGAGACCGCAATCACAAGAGGAGAATTCGCCGTAGAAGCAGGGGACAATATGATTGCAACAGGTACAAAGACAGGGAAAGGAGTTATCGCCACTGGAGCAAGAGCCATAGCAAAAGTCCAAATCGTCGTGGAGACTAAAGTGCACCCAAGTATAATGATAGGAGCAAAAACTTATCATAAATGTGCAACTGCATTTTAAAAACTTTCAAAAAAGCATAATTAAGCCATGAAAATTGTCATACTAGTCCAATCAAATCCCTCCGTTGATTGCATTTATATAAATTTTAGAACTTGATTGTTTTTTCTTGACAAATTTTAAGACTTGTTTATATTTTCTTGACAAGTTTTAAGATTTTATTATATTTTTTTAAAATTTTTAAAATTAATTTACATTTTTAAATAAATTTTAAGATCTTCGTGCCTTTATCCTTTTTTATTTTGACGGTGCTCTCGTTTCTAGACGAACGGGTCAACGGGGGGAAGATTTGGCTTCATTCATGCCGAGTGAGTAGACTCTCCTTTTGTGCGCTTAAGATTGCATAATGCGCGGCGCAGATTACGATTTGATCGCGTGGAAAGTTGAGTGCCACACGGGTCATGAAAGACCGTGACTTTGACATCACTTTCCTAAGAGACTCTGTCAAAGTCTCTGGATTTCATTTAACGAGGGGAACTCAATTCCGAAATAGAAACTAACCAAGTCAGAAAAGTCACCAACGAAGACTACAAAATAAAAAATTCCAAAGTCAAGGAACCAAAAATTCGTTCAGTCAGCTTTTAGATGCTGCGGACAAACTTTTTAAGCATCGCTCAGTGCCTCGGGAAAAGGAAAACCAACATACCGGAACCAAAAGAGAAAGAGAAGAATCGATGGATTCTTCATTAGAATTCAAGAGGGTCACTAGCCTTGTGGCTGCCCTTGCCCTTTTCACTATCTTTGTCATTCCAATTTCTACTCATGCTTCCCCTACAGAAGCACAAGCCCTCCTCAATTGGAAGTCCAGTCTTGGTAACCATTCGGTTTCTTCCCTCTCTTCTTGGACTCCCTCTCCTCATAATACCACTGGCTTCGATTCGACCATGAGTCCATGCGCTTGGTATGGCATTTCTTGCAATCAAGCAGGGAGTGTGATTAGGATTAATCTCACCAGCGTAGACGTCGAAGGTACGCTCAACAAATTCCCATTCTCATCTTTGTCCAATATCATCTACATGGACTTGAGCGTAAATAGACTCTTCGGCGACATTCCGCCTCAAATCGGTCTCTTGAGCAATATCAACTATCTCAACCTCTCTATCAATCGGTTCTCAGGGATAATACCACCAGAAATCGGCCATCTAACGAAATTGGAGGTCCTACACCTGGCTTTCAATGGGTTAAATGGCTCCATTCCCCTAGAAATTGGGCAACTGCATTTGCTTAGTGAGGTCGCGCTGTGTTTGAATCAATTGCATGGATCCATCCCTTTCTCATTGGGTAATTTCAGCAAATTAGCTAGGGTGTATGTTTACAACAACTCTCTTTCTGGTTCTATACCTCCTGAAATGGGAAATATGATAAATTTGGAAGTGCTCCACATGGACACCAACTTCCTGACAGGACCAATTCCTTCCACTCTAGGTAACTTAACCAAATTGAGAGAGCTGCACCTATTTGCTAATAAGCTTAACGGTTCCATCCCCCTGGAGCTTGGGAATTCGAACCTTCTTAGCTCGTTGAGTCTTTACAATAATAATCTTTCTGGTTCAATCCCACCGATATTAAGCAATTTGACGGAGCTTATCCTTCTTTACCTCCATGATAACCAGCTTTTAGGTCACATTCCCCATGAGATGGGAAATCTTCACGCTATGCATGACTTAAAGCTAAGTGGAAATAAGCTCACCGGCCCAATTCCTTCATCTTTGGGTAACTTGACCAATCTAGTCTATTTGCGCCTCCAACTCAATCAGCTTTCTGGTTTGATTCCTAGATCCTTAGGGGATCTAATGAACTTGAAGGTGCTGCTATTGAGCTACAACCATCTTTCTGGTAACATTCCTAATGAGTTAGGAAAAATTCAAACTATGGACCTGTTGCATCTGAGTGCAAATCAGCTCACCGGTCCAATTCCTTTTTCTTTCGGTAATTTGACTAACCTAGTCTATTTACGCCTCAGTGAGAATCAACTTTCGAGGAAAATCCCTTTATCGATTTGCAATGCCACCAACCTTTCACTCCTCATCTTGTCTAATAATAGCTTAACCGGCAACCTACCCCAGTGCTTATCATACTTGAGCATTGGTTTATCTGTTTTGAACTTGCGAATGAATATTCTTTCAGGCATGATCCCTCGAACATTTTCACTACGAAGTAGCTTAAGAACTCTTGACTTGAGTCAAAATCAATTTGAAGGCACATTGCCACAATCCCTTGTCAATTGCAAAAACTTGGAAGTCCTAGATTTGAGCAACAATAAGATAGTAGATAAGTTCCCAGCATGGTTGGGAAGATTGCCAGACCTAAAAGTTCTTACTTTGAGGTCCAACAATTTTAATGGTCTTTTAGATTTTCCAAAGGTATCTCATCTCTTTCCTAAGTTGCACATTTTGGATCTCTCAAACAACAACTTTGTCGGTCATTTACCAGCCAATTTGATAGCAAAACTTGAAGGGATGATGAATGGACAAGATGGCCAAGAGACGCAAAAAAAATCACTGTACATGAGGCAAGAAGCTGGAACGCGATTCTATGAAGCTTCTGTGAATGTGACCATCAAAGGAAAGGAGATTCGGCTAGAGAGGATCTTGACCATCTTCACAACCATCGACTTATCGCACAACTCTTTTCAAGGGAACATCCCAAGTGCTATTGGAAATCTTCATTTTCTCATAGGGCTCAACCTTTCCCACAACCATCTCGTGGGCCCCATTCCTTCAACCCTTGGAAGTTTGACTAACCTTGAATGGCTAGATTTATCTTCAAACAAGCTTAGTGGAAGGGTTCCTAGAGAATTGGATGATTTGTCATTCCTTGAATATTTGGACCTCTCAGAGAATCAACTCACAGGCCCCATACCTCAAAAAAAGCAATTGAGCACATTCACAAGCGATTCATTTCGTGGAAACCCAGGGTTATGTGGAACTCCATTACGAAACACATGCCCTGGTGATGCTCAGCCTCCACCACCACTACCATCATTCTTCCTAGAGAATAATACAAGAAAGCATGGTAGCGGGTTTGATGGAAAAGCAGTCAAGATAGGCTATGCATCTGGAATTGTGATTGGAATGTCCATAGCGTATGTTACATGTGAAATTGGAAGACCCAAATGGCTTGCCTCAAAAGTAAGAAGAATGGAAAGAAGAGGAGCCAAATGGATGAAGAAGCCAATGCAGAAGGCCATCAAATTTCATGTAGGCCGATGAAATCGTTGGGAAGTGGTCCCTTTGAACTATGTGCAATGTAGATCAAGGAATCCAATTTTTGTCATATTAAAATGCAATTTGGCATATGGATGCTCACTTATATATTCTTATCATCTTCTTCTATTAAGTGTGATGTCTAAATTGGGTTGATTGACTAGATGAGCATGCTCACTTTGCATCATTAACTCCTATATGTCCTTTTTTTTTTTGTTAGTGTACGCCATTCTTATTTGTCCATGGGAACGGAGATCAAGAGCTGTCAAAGCTCATTTGACTCAGGTTCAGATGATTTTATTTATTCATTCGAGTTTACATGATTGAATGTGCCATTTAATGTCCTTAAGGATCGCTAAACTTGTCATTGTCATAGTCCATATTTCTGTTCAAGTTGTCAGTCTGTATCAAACCTTTGACTTGTAGTCTTGCACCATCATACTCGTTTGCAATAGTGAACAGCCGTACTAAAGGTTCAAACCTCAAAGCATCTTCAAAGTTTAGATTCAAAGTAATTTTACTGCAAAATTCCAGGGTCCCTTGGGCACGGGTATACTAGTTTGAATCTTTTTGCGACAAGAAAATTAGTTGAGGATAAATGTGACATGGATGTATCTATCACAACCCTTATGGCAAGGTGAAGATGAGAAAACGAGTTTAGAGGTCATGTTGACTTGAAAACCAACTGTCCTCAAACAGCTAGGGTTCTCCTAAACTCTTACCTCGTGTGCCATTGAAATATTACAATTGAAATAGACCTATCTATGAAATCCAACCTAACTGGGGTTCTCCACTAGCCTATTGAGGCCATCTAGGAGCCAAGTGAAAAATACTTTTACACAACTAAAGATATGAGATCGGGTACTTGATTATACTAATTTTCTAACTAGTGTCCTTTTGGTATGCTAACTAATATTGGCTAACGATATTACTTAGAGGGAGTGAATAGGTGATTTCCATAAACTTGACAAATATTGCGGAATTAAAACAATCAAGTTTGATATAAGCTTAACCGGATGAAACAAAGTCTTGACATAAGCACAATGTGGTTATATTCTTACAGCGGTAGGTGTTCCACTTTGGTAATTTTTTTGGGTCTTGACGAAGTTGTCCAGAAAATGGGTTTGATTCGTTGGCCTTACTTTCAGCCAACGCATTAGTTGCGAGATTCTGACATGCGACAGCGATGAAAAGTCACGGCATTAGCGATCTTGTGAAAAAATACAGCACGATTGATCTTATTAAGTGTTCGGACTCTGCAACCGTGGGCTACTTCCTCGTCTCTCGATTCTTTACGAGGGTATCCATGTATCTAAAAGTGAAGGGTTAACCCGTAAATATGGTGGCCTTGTGAAGATTCAGGGCGATATGGAATATAGGATGGGACCAAAAGTGCGCCATGAAGCCCTCATTGAATGTATCTGCTGGACCTTGTGGTGCCCCAAATTGGTGTACGGCAGGAATTATATGAGGAAAGCGTCCGGGCATTGGTTGGGGCCTTAGCATCACATGCTGTGATCTCGGAGCAATAAATCCGAGTGTCCACATCTAACATATAATTTCAATGAGCTCGGCCATCTTATTGGTGCAGTAATTTTTTATTTTCTAACCGTCTAATACCGGCCACAGCTTTTAATGGAGGAAAACAGGACAATGCTTTGACCGATTTTTTTTTTTTTCTTTTTAACTCTACATTGTTTCCATTTGCTCTTGGCTTAATTTAGGATTAGAAGATTTATAAAGGCCCAAAAAGCACCTATCTGAATGGGGAAACTCTACATATCCCAGTAAGTTAAAACCCTTGAATTTGAAAAAAGAAAAAAAAATTACATACCACAAAGAAATCATTAATGTCATTAGAAAGATTTATTAAATTCCAAAGATGAAAAACACTTGAAATATTGACTTGGCAACTAATAATAAAATCATTGTGCATTGTGATTTCTCATTCGTCTTGATCGATTCATTGCTCTAAAAGGACGCTCTAGTGGCCTAAAAACTTTAGCTTTCATCAGTAATAACTTAGGATTGCTTGGTGTCATGACTCATTCATCACTAGCATCTTAAATTGAATTGCTTATCTCATCTTAATCACTAATATTATTATTTTCATCAGCAAAGTTGCTTCCCAACATGAAATCCATTAATCCGAACAAGATCAGAGAGAAAAAAAATTAAGTGTTGTATGTCTATAATTTGTGTACCTGTGTGTGGGTGTATATGCTACCAAAGAACTTGTGCCAAGGTGGATTGCTCCAAAACCTCACACTAAGTGGCAAAAACCTTAACTGGTTCTATCTCTAGAAGCTTGAGAAAATGCACAAACTTAGTCAGACTATGCCTCGAGAAAAACCAGTTGACTAGAAACATATCTGAGACATTTGATGTCTACCCCAACCTGGACTTTATCGACATGAGTTTCAACAAGTTCTATGGAGAAATCTCCACAAACTGGGGAAGTTGCACATGTTTAACTAATCTAAGAATCGCTAGAAATAACATCACTAGTAGCTTGCCTCTTGAGATTGGGTACACGACTCAATTGGGTAAAATTGATCTTTCTTTCAATGGTTTACTTGGTGAGGTTCCGAAAGAATTTGTAAAATTGACTTCTTTGGTGAATGTGAATCTAAGTAGGAACCGACTTTTTGGCCAAATAAGTCCCGAGATTGTATCATTACTTGGTCTCAAAAAATTGGATTTGTCCAGGAATAGATTAAGCATGTCTATCCCGCAAACTATAAGGTTTTCTTCAAATTTGGTCCTCTTGGATATGAGCAACAACCACTTAAGCCAAGATATTCCAAGGCAATTAGGGACGCTAATTCATTTATCCAAGCTAGACTTGAGTCATAACTTGTTAAGTGGTGGGATCCTAGCTAAATTCAACAAGCTGCAAAGCCTAGTGAAACTAGACCTTTCACACAATAATCTTTCCGGCCTTATATACAAGACTTTCAAGGATATGCGAGGTTTGATGGAGGTGGACATCTCTTACTACAAATATGAGGGTCGCATCCCCAACACCACGGCATTCCAAAATGCACTTGAATAATCGTTTCAAGGCAACAGTGGATTGTGTGGAAATGTTGAAGGACTTGAGCCCTCTGATCAAGCGATGGTGGATGGGAAGCTTTCCGACGGGAGGCAAAGTGTTTCCTATTGTGTTTCCTTTGTCAGGAGCAGTTCTTCTGTTTATTTTCTTTGGAATATTCTTCATTTTCCGTAGAAAGAAGTTCCATTTAACAGCGGAATTAGCACCCAAGACAACTAAAGTCTTTTCTCTACCATAGTACAATGGAAAGATTTTATATGAAGACATCATAAAAGCCACCGGGGCATTTGATGAGATTTATTGTATTGGAAGGGGGGGCTATGGAAGTGTCTTCAAGCCCATATTAAGATCAGGTGATATAGTTGTTAGGGAAATCCCTTATGATGTTTTGAAGATGACAAAATAAATCAAAGGCTACTAACATGTTTGATGGTTGAGTAATAGACCATGCAGATAATAGAACATGTAAATGATATTATCAAAGTCGAAGACGCGAAGACCGAACGTAACATATGTCCAAAGTATATTCGAAGATTTCAGATTTCGTGTCAAAGTCTCAAGACCTGGACTCAAGACTCAAAGTCCGAAGACTGCGACTTTAGTGTCAAAGTATGTTCTACATCGAAGTCTCGTCAACCGACTAATTCCAGATCGAACGTGAATGATGAACCGAAGACAAACTCTATGCTGAAGCTGAACCGAGAAGACGACTCTATCGAAGCCGAACCGTAAGACGGACTCTAGCTGAACTTATTCAGACGGTGTTCAGACCCAGATTGCAAAGTCTATCGCAACTTAGACTCAGATTGTAAAGTCTAAAGACTCTCAGACTTTACATCCAGAATTCGACAGAACGTAATACAAGCCCAATCATACAACGGCTAGTGATCTGGTTTGGATTCCTCATCAAGATTGATTTGATTGATTCAATCTAATTGATTGACGATTGGATCTTGAAGACAATAACTTTCTATACGAAGAAGCTTTACTTATGGAAACTAAGATTTCGTTTGTATGGGCGATCGGAATCAATTTGGGATTCTACCTTTGTCACTCAACGGCTACCAAATCTTCTAGATACAGAGCTGTCCAATGGGTATATTGGAAGACGATTCTCCGGGATGCTGTCCAACGGGTAGTTTGGAAGTGGAGGAGTATTTAAGGAGATGAAGGACCGATGAGCAAGTAAGAGACGGAGCGTAGAATTTATAATTCCAAAGTCTCGAGCGATCTTTGTTCATACACTTGTCTTTGGAGAGCTTAAAAGTTTGTAATCGTGAGAGAAATACCAAAAGAGTGACTTAGTGAGATAGTGTGATCTACTACTAAGTGTTTGCACTCGAAGTTGTAATCTCTTGTTGATTGCATAGTGGAATCCAGCCAAGGAGGTCGTTAGCGTGGGAGAGTGGACGTAGGCTTGGATTAAGCCGAACCACTATAAATCTTGTGTTCTTATTCTCTTCCCTAACTCCTTTATTTTGTTCATACTAGCACTCTCAATTGGTATCAGAGCCAAGTGCTCGATTTATAAAAGTGTTTTTACTTTTGAGCTAAAGATTCTTTATGGCTAGTATGTTGGCACCGGACTTATGGAAGGGCAAAGCAACACAAGGCCACCATATTTTGATGGAAAGGAATACGACGTATGGAAGAATAAAATGAAAGCATTCCTAAGATCCGAGATCTCTTACAATGGGATGTTGTGGAAAGAGGAATCAACCCCATTGCTGCGTCTACATCAAATAAGAATGGCAAAGACAAAGAAACAAAACCCCCGCTCCTATGTCTCGGATGGAGATGTCCAAAAGAGAAGCTTTTGATGCGAAAGCAATTTATTCTTTATATTGCGCTTTGTCTCCCGCTGAATATAATAGAATCTCTTCATGTGAAACAGCAAAAGAAGTTTGGGATAGACTTCATGTTACATATGAAGGACCGATCGTGTAAAAGAGACAAAAGTAAACTTCTTGCTTGGCCAATATGAATCATTCAAGATGAAGCAAGGAGAGTCAATTGGAGATATGTTCAGCCGTTTTACAGAAATTGTAAATGGTTTAGCATATCAAGGTCAGCAAATTTCTACCCCGATGAAGGTCAACAAACTCTTGCGATGTCTCTCAAAAGATTGGAATCATGTCAAGACCTCAATCCGGGAGACTCAGAGGATTATGCCACTCTCCGTTGATGAATTGATTGGCACTCTTCAATCTTATGAAGTGGAACAACTCAACGATGAAGATCCCGAAGGTAAGAAGTCCATCGCTTTAATATCTAATGCTGTTTTTGATGAAACAGATTCAGAAAATGACATGGACGACGAAGAACTTGCCTTTATGGTCAAGAAATTCAAAAAGCTGAGTAGAAAAGGAAGGAACTTCGATGGAAGAAGTCAATACAAGCATAATGGCCATAAAAGAATCATGAAAGAAGATGATGATCAAGAAAATATATGCTTGATGGCACATTCAAAATCTGAGTCCGATTCGGACACGACTCGAGAATCAAAGTCGATTCGGACACGACTTAATCAAAGTCTGACTCGGACATAGACTCAAAATCCGATGAGGAAATCGAGGTAAGCAATTCAAAAATTCCTCTCAAAGTTTCAAAGTATATAAATGAGCTTTGTTCAAATCTCAAATCTTCTCTTAAAAGGATTTTCGAACTAAAAAAGGAGAATTCTCGACTTAGGCAACAAGATCTTTCTCAAGTCGGAGACCTATTAAGAAAAATTGGATAAAAGCAACATATTCTGCTAACTCTCATGGACCCAAGAAAAAAATGGGTACCAAAGAAAAGATAAGTTATTTTTGCAGGATATAAAGAAGAAAGAAGAAAGAGGATTTGGTAAGGAATTTTTATTCTCAATTTTATTTGGGCAATAATTCTCATTATGCTTGATATTCGATATATCCTTGGTTGATTGAGATTTTATAATGATCATATTCGTTGATTTGTTTTATTGAAGAAAGAATCGCATGATTTGTTTTTGTGATTCAAGATTTAATTTGATACATGTGATCATTTTTGATATCATGCTTAAAGACAAAAGAATTTATTTGGTTTGATTTTATACTCTCAGATTTGATTTAATACGTGTGATTATTTGAGATAATTCAAATTATTTTTTCTAAGTTTATGCTCTCAAATTGTCATATTTTGCAAAGTGAAAATCTGTTTTACGTGATATCAAATAATTATGCAAGATATTTTTTCTGAGATATTCAAAGATTTTATTCTCTCTGTTTTTATCATACTATGACTAAGTGAGAATTTATTTTTCAAAATATCATTGTGCATAATATTCTTTCTTTGAATACTTTGTTATGATGAATTAAGAAAGAATATTTGTTTATGGAGATTATATATTTTGCTCTAACGTCAAGGAAGGATCCAAATTGATGGATACCAAAAAGGGAAATGAGTTGATTGCAGGAAATTCAATAAGGCAAGAATGATTACAAATCTACGCAGATTTTGGTGCAATCAGAAAATATCTCTTGCGACAATTGGTTGAATTCGAGAAGAGCTTGATTGAAGAAAATAAATTTTTGCCTCGAATTTCAAAATGGGGAGAAATCAAACCAAAAGAAAAGGAAAAGAATCATGATCATCTCAAAAAGGCAACAAATTGAGGGGGAGCTTTGATCAATTTTGGAAAAATCTTTTGGATTGATCGTGATCTTATTATAGATGGAAGGAAAGGTAAATGTGTCAGAATTTATTCTAAAAATACGGTTAGTGCATCTTTTATTACCTTTTGTCATTAACAAATCTCTTATTGATATTATCATTTTATTATGACAAAAAGGATAAATGAATTTTATGATGCATCCGTGATTTTTATTGAATATTTGCTGATATATATGATCGAAGTGAGCTATATTGCATATCTTTAATATTCGGCTTGCTTTATAAAAGCTGATTTTTGGAAATTGTGGTTCATGCAACATATTTATTATCATTCTCTACGTGAATCTATTATTATCGCTTTTTGACTATGACAAAAAGGGGGAGAAGATATGAATATGCATATGTGCTGATTGGTTGATATTATATATGGCATAATATTGAGCTGCGATTATTTTTCTATATATTGTTATGCTCAATTTATTTTCTATCTTCTGATATCCTTTGATTTAAAAGTATGTTTACAAATCTGCATATTCAGAGATTGTTTTGTCATCATCAAAAAGGGGGAGATTGTTAGGGAAATCCCTTATGATGTTTTGAAGATGACAAAATAAATCAAAGGCTACTAACATGTTTGATGGTTGAGTAATAGATCATGCAGATAATAGAACATGTAAATGATATTATCAAAGTCAGAAGACGGCCAGAAGACTGAACGTAACATATGTCCAAAGTATATTCTGAAGATTTCCAGACTTCGTGTCAAAGTCGAAGGCGCGACTCAAGACTCAAAGTCCGAAGACTGCGCAGACTTTAGTGTCAAAGTATGTTCTACATCGAAGTCCGTCAACTCGACTAATTCAGATCGAACGTGAATGATGAACCGGAAGACGAGACTCTATCTATGCTGAAGCCGAACCGGAAGACAGACTCTAGCTGAACTTATTCGGACGGTGTTCGACCCGCATTGCAAAGTCTATCGCAACTTAGACTCAGATTGTAAATTCTAAAGACTCTCGAGACTTTACATCCGTAATTCGACGTAACGTAATACAAGCCCAATCATACAACGGCTAGTGATCTGGTTTGGATTCCTCATCAAGATTGATTTGATTGATTCAATCTAATTGATTGACGATTGGATCTTGAAGACAATAACTTTCTATACGAAGAAGCTTTACTTATGGAAACTAAGATTTCGTTTGTATGGGCGATCGGAATCAATTTGGGATTCTACCTTTGTCACTCAACGGCTACCAAATCTTCTAGATACGAGCTGTCCAATGGGTATATTGGAAGACGATTCTCCGGGATGCTGTCCAACGGGTAGTTTGGAAGTGGAGGAGTATTTAAGGAGATGAAGGACCGATGAGCAAGTAAGAGACGGAGCGTAGAATTTATAATTCCAAAATCTGAGCGATCTTTGTTCATACACTTGTCTTTGGAGAGCTTAAAAGTTTGTAATCGTGAGAGAAATACCAAAAGAGTGACTTAGTGAGATAGTGTGATCTACTACTAAGTGTTTGCACTCGAAGTTGTAATCTCTTGTTGATTGCATAGTGGAATCCAGCCAAGGAGGCTGTTAGCGTGGGAGAGTGGACGTAGGCTTGGATTAAGCCGAACCACTATAAATCTTGTGTTCTTATTCTCTTCCCTAACTCCTTTATTTTGTTCATACTAGCACTCTCAATAGTAGCTGTAGAGAAGCTTCATCAAACAGTTGATAGTGGGCAAACAGATTGAAAGGAATTTTTTAATGAGATCAGAGCTTTGATAGAAATTCAACACCGCAATATCGTGAAACTTGAGGGCTTTTGTTCACATCCACGACACTCATTCTTGGTGTACAAGTACTTGGACAGAGGAAGCTTTCTACAATCTTGAGCAATGAAGAAGAAGAAGCCAAAGAGTTGGGCTGGCGCAAGAGGGTTAATATCGTAAAAGGTGTGGCTTATGCTCTTTCTTATATGCACCATGGTTGTAGCCCTCCAATTGTTCATCGAGATATTTCAAGTAACAACATTATGCTTGATTCCGAGTATGAGGCACATGTTTCTAACTTTGGCACAGCTAAGCTTCTTAAGTTGGATACATCGAACTAGAGTGCAGTCATTGGCACATATGGTTATGTAGCTCCAAGTAAATTTTTAAAATTGACTCTTGATTCAAAGGCTGAGCAAAAGCAATGTCTTTGTGCTAATATATGTCTCCCTCATTGTGCAAAGTTTGCTTACACAATGAATGTCACGCCCCGATCCTCGGGCACGCACTTATCCCTCACCTGGTCGATATAATAGCGATGTTCCAAGACGCATCACCGACCCATTCATTTTAATACGCATGCGGAAGCATATAAATAATCCCCAGACAATAAAACAATGGGATAGGAAAATAGAACTCCAAATTTCCACTTTATAAGCAACCACCCTTATATACATTGCAAACCATAGTACAAATATATACAAGGCGAATTGTTAAGTCAGTTTTTAAACCACAAGTTCATAAAACAAGATCTGCAAAAAGGAATCGACTCCCATCAAAAGAGAATTGTCCTATGACTAACTAGTCCAATATGATCATCAATTCTTCAGGCTTCACCTTCTACACTTCGGGCCTCCGGTCCTTCACCACAACCATCTAAGGACCTAAAAATGGTTATTCAATAACCAGTAAGACTACGTCTCAGCAAGTTCCACCCCCGAAGACCCGATTAGGAAGCCAATACACTCTAGAGGCTGCCTAAGCCCAACACGAGTCAGAGGACTTACCTTAGCCTTAGTTCCATCCTGCAAATCAACATTATTTATAGATACCTTATATCACATCACTCAATCAATTCATAACATTAGATCAAATCATTGATCAATCGACCTAGTTGATTACATGTCAACGATGACCATTCCCCAGCCATTTCAATCAATACTATCTATGAGTCCGACCATAGTCTCGGACTGCTTATTCTAAACCAATAATAGATAGTATAGCTCTCCAAAAGTTACCTCAATTATTGAGATAATATACTATATATATATGCTCGCTAGAAGCTGCCTCAATTTTTGATATAATATATTATATATGCTCGCCAGAAGCTACCAGACATACTTTCATAGTATGCTGAGAATTATATATATGCTCACCAGAAGTTGCCAGATCCATTGATCTGTTATTCTATATATGCTCACCAAAAGCTGCTAGATCCATTGATTCGCTATTCTATATATGCTCACCAAAAGCTGCTAGATCCATTGATCCGCTATTCTATATATGCTAATCAGAAGCTGATAGACATACTTTCCTAGTATGCTGATAAATGTATATATGCTCGCCAGAAGCTACCAGCCATACTTTCATAGTATGATGATAAATGTATATATGCTCGCCAGAAACTGTCAGCCATACTTTCATAGTATGCTGATAAATGATCATTTAATCAATTCACCATTTTTATCCTTCCTGATAAAAATACCCATGCATGGGTATACGGTCGGCCTTAACCAAAATATAAGATTTTCACTTTTGAACCTCCCACTATTTTCAGCAGTCCCAAAATAGATTTTTGGCGCTATAGATCGACGCCCGGTAATTTTCCACTTAAGGCGCGCATGACAACCCTTTATGTTCTAGAAATAGTTTCTAGAACAGAAATAGATTTTTCTATTTCTATTTCTAGAAGAGTTTCTAAACAAAAATAACCGTTTGATAACGACACAAAATTTCTACTCTAAAAATAGAAATTTGTTTGATAACGACACAAAATTTCTTCCTTTTCGGACGCAGGCGGTGACGACCGACGACCTTTAATATAAAAAATAAAAATTAAAATGATTTAGTAACAAAAAAATAATGAATAAAATAAAATAAAATAAAAATATCATTTTATTTTAAAATTAA
The DNA here is from genome assembly GCA_014182375.1 of Eucalyptus virginea. NCBI lineage: Eukaryota > Viridiplantae > Streptophyta > Magnoliopsida > Myrtales > Myrtaceae > Eucalyptus > Eucalyptus virginea. The sequence continues at coordinate 35,039,387 of CM024519.1, read as the reverse complement.
AATATAAAAATAAATTTATTTTATTTATTCTATTTTATTTTATTTTACAAATAAATTTATTTTAAAATGAATAAAAATAAAAATAAAAAAATTTATTTAGCAAAACACTCAAGGCAAATAAAAATAAATTTATTAAATTTATTTTTAATAAATTTATTTTTATTTTCATAAATAAATTATTTTTAATAAATTTAATAAATTTATTTTTAATAAACTAAAAATAAAATGATAAATAAAAATTTTATTTATTTTTAAATTTATTTTTTTTTATTTTTATTTTTAATAAAATGAGGATAGGCGGAGGAAGAGGAGGAGGCAAAGACATAGAAGAGATGAGGGAGGACTCACCGAAATTAGGGTTTAGTGAGAGAAATTATTTCGATTTATCTTCCGGAAATCAAAGTATAAAATTTTAATTTTCCGATTTTTTTCCAAACCTATTTCGGAATGTAAATCTATTTCCGTAAATGTAAAACCGAATAGGTTTATCAAATGCATTTCTCTTCCGAAACAGTGCGGAATAGAAAAACTATTTTGGAACAGAAATTTTGGGTTGTCATTACGCACCCCATTAATTACCAAATTAATTAATTTAGGAATAAAATCCTAAAATCATAATTAATTCAATTCAAGACAATTCAACGCTCAAATAAATAGACAGATCACACCATCATACTCAGCATAAAATTTTGGTCGTCGGCTATCCCAGCCTAATTCCGAAAAATAAATCAATAATTAAATAATCATGGAAAATATTAAATAAATGCAATAAATCCAATTTAGGCCCGTAATGCCTAATTGGAAGCCGAGACGAGCTTGGAAAATTACCGAAATTCGTTCAATAAATACCAGGACCTATTTCCTTGTTAAGTACACTATCCATTTGCCTAACATGCATTAATAAGTCTCTAATTTAATTATTCTAATCTAATCTATCCACTTAATTGCACTTAATTAAATCTAATCAACCCCTAAGCATCATTAACGTACTAATAAGGGATTAGTGAGCAAAACTCACTTGATTAATAAGTGGGTCGGATCAAACTGACGGTAACATTCCGGGGATGTTTCTTCTCAAAGCGGACCTAGGTTTCGAGGCTTGAAACCACCTCAAAACGGGCCCGACACCTTGCTAGAAACTCACTGTTTTCCCCCTCTAGTTTGAGCTGCAAAAACAAGGAAAAGGAAGCTAGTTTGGTGCGAGAATGGTGACGGTGGACTGGTGGATGGCTTGGAGAGGTAACCGGTAGCCGAACAGCGAAGAAACGGGTTGATCAGAGCTCTGGCGAGCAGGTGGTTGGCAACCGGTGGCTCCCGGGGGTCTTGGGGATCTTGTTGGAGGTTGGGATGGGCAAAAGAAGGGCTGGAATAGGAGAAAAATGAAGAAAAATGCAAAACAGTCCACTCGGCAGGGCTCCAGATGATCCGACGACCAGTAACTTCACGCCGGCATACCGAACGGCCGGCGGCTCCGTTCGGGACGAGGTCAAGCTTGATGGAACATTCTGGATGTCCTCGTCATGGAGATGGGTGGCTCGTTCGCTGATTCATCCGGGAAGTCGACTTTTTACTCTAATCTTTGGCAAAAGGTCAACTGGAGCAGAAACTGGCAGAAGTGAAAACATAAGGGAAAACGGTCCGGCGGTGGTGTGGTTGCTCCGGCAACTTCCTTGGCTGCTGGTGGTCTTCGAACAGCAAGGATGGAGGGAGAGAGAGATGGCTTGGATGGCAATAAGGGAGAGAGAGAAAGAAGAGATGAGGTTGGAGAGAAAAGATCTAGGGGACAAGGGCTCCACTTGCCTCAACTTTCCATCCCATGGTCTCCTTGACCATTTCCAGCCAAGTATGGCTTCCTTGGCTGTCCATGAGCCACCAAGGCCCGCTTCTAAAAGTTCGAAGTGGTCCAAAAGTCACGGGTGGTGGGGGCACACGAATTTGGTTCGGTTTTTCCTTAATTGGACCTTGATTCAACACCAACCAGACTCAATAAAATTAACTGACATCTCACCGATCCATTTGGTATTTTTCCTCACCCATACAATCCACTTGCTTCCCAATTTTGGGATCAAAAACGATCTCCAGCATTTTCTGAACAAAAACGGTTCTATGCCGACTTTTTCCTAAAATGTCTCGGGTTTCAGAAAAATCTCCTAAGACTGAGTCGACACTCCTAGAATTTATTGTGACATGACAGAATCTTCAATTTCTGAAATCGGACTTAAATTCACGATTAATTTCACTCAGGCGCGTTTTTAGCGTGACCTAGGCTACCGGGTAATTTTTAGAGATTTTTAGTGCAAATGACCCGTGGTCGATTTTCTTCGAGCCAAAATGAAATCACTCGACACATTAGCGACTCTCGGTGGTCATGAAAATCTCAAGATTTCAATTACGGGCACAAGGCACCCAAAATGACAGAAAATTGGTCTAATAACGTTCGACGAGAATTTTTCCATCAAGTGAAATCACCCACACTTTGATCACACATCTCAATCGAATCAACCTATCACTGATCTCTAATCGATTTTGGCAATGCCGTAATGACCCTTGGGGACTAGCACGGTCGAGTAGTCGACTTCTAGTCGAATTCTCAAGTCCATTGCATTAAAATCTCTTAATGACTTCCCTAGATAATCTAGTTATCTCACGAGTGATCGGCTCTGAGAATAGCACTATAGACGCGTCAATGAAAGGCCCGATTTATTCAATTAAAAACAGTAGTGGAAATTCAAGATGTCACAATGAAGGCGATAGAGAAATGCGATGTGTATAGCTTTGGAACAGTGGCCATCGAGATGATCAAGGGAAGACATCCGAGTGAAGCATTTCATCTGTGTTAGCTCCACTCGACATGATATCTCAGTTGTTTTGAGGAATATATTGGATTCACGCCTGCCTACACCCACTCCAGGCATCGAGATTGAGCTTCTGACCATCTTCAAGCTTGCAGTGGCTTGCGTATGCTGCTAATCCCCAACTCAGGCCGTCAATGGAAACGATTTCTCGAGTGCCATCAGCTTGTTCAACCATTTTCCATGGTGTTCAAAATTCACAAACTGCCACTGATGCTGTGAGACATGTAACAAATTCAAGCCGTTTACTGGATCAATTTGTAGTAGATAATGTCTGATAAATGATGCTGCTCTGTCAACCACATGCAAGAAGGTGTAAGATCTTAAATGAAAATCAAAATCGTTGAAACTAATTGATTTAGTCTTAGCTTTTTTTAATCTATTGTTTGGCTCACTGATGTGCTAACTTTATTTTCATTTAGGATAAGTATTTTGACTGGCAACAAGAACTTAGTGTTTAATCCATATCAGCACGATGTCAAGGAATACATTTCATTCATGCCCAAGTAAATATAGAACTGCCTTTTGTTTTGGGAAAAGTAAAACCTGAACTTACTAGTATCTAGTTTCATTTGTAGAGAGAAGACACCTGAACTCAAGTGATATTTCAAAATGTTTTTGTATCTGGTCTTAATCAAACTAGTGTCACGGTAGTGAAAGGTGAGTAACCATGTCAAGTTAAATTTTAGAAAACGTAGCTTTTATATCAATGTAAAGTTGATAATGAATCTAGTGTTATCATCTTGAAAGCAAAGTGTCCTTGTAAAATCATAATGGAATTTTTTTATGAAGTCTCTAAAATCTTGTCCATTGTTAGTCCATTTATACATGGTGAAGAGTTTCAATCATGCGTCTTTTTAGGGTGCATTCAATTAGAAACAAATTGTTTTTAATCGCGGCCATTTGCCACAATTTTGGGTTTCGTGTAACCTACTTACCTTGTTAACATAACCCCAGAGTGCATTAAATCAGTTCCTATTCTGAGTGCTACATGCATGTTGCTATGGCATGAGTCTTTATTAGAAGTTCAATAGCTTTTGATTGCTCCAAAAAGAACATGGCACTAGAGGGAATACAGACTTCGTTTTTGTCAAAACTTCAAACTCAAAAGTGCTTAAATTAGAAAGATCACTGATCCTCATTTTGTCTCAAGAGGAGATTCTATTGTACAAATGCTATGTCTCAGAAAGAATGCAAGTTTTGTTTTGCTAATATCTTATACGTTGTACCTCACCATCCACCATCTTCTTTGTTTTTCAGAATAGTGAACTTATATCACCTTATGCAAAACATGTCAGAACAACTTCCCTCATGTACTTCATCTGGAAAATGGGAAAGACTCTGAGAGCTCAGAGTTTTCTGAACTTGAAAGAAGAAATTATAGTAGACCAATGTTTGATGCCACCCTCGGTCAATTGAAGTAAAACTCGACGTTGTAAAATCAAAGTTTCGAAAAACTGTGTATGAATAGTATAAGGGGGAAATGAGGTGTAACACACCGAAAACTACAGGGATGGGGTGACACAACTGTCCTTCCTTCTTATGGACGTAGCTTCAAACCATGCCCAAAGTCACTTCCAAAGGTCCCCATCAATATCACTCTTGCTCTATTTGCTATTAACTAATGAACCTAAAAATGTTGGAAAATAAAGGGGTGAACAACTACAGCTCAGTGAGTAGTATATATCAAATCATATATGAGTTGTTCATTTTAACAAGCTTTGTGAAATTTAGAAAAAAAAAACTCATTAAAATTATCCATAAACATCAATGGTTAAGTCCATTGGTCAATCTTATTAAAATCACACACCAATGGTATATCCATAAATCCATCTCATATCAAAACACACGTCCATCTAATCAATCTCATAACCCGTCACATCTAAAGGCCCTAAAAGTGACTCTCACAAAATCACGTCATCATGTAGCACTTAACCCTTGAGTAGTACAAAGTTCTAGAGGTGGCTCTCACGAAATTACATTATCGTATAACTGTGACATCCTGGATTTTTCACTTCTACTTTCGATTAAATTAATCGGGCATTTCATCAACGTGCCTATAGGTCTGTTCTCAAAGCTGATCATTCTCGAGATAACTAAACTATCTTGAGAAGTCATTAAGGAATTTTAATGTAATAGACTTGAAAATTCGACTAGGAATCGGCTACTCGACCGTGCTCATCTTTAGAGGCCATTACGGCATAGTTAAAAATCGATTAGAGGTCAGAGGTAGGTCAGTCCAATTGAGATGTGTGGTTAAACGTGGGTGACTCCACTAAATTGGAAAATTCTCGTCGGCTGGCATTAGACTTATTTTTCTATCGTTTTGGTACCCTGTGTCCGTATTTGAATCCTTGAGATTTTCACGACAACCGAGAGTCGCCAATGTGTCGAGTGGGTTCATTGTGGCTCGAAGAAAATCGACCATATGTCATTTACACTAAAAATTTCTAAAAGCTACCCGGTAGCTTAGGTCACGCTAAAAATGCGCCAGAGTAAAATTAACCACGAATTCAAATCTGATTTCAGAAATTGAAAGTTCTGTCATGTCACAAATCATTTTAGGAACATCGACTCAGTCTAAGAAGATTTTTCTGCAAATCGAGACTTTTTTAGGAAAAGTCATCCTAGGGTTGTTTTTGTATAGAAAAGGTCAGGGGACCGTTTTTTATCGTGAAATTGGGATGCAAGTGTGATCAATTGGTGAAAAAAATACCAATTGGATCAATGATGTGTTGGCTGATTTTATAAAGGTCGATTTGTGTTGAATTAAGAAGGAAATGAAGCCCAATTGAAGGGAAGACTTTACAAATTCGTAGCCCCCCACCACCCACAACATTTGGACATTTTCAAAGGTCTTCTAGAAGGGTTTGAGGGCTGGGAAATGCTGGTGGAAGACAGCATACATGGTGGGGATCAACAAGGGGACAAGAGAATAAAAAGGAAGCCAAGTGGTCCCCCTTTCTATCCAAACTTGTTCCCTCATCCCTCTCCCTCTTGCACCGGTCGTCCAGCTCCTTTCTCCCCTCTCCTCTTGCTGTTCACTCATCCAGCAATCCAAAAGAAGCCACTATGCAACCACGCCAACCATCAAAATCGCCCGACGCTACCATTCGCCATCCTTGCACGCCGCCGCTGCTCGCGTGTGTCCTTCGCCCCTGCACCATCCCAACTTGGTCGAGCTAAGCTGAAGCCACCTGGACTACCGTGAGCTACCATTGACCGCTGTCCAAGCTCCGCCGAGCCCCACCTAGACCCGCGACCAACCCCTACTGCCTCCTCCGCTCTTGCCTTGCCATTCAGCCATCGAAGCAACTCCGAACATCATCAACTTAGAACCAGTTCCAGTGGGTCTCGAGGTTGCTATCGGGCCGTTTTGAAGGTGTTCCCGGCCCGAAAGCTAGGCTTGCTTTGGAGTTAGTTGAGCCCCGTCGCGTCCCCATCATTTCGAACCGAGCGATTCATTAAACAAGTGAGTTTAAGTAACTAATCCTCGCTTAGTAGGTTAATAACGCTTAAGGGTTTATTAGTTTATGTTAGCATGGATTAGGTGATTAGTTAGATTAGATTAGTGAATTTAATTAATTACCGATGCATGTTAGGTGGATAGTTAGTGTAATTAGAGCCTAGACAAGCTCTAGTATTTAATTAGAGTGGTTCAGTAATTTTCCGGGCCCGTCTCGACTTCCAATTAGGCTTTACCGGGCCTAAGTTACATTATTGGCATTTATTTATTATTTTTCGTAATTATTTATTTATTTATTTTTCGAAAATTAGATCGGGATAGTCGGTGACCGGAATTTTATGCTGACTGCAGTGGTGTGATCTGTTTATTTAATTAAGCTTTAAATTATGTTGAATTGGTGTGATTGTGATTGTAGGATTTTATTCCTAAATTAATTAATTTTTTATAATTAATTGAAAAATCACAGGGCATCGGTTGATAGCGCCAGAAATGAATTTGTGCACTGTGATAAATGGTGGGATTTTCGAGGGTGAAAATATTATATTTTGGTTAAGGCCAACCGTGTACCCACACATAATATTTTATCGGGTATGATAAAAATGGTGGAAATGTTGGATGGTCAGAATGGTATACTATGTCAGCTTACGGGCGATATATCAGATTTGGGTAAGTAGTATACCGATATACTATATTAATCTAAGGGCGATATGTCAGTTTTGGGCGAGTAGTATACCTAGCAGCTCTTGGTGAGCATTATTAATATACTATATCAGCCTATGGGCGATATGTCAACAGTATACTATATTATCAGCTTTAGGTGAGCTACACTATCTATCTTTAGCTTAGGGTGAGCAGTTCTAGATTATGGTTGGACTTTATAGATAGTATTGATCGAGATGACCGGGGAATGGTCTTGTTAACATGGAATCAACTGAGTCGATTGATCGATAATTCGATCTAAGTGCTGGATTTGATATATTGATGTGATTCAATGAATTATTAATTGAACTGATTTGTAGGAAGAGACTGAGACCAAGGTAAGTCCTCCGACCTATGTCGTACTTAGGCAGCCCTCAAGGCGTATTTTCTTCATAATCGAGTCTAGGGATAGAACTCGCTGAGATATTGTCTCACTCCGTTATGGGATAACATTTCAAGTCCTTAGATGGCTACCCCTCCAGCCCCTCCTGAACATTTTGGCATACTGGAGGAAATCACATAACAGAAGTTCTAGTTCCGATTCATGGGCATCCCGAGGGACTACAGTACGAACTAGTGAAAACCATAGTCTGGGTTGATGTGGGTCTACCCAAAAAGGTGCCCCATCAATACAGGGCATGGTATCGCCTGTATCGTAATGGGCAGAGAGAGGGCCCCGTGTCGAAATGTGAGATATCTCTGTATGTGATGGAGGTCGCTTTTGGAAATGGTACTGTAGACCTTAAGGATGGTTTGGTGATAAATGCGAAGGATCCCAAGCTTGATGATCCTGATTCTCCGGAGTACTCAATTGTAGGCTTCAGCTGGAGCATGGAAGAAGGAGAGTAAAGGAGGATGATGACTCGAAGTAGATTGGAAACCCCCACCCCTGTTTGTGAACCTTGTTTTCTGAATGGTTTGATTAGAACTTGACTTGGGTAGCTTGTATTGTAATATATACAGTATGGTTTGTAATGTATATAAGTGCGATTGTGTTTTCAAGTTCAAGATTTATGATCCTACTTTCATATCCCATTGTTTTATTGTCTAGGGATTTTATATGATTCCGCATGCATATTAAAATGAATGGGTCGACGATGCGTCATGGAACGTCACTATTTAATCGACCAATGAAGAATGGGCGTGCACTCGAGGATTGGAGCATGACGGGCATGACAATAACACTTAGTCTTTGACCAACATATATTAATAGTATAAGGCCCTTGATGTGGCTCTCACGCAATTACGTTATCGTGTAGCACTTAGTCCTTGACTATAAGGCTCTAAAAGTGGCTCGATTAAGTTACATTATCGTATAGCACTTAATCATTTAACCGTTCATATCACAGTTGATTTCACAAGTCTTTCACAAATCAATTCTTTCCACAAAACCAATCTAGAATCCGCAATATAAATCGATTTCACGTACCGAATCAAATCACTTTTCATCAAACCATACTCCAAGTCAATGTAATTCTTTCACAAGAAGGTTTTGCAAACCCAAAATATATCATTTCACAAACCTTTCATTGAACCATACATTTCACAAGGCACATCTCACATTATTTTCATAATTTATTTCATAAACCCGTGACATTTCATATCGCCTTTCATAAACGTTTCTCAAATCGTTATAGAACTCATATCATAAACCAAGTTTACAAATTATATACATTCCTAAAACATTTCTCAAGCCATTCATAGTTACAGAAATGTAGTAAATGCCCAAACCCCCTCATTGGGTTCATAGTCATATTAAGCACAAACAACAGTCCTCCAATACTAGAAATCTAATCTAGAAACCAAGCAAATAACTTTTCGCAACATAACCATCTGCCATTTCTCATCCACTTCTCAAATAGTTCATAAATCTTTCCATAAAACAATACACATACGCAAACTGTCACAACGTATTTCATAATATGTTTCTCAAACCATTCTTAAATGACGGAAATGTAGTAAATACTTGATCTCACTTTATGTTCTTTTCAATTCAATATATATACTTCAAGGCATGGGTTTTGCATATCCAAAGAAGATATAGCACCACTCACCTAGAACGAGGCTCCCTCGAATCAACGAACTCGCATTCCTATCATATAAACGAGAAATAACATAAAAAAAACCAAGTAAAATGCTATCTCAACTAACCATTTGACTAAACTATGCTTAGTCATCGATAAAACAACAACTATGCGCTAAAAAACAGCATATCCAAAGCGATTATTTAAGTCACCTGCAACGCGGACCTTGAGCGCAAAACTTCGTCACGCCATAACTCTTTCCATCGAATCCCATTTCAAACATACTTATAGTCAATAGAAAACCCTTCAGACATACTACAAGAATCTCAACTTGATCATCCCAAAATCAAGCCAAAAATCGACAAAAATATGGGCCCAAATTTGTTGGACGCGCACTATTCATCACGCGTGGGAAATTTGGAATTTTTATTTCAGGCAAACCCTAAGCTCAAATTAAGATCCATAAAATCTTATGGCTCTAAAACACCATAAACGATTATTTTTATAAAAATACATGGTTCAATGACTTAAAAATTGGACTTCACTGCTCGATTTTCCCAAAATTCCATATTTGAGCCCTAAACCCAAAAAAATACTTCAATTGGATGAATGAGGGGTGCGAGCACTTACCAAGCATGCACATGCCAACCCCCTTGTCTCTTCTTCTTCTTCTTCCTCTCTCTCTCTCTCTCTCTCTCTCTCTCTCTTCTTTTCTCCTCTGGGCATGCTCCTAGCCAATGGTCCCTTTTTCCCCTTTATAACACTTCTTTTTCTTTTTCTTTTTTCCCTCTTTTTGACTCTTCAAACCTATCTTTTACATGAAGTAACAACTATCCGAATCGAGGCGTAGCGAGATAGTGAGTTATGTTCCCACAATCTTCTTCAGTAGTCAGGTCGATTCAATCTTAACTCTTGAAAGTGCTTCATATTTCAGTTTCAAGACCTTTGAATTGAAAAATGACTGAACCACAACATTTAAACTAAGCAAAAAGAAAAAACTAGAACTATAAATGCTAGGAATGCCCGAGTCTTGAAGAAACCTATGCTCTTGGTCAAAGAACTGGTGCTACAATCCAACAGTCCAAGTGAAGAAGTCGGGAAAATTCCAAATAAGGATATGAAGTGGACTCATTTTCTCAAATGAGGACCCAAAGTGGACTTTATCTCAAATAAGAACTTGAAGTAGCCAAGTTAATCTCAAATAAGGATCTCAACTTGCCGAGCAACCAAATGTTTGCCGGTGGACAATTTCCAGCAATTAAAAGAGGGGCAATATAGTCGAAACTTGTGATTGTCTTAAAAAAAAAAAAAAAAGGAAATCCCCAAATCGAATTAAGTTTTCCTCATTTACATTTTCTTCTTCCACTCCCCCACCGTTCCTCAACTAAATCACCATTCGTTCCTAGATGCTTCTTGCTCGATCCTTGTCAATCCTCATCCGCCCCTTGCGAACATCAGTCTATCATTTCACGTCATCTCTTCTTTCCATGGTTCTGTTGTCCACAAGCTTGGGGCGACCTAGGCAGCAAGGGGTTGTCTCTCTGGGAGGCGCTTTCATGGATTGCCATAGTCGGTGGTCAAGTAACGGTGATCGCATTTTAGTCGTATTTTGCTCATCCATCTCTATTGCGGATGCCTTCTTTAATCAGATGGTGTGCTTTTTTGTTGCTGAAATTTTAGAGTTTTGGAAAATCTTTTGATGCTTGAGAGCGTGGTGGGATGAAATTCTACCTTGTATTTTTGGTAAATTTGACTTTTGTTTGCAATACACAGATTGCTAGTTCATCAGAGCTTGAGAAGGCTAAATTCTTTCCGGAAGTGTTATGAATTCTGTTGCCAAGTGACGATATTGCTTGGAGAACGTGATTTGCAGTTGATTCGTTGATGCGGGAGCATCCAACGTAGCTCCATCGACCAACTTAGAACCATCAATGCTTATCCAAGCTAAGACAAAAATTGGGCATTATGTGTTTCGATAGATCATTTTGAATTAATAATGTTAATTACTTATCGGTACTTTATGGTATATCGATAACTATCAATGGGATGCCATTTTAGACGTCTTGCATGACCAATTGATGAAGTTTCAGAAGGATTATTTTCTGGTCAAGAGAAGAGCATGAATTTTGGAAGGCTAAAGGTTCAAGAATACGGAAGGCTAAAGGTTCAAGAATGCGGAAGGCCAAAGGTTCAAGAACGCAAGTTCCTATACTAATAAATGCATTTCTTAAGTACCTAGGTCATTAAAGTCTTTTTTTATATTTCCTAAGTCTAAAATCTTCCTATAAACAGAGGAAAACTATTCAATGTATGGGGAATACGAATTTGATGAATGAAAATTGTGAGAATTCCTCTACTTGAGTAAACTCCTTCGGAGAGTGGATAACTCCTTTCGGTCTCTTTATCCTTGGAGCGTAGATCACTCCTTGGTGGTGAGCCAATAAGCCCTTTATCCTTGGCTGGTGGAATCTTTAGGCCTTGGTGGTGAGCTTCTCCTATCCCAAAGTCCTTTGTCCTTGGCTGGTGGAAGCTTTAGGCCTTGGTGGTGAACTTCGTAGATCTTGATCCTCATTCTCGGTTGGTGGCGTGGCCTTTATACCTTGGAAGGAGATTGTTCTATCTTTTATTATTCCTTTTCGTTTCTTCCCCGTATACACTACTCCATACACTTAACTAAAAAAATCCCCTCCGAAAAAATTTCCGTTCTGGAATTACTCACCCCATCACGCATCAAAAGATTGGAATCAGAGCTCAAGGTTCAACTCTTTTGAGTGATTCCTTTCTTTCTTCTATCACAAATTTCTTATGGCTGATCAAGTTCCAAGAGGCTTGACTCTGGAGCAAGCGCACAACGAAAGGCGAGATTGTGCAATCCAAAATCTTCATCAACAAAAGGAGTGAGTCCTCAATCTTCTAGAGAATCGGCGAGACAAGGACGGCCAACAAGGTGTCCCAATGAACGGCACCAACGTGACGAGTCGGAATCTCGTCAAGATTCTAATGGTGATTCTGATTCCATTGGAGACAACTCTAGTGATTTTGAATATCAAATTTAAAGACGAAGAGGGAGGCATAAGGAGAATGAAAGAGACATTAAAGTGGAGGTCCCTAAGTTTGACGGTAATCTCAATCCCAATGACGTTGTGGATTGGCTACACACAACCGAACAAATTTTTGACTTCAAGTCCTATTCGAATGAGAAGAAATGTAAGGTTGATGTCCTAAAGCTGACAAAATATGCTTCTCTATGGTAGGAGAATCTAAAGCATCAATGAGCAAGGGAAGGAAAAGACCAAATCAAGTCTTGGGAAAAACTCAAGAAGTTGATGAAGAAGAGGTTCTTACCCGACAACTATAAGCAAGATCTATTCCTCAAATTGAATTCCTTAAGACAACAAGGGATGAGTGTTGAAGAATACATTTGTGAGTTTGAACAACTCAAAATGAGGTGTGAAGTTCTAGAAGTTCCTGAGCAAACCATCGCTCGTTTCCTTGGCGGCGTGAATCGAGAAATTGCTGATATAGTTGAACTTCAACCTTATTGGTCCTTTGAAGATGTATGCAAGTTAGCCATAAAAGTCGAAAAACAATTGAAGAGCAAGAGGTTTTCTCCGAACCTCAACAAAGGCGACATCCTATTTTAAGGGTGCTTCCTCAAGCAAGGGCAAGAGTACGTCGACAAAAGACAAAGGCAAGGGAAAAATTGCAGAGCCTTCCAAAGAAGTCCAAAAGAAGTTTGAAGGTGATGCAAGGAAATGCTTTGAGTGCCATGGCTTTGGGCATTTACAAGCAAATTGTCCAAATCGGAGAGTTATGACTTTTCAAGAAATTGAGGAGATGAATTTGACGCTTCAAGAGGCTGAGAGCAATCAAGACCAAAATATTTTTGAATTTGATGGGGAAGAAGAAGTTGAAGAGAAAGCCGATGATAGGCAGCTGTTGATCATCCGAAGAGCATTGCATGTTGAAGTTTCTCTTGATAAAGAGCAAAGGGAGAATATATTTCACACCTGTTGCACTATTAACGGAAATGTGTGTTCGGTGATCATCGATGGTGGAAGCTGCACCAATGTTGCTTCGACAACTCTTGTCGACAAGCTGAAGCTTCCAACAACAAAACATCCTCAACCATACAAGCTCCAACGGTTCAATCAAGGGAATGAACTCAAGGTAACCAAACGAGTTCTTATATCATTTTCGATTAGGAAGAACTATCGAGATGAGGTTGTATGTGATGTGATTCCTATGGAGGCATGCCACTTGTTATTGGGTAGACCATGGCAATTTGATATAAATGCTATGCATGATGATTGGAAAAACACATACTCTTTTCATAATGAACAAAAATACATTACTCTTTTACCCTTGAATCCTTCTTCGCTACATAATAATCAACTTGGGGAGGGAAACACTTGTAAGGAAAATCTGTTCTTGCGTGAGACACGGGTTGAGAGAGCCATTAGCAAACAAAAGAATGTATTTGCATTGCTTGTGGTCAAGAAAAAGAGTGAGATAGAGCAACCCATACATCCAAAAATGCATTGCTTGTTGAAAGAATTTGCAAATGTGTTCCTGGAGGATTTGCCACCTGGATTACCTCCCATAAGAGGTATTGAGCATCAAATTGATTTGATACCTGGTGCTCCACTACCAAACAAGTCAGCTTATCGATGCAATCCAAAGGAAACAAAGGAGTTGCAAAGACAAGTCGATAAACTTATCGTCAAAGGATACGTTCGAGAAAGCATGAGTCCCTGTTCTATTCCAGCTCCACTTGTACCTAAGAAGGATGGTACATACCGAATGTGTGTTGATAGCCAAGCCATCAACAACATCACCATTAAGTATAGGTACCCTAAACCTAGACTTGATGATATGCTTGATGAATTATATGGTTCTTTTGTGTTTTCAAAGATAGATTTGTGGAGTGGTTATCATCAAATCAGAATGCGAGAAGGTGATGAATGGAAGACGGCTTTCAAGACCAAGGGAGGCCTTTATGAGTGGTTGGTTATGCCATTCGGATTATCTAATGCTCCAAGTACCTTCATGAGACTTATGAACGAGGTTCTTCGTTCCTTTATTGGTCTATTTGTCGTTTATTTCGACGATATTCTTGTTTATAGCAGGAATGAGGAGGAGCATATCTCTCATTTAAAACAAGTCTTTAATGTCTTGAGAGAACAAAAACTATATGCTAAATGGAGAAATGTGAGTTCTTCTCTCCAAGCATTGTGTTTCTTGGTTATGTGGTTTCCAAAGATGGAATCTCTGTTGATCAAGCTAAGGTGGAAGCTATGAAGACTTGGCCAGTTCCGAAGTCTATTTCTGATGTAGGAAGTTTTCATGGACTTGTTTCTTTCTATCGACATTTTGTCAAAAATTTTAGTACCGTCATGGCTCCTATAACTGAATGCATGAAGAATGGTGCTTTTGAATGGACAAAGGCTACTAAAAACGCCTTTGAGGTAATCAAGCAGAAACTTTATGAGTCCCTTATTCTTGCACTTCCTGATTTTAATAAAGTATTTGAAGTTGAGTGTGATGCAAGCGGAGTTGGTATTGGCGTTGTTCTGGTGCAAGCACAAAAACCATTGGCATATTTCAGCGAGAAGTTATCCGATTCCAAGACAAATTATTCAACTCATGACAAAGAGTTCTATGCCATTGTCCGAGCTCTTGATCAATGGAGTCATTATTTGAGGCCAAAATAATTTGTCCTTCATTCTGATCATAAGGTGCTTAAGTTTATTAGCGGCCAATGAAAACTTAATTCTAGACATGCAAAATGGGTAGAATTTCTCCAATCCTTTTCTTTTGTCTCAAAGTGTAAACCCAGGCACACTAATGTTGTACCAGATGCTTTATCGAGAAGATATTCTATGCTTGTTGTTCTGGACTCTAGGATTCTCGAATTTCAATCAATGAAAGAGCTTTATTCTGAAGATGCGGAGGTCTCATCCATCATCAACAATTGCAAGCGGGGAGTTCAAGGTACATATTCTTTGCAATATGGGTTTCTTTTTAAAGGAAATCAATTATGTGTGCCGAAGAGTTCTTTTCGTGAATTGCTTATTCGAGAGGCGCATGGTGGAGGATTGACTGGTCATTTTGGTATTAACAAAACTCTTTAGGTTCTTCAAGAGCATTTCTATTGGATAGGTGGAGATGTGCATGCTATCATCTCAAGGTGTGCAACTTGTCAAAGATCAAAAAGCCATTTCCATCAAGGTTTGTATACTCCACTTCCGGTACCATTGCAGCCTTGGGAAGATGTTAGCATGGATTTCATTGTGACTCTACCAAGAACTCAAAGAGGAAAAGATGCTATCATGGTGGTTGTCGATCAATTCTCTAAAATGGCTCATTTCGTGCCATGTCACATGACCAATGATGCATCTCATATTGTTGAATTATATTTTAAAGAGATTATTCGCATTCATGGAGTACCAAAACCATTGTCCCGGATCTTGATTCCAAGTTCTTAAGCTACTTCTAGAAGACACTATGGAGAATGCTTGGTACAAGACTCTTATTCAGCACAGCTTGTCATCCACAAACCGATGGCCAAACGAAGGTAACAAATCGTACTCTAACTACTCTTCTTCGTGGTATGGTGAGTAAATCTTTAAAAGATTGGGATTTAAAGCTTGCGCATGCTGAATTTGTTTAAAATCGATCACCAAGTTATACTACTGGTCGATCGCCATTTGAAGTTATGTATGGAATTAATCCTCTCACACCCATTGATTTGATTCCAATTCCATCTAACTCTCAAGTAAGCTTTGATGGCAAGAAAAGAGCCGAATCAAGGAAGAAGCTCCATGAGCAGATTCAATCCAAGATTGAAAAGGCCAACAAATCTTACAAGAAGAAAGCTGATCAACATCGCAAGAAGACTCAATTTCAACCGGGCAATCTTGTATGGCTTCACTTGAGGAATGAGAGGTTTCCATTTCAACGAAAGAACAAGCTCATGCCTAGAGCTAGTGGTCCCTTTAAAGTCATTGAGCGAATTGGTGACAATGCTTACAAGATTGACCTTCCTAAAGAATTTGGAGTTTCGGCAACATTCAACGTGGGAGACCTTTCTCCTTACTTGGAGGATGAAAACTTTCTAGATTTGAGGATAAATCTCAAATAACCTGGGGAGGATGATGCGGGAGCATCCAATGTAGCTCCATCGACCAACTCAGAACTATCGATGCTTATCCAAGCCAAGAAAGAAATTGGGTATTATATGCTTCGACGGATCATTTTGAATTAATAATGTTAATTACTTATCGGTACTTTATGGTATATTGATAACTATCAATGGGAGGCCATTTTAGACATCTTGCATGACCAATTGATGAAGTTTCAGGAGGATTATTTTTTGGTCAAGGGAAGAGCATGAATTTTGGAAGGCTAAAGGTTCAAGAATACGGAGGGCTAAAGGTTCAAGAATGCGGAAGGCCAAAGGTTCAAGAATGCAAGTTCTCGTACTAATAAATGCATTTCTTAAGTACCTAGGTCATTAAAGTCTGTTTTTTATATTTCCTAAGTCTAAAATCTTCCTATAAACAGAGGAAAACTATTCAATGTATGGGGGATACGAATTTGATGAATGAAAATTGTGATAATTCCTCTGCTTGAGTGAACACCTTCGGAAAGTGGATAACTCCTTTTGGTCTCTTTATCCTTGGAGCATAAACCACTCCTTGGTGGTGAGCCAAGAAGCCCTTTATCATTGGCTGGTGGAATCTTTAGGCCCTAGTGGTGAGCTTCTCCTATCCCGAAGTCCTTTATCCTTGGCTAGTGGAAGCTTTAGGCCTTGGTGGTGAACTTCGTTAGATCTCGATCCTCATCCTCGGTTGGTGGCGTAGCCTTTATACCTTGGAAGGAGATCGTTCCATCTTTTCTTATTCCTTTTCATTTCTTCCCCATATACACTACTCCATACACTTAACCAGAAAAATCCCCTCTGAAAAAATTTCCGTTCTGGAAACACTCACCCCATCACGCATCATTCGTGGCTGTGGTGACCAGATGAGAATTCAACAAGTATTGGCTAATTTCTTATAATAATTTGTTTTGTGATTCAATTGTTTGGATGTAAGGACCTGAGCATGAAAGTGGTCGAAGGTGAGCAAATTTTTTGAGAAAGGCAAGAGCAATAAGACCAATAACACAAACTCTTTTAGTTTTATTGTTAATTGATATGGATGGATGTATTTTCGAAGCATCTTAAAGTTTAAGTATGTATAGGTAAACTACGTTGAGAAGATTTCTTGTATTGGGATGTTTCTTTTTGCCATCATATATTGTGGAACAATTCAAGTTTATCTAATGTTGTTTAGTTTGCTATGGAATGTCCCAGCACTTCATTGTAGTATAGTGGTACTGAAAACAAGTTTATATGAGCTCATCAGTCCAGCAACAAAAATGAAAATATAGAACAGCAACATCAAGAAAAATGACCTGCATAGAGCGATGCGCACAAAAGTCCAACAACACACCAAGTTAAAATGCCCTATAGCATAGGCCAAAGAAAAAATATAGAACATCAATGGACTCTGTCAAAGCTTGTGGACAGTTTAAAACAAATTTCTTGAGCTATGTATACAACGAAATATAGAACAACTGACTTAAATTAAACCTAAGACAACTTGTAGTATCAAAAAGTATCATCATTAACTCATCATTAAACACTTAAATTAGTTGAACTTTAATATTTCCTTTACAAAAAGAGATAAGAGCATATGAATTTACAATGAGTTTGGGACACCTGGAGTGCCATAACTTGGCACGGGAGGACACTTAAGTACCATAACTTCATAAAGGTACACTTAAATGCCAATTTCGAAGTTAAATAGAACACTTAGGTGCCACTCTGGCGAAAATCCAGCCAAATGGCTGACATGGCAATTTTCCGGCGAGTTTGGTCCAAAACAGCGTCGTTTTGCACGCTAAAATGGCGAGAAAATGCAAAAACGACGTCAATTCGTGTCTGATGTGTAAATAATAATATAAAAATTAATTAAATTAAATTTAAACTTAATTTTATTTAAAATATTCTAAAATTTAAAAAAAAAAGAAAAAAGGGAGGTGAAGGGGGCGGGTGAGGGCCGAGCCTTCACCGCCGCCGGAAGGGCCGGCGACGGAGGGGGAGGGTCTGGGGTTGTTAGGCCCCGGTCGTTGGGCCGGCGATGCCGGCCGGCGGCGAGGGCCCCGAGCCCTCGCCGGATCTAGGGCGAGGGTCGCGGCCCTCACCGTCGATCGGCCGAGGGCTAGCAACCCCGCCGACTCCCCCCTCCATAGCCGGCCCTTCCCGGCGATGGCAAGGAGGCGGCGGCGAGCGAGGGCTCGGCCCTCACCCGCCCCCTTCGACCTCCCTTTTTTTTTTTTAATTTTTCTTAAATTTTTTTAATTTTTAGAATATTTTAAATAAAATTAAGTTTAAATCTAATTTAATTAATTTTTATATTATTATTTACACATCAAACACAAAACGGCATCGTTTTTGCATTTTCTCGCCACGTCAGCGTGCAAAACGACGCCGTTTTGGACCAAACTCACCGGAAAATTGCCACATCAACCATTTGGCCGGATTTTTGCTGGAGTGGCACCTAAGTGTTCCATTTAACTTTGAAACTGGCATTTAAGTTTACATTTTCGAAGTTATAGCACTTAAGTGTCCTCCCGTGCCAAGTTATGGCACTCCAGGTGTCCCAAACTCATTGTAAATTCATATGCTCTTATCTCTTTTTGTAAAGGAAATATTAAAGTTCAACTAATTTAAGTGTTTATTGATGATACTTTTTTATACTACAAGTTGTCTTAGGTTTAATTTAAGTCAGTTGTTCTATATTTCGTTGTATACATAGCTCAATAAGACCAATAACACAAACTCTTTTAGTTTTATTGTTAATTGATATGGATGGATGTATTTTCGAAGCATCTTAAAGTTTAAGTATGTATAGGTAAACTACATTGAGAAGATTTCTTGTATTGGGATGTTTCTCTTTGCCATCATATATTGTGGAACAATTCAAGTTTATCATATAGAGCAGGTCATTTTTCTTGATGTTGCTGTTCTATATTTTCATTTTCGTTGCTTGACTGATGGGCTCATATAAACTTTGGCTCTTCTTCTGCCAATTTACAACCTTAATATGTGCGCACAATGCACAACACTACAAGAAAGAGAAGACATCAAATAAGTTTATAAAACAAACTCCCACTAATCATATGCTGTGATCATAGGCCATCCTACTACAGTCAATTTAAAGCACCCAATAAAAGCCAGAAGACTTCACTACTCGACTGATGAGTTGATGGGATATTGTGCTGTCAAATATTTACTCAAGACATGATAGGATTTTGTGCTGTTGAATCCACAAGTTGGTTTCTAGAGGAAGAGAAGCTTCAGGTAGACGACAATTTCTTAGCAAATGCTAACTCTTCTCTCTTGATCATTGATAAAAGTACGGCATAAGTGCCAAAACTTGATACGATGACACTTAAATGCCAAAAGTTACAAAATATACATATAAATCTCACTTTTTTGAAAAATGAACATTTAAGTGCCAACGCCGGTGAAGGGTGCTGAAAATCCTACATGGCATTTTTTCAAATAATATAACTCACCTATGTAACTTGTTGGAGAGCTGAGTTAACAAAGAAGAGCCAAAACGACGTCGTTTTGCCTTGAAATTTAATATAAATATTAATTAAGTTAAATTTTGAAACGGGGATATAATTACAAGATGGCGAGAGCTAAGCCTTCACCGCCGCCTCCCCATTGTCGCCGAGAAAGGCCGATCAGTGACCGTGGGGGAGGGTCTGCCGAGGTCTCTAGGCCTTGACCAAGGGTCAACATGTTGGTGTTTGTTTCTATAAACAAGCATACGTGCATAAGTAAATTAAGATCAAAAGTCTAATCACAGTGGAAGTAAAAATGCTTATACATGTGTTTCCAAAGCATTTTCCAGCATTTTAACAAAAACGCTTAGAAGAGCTAAAGGGGCTAATCATATTAACCTTGTACCGTGCTCCAAATTTGGTTCAAAAGTTCTTCGGGTTCTGAGCACGAACGTCTAATGTCCTCATAGCAGTAGTTTTGACGTTTTTCAAACTCTGGCCACAAATATCTGACGCCTTCTAGTAATACCGGTTATGACGTTCTTCAAATGCAGAACGTCTGATCTCTTCACAGGCTCTGACGTTCTTCAGATCTAGCCCCACAAGTGTCGGGCCTCTAGGTTCTAACACACCACCAATTCTCACGTTGAACAGAAAAGAGAAATTGAGAGATCTCACAACTACAATTACGTTAGCAATTGTTCTCGTGTGTGAATAATTTTGTTGAGCAATATCAGCACTTTCAATTGTCGATTGCCGATTGTCGATCATCCAATGATTTGCTCTGTATTACCTTTTATAGCTAGTGCTGATCGCATTTAAATTGGCACATTAACTCTAAGCTGTTTTAGAATTGATTCGGTCGTAACTCCTAACGGACATAAGTCCTGATACCGTTACAGACACTAATTCGGGCATTAACTCTGTAACTGTTACAAAGCATTATTCCAGACATTTATTTGTAACTGTTACAAGTATTTATTCTGGGTATTAACTTTGTAACTATTACAAATATTTAATTTGACTGTTACTTCCGAAACTGTTTCAGAGCATTAAATGGTCATCTAAATCTGAAACCATTTTAGATCATTGAACTTCCCATTTATTCGGAAACCGTTTCAAATCATTAATGTAACCGTTAAGTTCTCAAACCGTTTCAGAATTTAATGTGACCATGATCTTTAATTTAGCCATTAAGTCTGAAACTATTTTAGATCATTAATTTGGCTATTAATTTTAAACTCACTTTAGATTAGAGGTGTGCAAAAGAACCGGGACCGCTCGGACCACCCGGAACCGGTGGTTCTTGAGGGAACCGGTCCGATTCCCAATTTCAATTTATGAGAACCGGTGGGTATCGGTCAATTCCGGTTCCATGGGTGGATTCATCCATTTGCCCACCCGGACTAGACCAATTACATTAAAATAATATATCAATTTTTAATATTAAAAAATTGAAATTACTAATTATAAACCAAATCAAATAACTAAAAAAATTAAGTCAAGATCACGAAGAAGCAAGGCTAGCCCATAAGCTAAAAAGTCCAAAGCCGTCCAAAGCAAGGTTGGTTAGCTCGGCTGGGTAATCTCCAATCAAACCAAATGGAGAGGTCCAGAAGCTAAAAAGTCCAAAGCACACCTTGAGTCTTTGACAAAACGCCGAGCAAAAAGCAAGCACGCGAAAAAGTAGGGCTGCCGAAGGAGGAGAATAAGAATAGGTCGGGCGAAAAACCAGCAATTTCGATCGAAAACCAAAGTTGTTTCGCGTCAAGATCAGAGCTTTCGAGAAACCCAAGAACCCCTCGGGCTAGGGTTCACGAGGAAACCCTCGATCGCAGCAGGTCCATCCATCCCTTTCTCTATTCGAGTGGTTTTTGATGCGAGGAAGATGATAGAGCGTGAACAGATTGATCACAATTTGATTTTTGTCACCTTATGGGGTCGGGCTGTGTTATTGGACGAGGGATTGAGGTCACAAGAAGTGGTTTGTTTGTTTAATATTTGTTGCAGCTAGGGTCCTGCAGTGCGTGTCATTGGATACCCTTGAGCACCTGTGTTATGCAGTCGCTTGTTAGATGTTGTGAGATCGGTTCCATTGATCCACTTGAGAACCGGACCAGAACAATGGTCCCGTTCCCTGGTGGATCCATACAACTAACGGGTGGATCCCAGTTTCAATTTTTCGGAACCGGTCCTTAACGGGTGATTCCCGGTTCTAGGTCGGGAACCGCCCGCCCAGACCATGCACACCCCTACTTTAGATCATTAATGATGCGATTAATTCTAAACTCACTTCAGATCATTAATGTATCTATTAATTTTGAACTCAATTCAGATTATTAATTTGATCACTGAATCTAAACACGCTTCAGATCTTAAATTTGGCCGTAGAATCTGAAATCTGCTTCAATCCCACATTGACTGAAAATCTTGTTATTTCTTTTGACATTTAGCATGGACACATCACAAGAAAAAACCAACTTGCATCAATTTTATTGACTAATAACTGTTGACACCTGAATTTTAATATTTTTATTTAGAACTTAATTGTATAGAAAATTAAGGATTAGTCTAAATAAAAGTAAAGTAAAAAGGAACCACTCGTTTTCGCCGAGTACACTGACTTAAGTCTGAATTATGGATATTGGATTTATTCATGATTGCACTTTGTTTGGCTATTTGTTAGGGAGATGTATGGGAGCAAGCAGTGAGAATTGATGGGATGAGTTGCTGGAGTTCACCTGATCACACGGGTCATCATTGCCTTCTAAACAAGCTCAAGACGGTTAATTTGTACGCACACGTGATGGAACCATTCGCGATCAAGTTTATCAAGTACATACCTGGGAATGCACAGGTGTTGGAGATATTGTTCATCTCCACCAGAAGATGTTATCGAGGAAATCGAACTGGGAGCTTCGATCACTTGGTTGAAGAGGTGGGCTATTCCTCGGATCAGCTTCTGCAATTTTCGACGAATCTTGTGAGTTTCCAAAAAGTCTCTCCCCGTGCAGTTGCGGTCGTGGAATGAGGCATGTGATGGATTTTCACCATCTTTTTCAGAGGCGTTGTAGCCCGGAGGCTGGAGACAAATGATGAGGTGTGTTAATGCTGGTAATTTGAAGTTTGTTTTTTCATGCCTGGATTACTTGGTTATTCGGGTAGATATGGTATGAAATGCAGCATCATAGATTAGGATGATTCATGTTGCTGACCTCAGTTAATGGGAGAGAGGACTTTGTGGTGGTTGTTTGGAGTTTTTGTTTGGCTTCTAAGAGTTGGGAGTTGCAATTCTTTAATATACCACCAATGAAATTGTTGGACAGTCAAGATTTGATAGGAGCTTTGGTGGGTTCATACCATGTTACGGATCCAAATGGGAATTTCCAATTTTCTTGTTTCGTATATGTGGACTGGGATTATGTTCTCTTTCACTCTCTGTCTCTCTCTAAAGTCAAATTGTCAGAGAGCAGTTTCATGACCGGAGTGACATTGGCATCGGGACGGCTCATCCGGATGTAATCAATCTGAGTTCAGTCATAGTATCCTGCTATTTAAGTTCTTATACATCTGGTTCTGTAACTCGAGTTTTGGTTTTTAGTGCTAGTGAGGAATAAATGTCCTCTTCCAGAATGGCTGGCGGAGAATCCCTCGATTAGGCTTGTACTGAGTTAGCTCGCATGGACATCTTGATGCTTGATTGTGCATCGTCCGTGTTTCTTCAATTGCTTGTTGACTGAGAAGGAGTGGGCATGATCAATTTCACTTGTGGTAATTTTTTTTTTTTTTTTTCGTATTCCTGATTGCTGAAGCATGCATCCTAAATGTTTTCAGCTGGATCATCTCTTTGTTTAGGTTGAATTAGTACTACTGTCTAATCTTGCTCAGACCTCCTGGTCCTTTTCCAGATATGTTTGTGGTGCTTAGAGGCTTTTCGCATTTATACATTATCTAAAAAAATTTCATTTTTATTAGTATACCTGATATTTTGGCAAACTAAAATCATTACGGATGCTCCGCCTTTTATTCACTTCCCGTGGTATGTGTTGCCTCAGCTATGATGAGATTGACTCCGACCAAGTTTTTCATCGCCGAAAAAATATCTGAAACTCTCGGGAACATTACTGTAATTATCTGAAGCCCTCATTACGATTCCTCACTCTTGCCCTCACTCGCTTGTTTATATATTCCCGTTAAGATTGAGCTGGGAGTTAATGATTTTATATTACCTACCCTATATATGGGACTTGGGTTTTGCCATCTCTGATTACTAGTTCTTGCATTGCAGCCTGGTCGAATTCTATTTATATGCTTGGTTTCCCATCAATTGCACTGCATGCCTTTGGCATGTGCTTGTGTGTTGCCATTGGCCATGTCTTCGAGGCCTCCAGTGTTATGGTTCCAATAATGTGATCCCACGCTCAGTTTATTATTGCTCACATTAATTAATTCTATTGATGTTTTATTGTCCGCATTGAGTTGCATGATGTCTTGATGGGAGATGTTATTTGAAGGTTCGGAATGGGGTGAACAGCTTCTCAAACACGGAAGTAGAGCAGGCTTCTTATGGAATATTTGTATGTTTTGGCTGATTAGTTCCATTGTTTTACCCTCTTCTGGTATAGAGTGAAATCTCATCGTGCCTTGCATGTTTAGGTGATGGGACGATCCTCACCAAATGACAAGCTTCTGCTTGTGCAAGCTCTGAAGAAACGAGGACATGTAGTTGCTGTTACTAGAGATGGCACAAATGATGCTCCTGCTTTAAATGAGGTTCCAATATTTCATTGTTTATCTTTTATCTTTATGGGAAGGTTCGGATCTATTTATGATGTGGTTATGCTGGCAGCACATTTGCATTACAGCCCAGCTCAATGGATTGGCATTATTGGCCACATTCGCATTATGTTGCTCATTTGTCCATAGGCTCCTAAATTCTCTAGTTGACTGGTAGACAGTCAAAGTAACTTGGGTGCAATAAATGTTATCAAATTGGTTTGTACACCTTAATGTGGTCCTGATGTCTTATGGTATATTATAATTGGTACATTACGCATATTTTGCATTTCCTGCTCATGGTATAATATTAACAGATTCGATATATTTACTCTCTGATATTGCTGTTGGGACGAAAACTTTTTATGGTGTTTAGGCACATATTGGCCTTGCAATGGGTATTCAAGGGACATAAGTTGCTAAGGAGAGCTCTGATATCATTATTTTGGATGATAATTTTGCCTCTGTTGTGAAGGTTAGTACTTGCCACCATGATTAACTTATGATCTTGCATCTCACTGAAACAGAGTGATATTCATGAGGAGCATAATAGTTCCTAGATCTTCTGTCAAATACCGAAATGACGTTATCCTTATTCTACCAACTAACATTCTACCATATACTGATCTTTTGGAGATTCCTTAATCTCTTATAATTGAATAAATACATAACCTATGAGACGTAGATATGTGCTGATCTGCATGAGCTGAGATGTAAGATTGCTCTTTTTTGGTCTTTATATTCTGTGTTTCTTTCTTTTTTGTTTCAGTCCTTTTTATCTTTGGCAGTATGCATTTAAATACGCGGATGCAAAATGCAGCATGGGATTGCATATAGCAATTTATAGGGTGGAAGGAGGGAACAAAATAATATGGTTCTTATTGTGCAATCTATTTTTCTCTTTTTGTGTTTTTTGAGTTCTATCGTTGTTGACGCAAAATGAGTTTTAATGGAGCTCCTTTTATAGATGAAGTCCTTGAATTTAACCTATCATGGACACCATGCGGTTGTCAGGTGGGGACAACCTGTATATGCAAATATCCAGAAATTCATCTAGTTTCAGCTTACAATTACTTTTGCAACCATTGGGATAAATGTCATTGCTGCAGTTTCCTTAGGCCATGTTCCACTCAATGCAGTGTAGGTTTGGTCCTCTTTCTCTCGCTCTCTTTCTCTCTGAGATTCTTTAATTTATTCCTGTACCTATTTGTTTCTGTATGAATCTTATGCTTGGTTGGCTTCCGCTTTTGAATGATGATATAAATAAGTCCACGTCAAACCCTCTCATTATATGAATAATCTAATAATCAGAAAACATATTATAAACGTTGAGAGGGCAATTGGCTGGAAGCATTCATTCACCAATCGTTCAAGGCTTTGCAAATCTGAGCTTCAATCAAACTTCATCAATTGCTGGAAGATGGTAAGGTATTTCATATGTTTTCACATTCATTCCTAACTTTTAGGATCTTCAATCTTCCGCAAATGCTCTAACATCCTTGTCATCTTGAGGGCGCACCATCAACGCACTTGTATGTTTTGAGTGCAGCAACGTTGATAAATTATGGTTTCAGATGCAAAGAAGATTGGGCTTGAACTTAAGCACATGACCTACATGCAATCCTCTTATGGCATTTTCTTGATCTCTTAGGCTACATTTGATAGTTCGAATTTGAGTTTGTATAGATAATCAAATATCTTATCTAATATTTGGCAACGTCCTCCAGATCGGATAAATTTGATATACCTAAATAAAATGCCAGATAAGAAATTCAGGTTAAGTAATGGGATAATTCTGGATTGAATATTTAAAAAAATAACTTAATAATTCTCTTCAAACGATGGAGTAATAAAGTGACGCTTTCGACTTCGCTAACCACTGTGCAAAGACCACCTCCACAACAGCTGATCATAGTCGCTTCCCATGAATGTGCAATCACCATCGCCTCTAACCACTGCTGATGACGTGAAAAGGAGAAGTTATAGTCATCACCATTGAAGAACTCGAATCCTTTCACGGGTGCGCAGGGTCATCATCCACAATAGAGCGTATCTGCCTTTTTTAACTCAGTGTCCCAATGCCATCCGCCGCCTCTCCGCCCCCTCACTACCGCCAAATCATCGGCTTCCCGGTCAAGTGGCACTTGAGCTTCATGCACAGCGTCCACCATCCTGTCGCCGCCCCTACATTGACAATTGTTGCCTCGTCCACCAGATTTTCAAGGGAGCTATCTCCCCAGGTTGATTCGCAATGCCTTCGGCAACCCAATTATAGTGAATTAGCAAGGACTACAGTCTAGAGGAGGATAGCGGTGGATCTGGTGACACTGGCAATGAAGGAGATGAACCGTAGGGAATTGAAGAGAGCGGGTTTGAGAAGCCAGAGGGAAGCTCGAGCAATGAGATCTAGATATTGCAGGAGATTATGTTGCACAAATGAGATTTTCAAAGATTTTTTATTTTATCTTAATTACATCAAACATGCGATGAAATACAATCCTAAGGATATTTGGAGAATTATTAATTCTATCTTATTCTATTGCGTCCCAACCCAAATTCATAAGGTGAGAAAAATTATTTGATTATGAGCTAGTAACATAAGGATTTTTATCATATGCTCCTTCCTCTTTGGCTCTTGCTCGTCTTGTGCTAAACAATCCTAAGCCGTGAGATGATGCTCCTAATTCCAGGATTCTAGATTGTCTGTCCAAATCCAAAGAAGATGCGGCATTGTTTGTCCCCATCCAACGTTTGAGAAGGAGACGAACCCAGAATTCAATATGTGCTCCTCATGAGGCGCTGCGTCACCTTCCACGTTAAAAATATCCGGTACCAATGAATGGACCGCGATTATTCTCGAGCCATGCTAATCCTCGAGGTTACTTTCAAGTTCTATTGAAAACAAACGAGAAGATTGCGGTATCTATTTCCTGACTCATCATTTTCTTCTGAGAGAAGCCTAATTTCTTCCATTAATCTTCCAACAATGTTAGGAACCACGGAACATTGAGAATTATGAAAATGACCACGTAATTATCATGATACCTATGTATAATATGTGATGCATCGTGTTTGATCCCATCTATCTTATGAGAACATACAAGGCTATCCCAAACATTGTGTGCTCCTAATCATCGAAATTAGTATATCGAGGTGCTCCAATCGCATTTTGAGACAGTCCTGCACGAAAAGGAGTCATGCACATTCGACCCTCTAATAGCCCTATTAGTCAAGGTTTTCATGTATGAACTTGGTCAGATAACAATTTCAACTCCAACCCAAGATTTGTGTCCCTTCCCCTTGCACGGCATTCCTCATATCCATCCCACGCCACGTCAGACGGAATCATGAAATTCAGCCAATGAGAGAGACTCTCTCGGATAACGGTCATCTCGGCCTCATAATTTCTGTCCCATCCAGTTCCATCATCTTCAGAAATTCATGGTCACCAGCTCTAGACCACACAATCACAATCTCTCACTCTCAACTCACATTATAACCCTCCTCCTCTCCTCCTCCCTCCCCCCTTGCTTTCCTCATCCTCAGCGCCTCAAGAAAACAACCACACGAGCACCAACTCAATCATTCTAAGCTGAAGTAATGGCCGCCGTCACCTCCGCCGCCGTCGCCATCCCCTCCTTCACCGGCCTCAAGGCCGCCGTTCCCGCCAAGCCCGCCGCCTCTGCTAGGGTCCCCGCAGCCCCCCTGGCCCCTAGGATGGCCGTGAGGGCCTCCCTGAAGGATGCCGTCGGCGCCGCCGCCATCGCCACCGCCACGAGCGCCCTCCTGGCTGGCAACGCCATGGCGATCGAGGTCCTCCTGGGGGCCGAAGGGGGAGAGCTCGTGTTCGCGCCGAATAACTTCACGGTGAGCTCCGGCGAGAAGATCGTGTTCAAGAACTACGCTGGGTTCCCGCACAACGTGGTGTTCGACGAGGACGAGATCCCGAGCGGCGTGGACGCGACGAAGATCTCGATGCCGGAGGAGGAACTGCTGAACGGCCCCGGCGAGACCTATGCCGTGACCTTGACCGAGAAAGGCACGTACAGCTTCTACTGCTCGCCCCACCAAGGAGCCGGCATGATAGGCAAGGTTACCGTCAACTGAGTTTGATGATATTGTAAAAGACGTGATGATTCTCGTACTCTTCTCGTTTTTTTTTCTTCTCTCGTGGAGATTGAGGAATATCTGTATTGTTAATTTGGAGAATGAGAGAATGTACGGGGATCATGAAAACTAGGAAAACGCCTTACGTATTGCATTTTGCTCGCCTTGAATGATTTTAGATGAATTGTGCAAATTTATAACTCTGAACCATTTGGTTATTCTATCTTGAAGATAATGGAGTTACTTACTATATAAATTAGACAAAATATCGCCTCGAATCGCCATTTAATTTTAAGAAATTGGAACTCGGCTAGTTCGGGCTCGACCAAATAGTTCATACGTTCGTACATATTCAGAGATACTTGGCGTGAACTATAGTAATGATTTACAGGTGAAATCATCTTCCTTCAAATACACGTCACCTCTGTCTTTCTAACCTTCGAGTTTAGTCTCTCATTGATGTCTCTCCATCATAATTTATGCCTAATTTCATCACTTATAAGGAAAACACATGAATATATACATTTATGTTTGTATGTAATTACCATAGAGCATTAACCCTGTCTCATCTTCGCTTCCATGGTGAGCGAAATGACTGCCAGTTAACCCAGGGGCATCATCTGCGTAGAATACTGCTGTATTCAGAGGGGAAATCCAGGAGTTATGTGCTCTTTTAGCAGCTACACAGCCAAAAATGAACACTAAAAATCTGTTTAAAATTGGTATTATTATTGATAATTTATCCTCCCAAGTACTTCCAGATACAAAAGATTGTTATGGAGAAATAATAGACGATACAACAGAAAACAGTCTCCTCCCCCTCTTCAATGACAATGACAACAACAATTCGAAAACAACGGCTATGATCAGCTCTTCACCCGATAGAACTCCCTCCTCTTCACACTGATTAAGTTTACAGCACTGGAAAAATTTATTAGGAAGCTCCAGTAAGTTTGAAAGAAGAAAAAAATATTTGTATGACTCCCCCCTCTTCCTCTTCTTCTTCTACCGACACACCCTTTATCCATCCGCTCCAGAACTGAATCATCTCACGTTTATCTTCCATGTTGAGAAGGTGAGGCATGAAAATACAACGATGACATAATGTACATGCCAGAAGAAACTATGTTGTTAAAGCATCAGGAAGGTTAGTGCGACTGCCGAGCACCCTACCACCTACATCTGGGAAACACTCTTGTCCGGGCAAGGCACTAACTTTACCGTTTGTATCCACCTCTATTGGGTATTTCAGAAGATGCCCTTGCAATGGCGTGAATTCTTCTATGGTGAATTTCTTCCAGTTTTCTTCAGCAATCTTGTTCACACTCCTCACACACGACAAGTCTTCTGGCTCCTCAAAGTGATCGTCTACCATGTCCAGGTGCTCAGCCCATAGTGACATTCGGTACCCATATATCTGTAATATCATTTAGAAGAAATGAAACATATGAACAATTTCTGGAGAAATCACTTCCAAAGGGCAGTGCACTTAATGTCAACATTAATATTGAGAATTATCATACCCGAAAAGTGAAAGAAAAAAAGAAAAAGAAAAAGAATAGACTGCTTGTATGGTGAAGGGGTCATTATCAATATGATTTATCTCCGATTATATCAAAATGTAATGTTAGGAAAGGCAGATATATAAATAAAAAACCTTTATTGCAGAATGGAAAAACTGAGATTACACACCTGGCCATGTGGATGTTTCTTCTCTTTTTTGCCCAAGAGATGTTTCTTTTTCTCGCCCCATGTGTAATGGGGCTGATATGCACCCATGGCAATCTCGGTATCCCTTGAACCAGCCATTGATCGTTGATTGATATTTGCTGATCCAAGTATCACATACTCATCATCCACAATCATTCCTTTGGCATGTACATAGATCATGAACCTTTGAAACTTCTGAGATGCTGAAACCTGAGACAACAATATGGAAATAATGCTCACGGTCATTGACTTTTTTGCTTATTTAAGTGAAAATTGGAAAGTGGTTCATGGTAACTTAATCACAAAAGAAAAAAGAAGAAGAAGAAGAAGAGCCATCCCAGTCTGCGTTCCACATTTCACAATTAAATTTGTGTCTTCCAGTCAAAGTTAGGTTCATATGAGGAAACTATTTGTCTTCAAGGAAAAAAATCACAGAACTACATTAAGATTTTGTTGTTGCTGGCTGTGGTTGCATCATGGACTCCTTAACTAAACAGAGGTAGACATTTCTGCAGTAACTACCTTAACACCATCACTGGGCGGTTGATTAGCAGGCTCTGACAATTCTTTGGGAAGCTCCTCGCGGTTACCAAGACAGTAAAAATTCAGGTAGTCACAAGGATGTGCATTCTCCAGACCCTTGGAGTTCAACTCCTTTGCTATAATTTCATACATCAATTGCATCGTTTGTCTCTGCAAATATGGTGAATAAGTTAAAAGTAAGAGGTGGAATAAAATTCTGAACTTTTTGGTAGTTCTTCCCCATAGCCTAGATAATTTTTTTGCAGCTTCAATCCAAAGGTGAAAAGACAAGACCAAGTGTAATGCAAAACAGACTCTCTCTCGCGCGCGCGTGCACCTCACACGCGCACATGTGCACCCCTACACCCACACCCACGCACACAAAAAAGACTCTCTCTCTCTCTCTCTCTCTCTCTCTCTCTCTCTCTCTCTCTCTCTCTCTCTAGCTCGCGCACGAGCCCCTCACGCGCACACGTGCACCCCTACTCCCACACCCACGCACAAAAACGAAAAAGAAACATAAAAGAAGGAAAAACATAAAGTATGCTCCCCCCAAGTAAAATATATCGGTGCAGCACTTCTCCTTACAAGTGCTGACTGGAGGGATCAAATTACCTGCCAGTAGAGAATTTCTTGCACCGCGTTAGTGGAAGGGACCCCTTCTGGCCACATCGGGATTACAACATAAACTGCAAATCTCTCATTTGCTCTAATTTTGCTGGCAATCTTTAGGGCCAGTTCCATTGGGATCAAATTATCAGCACCTAATCATATTAAAAAGAGGGGAAGGAGGCAGAGCTTGATGAGTAAAAAATGCTGCAGACTACATAAGAGAACAAATTTTCAGACAGGTGTGTCCCTCAAGTACCAAAATCATGCCACATGCAGCAAAAAATTGCAATGTAAGCATAATATATATGCCCGTAGCCAGCAGTACACACCTAAGAAAGTGCTAGATAGACAATAGGAAAAATGTCCCAATAATTAGGGAACATGATGTGAGCAACAAATACTGATTCCCCAAAAAACATCCAATGATGTCCCAAATTGTATGCATTTAACACAATAAAAAAGAAAAAAAGACAAAAAGAATGCGGAAGGTGCCAAAACCTGCACTTCTGTAAGATGGCCATGCATATGACGATCCAAGAAAATACTGGTTCTCAATATAAATGAAGTGTTGAGCTGATCTGATTGCCTGGATGTACGCAGTCTGAATGCTCTTATCTATCACCAAATTTTTTGCACAGACAAGGTTCTGCAGAAGAGATGAGTACCATGATGGACCACTATAACAATATGCAAAGTGAGGTATTGGATAAGATGTCAGCTGGTGTTACTAATTTATCTAAATCTTACCAGAGACTCAGCCTCATATACATCTTTTGGAAAACCTTTCAGTGAGCCAGAATCTATTGACCTAAATATCTGTCAAGTGGAAAAAACAACAGTACTAAATAAATACACCAGAAAATTTTTCATATTACAAATGGGTTCAATGATGCATATTACCTGCACATGCCAACTCTCGCGATCATTCTCCCTAGAAACCTGAAGAGATGGATCGTCGACTGGAGTCGATGCTGAAGGGCTTAGTATCCATGAGATGCGTTCTATCTTTATCAATGCATCATCATGCCAATGAGATATCCTTTTAAACCGTTGACCAACCTCTGACCATTTTGTTGCCCTTCTCCAGCGCTGCTCAAAGTTCTTTAGCACATCATAAGCAGCAGGGCCTTCAATCTTGCAATGCAAATCATGCCATGGTTGTCTTGGACCCTTAGTACCAACCTATACAAAAGGAAAAAAAAAAAATTGAAGTTAAAGTTCTGCTTAGTTTAAAATCAGGTCACAACTTTCAAATGATTCAATCCGTCAAGCCTTGACAGTGTTTTCATTTAAAGTCCCCATTCAATGAGAAAGAATCTGCCTTTGATGTGTTCTATCTTTACAAACAGAAAGCATAAAGCAGTAATATATTTTTCGGTTAAGCATACATTTATTTTTTAAATATATCAAAGAACATTTTTTGTTTTCTTGACCAATAAAAAATCTCTAGAGAATCACTGTGCGAAGGAGATCCCTCATCCAAACAAAATGGGAGTATTTAGCATTATAAAGAAGAGGAGTTCGAAATACCGGCACTCACTGGAAAAGTTGGATTGTGGTAATCATTTTCAAAGACTGTGCCAAGGTCCCGAAATAGTCGATGTTCAGGTGTATCATAGCGCCCATCACAAAGGTCTAAGCCACCAAGAAAAGCAGTAATTTTTCTGTTGTTTCCGTGAGCTTGTGTATCCACAATTACACATTTTTGGTGATGAGTGAATAAGGTTCCGACAACCTGATTGTACAAGGAGCAGAAAAGTATTATAAATTGGCATGAATGCAGATACAAATCAAAGTATTGCTTCTAACTAAAATGCTCAGCAGGGAAAGGACAACCCATCAGCCTAATCAATCTGTAATGACTAATTATACTGTCAAACTTAATAGCCGAGATCCTATTCAAAGATGGAAGCCCAATAAATACAAAGCAATGATAGAGATACCAAATTCCATATACAAAGGTGGTTTAGAAGTGATGTGGAACACTATGATGGAACTGGCACTTCACATTGTAAACCAACTGTGTATTCTAATGTTATAACTTAGTATCATTAGCATTATTTAAATAGAAATTGCGGGCAGCCCCATAGTCATTCAACCATTCAAGCAGAGTGATGAGAATAGAAGTTATGCCAGTGTGATCAGATAAATAGTTGATAATTGGAAGGGGAGCAACTGTCCTTCTAATTGTTAAATTAAAATAATATTTTCATTGCACCTATATCATTTCAGCATCGCCAATTTTACAGCCATTTATATTGAAAAGTATGCCGTGCTTCAAAAAACTGCTGAAAGGGACTTCTGACTTTTCAGAAGCTTAATTTTCCCTCTTTCATGGAACCCTAATCAGAGTATTGCAATTATCTAATCTTAGGGACTTCCCACCTAAATCTATTACTTTGATGATTAAATAAGCGCTAGCCACTAGGGAAAAGATTAGCCTGCAAACACAAGCAGTTTGATGAGGATGCAGAAGACAAAAAAGAAAAACAGAATAAGCATTCTGATAACAGAATATGTGCCAACGCCAGAATAGTTATAATTGTCTCAGAAGTGATCATGCATCCTTCAGGACAATGACTTGGAAAAGAGCTTAGAAAATAGTGGTGAAGTGCAGGTAGAAATTGATACCACAGTGAGTGTTCCAGTCTACTTGAGAAACAGATCCTTATCATTATAGTGTGACTTCTGGTCGCATCGTAAGCAAGGCTTTAGCATGCATTTTTTGTTGTTCTATGAGCAAATTAAAAGTAAGTGAGAAAATTGCTTGAAATAATCGTGACAAAAATTGTTGGGTATGTATTAGGTGACTCTCTAGCTCCCAATTTCAGGTGACAGCCTTCTGTAATTATGTGTATTTATCGGTGAACAGATATATAACATGAACAGCGAAGTAGGAATTGGCAGGAAAAGAGTAACAACACTGGACCATGGTGTAAAGCATGCCTGTTGCTTGAAAATGCTAAGCTTACTGCTGGCATAGCGAGGGGACAGCACACATGTAACAGAAGAGTGCTTGAAAAATTTACGAGTTTCTTCGTCATGAGTTTGCATTACCCCAGCCTGCAAACACATAAAATTAAATTGTGGTAAGAGACTGTCATGGGTATGTCATAACAACTACAACAGATACTGCATGAAATCTTACTTACTAGCAGTAGCAACCTATAGATCATATTCAATACATAGTCATGGCAACAGTCTCTATGCAAAGCAAAAGTGAGGCTGCATACATCTATCCCTCCCCAAGCCCAAACCCCAAATAGCAGGAGCCTCTGGCATGGTGATGCCCCTGTTTTAGATAACATATCAAAGCTAATTCATTACTCTTTCTAGTCTATCACAGCCCGATGCTTCCTCAAGGCCCATATTTGCTTACACGGTCATGTTGCTGTCATTGAATCTCATCAACCACTAATTCCCTCCAGTAAGAGTTTAAATTGCTTAAGATCTATACAAACAAAAGTTGACATGTTCTCTTTTAGTTAAATTTTGTATACCATCTTCGGATCAAATTGCAAGTTTCCACTTCAGCTAAAACAGTCCCATCTAAGAAATTATTCCATACAAGGCCATAACCTGACAATTATTTCACTGGTGTGCTCTTAAACCAGAACCCATCAATGTTTCTCACAACAAAAACATCTGTAGAAAGTTACAGAGGATTCATGATCCTACCGTCTCGATAAAGAACTTGCTATGGGATGTCTTATCATCCCAAACCAGTAGCAAAACTCGCACCCCTTCCTCAGACTTATACTTCAGTAACTCCCCCAAAGTCAAATTTCCACCGTTAGGCAAAGGTTTGCTCGGCTCTCTGACGAGCTTCACTTTATGAAAAACCGACCAACCCACGATGTACACCAGATGATGAGCTTCCAGAATCGCATGGCATATATCCTCCCAGCACTTCTCATGCCTATACACATTTCCCTTCTCCAGTTTAATCTCCGGGAGCATCGAGTCCGGCACGTGCGCGTCCTGATACAGCGTCACATTGCAGCCCTTCCGCATCGGAAAATAACAATTCTGGATGCCGAAATTCTCAGGATCGGCGCCAATGCCGACCTTGTACAGATCATTTTCGTCGCACGGAGTAAATTTAATCCTGACTCGAATAGCGCATTCAGGTTTAGGTTGTTTACCGTTGTCCCCGATTATCGGGAACCAATCCTCGACGGCCTCACCGGAAATGACCCTCCGAGCGGGGACCGAGGCGGTCCCGATCTTGTCCGCGCCGAAGATGTCGTTGTCCTTGACGTTGAACTCGATGCTGGCCACGGGATGCGCGAGCGGCACCCGGAACCGCTCGTTCCATGTCGGATCCTGCGAGTTGGAGATGACGGCCGTGCGGGCCACGGTGGCGCCAGCGAGGCAGACGGTGACGTAAGGGTCGCTGGTGATGACCTTCCCGCGGTGGTGGTGGCGGTGGCCCTGGCGGTCGCCGCCGGCTCGGGCGGAGACGGAGGCCCCGGGGGCGGGGGCGGCGGCGGCAGCGGCGGCGTCGGGGGGCTGGCAGTCGAAGGGCTGGCGGCAGGCGGTGAAGATGCGGCGGAGGCGCTCCGAGACCATGTCCATGTTGGGCAGGCTCCGGGCCTCCAGAATCTGGAGGTCGAGGTCGCCGTGGAGGAGGAGGACGGGGTCGGATTTCTTGTCCTCCGCCATCGGGAGCCGCGGCGAGAGAGCTGATGCAGCCGAAGACGGAGATCGGGGAAGGAGGATGAAAATACGAAGAGACAGAGAGAGAGAACGAATTAAACGGTTACATGCGGGTTGGTTTCTCGGAAGTTGGAGCAACGGAGGGTGACGGCGACGGCGACGTGCGCTATGTTTAGTAGGCGCCTTCTTGTCTGGCGAGTCTTACGTTGGTCGCACGAGCGCACGCCGTTCTTGTCTGAAATGTAAAGGGTGAGTCATTATCGGTGTAATCAAGAATGATTAGAAGGTTTAGGCAAAAAAAATACTTACAGTGCGAAAATCGGGGGTGGTTTCTGGGGAGAGAGGGAATGTTCCGATTTCAGATTCAAGCATCCCAGGCTGTCCAAATGGGAAGCACTCGCGACGCAAAACGCGGTTCGGTTCTGGTCTGGTCGGGTCGGGTCGGGTCGGGGATGAACCCATCTTCCTGTCCAAGTCAACTCGCCATCTTGGCCAAACAGGAAGTCAATCTGGGGATTTATTGCGGGCTGAGCTGGGTGGAAGACGTTGGGTTTTTCTTATTTATTTTTATTTTCTGTCTGAACAGATATTACGACAAAAATCGGAGATTCGGCTAATTTTTGGCGGATCTGACCGTCTTAGACATTGGTTCTGAAATTCTTTCCCTGAAAAGTGGCTTTTTTCGGCAACCCCCTGCCCCCCTTTTTGTAGATGTTCTTGTCGAATCGGTCAAAATTCTGACAAAAGCGAACCGTCGGTTTTTTGGGCCCAAAGGCAAAGCGCTCTTTCCCCCTGAGGAAATTAAAGGAGAAAAAGAAGAAAAAGAAAAAGGGAAACTCATGCAACGCCCCCCTTCAGAAAGCAAGACTCCTTTCATTTCGCGATAAAGCGTACGAAAAGGATGCTGCGGCTAGATCTTGGCTCCCGTATTCTTGAAGACGCCATTAAAAAATCACAGCCAAAGCGAGATCTTGAACACAACAGTTGATTATAAATCAAGATCATATCTTAAGCTCGAAACTTCTACTCGAGAATGAATGCTAATGGATGAAGTTTTTTGACCTCGGGCGACCCCGTCAACCCCACTCGGTGGACCCATCCGTGACGAGACCATTTCAGACCGAACCTAGAGGAAAGTAGGTCTTAAATCTGCTAACTCCAACGTGGGGATCAAGGTCATTTTTTCATTGGTCCAATTCTTCGACGGGGTTGACAATGTGGACTTGGCTTTTTTTTTTTTTTTTTTTTTTTTTTTTTTTTTTGAGCAAGGAACTTGGCTTACTTCACGACTGGGGTTTATGCACGGGCTACGCAATTAGGTCTAGTAGATTGCTATTGGTAATCGCTCCGCTCTCATAAATAATTTTTATTCGAAATGATTTTTTTTTTTTTTTTATTCCCGAGAACAAATTTTAAATTTTTAAATACATTTGGTAACCATTTAAAATTTCTACTTTCATAATAGAAATGCTTTTGATAGAATTCTTTAAGTTTTTGAGTTTCTTTTAATTTCTTAATGCTTTTTATATTTTTCATATTTTTCTCTTTTTTTTCTTTTTCCTATTATCTTCTTTTTCCTTGTTTTTGGTTGCTCGTTGCAAGCCACAGCGATAGTCAGCAACCAGTTGGGCAAGGTTTGGCTCGCCTAGCCACCACAAGGCTTGGCGTCACCCCTCTTGGTGGTGGCCCAACGAGGTTGAGCCCAACCAGCCTTGGCCTCCCCCCACTTGGTAGTGGCTTGGCAAGGCCAAACCTTGCCTAGCCATGGGAAAGTTCAGGTTGACAAGCCTCATCGTGGCTCTGCGTTGTTGAGGGCCGACAATGCTTTAGCAAGGTCACTAGCCCTTGTCTAGCCAATCGTCAACCATAGCCGAGGCTAGCGACTGATCAAAAGAAGAAGAAGGAGAGGAAAGAGAAGAAAAGATAAGAGAAAGGAAAAAAATTAGACTTAATTCTAGGAATTGTTTCAGGGAACAAAAAATAATTTTTTTCTGCTCTTTGATTATATTCCAAATTTGTTCATGGGAACAAGGAAACAAAAAATTTACTAAACAGATTTCTATTTATTTTTTTTTCAAGGAACACAAGAATAAAATCAGTTATCTCTGGCAATGTTATCAAATAGGCCTTAGTCCTCATTCATTGTGCAATATTATAAGCTCGTGATGAAATTTGTAACTCCAGCTACATAGAAAAACAAAGAATTAATACCATGAAAAACCCCAAACTATTATACCTATGACAAATTTACCAAAAACTATTTTTTTTACCATAAAAAACTCCAAATCGGTATACTTGTGACAAATTTACCCCGATAACCATAAAAAAAAAAAAAAAAAAAAAAAAAAAAAACCCAAACTGGTACATTTATGACAAATTTACTTCAAACTAATTTATTCAACCTCAAAAGACCCCAAACTCATAAATTTGTGATAAATATATTCGTCGCTAAATTATATTAATACCACACAAAAATCACAAAAATTGTAAACTGTGACAAACAGAACATAAAATTCTAAATTGGTATACCAGTCAACTGTCACGGGTCATTTAATTTAATAATTTGATAGGAAAATTTAACGAAAACTAACATATGGTAAATTTATCATAAATGTATCAGTTTGGGGTAAATTTATCAAAGATATACCATTTTGAGGTTTTTGGTAGTCAAAAAAATAATTTGAGATAAATTTGTCACAAGTATACTTAGTTTGGATTTTTTTCAGTATTGTATTAAAAAAAAAAATAATGACTTGACATAATTTTCTTTATCGGTCTATTCAACTTCTGATGTAGAAATAAGTTATTCAATG
Source organism: Eucalyptus virginea (assembly GCA_014182375.1). NCBI lineage: Eukaryota > Viridiplantae > Streptophyta > Magnoliopsida > Myrtales > Myrtaceae > Eucalyptus > Eucalyptus virginea. The sequence goes on along the minus strand of CM024519.1, from coordinate 35,000,524 downwards.
AATATGTTGCTATTATTTTTTCCTAGTGTAGAAAATTAGTTTTCATGTCTTAATATAACCCTCAAAACTAGCAGGCAAGCTGTGGAGTCAGGAGAACGTGGAATCTGGGGAGCGAAAGCCGGGTCAACCAGTAGGCAAGCGACTTAGGGTAAGCAATGTGTACTGCACATGACGTGCACACAACCTCGTGATCGACGTCCACGAAACATACATTTCAATGTCAATTTATGTCACGACGCATATAATCAAATGATATAAACTCTATGTTTAACAGGGTTGTGTCGTACATGTCTCGCACCAATTCGAGGATGGCGGATGCGTGCGAGGGGTGGAATCTCTCTCCTTTCAAGAGTTTGCTCGCAAAGGGGGAGAGGCGTCTTCCAATTATCAAACTTGATATCGATCTGATCGAGTTTATGGCTCTAAACCATCTTATTATATGATGTCATGATGTTATTTTTCAACTATTTTGAGTCAATTACTATGAACGTTTGATTAGGTTGGGTGGGATTTGCACCTACCGATGACATTTCTCAATCCATCGACCAAGCACTCGTTTTCTGTCACGGTCTTTTATAGATGGGGGCAAAGGATAAACTCGGAGAATATGCTCTATTTTGGGTCATTGGATGAATGATTGACGAAGGATAGGGTACATTAGAACGCATGAATTCCAACCGAAACTAACTTCTGTCAAACGGTTCTGCTTCAATGGCTTTTTGCCAGATACTCTTAACCATAGAACTCTACGGTCGCCACATTTATCTACTAAACCCCGTCTTTAGGGGTGATGAAATCGAGTCTTGAGGCTAGATAAAAAATTCATTAAATTTTGTTTACATAGCAATTGGCCGGAACTTAGAAACTTACTGTGAATTGACGATTTGGCATGGAATGCTAATTTTATAATTGAAGAATTTTTTTCAAAAAGTCTTAAACTTATTGTACTTTTGTCAATTCAATTCTAATTTTTTCAATTTTACTAATTGAGTCCTAAATTTTTTCAAAATTTATCAATTAAGTTCATCTAGCCGATTTTGGCTTGAAATCATTTATGCGGACGCCGGCCGTCTTACTAACACAACTAACACTGACGTAAATAATTTTTTTAATAATAATTTTCCTTCTCTAATTGTATCGATGACCTAAGTTTGCTTCTTATTTGTCAAATGATAAATCAAGATAGAAAATAAAACCCTTTCTAAGGGTTTAGGAAAATGAGCCGATCAAAATGCTTTTAACATGAACATAAACCCATGCTTGAACATTTCTATTGATGGGTGAAAATAATGTATGCTGACTTATGTTCCTAAGACATGCAAACAAACGGCGGGAAACGAGGTACTTCTTCAAATGAAATCAACAAAACTGTTTTTGGGCTCGTACCAGTTCTTGAACTTCCAGGCTCAATTTTGTGGCAATATCAGTAGGCTGCCTGATCAGTATGGGATTTACCCTCGATCACAAGCGACGTGAACATCATGCATGTCAGAGATCCACGGCCCGGCCCATTTGCCAAAATGCGATCTTCCTAGATTATGGCTCCTCTATCTTGTCCAACCTCTTTGGTTGACGCTTCAAGCCCTCTCCTCTAGGGAGAGCTTTCCTTCTCTTCTCTCGGATTTCTTCCGTCTAATGATGATGCTTCATCTCATCATCCATCTGTCCTTGTATCGCCTTCCTCCATCGGGTGATTTAAGATTCCAAGAAAATGGTTTGTGGAGGTTGATGCCGCCGTTGCAATAGAAAGGATGAAAGAAAGATACACAAGCAGAGCTGGGAGAGGCTCACTGAGGCAAAATCGAAGGGAGGTGTGGGTTTTAGAGACTTGATAAACTTCAATATTGCATTGTTTGCTAAATTAGCTTGGACAATGCCTTGTAAACCAAATGAGCTCCGAGTTCAAGTTCTGAAAGGCTTATACTTTTCAAATAGAAATTTCCTGGGATCTGAAAAAGGACGCAGAGGCCCGTGGGGTTGGCAAAGTAGACTCGAAGGGAAGGAAGTAGTGAAGAAGAGTGGCAGGTGGCCAATGCACAATCTGTAATGGTATGGGGAGATAAGTGGTACCTCAAATTCATGACCTATGCTGCACCCCAAATCCAATACAGACCTTCACCCCGTTCTAGAGACGGAAGCCATCATTGATTAAGAATTCAAAAGCTGGAATATAGAACCAATTTGGCGGCAAGTGGAAAAGGAGGGACTGGACAGAATTCAAAAACCAAAGCTAATCGGAGCAAAGGTTGAGGACAGACTACGATGGCCCTTGGGGAGAGACAGGAAATCTTTCGGTCAAAACTGCTTATCATTGTGCAAGACAACTTGAAAGATGAGGCACGGTTAAGACTAAAAGCCCCAGTTCCCGTGTCGTTAAGGAGCAGGTATGGAAAGTAATTCGGAAAGCCCAAGCCCCCTAAAATGCAGCATCATTCATGAGAAGTGTGTTCTGGAGCCATTCCTACCAACAAGAAAGTTTTCCTAAGGAAGATTAAGCAGGATTCTGGTTGAGCTATCTATAGGGAAAATGGAGACTGTAGAGCCTTTGTTGCGAACATGTGGTAGGGGTAGAACTATTTGGTTTGGGAGTGCTGGCACCAGGATTACTCAAGAGCAGATTACCACTTTTGATGTGTGGCCAAAAGAGATGAATAATTAGGGATCACCTGCCGGTTTAAGCGTAGAGATTGTCTAAAGTGGCCTTTTGTTGATGGTAGATTTGGAAGTGTAGAAATAAGTTGGTTTTCAACCAGGTCGAACAACCTTCCAAGTTGTGGTCTCCCTGACTAGTGCTAACTTAGGGAAGGTTGTTTTGGTTGCAGAACAGTTGAGAAACATTAGGAATGAGAAAATGACACAAATGACCCTTTAAATTTTGGCCCAATAAATAATGCGATACCTAAATTATTAATTTATTTAATGTGATCCAAAACTTTGGCCTAATTTATTTAATTTGTTCAATATGGTTCTTTAACTTTTTGTACATATTCAATTAGTCTTTAAATTATATGAAAATATTTAATATTGTCCCTAATCTTGAATTAATGAAATGACAACACTAAACATTTTTATATAGTTTGAGGACTATATTGAATATGTACCAAAAGTTTAGGAACCGCAATGAACAAATAAAAAATTCAAGGACTACATTGCACTTTGGATTAAGGTTTAGGGATTATATTAAACAAATTAAAAGTGCAAGGATCAAATTGCGCATTGGTCAAAGTTCAAAAATCATTTGTGTTATTCTCCTGTTAGGAATGGTGCTCTTAAAGCTACAGCAAGATCCTTCACAGAAATGGAAGAAGCCTATGGGAGATGTCTATTTTCACAAATTGTGATGGGGCTTTCGACCATGATACTTCAGAAGCACTGAAGCAGCAGTGGGAACAGAGGCTAAGAATTCTGATGGAGAGCTTGTACAGACTCTGTAGATATAGACAGATGCCCTTGTTGCGTGGAACTCCATTCAACTGGCTAAGGAATAATCCTGGGGCTACATCTGCTTTGAGATGGACTCACTGGCTGTGTCTAACGAGCTAAAACAGCAGGAGGGTAAAAAGTCTAGGAAGCCTGGATCCTGTCCTAGCTGCCATATCTAAGGAATGAAAGCATTTTCATAAAGTCCTTTTCCGTGTTTTCCCTAGAAAGCTTAACATGCGTACCCATTGGGTAGCTTCAGCCCTAGAAAAGGAAGATGGAGCCATTGAATTGGCATCTCGAACTCCCATCACCTCTCAAGTTGTTACCTAGTTTCTGATGAAGGGGAATGTCCTCCCTGAGTCGGTACTCGGACTCCCTCTGTTACATGTATATGGAAACCTTTCTACGGGAACCAAAAAGATCTAGCTCGACACAAAAAGAAAATCTAGAGCAGGGTTTCCTTGAAGTAGAAGATTTAGCCTGACACGGGTAAGCGTATCTACCAAAACTGTTGTAAATCCGATGAATCTATTGCTACTGTACAGATATACATCGGTTCATGCGATTGCTCTTCCCAAAATAAAAGTCCATGCACGATGGAATTCATCGTTAGGATGAGACGTGCGTGGATGAGGACTCCAAATTGTCGGGTACTCCAGATGATTTGTTTAAGGAATATTTAGCTTGACCTACTGATTGATGCGATTTCCAATGGGAGTGGCATTGCTTGGAAAATATATCATTTGCACTGTGTAGTCCTCGGCTTATTTTCTAGGAAATTCAATTCAAGCCGGAAAGCCTAAGCACGAACTATATCCGCTAAGCCTATGATTCGAATCCATCGATTCCGTCCAATTCGAATGCCATTCAATTAATCTTTTTTTCCCCCATGTCAGTATTAAAGCGTGCGGGAAAATAACGATGGGAAAAAGAAAAAATCTAACACAAAGCGCACCAAACTTGTGGATGACATGATCCCCTCGAAGAAATGAGTGGATGTGATTCCTCTGCCCAGCTCAGAATCTCTCTCTTAACAAATTCCCCTGTTTACATCTGAAATCTGCTCTGTCCTTCCTCTGTTCTGCTCATTATCCAAGCACCCACGCTTCTCTGAGCTCTCTTCCTCTCCCTCGCTTCAATGGCTACAATCGCCAACTTCCTCCTCTCCAGACCACCTCCATCGCCGTCTCTCCCCACGCAGCCGGCCCCTCTCTTCTTCCGCCCCACCACCTCCTCCTCCTCCTCCTCGTCCCCACGCCGCACCAAGCCCAAACCGCCGCTCGTCGCGCGGCCCGGCCGCCCTCGCGGCCTCACCTTGAGGGCCACTTCCGCCACCCAGAAGTCGTCGGCGCCGGCAAGCGATGAGCGCGTCCAGAAGGTGCACAGCGCGGAGGATTTCGACGAGGCGCTGAGGGCGGCCAAGGACAGGCTGGTGGTGGTGGAGTACGTGGACAGCCGCAGCGCGAGCACCAGCAGGATGTTACCCTTCATGGTGGAGCTGAGCCGGCAGTGCAACGACGTGGAGTTCCTGCTGGTGATGGGGGACGAGTCGGAGGCGACGCGGGAGCTGTGCCGCCGCGAGAAGGTGAACAAGGCGCCCCACTTCACCTTCTACAAGTCCATGGAGCGCATCCACGACGAGGAGGGTATCGGCCCCGACCAGCTCGTCGGCGACGTCCTCTACTACGGCGACAACCACTCCGCCGTCAAGCAGCTCCATTCCAGGTGAGAGCACGCAGGAACTTACCTCAGAAATCACCCGATAAGATATGACCGACGGATAAAAGGCGTTTTAGATGAAATTCCAATAGCAATTGAGCTTACTTCATTGAAAAAAGAATTGGGAAATTCTAGATATACATATCAATTACAAAGATTAGTACAGGAAATCGGATCTGGGGTGCAGAACACTAGTGGCAAATGATAATTTTAATGACCCTTTCTTTGTGAACAATGTGCGTCTTAGAATTTTCAAACAGCACCACTCCTCGTGCAGATTTTGATTCATAAAGTTTGCAGGGAAGATGTGGAGAAGCTGATCGAAGGGCACAAGGCCGACCACAAGCTGATCGTCCTCGACGTCGGACTCAAGAACTGCGGGCCGTGCGTGAAGGTGTACCCGACCGTGATCAAGCTGTCGAAGCAGATGTCTGAAACGGTGGTCTTCGCCAGGATGAACGGCGATGAGAACGAAAGCTGCATGCAGTTCCTGAAGGACATGGACGTCATCGAGGTGCCCACGTTCTTGTTCATCAGAGAGGGGGAGATCCGCGGGAGGTACGTTGGCTCCGGCAAAGGTGAGCTCATCGGAGAGATCCTCAGATACCAAGGAGTCCGTGTCACGTACTGATTCCGACTATTTTGAACGCGAGATTACTGATTGAATTTTGATCCGAACGTCGGTGGTTATGCCCGGAAGATGCTTTCCCCCAGATTACTGGTTGCCGGCTAAAGAGACCGCGACCTTATACTCAATAGATTTTTAACTCTTCTTGCATTGCGTGGCCTCATCAGGAACTTCTGTTCTTTGCAGAAGATATTTTCATGCTCTTTTGATGTCCAAGAAAATAGACACCCTTTGAAAATGACGTCGTGTCTTCTTCCCAAATGATTAATGCATTAGGGGAAAAATATCGTTGAGAGCACAAGTAGCTTACGCCGATCGACTTCTCAAAAATACAAAAGAGAAAAAAATCAAGGGAGATGAATTGATTTATGGCAGCCTACCAACTCGAAAGCATCGGCCACCCATCGAGCCCAATCAATTTTTAGCACATCCCTATTTAGGGGTGAGCACGGTTCAGTTTGATCCTATTTGGATGGAAGACCAAGCTAAAACCAGACTGAATTAATTAAGGGCTTGAAACTGAATTGAACTTAATCGAAACTTTCAGTCAATTTGGAGTTGAATTGAATTAGATTCATCATCTTTTTTCAACTACTCTTATCCGATACTCTTGGCTTTTGTCTGGTGTTGTGCTTACTTAACCTTGAATTGGGTAATAATAAAGCCACATGGTAGAGTGAAGTTTCAATGATTCCCGCAACTCCAACTTACATGTAGGTCTCCAATTTGAAAAATATGACAAAGTAGGTCGTAGACAAATGGTTCAGCTTGTGGTTATAGTTCAGTTTGAAAAAAATTAGATCAGTCCAAATTGTCAAATTTCAATTCGGTTCGATTTACGAATTCAATTTTTGAATCACATCCCCAAATCAAATTGTATCGAACTATGCTCAATCCCTGTCCAATGTTTTTATGACTTGGTAAAGAGAAGATGCTAAGACGACATATGCATATAAAACTCAAATACAAGTGTGCATCCTTATGTTTGAATCCGTATATATGTCGTAGAAGATTCTAAGTTGAACCATGGCTTTCTTCGGTTTGACAGCTGAGATTTTCCGCCATCACATGCAGAAAAACCTAATATAAATATTCTACGCATTCGCCCGAGAAAATAGTCAGATTCGGTTGCCGGTCTATAAAAAAAAAAAAAAAGCATTTGGCACCCTGACTTGGTTGGATTTCCAACTTACAACCGAGGCAGAGCACCGGCTACGACTTTTTCCTCCTGTCTCGCCTTCTCTAATTTCCATTACATCCGTCTTTCAATTTTCTGAATAGAAAAGTACTCGCTTGCACATTGAGACGTGCAACTTACAAGCGTGTGACGTTGATGGTGGAGGGAGATTGACATTGCACCTGCCGACGGTTTACTATTGAGTTCCAAAAATGCTACCTTAGTATCACGTAGCCCACAGCACAATTCTTGATAAGGAAGAAATTTTTTTATTTTGAGTTTACTTATTATGACGTGCTGACGTGATAATGCTAATTTATCAAAAATTCTCATTTAAGGGCTTCTAGTACAAATTTTCTCTATCCCAAATCCTAAAGGGCTGAATCTCCCGGCTCAAAAGGGAATGTCATTAAACCAATGTGGGGGTGTTACATTGTAAATTCTCAAGAGGGGCGTGACTGTAGAAGCGCAAACAAGGACGCGTCAAGATCCGATGAGAATAGAACATCGGGATTACTCATTACGCGGGTGACATGCTTGCTCGACCAACGCGTGAAGCTGTCGTTTTGATTTGCTCACTGCGGAAAAAGAAGATACCGCTTCAACTCTCTCAACACGAACCAAGAAAGATGGATTCCCGCTGTTAACAAAAAATCGATTGCAAAGACGAAAAGGATGCGACCAAGTGAGACGAAAGCCAGTCCCCATGAGAGAACTAACAGCTTGAGTTTTCGGAGTTTAGCTCCGGAGACATCGAGGTTTCGCTTGCCGGCAAGTCGAGCATTGACATGGGACATTAAACATTTAAATACTGATAATAGAGTAATGTGAAATCCCTTGGTTGGATATTCGGACCTTTCGAGGGACGATTCGTCTCAGTATATGCAAATTACCCGCTCACAACTGATGAAGAAAAAATGGCGCTGACCGTTCAATCTTTGTTTACTTGCACTACAATAATGTCGATGACATGGAGAAGGAATCGGGAGCAGAGAGAAGGAGAGAGATAATTACATGTGTATGCTCTGCACAAAAGCAAGATGTTGCGTGCAACTTATTTCGCCTCTCGTCCACCCAAAAATCGTAACTTCATACAACAAATCAATTCCTCGTGCGAGATGCAGAGGCGAGGCCAATGCAGACTTGGAAAAAAAAGAAAAAAAAAACCAAGAAAAATGAAGGAAAGAACACCAGAAATCGGGAATCCACGGACGCAATCGTTCGAGAAGACGACTGGCGTTTGCAGGGTCAATGGGGATGTTGCAAGCGAAGTGGTTGGGGGGAGCCATCGTCCTCCTCTTCCACAGGTTCACTTCCTGCTTCGCCTTCCACTCCACTCCTCCACCTACCGAGATGGGGGCCGAGAATGGGACTATCGCTTCGTCGTCGTCTCCCTCTCCTTTGTCTCTGTCTCTGTCTCTGTCTCTGTCTTCGTCGTCGGAGTAACAGTTCCTTTGCTCCGCCGCGTCCACCGGCGCCACCTGCGCCGCCCAGTCGAAGCTCCCCAGCGCGTTCCGGCCGCTCGCGAACCTCCTCATCTGACCCAGCGACGGCGCTCTCTCTTCGGAAACTCCGCCGGTGTCCCCCTCCCCGCGGTCCTCTGTAGGGACGCCGGGAGCACCAAATTTCCGCCCCGCTCCCTCCCTGCTGAAGATCCTCCTGAAAATTCTCGACTTCGGCTTCTTTTCTTCACTACAAAACGACCCAGAAGAAGGCTCCTTGACTCGCGCTCTCTCCTCGCTCTTCTTCTTCTTCTTCTTGATCTTGTTCTTGAGCTTGATCTGGCCCATACACGAGACCTTCGGGGAAGTGGGTTCTTGCGGGGCGTCGAGATTGGTGGCGTCGTCGTCGTCGTCGTCGTTCTTGAACCTCCTCCTGTGCCTCACTTCCTTGGGGATCAGGGGCACGATCGGGCCCGAGAAGGAGGCTCTTTTGGCGTGGGATTTGGCGGTGCTGATCTTGCCGAACAGTTCCGACGACGAGGACCGGGCGTTGCTGTCCCTGGTGGGGCTAAAAGGAGGGTTTTGGAAAGTGACGAACTTGAAAAGGCTCTTCTTGTTGCTGCTGCTGCTGCTCTTCCCCTTGGGCGGTTTCTCCATTGGAATTACGCCGAACAAAGGATCGAAAGAGTGTCTGGTCTTTGGAAGAGTTTCTGAACTTCTTTTCCCTTCCCTTCTTTAATATGGAGGGGGAGAGGCGAGAGCTTTGGGAGGAGGAGGAGGAGATGACGAGTTCCGTCTGGGTGGAGGGTTCTGACCTTTTCAAGAGATGGAGATTGTTGATCTTTGTGGGTTTCATTAAACCCCGTTTTTTATTTTATCTTTAGGATCCAAGCTGTTTCTTTGGTCAAAAGGGATGAGAACGTGAAAACCTTCTCCTTCCTAACCTGCCCTAGGAGTAGGAGGGAACTTAAATGACGCTGACCGACTAGGAGATGGATGGAGGGAACGGGAACGGGTGTCTCCTCCTGCAAATTTAATCATCTTTGCGTTCAAAGAAGGATTGACTGGATCCTATGCAAACATTTACTAAGGATTGATTCCTCGGTTTCCGGTGTTACCAAACTTCGAGGAGGGAATTAGGTTCTCTTGAGCCATTGGTGCGGTGCGGACCTAATAATTTTGCTTTTTTTTACTCCACTTTTTTTTATTGTTGGGACTTTCACCCATTGTGTTTTTTTAAATCAGAAAATAGCATCATTTCAATTAAACTAGGAAATTCAAACGGGCCCTTTAAATGGGCTTCAATAAACAAAAGGTGCAAAAGAGTTTGAGGACGTGGGAACAACCCAATTTGAAAGTAGTGAATTGCGTTCGTGGGATTTAGCGGCCCAGTCCGCAATAAAATGGGCCTCCCTTCTACAGTGTTGGTTCCGAATTTGCGAAAAATGCATTAGCTGATCAACGAATTTAGAGAGGACTCTGACTTCCCATCGCGCTGACTTTGGATTGTGTAAGCATAAACTAATATGATATTATTTGTCTCCAGTATTAGATGTTCTTTCTCTTTCTTTGTTAAAAACATATCTTGAATTTGAGCTCAAAAAAGAAAATTTCCTAATTTGAATAAATTTCCTATTTTAAATGGAATTTCTAATGGGAATAGGTTTCTTATATATGAAATGAATGTTTTTTTGTGAAGAGTATCAAAGAGGAACTTATGTTTGTGAATTACATCATAGTATTTGAAGCCAATTAAATCTTGTAATAAGATTTGTACAATTCTTTCGTGAAATTAAAAATTATTTCGTGAGAAATTATGGGACTAAATAATGTGTGAGTTATTGAATGTAATTGGGACTTGGAAGCCACTAAAAATGTTTAAGTGACTTGAGTGTAATTGTAATTTCCATTATATCGTTTAATTTATAATTTAATTTTGTGCTTCTCTCCTGTGAATGCTGAGCCATATAAATTTAATATCCGATTTATTTTCTTGTTCGATCGTTTCCTTTCACAACATTCTCTCTCTGCAAGAACAACTTCAGGTTTGCATCAAAGCTTGTTCTTCCACTTGCCAAGGGCAATGCTACTACTAGTACTATTGTTGTGTACATTTTTCTATCCCTTAAACTCTCATTTATTTCTCTTGATAGTTTATTGCGCACAAGAGATTTATTCACCTTACTAGTTTGTCTCCAAACGTTGTCTTATTGCAGTATTACAATCGATTATTTTTAAATTCTGCATATTCTAACCTTAATAGATCTTACCACATTTAGTTTAACTCAAGATCTAGCGAGATAACAAATCTCTTTAACAATTAATTTTGGTTTATCGTGGCCTAGTGGCCTCATAAAGAGAGCGGCATCAATTTCCAACTAATTTATACACGGGAGACCAATTCGACATTTAGGGTTATGTGGAGATATAATCGTTCTATCTTATTACTCTTGGTACCAACCGTCCTTACACCAAACGGATCAATTATATTCATCCTCCTTGCTACCTATTATATACGGAAAAAAAGAAAGTGTATTTTACGCCTAAATCAATTTCGACAGAGGAACAGAAAAATGAAAAAAAGTCGGGGAAAAAAAAAAAAAAAAAAGAGGCTACTGCCACTCCGGTTGCTGGTATCGCCGAAGAGAAGTATCCACAAACTGAAATCACTTCTAAGCTCGTCGCCCGCTCAACACATCAATCTCTTTCCGGCCTCGAGGTATTCTTCTGCTTCCTACTGATTCAAATCTCGTTTTCTAATTCGTGCATTCGCGAACTCGTGGGTCGATTTCCTGCATTGCCCATCGTTCAAATTCCCGAGCTTTCCCATCCTAGATTCGCCGGAATTTGTTGAAATTCCAATTCTTGAAATTTTCCGGCTTTCCTTGTTTTAACGTGGTATTGCTCGTGAAGTTCCTCGTCCTGTATTCATTGCGAAAGGGGGGGTGTCGATTTTGAGAGTCGAGTTCGTTTTGGGGAGCCCATTTGATGAAATCTGAGCAGGTTTTGTTGAGTTGGAGTGTCTCATGCTGTTCCAGTTGCCATAACAGCGAATCATCCATGGAAGAACTAAGAATCTGTTTGGGTCAATAGCTTTCTTGTTGATTTTGTTCGATTAAGAACGTGTTTCTTTCCTCGACTCAATCCATGTGCGGAATTCTTGAAATTTGCTGTTGCTCGTGTTTGAAAGCGAGTCGCATTTGTGATGAAGCTCGTTCTTTTTTTTCCCCCTTTCTTTGAAGGAGACTAATGTGGAATTTATTATTCTAGGAGAAATCTGTTATGGTTCATTCCTTGAGTCTGCAGGATTTTCTCCTCCGCGCTAGAGTTTTGAAGCTGTACAGGCAAGCTCTTAGGATTGCTCGAAGAGCACCTTATCATGCTCAAGGTGAAGCATCTGAACCCGAATGGATTTAACTTGTTTTGGACAGGGATGGTTTCCTAGGGGACTTCAGTGCATGGCACGCTAATTGACTGAATATTATTTCTGTTTAGTGGCTTGTCTGCTTTGTTGAGCTTTCATTTGACTACAGAATGACAAACCGAAAAGGGTCACCTAGCAAAAACCAAGTTTTAAAATACCCTAAAGAAAGTGGTTGCCACTAGGATGTTCTGTAATTCCGTCTTCGTCAAAATATGTTTTTCGAGTTGATCTTATTGATCATAGTGGGACAAAAAATGGATCTTATAGTGTTTATAGCATTTGTCCTTCTGTCAGATTTTCTGTGATTTGTGTTTAGGCATGAAAAATTGAATCTAATGAAGAGGGTTTTCTTTTATTATGGAATTTGCTTGTTAAATATATGAGGACATTTTAGCAATTTTTGGATCAACATAACATTGCTGGTACAGGTTTTAGCAGTCTGGTTTTGAAAGTGTGCTTCTGCAACTCCAACATTTCAGGAAATTGCTTGTACATTTTCTTCGTGAAGAGTTGAATTTGCTAGACTTGCTAGTCCCTTGGTCTTGTCTCAATGTCCCGTGAAAATGTCCATCCATTTTGGCCTGTCTAAGTTGTAAGTGGGTCCACGTTTAACCATGATACTGATATTAGCCAGCATCTCGCTCTAAGAAAATCTTGCTGCTTAATAAGTTGCCAGGACCATCAGATTATAAAAAGCTCACGAGCACCATGAACTAGCAGTAGCCTTGTGCTGACATCATGCAGTGTCATGTGCCATGGTATGATTATGATCTCCATGATGTGCCCTTCTTACAGATGAAGTGAGGCAGACAATTCGACAAGAAATTGAAAAGAACAGGTACTGCGATGACAAGCAAAGAATCCGATTCTTGCTCAGCGAGGGATTGGAGAGAGTGAAAGATCTGGATGAGATGCTTGATATGCAAGGTCACTGATAGTGGATTGAATAGCAGTCTTGCCTGTACCAGCAATTTAATTTTCTGAGGGAGGCGAAGTATTGTCCTAAACGGTGGAAGTTTCTCGTCTCTGAAATGCTTTCACATTGCGGATTATGGATCATCAGATTAGGCATGTTGTTAGCTCAGCGATAGTCGAGGTAGATCCTAGCCAGCACATCCAACTCATCTGGGTATACTGTAGACTTTTGACTATTGAAATACCTCTCCCAATGAGTCAGCATCCATTATGTGAAACTTGACTTTCAAATCAGATCTTTGAGGAACTTACTTGAACTAGCAACTGCAGCAGATGCTAGGATAGCAATTGGTCAAGGAAGAAAGGGTCCTCAAACTAGATTTGCTTCTCTTTATTCGACTGGAATATGTTAGTACACAGCTTGTTATTGATCTGAGGTATGGACTTTATACTATGCTGATGATACCTTCTTATATAAGAGTGACCGACCCAGATATCCTAATATATCAGAAAGTTGAAGCATGATGATCAGAGTTGGCTCATTTGGGGATACTGTAGATTTTGCGTGGAAAATTTTTTGCTTCATTAAGAATCTAACCTGAGTCTTCGTTGCTGGCCCCGCTGAGCTCTAATAGGCTGCTGGGTTTGTTCTTCGCTAGCTCGATTAGTGCTGGGGTTTTGCTCCTGTCCTTTGTCTGACGTTGCTGCGCCTGTTGCACTCGTGCTGCTTTTGGATGTGTACCCTTTTGTTTCCTTCGAACTTGGGGGCGTTTGCTCTTGTTGTTGCTGATTGTCTTGGCTGTCTCTTGTTTCTTTTACACCGGCTCCCTTCCACTCAGTTTGCTCGTGTGTGCTTTTTGAGTGAAAGTTTTTGGCGCCGGTCTTTTGTATAGTTGGCTTTTCCTCTTTTATTATTACCTTTACCAAAAAAAAAAAAAAAAAGAATCTAACCTGATTATATTTATTGTATAAGCTAGCAAGTATGCACAGTCTGTTTAGCTTTGCATGATTTCTAAACCCGAGCTCGAGAAAAAGTTTAGGTACTTCCGAAGTGAAGTCTTTTGCTATTTCAGATGTTTTGAAGTGTTCTAGTGAGTTTCAAATTTTGCAAATATTGTCTTTTTCTCAGAATGATGGTTGTGATTGCTTTTTAAGTACTAAAAATTTTGCTTTAAAGAATTGCATATTTGTTCGTTGGCTCTTGGATTGAGTCTCCACATTCCATCAAGTTTTTGCACTCAGAATCTCAGATCACGCAGCCTTGGGCTCCTTTCCATGAACTAATTTTTGAGAAAAAAGCACTGTGGTTTTATGCTGCTGGGCCTCCAAATGAAAGAGCGTTCTCGCGTTGTGCGATCATACATCAATGAAATTGTCTTACATAGAATCAATAACGAGCTGATTGTCATGAAATTTGCCATGCTGGTCATGGCCTTATTTTGAAAAATAAAATAAAATGCCAACGTTAAGATGTCGAAAACTTATCTTTTGACAATGAAAGAAATACGGGTAAAAAGCGCTAATCACTGATAAGTAACTACTTGCTTTCATTCAAGTTCGATAGTTACTCTTTGCATTGAGAAAGTTAGTAATTATATAGTTCAAACTTATCCTAGGACGTAATTTTCAATCTATTAGCCATTAGTACCTCTTTCCGTACTTGATTAGTAGTTTCTCAAAGAAATTTATATGATTTAAAAAGTAAGCTTGTACATATTCGTAATTATAGTTTTGCCATACGATTAATAAATTTGCACATAAGAAAGGCCATTTTCAATCAATCTGTAGTTAGCAACTGATGGTACCTTTCCACATAAAAGAGTAAGCTCGAACATTTCAATCTGGTAATTTCTCCACTTATTGTGTAACTTATGATAGAAATGGAAGAACTGTATCGATTTGCCCTTATGCGGGTGGCTGATAACAAAAAGGATAAAATCGAGAGATCTACTGCAAGTGATATTCATGCGCGAGTACTAGTAGTAACTTTTTCATCTTAATTGTCCGTCTTTAAATTTATGCTAATCCAGCAACTTTGCCCTAATGCCATCCATGTTTAAACGAACGCGAACACACAATGACGTGACCCTCCCATAAGTCTAAAAGGTGGCCAACCAAGAAAAATCTGTACTTCAAACAGGCCCTATAAAGACTGCATCGGTATTGCTTGGTTGAATATCACTCTTGGCGAACTGGGCAGCTTGTTGTCACTAATTTCCAGACCCTACATATCATCATATGCTCGCAATTAGATTTCTTGATTGGAGGGCATTCCGTCTCACGTGAAGCTTGAATCTTGCCCTTTGAGACATTCGCACAGTGCAAAGACCTCGACACGCATCATTTAGTAAATTCAAAAGCACTTCGGTATGTCAAACCACGCATGGCACCAATGCCACTCCATGGCTTTCAATCTGACTTGATCTCAACCCCATTTTAACTTATAGGGCACCTTTACTTCACGATTCATAAATCCCTTCAACAAGAACAAAAATGACAAGCTATCGGATTCAAAATAATAGGAATGCAGAAACATTGTGCCATAGGGCTGTCGTGCTAGGAAATTTATTGTGCTCAGCCATTATGATACGTGAGATCTGTTCATTTCGTTACAACAAAACCAAACACCAGCTATAATACATTACCAACGAAGTATGGTGCAAATAATGTATTATACAAGTAACTCGTTGGTTGCAGCTTCAATACATGAATCCTTTGGATACCTTAATAATGGGCAACATGCGATAGTCAAGAAAACAACCAATCTCCTCCCAAATCCCAACTCAAACCTCTCCCATCCCCAAGAAATGAGAAAAAAAAAATCAAAACAGAGAAGAAACGCTAGAAGAACGACCTCATCTTCCTTCAAAAATTAATTTCAAGTAATAAGAAGGAAAATGCAACGAAATGACTCGAAAAACTTCAAAATTGAAAGCCCTATGACTCTACCCAAACCCAAGATAACAAAACCAATTTGGGATGTAATGCAGACGTCCCTACCCTAAACATATGAACCTGAAGTCTGGGGGAGGACAGACACATCACTTCAATGCAATGACAAAGTGCTACAAAAATTGCACTTTTAGACTAATCTCCCCTCAAAACTTTAATCGATCTGCCCTAATCTCATTAAAATGTCTAACCAAAGGCAGCACACTTGACCAACACCTCAATGCAATGACATGGATCTGCTCCAACAACCTCAGACCAATTATCAGCTTCATACCCCAAGAACTGAAAGTGCCAACATGACAATGCGGACAGCATGACAGATGTGGCCACAGGTAACTTGATAGATGCTATATCTGGTATTTGGCTAATTTTTCCTTCTCAGAGGGCTCCAGTGCAGATAAGAATTGCTCCCACGATCCATCTCTTAGCATCTGTAGGCACATATATGTCATATATACCTCATAAATATTATATTCAACATCTAGTGATCATAGGTGCAAAAAGAAAATGTAGATCTGATTGTCAAAATATATTTTGCATATGATCAGGGGGAAAATAAAAGAATCTTGACCAAAAAGGCAGACAACTCATATCTCAAACTCTTGCATGATCTTTGTATGAGACTCGGAGAAAGGGGAAGAGAGAAGAGAACCTGTTTATAACCATGCAACACCTGGCCAACTTCATCATGTAGATCCTGACTCCTTATGACCTAAAATCAGATGAGGACTAAGAGCTAAGAAAACTAGAAATAATCTAGACTCTAGAATTTGTGTTGGACTAGAAAATCTTACATTCCAACTTGCAATAGATTTGCCCACATAGACAAGTGAACTCAAGGCCCCAGATGGATTGGCCCGAACCTGCAAAAACATCCATTTTGCATGAAACAAGCTTATTATGGCTATGGAGAAGTGATATAGAGAAATATATGAGATTACAGAAGCATTACAGAGAAATTTAAGGGATTATACTTACAATAGCACAGAGACCACGGAAAGCATCTTCTTTCTCAATGTCATCACGAATCCTGATCAATATTGCCACATAGATTTTGCTTATTGGATGGAGATAAGAGGATCAAACCATATTTCTTAAAATTAACCAGAAATTGGATAGCATCTGCAATCTTAAGAGTAAAAATTCACTAATGCTTTCAATGATATGTGCTAGAATATTTAAATAATAAACCACGCCTTCATTTAATTAATTACTCTAACAATATGTAATCACAAGGCAGTAGAATAGTGGAAGCTTGTGCTAATTGCCTGAACCCATTAAGATCAAATTAACTATCCCAGGGGCTTGAGAACTTTGATATATAATTGGAAACCCATTTCCTTTTATTGTTGCATTCTTCAACACACTCAATTTCCAGACTAGGCATGATGGAGACAGCAATAAAGGTCAATCCACCAGTATTGACCAACAATTTGAGCACATATTACCTTGTTAAAATTATCTTTATTACATTGCCTCCAGAAATGCTGCTTTTAAAGTTAGTATTGACATCCATACACTTCTGATTTAAAGATCATGTTCATGAAATACTGTATACTGTATACTGCATATCTACTTACTCTAAAATAAGGAGGCTCGTGCCATAGCTAATTGTTAAGGTCACATGCCCAGCGGGCCACAATTTTTTCAAGTGGATAATAAACTTACATGGAGAGAGCGATACACCAGTCTTTAATGAAATGCTCCATGTGTGGTGATACTATATCTGGACAGACCCAAGCAAGCCTCCCAAGAGTAATTGCACCATTCTCAATGAGTGACCTATTAAGGCTCTGCTAAACATCAATGCAAGTTAGGATGAAGTGGGGCCAAAAAAGAAAAGTTAAGATGACAAAGAAGAAAATTCCAAATAGACTCAGATAAATATTGCATAATACCTCCGGACGTTGGAGGATTGGCACAATACATGAGATGACAGCCATCACAATTGGAGAAATTTCTTGACGAACCTGACAATCAGATGCACAATACCATTACCAAAACTCTACATACATAATTACATGCGAAATGTTATTGTTTACTTCCAACATGCAAAATCAACCAAGCTGTAAGGCAAAAGAATAATCACACTAAGACCACAAGAATAACTGACATGTGCAATCTCAAATGCTATAGCCAAAAATAAAAGAATTTTAGTCAATGCAAGCAATTTTCACACTCAGAGACAAAGGACAATGCATCAAATAATGAAATACAATAGCCATACTGAAAACAAAGTCCCTAGTGCCCACTCTAATAAGGTTATAGCCACATTATTTTGTTGAAGCATCTTTAATAAGGTTATAGCCACATTATTTTGTTGAAGCATCTTTAAGAAGAGATTAGCAGCAGAAGCAAATCAGGAATCTCAGGCGAAGACAGAAAAATAACCACCCAAAGGGAAAGCATGACAAAGGAATCAATATCAAGTCCAATCAGCCAAACCACTTGATATTTCGACCTTTCCTTCCATTCATCAAGACAATACTCTGCTTACACTCATGAGAGCCACATCTATCAGTAGATGAGTTACTGATGGAGACCTAAATGATCCAGCTAGACTGGAACAGGGCAGGAAAGCCTAATGGGGGTTTGGGATGTGGATGGGGCTAAGGCAGGTAATGCATGTGCATGCATCAGGACAATGAAAATATACAAACAATTAGCTCGTCTATATTAGGAAGACTAACATTGTTTTATTGACTATTTGAATTTATCTACTTTAAGCAAAAGTATCTATTTCACCAACCAGAAATATTATTTTAGTTATGAGAGAAACTATGAAAAAGAACTATACAGGAAGGAAAATGACCCATAAATGCCTATACATATAGAGAGACTTTTAAGGATTCCAGAATTTCAATATCAAGCAAAGTCATATCTAAAATGCTAAAACGGAAAACTATTAGAGTAAAAAGCACTCCAAACAATGATAAATGGACATATAACACCGATAAAGTTGTTTCTTACTTAGAACCCTATTGCTGTCAATTTTGCATAAATTCTCCAATAAAATCCGAGTAATTGAATTATTGCCTTCAATCTCCATCCATGTCTTTTAGGTCTTCCCTTTTCAAATTTCATTGCCACTGTAGAGTCACATCTTCTACACCCTTAAGCAGGCCTTCAACTCAAATCTCCAAATCACCACATAAAACAAATTTCTTTCACCTTATCCTCACTAACGGAGCCCCACTTTTTTGAAAACAAGAAAGCATCTAGGCGTCACTGTACATGCTTAGAATGAATGATCTTAATTTGGCAACAGCAGAAAAGTGAGGTTAGAGAAACCCACCTTAACAGCTAATTCGCCAATAGCCCAACATGCATTGTTGGCCACAGAAATGGACTCTATCAGCTGGCAGTCTCCTGCATAAAAAGTTCCTTTAGCTTGTTACACAACTAGTATATAGCAGAATACCTCCTGGCGTCACATTACAAAGAAGATTTTCTAACCAGTTGTTTGGCAGCTATCGTAACAAACTCGGACAAGCGTGGATGCAAATATGCTGGACACACCTGGCCACAAACACCAGAATAAGTGATGAAAATGCTTTACTTATAAAGATAGAAATCTCAATACATAAAAATGAAATTTCGGATAGTGAATTCAGACTAACCCTTGCAAGGTCCCCAAGGAGAGCAAAAGCACTTTGCCTGATATCAGGAGCATCATCCATGCAACATTGCAGAAGCAGGTCTCTCAAATTGCTTTGTGCAACCTAGAAAAGATAATTGGTCAACAACATATCATAGAAGGCACAAACTACATAATACCCTAATGGGGAGGTACAGCAATCTGTCATGTAATTAGTTGTGTAACAATTTACAGCAAGAAAGCAAAGATTGACAGCCTACATGATTATCCTCAACATAGTGAAGTATCCCATAATTACATTGCAAAAGGATGTCAATGCTTACTCAGTGGCTATTCACCTACTACATCCAGAATTCTTGACCACACCCCAGTTCTTCAATATGCACGTTAAGCAGGTACCTCTTTTTAATCACTGGCGGTTTCCTATGAGAGCTATTCAGATTACCATCTTAAAGAACACCTGACAATTTGTTTGATTACTCAGTGCTTTACAACTTTTGCCATAGCCAAAAAAGAACTTGGGATGAATCTTAAAAAGGTGTCAATCCATTTGAATTCCTCATCAAGACCCATATTTGCTTGAAATTCTGAAGTCTATATATCCTATCCACACCCCCCCCCCCCCCGGCCCTCTTTTTTCCTTCTCCCTCCTTCAGCAGTTAACTCTACACGCACATGAGAGCAAGAGCAAAATTGAGTCAAGAAATCAAAATAGAACATGGCCAGAGTAAATAATATCAAACTAAGAAATATGCCGGAAAAAAGAAGCTTCTGCAGAAGGAAACAAAATCATCAAATCATAATAATGTATCGAATTGCAGATAATAAACAGGCCTATACCAAGTTCTCAATCATGCTACCAAGACCCTCTGTGAGCCCTGATAGCAAGTCCAACGAACAGACGATGAACTCTTTATCATATTGAGCTCCTGCTGACACAGGATCAACCTACACATAAATCACAGATGTCAAGCTTAAAACAGAGAAGGAAAAAGGATAAGATTTCATCGAAATGCAATTGCAGATGTAAAAGTTAGTCCCCCTTCCCCACCTTAACAACTCTCTCCCCTCATCTTTTGGCCTCCATGATATTTCAATTATTGAGAGACTTAGAAGCTACACAAACTTTTAAGGTAAGGCTAATGAAAACCAAAGAAGATCAAGGCTGCAATCATGATGCAGCATAGAAATTGGAGAAGGCTCAATAGCCCTTAGTTGTTTACACAATTGTGTAACCGGTATCTTAACATGATAAATTGATGATAAGGAATAAAGCATTGTGCAGATGCATCTGACCAGATTAGCAAGTCCACAGAGTCATTGACATGATCAATTAGGCACATGCCAAGGTTATTCTTCACCATTCTTATTTGATTACCACTATAGGTCAAATGGAGAAACAAAACATAAGTTTGATCTGGAGTCTATTCATGTTCAGAAGACGGAAGAAAATAGGTGACCACGTGCATGAATTTCAGATGAGGAAAACTCTCTTAGTGCTGTCATATACATTGAGCAGTTCACTGCATCTCCACTCTTGGATTTGCTAGAGCACTAATAGCACTTTAGTAACATATCTAAACTATGAGCAAGAAAGGAGGCCTCCTCGACACCTCTATTTACATTTCTTTATATCGATGATATTGGCTTATTTGGAATTTAACCCACTGGAGAAAGTGAATCTAAATTATCCACACTACTACAAGACATTTTCCCTAAAAGTAAGTCAAACACATAGATCACTTCAAAGATCACGGTTCATTTAATGGCATAGTTCTGTAACATCAAAATAGACAAGGCCTTCCCTGAAGCTGCCATCATGTCTCCCACCCAATAGCCATAAAACAATAGTCATAGCACTTAGTCTCAAAGGCACATCGATTCTGAAAATGTAAACGCAAACAACTCAAGCGCTTCATGTGAAAACTCGAATAACTGATAACCTTTGCCAGTTGTTGTGATTGCATTATGATCATGCACCTCTGGAAAACTGGCTCAGCAAATTGTGAAAATCCAGTGCCAAGCGCCTGAAAAAGATTTTAACCATAGTAATTAATAGATGCGGCCCTACAGGCCATTTAATCATACATCATATCATATGGAAATCTAAACCCAGCAAAGATATTCAAGTGATTAAGAGAGAGCTTAAGTTCATAGCCAAGAGGCAATGGGTTTTTCCTGTGAAACTAGAATCATTTAATCATACGAAAGGGTAGATTCACATGGAAGCTAATCATCAGATGAGTTAAACAGACTAGAAAAACAAAATTATGTTTACAACAACACTGGATCTCTCAAACTTCCAATTTTCTAGGCCTTAATTACACCAGCCTTTTACCACAACATCTAGACAACAACAAGATTAGATAGCTCATCAACAATTCATATGCAACCAGTAAAAGATCACGTGTAATACCAAATAAGGCTGACGTACCTGTGCAATAGATGTAAAGCATTCGAGCAATGGAAAAAGATCTTTGTCTAAGTTAGAGAGCTGCTGCCACTTGGATATTAGTGGAGGCATCAAAACATCAAGATATTTAGGCTGTACACAACCAGGAAGAAAGATTATGAATTAACTTTTTGTTGAATCTGGCAAATAAGAATAAGAATAGATGGAAACTACCAAGACTTGCAACAGCTACGTGGAAAGAGAAAGAACATAAAATAATGCAAAATGAGCTTATACCCGGTTCAGTTCTTCTCCAACTGCATCTGCTAAAGTACCAATCGCGTCGTAAACAATTCGCAGATTTCGTCTCTATGATAACAAAAGTAAAAATAGAACATATATACTCAGTAAAATGAGACCAAAAGCTTGCACGTTCCTTGAAAAAACTGGAACAGAAATCAAGTAGCCTCAATTAAACAGAGACATGTATACCAAACCTGGTATCTTCCGAAAGCACACATGAGGTGCTGGAGAATAGTTTCCAAATGTGGAACCAACACATCTGCAGCTTCCTAATAGCAGATAGCAAATAGTAAGTGGTAAAAAATGTGCACTTCTAACCTGAAAGACTAAGAAACATCAGTTCCAGTACCTCCTCAAGTGTGGCAAAAGCTGAACAAGCAGCTTCCTGGACACGCTTGTTAGTATCTAATATCCTTTGCAGAAGGCCCATAAGTACTTTAGTGAACTGTTCAAGGCCTTTCTGATTCCCGATACCCTAATGACACGTATGAAGGTTACAGCAAAACTTAAGGCCTTCAGCAGATTGTAAAACAATTAACGGGCTATATATTGTATCAACTTGAAGCAGACCTTTTGTTTTTCTTTATAAACAGTTTATAAAGAAAAACAAAAACAAAAAATTAATTGTACTGTAAAACAATTAACGGGCTACCAAAAAAAAAAAAAACAAGACATTTTGTTTCCAGTACAATTAATTTTTTGTTTTTGTTTTTCTTTATAAACTGTTTTTAAGCTTTAAAAAAGAGGAAAAAGAAGACTGATCATATAAAGAAAAGGGGGGAAAACTGTTTCCTCTTATGATACCATGAATACCCAAGCAAATCAAAAGGAATCTATCAAATACCTGAACAATGAATTTGCTGAAACGAGAAAGTGTCCAACAAGTTATACTCCGAATCAGAGGAAACTTATCATCCAACAAAGGAACAAGGAATTCCACAATCTGCAATTACGAAAAAGCAAACCATAATCTCCCTCTGCTTGGGGGGGAATAAGGAAAACGATTTTAACAGACAAGACAGAACCAGTTTGCTGTCCTAACATATGTTGAATGAATTACATGCATGGGTTTAATAAAAAGGATGAGTAAACGTGTTTGTGTTAAAATGCAAAAATGTGAAATATGTACCTGACTAGATCAAACCAATAAACATGTTTGTGTTCAAATGCAAAGAAACATCACTCTGGTCAATTCCTTCAGTAAGACAAAGAACACTCCAACAACCTGCTGTATAGAAGGAATGGTACCTCAGGCAGATGTGGGTAAAGACCTCTGATGCAACCTTCTGCTATGGCACCAAGAGCCAACACTGCAGCTTCACGCTCTTTCCAGTTTTCATCACCAGATGTGGACAGCTTAGCCTGGATCAAGAAAGGAATTGTAAAATTAGCAAGTAAAGAATGCACAATCACAAAATAATGTCTGCATAATATAGTCACTGCTAAGTTCAGGAATCAATTTTCGATCAATGAGTAGATTTCACAGCTTTTTCTTGTCAAAAAGGATTTAATTGGAATAAGGTTGTATGCAATACACATGCCCTCTTCTCAAGGAGAAAAATATAAGACATGTTTTTTCGCTTTTACAATGCCATTGGAATAGCATATAAATAAGCTCAATCTAATATTGATGTCGGAGAAAACATAAAGGAACTTGAAACAAAACATCGGCTTCAGACCAAGTCAAAGCAAAGTATGATTAGTCTACATTCCTTTAAGTTAGTCAGATCAGTTGAAGACTAGCAGAAGAGTAGAGCAGCTCGAGAGAGTAGGTAGATGAGTGCATTTTTTATTATTAAAACAAAGTTCCATTATGAAGGTACCAAGGAGGGTATAACTCAATGGAGAACAACCTCAAAGAGAAAGCCACCCCAGCACAAGAAAATCAAGAAAAAAATATGGGCTCCAGCATCTCTAAGAGATTGTACATAAGTGAGGAGTGAGAGACCAACTATCACATCCCAGCAAAGCAATTCTCTTCCTTGTCTTGCAAATTGGCCAAAGAACGAAAGAGAAGTTGTATCTAAGTGATTTCTTTTACTGTGCAACAAGAGCTTGCTTTACAAGCCCAAAGTAATTGAAGAAAAAGTACATATAATGATGATGCACATGCACCCCACTCAAATCAAAACAGCCCTATTTAAAACTGGTACTTGTATTGTCATATGACAGCAAACACAATCACAATAATTACATTTACCTGAACCAACGGCATCAATGCTGGAAGGATATCATCCCCATAGACATTGGAGATTACATCAAGGCTAGCAGCACTACATTTCCTCAAATTCCACACATTGAAACTATCATCATCCTATGTAAAATGCAAAAAGAAAAAAAAATTATCAGCAGCTAATGATGAATATCAACATTTTTTTCCAAGGTCAGCATGCAATTAAGCATCAAACAGACAAAAATATCAGCCGCAAATAAAGCAGGAAACGTGTGAATTACGACAATAAAGCAATTACATCATCTGTCGCTTCATCTGATCCATGAAACCGTGATGTGTGAAAACGGGGCTTCAAATCCTGCATGGAATTGACATGAGAGGGGAGTGGACCTAATAGTTATAACAAGTAAGGAAGCTTTAAATGACATTTGTCAGATGACACTAAAGCATATGAGACAAAACAAAACCTGTTCCCTATCTGGAAGAGAGTCATCCTCCTGCAAACAGAGAACTGAAAGGTAACATTATGCAAATTGATGACAAACAAAATTTGGCCAAAATTGGCAAGCATGAACACACAGAAACAATAGACATGATGAAGATGAATTCACCTCTGCCTCAGTAAGTGATTCATCATCATCTGCATAGGCCATATTCGTCAATAAGATCTGAAGAACATCAAAAGAATGGCAATTCACAGTATCAAATTTAGTACGGTTGCATAAATTACTCAAAAAATGGCAAAACTCAAGGATGAACTATACCGGTAATAGACGTTCCAAAAACTCTCTCAGTAGTTCAAGGTTCACCTGAGCTTCACAGTATGTGGACCTAACACCGAAAAAAGTTGCCTAAGCTTGCAATTTCTTTAGTTCTGAAAAAGCTAAAATTCTGAAGTGTAGCAAAAATACAACAGGATTGCTTTCCCCCCAAATTAAATGGTATGATGTGAGAAAAAATAGCTGGTTATGGAGATTACAAACACAAAATAGGGAAACCATGCCTTATCCAATGGAAAGGACACTTAACAAGTTTAAAGTACGATACAAGGTACTTTACTAAACAAAGTGCAGCAGAATGGAGTCATGTTATTGTACAATTTGACAGGCATTATCTAGAATTGTTCCATCTGAATCATTGGGTAAGCTTAGTAGCCAGCAGCTAGTTCATTATAGGGGTGAGAAATGCACGGATTAGAAGATTAACTGCAACATCAGGTTAGGAAAATGTTCATATTTCTGATCCTCTTTCTTCACTTTTAAGAGCAAAGCCTCAGAAAATCTTATCCTTCCAACTAATTGTCACCCATAAGATTGATAGGGTACAACTGCGTTGAATACTACAAGTTCAACCCAGTGCATGAGAAAGCATGTGAACTTATCCTAAACAATGGATAATAATGGATTTGTGTTTCCAGAAGAAGACTTCCAGCAAAAGGACACATTCAGTAAAGGATGGGATATAGATACTAAAAACTAAAGCTATTAAAAAAGAAAAAAATAAATAAACATAGTCAAAGGCAATACCAAAATTCACAAGCTTCAAGAGCCACCTCATCATCACTGTCCTTGTTAGCTTGCAACATGAATTCAGTTATGTTCCTCAGATGCGGCTGTCACATAATGATGGAAATTGCATAAAAAAGGCTTCAAAATGATCAAAAATATGAGAAGTAAAAATAAAAATAAATAATTGAACAAACAGAAAATTGATATTTTCCAGTTAAAAATAGATATGCTGGCAGCTTATCTAAACAGTAGTGTCATCACATAACTTCCATGTTCTAAAGACTCTGAGAGAGATCTGAAGATGTAAAACAATCAAAATCACAAAAAAGAAGATAAAAGAGCATGATTATTTACCTCCAACACAGACGGTTGAACTTCAGTGAGCTGGACAAAAGCTGCACAAACCTTTTGGTAGAACAAACTAAAGTAAATACCAGATGAACAACTTATCGAACTTATGCAGCAAACAAATTCAAACAAGTACATAGTGATCAACATACCGATTCACAAGTCAAACAAAAGTCCTAATAGGATTATCATTCTTCTCCATGATATCTCAGGAGTACAATAAAAGTTAAGGTCCACCAGGAATTTTTCTACACAGGCTTGAAGTTCATTTGGAAATGGTTTCTCCTTTGTCCAATCAAATTAACGAATTTAGTATGTACAACTTCACTCAGAGTAGGATATGATATTTTTACAATGGATGATTCGCTAAAATAATGAAGTGTGTTCTCTAGCATTTGCTTGACATTAAATTATGTGATGAAATTCTTAACTTAAAGCTAATACCACGGGACCCAAAGTATGATGATTGATGCTTAGGAAGTTTTGAGTTTAATGCCTCAGATATTCAACCCTCTTTTTGGCTATAATTGCCTTAACAGATAATGCTCACAGCCCAGGAAGAGTACCTCCTGATGTGACTCCTATCCTATCAGATTCTGATTCTCCTAAATCGCTAACTGATATAGAGAACAAAAGCTCTCAACTGCGTATACTCCAGATTAAGAGCAGATTATAATAAGGTAGATCAATAAAGATGACTTTTTATTCATTACTTTTTTAACAAAATATGAACAGATTAAAACATCCATATGCATCATTTTTATCCATCAATATGTGTGAACACCTTTGAAACACTTCCTGATACATCCAATGACAAAGGGGAAAAAGCAGCACAGCACTGCCAAATAGCAAGTCCACCAAATGCAAAAATGCATTACAAACCGTACTACAAGTCATGTCTCCAGACAGAGACTACAATTGACCGATATAGGAATATGGGGATCAAGAATGTAGAAACTACTTACCAACTTTCTGACTTCTGCAACAGGATCTTGAGCAAGGACAAACAGGCCTTGCAAAAATTTATCCATGGACCTATATAATGCCTGACCACAGGCAAAATGAGTGAGCAAAAATGCCACCGTAGGGGGGAATATATCACAAGTACAACCAATACTCACAGCGGGCATCAGCATAATGAACTGATTTATCGATCCTAAAGAAAGCTTCCTCAGTGATGCATGTGGTGATTGGAAAAACTGGCGAAGGATAAAAGTACATGTGGAAATCATGACAAAAGATCAATATAATGACCACACAGATGATAAAGCAGGAGAGAATATCTCCTGCCAAAACGACAAAAGAGGAGTATGACACATCACCTGGAAAAATCTTGGTAGAAATACATCAATGGGGCGTTCTCCTAATCCAGGAATATCCGTATCAAGCTCCTGGGGAATGTCTTCACATATCTAGCAAAGAAGAGATTATAGAGATTTCATATTCAGTTGATCCATATATCCATAATTTTGCTTACTACAAGTAAATATTATTGCCTGACACTCTGAATCTAAAAGGCCTCCGCAAGCAAAAGTCTCCCTAATTGACAAGGTGAATGGCAAGAGGGGCAATGCATGTGATAGGCTCAAAGTCGACAACTAACATGTGCTCTATGGACTCATGAGAATGGCATTAAAACTCAGCCCTTAAATGTGCTCAGTTTGTAACATGTGATTTAGATACATAGGTAACAAAAGTCACAGGAATCCAGATTGAGAACATAATCTGCTTAATCACATAATTTTCACAGCCCCATGGCCTAACATATGCTAATTACCCTAAGGGATGTTTGCTTATGTTTAGAGGAAGCAAGAAGCATCTTCAGAAATACCTTTGACAAAGCATCCATGGCACCTTCCATGTGGTTCGCATCATTACTGTCCAGGCATTGTACAAGGCCCTGCAATAACTCCGGCCATCCAGAAATCCTCCCTTGCTGAACTACAACACTAATGATTGTTCCAACTGTCGATCTTATGTGTCTATCGGCTGCTCCCAAACAAGGCAGTAACTCTGTCTTTATATATTGCTGATAGGTAGGATCCAATGATTTGAAAGCAGATCTCAAGTTATTCTTCAGAAGTAGACCAGCTGCTTGCCGAATTTCAATTGATTTACCCTGTGTAGGAGATTGGTGTTAATCAACAAGCTACTGAACCCTCTGATGAAAAAAAGTAAATTCAAGCTTTCAAACTCCTCACAATGCCAAGAAGATAATTTCTCCTCATTAGACAATAAAAGAGCACCTCACATACAACTAGCCACTAAAATCCTACTTTGCAACAAGCCACCGAGTAAGATTTTGGTAGCTAGTTGTGCACAAATGCTTTGGAAATATACTGATGAGCAACGTCAAAGGCAGCAGTCAGATCCAAGAAGCTAAATTCAAATTACTATAAACACAATAAACAGAAGGCAGAAGCAAATACACACGACTTAATGTGTTCATATGGACATTGTGCTGAAATTTGACACCGTGCACCAACACTAACACAAATATTTAACACCCTTAAGAATCGGCGGCTCCAAATTTCACATGGACATCTTGCACACCAGCCATTTCAGGCATGATCAGCCTCTTGTAGGCAAGCCTTTTTAGAGAAGGGGACGAATAGATATTTCTCAATAAGACAGTGGACTATCAACATCCAGCAAAATATGAACCGTATTAGAAAGCTTGTGAAAGGCCATTATCTACTAGAATCACCCTCCTCCAAAGATGAAACCAAAAATCTACGAAGGCAACATTTTGCACGTATCGGGTAGGAAAAACAAGTGATCCATAATGAAGATTAACCTCGACCAAAAAGCAAGGAAGCGTTGCAGGAGCAGAATGAGCCGTACTACGGGTTCAAACACATATTAATTAGCTTGTTTCCCGTCAAAAGACGACGAAATAGATTCCGAAAACCACCCCCAATCAACGAAATATCGCGTTCAGCAATCAAAACAAAAGCAAGGCTAAAACCATCTCTGGCCCCCACTAAACCCTACCAGAACCCGACCAATACAATCGGAAAACTCATCGACTCTCATCCCCCGCCCACGCGCAAAAAAGCCACGGAATTCCTCGGGCGGAAAGCTACCTCGGCGCGGGCGAAGATGAAGGCGAGGTAGTTATTGAAATCGGGGAACTGGCTGTAGTGCTGGAGCTGCTGCCAGATGCGGGACTTGTCGGAGGTGGGAGAGATGTGCTGCTCGAGCAGCGTGCAAATCTCCCGGAGCCCTTCCTCCTTGGGTTGCCACGCTGGTTGCGCCGCCATGCCAGCCGGTGTGCGTCTCGCCGCCGCCGCCGCCGCCGCCGCCGAAGAAGAAGGAGAAGGCCGGGATGAGGCGCCCGATCGTTGGGGATTGACGTCGGCGGGAGATGCGACGGAGGAGGCGGGCGGGTATCGACGGCGGAGATGGCTTGTGCTGACTGGGGAGGCTCTTCGGCGGAGAGAGAGAGAGAGAGAGAGGGACGATCGTGGACTGGGAGTCTGAACCAGTAGAGAGAGAAAGAGGGAGAGAGAGGGAAGGTCCGGGTGAGCTGGTTTTTGGGGGAATAATTGCAATGATGAGGTCAGAATTTCATCGTATTTGCATAATTAGCCCGGGCTTTTCGTGCGCGGAAGGACGGTCGTGAGCGACTATAACCAGCCGGTCTTTCTTTATTATCTTTCTGTCGTGACCAAATTTTCGTATGGATTAGGGCCCCCTGGGAAAAGCTTATCGCTGTGCTCGCCATTAAATAATTGGCAAATAAAAAAAAACATGTCAAAAATCCTAAGCTATATTCACTATATCGCTTTTACATGCATGCTTAGAAATAATAATGGATCACATTCCTAATGGGATTCATGACATAATCGCGAGGAAATAAATATTAAAAGTAAGAAGAATAATTCGAGATACAAGGTTTTATTATGGTATGCCTTTAAACTAAAGCTACGTTTAACTGAGGATTTTTTATTATAATTAGGGCGTAGCAACTACCTATTATAATCTTCGGTTATAAGTATTTACTAGTAGCTATTCATAAATTCAATGCCAAACTACTAATAAAATATGAGCTCAAACAATAAAAGTCCCATAATAATTCAGGGGCATTGCCCTTGTTCCTCATTTACTCACTGGAAAACAAGACCTGCGTATCATCCTATTGATAAGAAGTGCAAACTACAACCAATAATATCTAGATAGTATTTAAATTATCATATCAATGAAATTTTACAACAAAAAATAGTTGTTTTTTTCTAATTGAATAATTTATTAAAATGTATTAATTGGTCTTGGAATCAACTATTGATATTTAAGCTCAGTGTCAACATGGCTAGGTCTCGCTTGATATGAATAATTTGTCCATAGTTCCAACTTGCTTAACTCTCATGTGCTAACAATAATTAAGTTAGAATCATCTCCCTCAACGATGGAATTGGATAATTAGTTAAGCACAAACTCTTAAATCTTTGGTCATAAGTTTGGAAGAGAAGTGGTTCGTGTCACACCAAAGAAGGCAAGGATTTTTATTTAGATAACAGACAAATGAAATTATAATGATCGATCCATTCCAAATAAGGTAAGGGTTCTTATTTTGTCAATGTATCGATGAAATTGTAATGATCCATCCATTATGGAGATATCCTAATTTATTATTACATGGATAAAACTCAATTTGGAACACTTTAAACGCGAAACTATTTATAGCAATCAAGAAAGGTTGATTTTGTTCAGAGTAGCTTGTATCTTTTCGATCATATTATTATCAGTACACGCACATTTAGCATGTCTGGAATCACGTTGGGACAGAAATAAAAAAGACAGGGCACATTTTCGAGATACGGCATCCATTTTTTCATGCGACCTCTTTTTTTCCAACTTAAATGGACCATTCCCACTCATGATGGGTGACGCATCCCATCTCCCATAGAATACAAAAAAAGGGGGGGTAAGAAAAGTACAAAATAGTGGATTTCCAGCTGTACTTGGGCATTATCTCTTTCTCTGGCCTCGAGTGGCGAATCTAGACTCGCTGTCCTACAGCTTCTACCACTACTCAATACTCATGTTTTCTCGTCCAAATATTGATTCAACGATTATCGAGATTAATAATTATCGGATGTCAATCAATCAAAAGATTAATATCACAAGAACCTCTAAGTTGACAAAGCCATAATAATCTATTTCAAACATACAAACCGATATAACTGTGAAAAATTTATCATCAATTAATTTTTGTTAAATTTCACTATAAAAGTGATAAATTAAATGACACGTGGTAATCAATAGGTGTATCGGTTTGAAAGTTTATCATCCGTTTGGTATAGATATATCGGTTTGTGATTATTCATGGTATTAATCAAATTTAACGAAAATTAAAAAATAATAAATTTACGATAAATATATCCGTTTGAGGTTTTTATGAATAAAAATTTAGTTTATAGTAAATTTATTATAAGCATATCAATTTGAGATTTGTAATGTCTAAAAAATTAATTTAAGATAAATTTATTACAAATATATCAGTTTAAAGTTTTTGTGTGGTATTAAACTTTTATTCGAATAGATGTTCCCATGACATTAAAGCAAAAAAAAAAAAAAAAAAAATTAATCAATTGGAGTAAAAGCCTTTTTCATGGAATTGCCGCAAGTCTCGGTGGACGGGCTTGGGCCTCTTCCTGCCCGGCCCGGCCAGCGTTACTTGGGAGAAAACCAGCGGGAAGAAGACGACTTTCTAGAATTAAGGAAGCCTATTAAAGGGAAAGTTCGGACAGCCTACCGATCTGATCTCCATACAAACCTTGGAGCTGCCCACAAACTAACCAGAAAAACCATGAGCCATACCGCCTTGACGAATGTACCCTCACTTTGACCTCCGCACCCTTCCACACGCTTTTGGCAAAATCAACGCGACCGCCGGAGACGCTTCAAGGCCATAATCGACATTTCATCACGAACCAAGGCCTCTTTATATAGTCTCGACAAGAACGAGACTGAAAAGAGCATCGTTTCGTTTCGTTTCGTTTCGTGTTTTAGCTCCCCTGTCGTGAATCTTCATATACCTCCATGAGGCCTCACACGATCGGTTTGTACGTTCAGTTCCTGTGGGATTTCGTCAAGAAGGCCTTGTTTTGGCTGGATAGTGGTCCGAAGATGGCGAAAGGCAAGGTGGCGCGGGTGCAAGCGCGAAGGGCGTCGAAGCGCTCGCTCGCTCTGGCTTTGCTGCTGTCATTCACGGTGGTCCTTCTGTTCTTGCTCGCTTTCGGGATCGTGTCCATTCCCGTGAGAAGAGAGATTTCGCCTCGTGATGGGCCAAGAACCGTCGAGAGGTAAATGCGGTCGTGCGCGCATGCTGTACGTTTTGCGCCTGTCGTTTTGATGAATCGCGCAACGCCGGTACGTGTGCCCACAAAAGTTTGGTGTCGTTTGATGATTTGCAGGGCTGCATTTGGAGGGTTGGGAGAGAGAGGGAAGCAGTGGACTCAGGTTCTCTCGTGGGAGCCCCGAGCTTTTCTTTACCACAATTTCCTGGTTAGTAAAACTGTTCGATATCGCAACAGAGCGTCACGATTTTACCGAGTATCGGTCGGGATTACGATTTCATGTTTCCCAGCATATGATGAATCTTTGTCAAATGCCAAGCTGAGTCGAGATCCTTTGATTTACAGTCCAGGGAAGAGTGTGAGTACCTGATAAGTCTTGCTAAACCTCACATCAGCAAGTCGACCGTGGTCGATAGCTCTAACGGGAAGAGCATGGACAGCGGGTAGATGTCTCCTCGCTCTAAAGCCTCGCCTCCGTTTCATTTTCGCTCAAGAACGAGCAAGCTTCATGCTTTGTCACTTATACTGAAATGGAAATTGCAGGGTGCGCACAAGCTTCGGAATGTTTCTCAATCGAGGGCAAGACAAAATCGTGAGGGCAATAGAGAAAAGAATAGCAGATTTCACTCACATTCCCGTAGGTAAGCCGAGCAATGCGGGCAAAATATTCGGCACGAAAAGTTGGTTTTGACTTTCGAGCATCATTTGCTAGTCTCACATGGCCCTCGCAATCCATCTTCAAAGTTAAAATTTGTGGTCCATCGACTATTTAATTTTCTAGATTTAACCGCCATTCTATGCCAATTTCTATGATCTGCGTATCAATCGGCTTTTTGTTGGGATAGTTTGACTGATGAAGGGAGAAACTTATGCATTTGCAGAGCACGGAGAAGGACTTCAAATTTTGCAATATGGACACGGGCAAAAATACGATGCGCATCATGACTACTTTTCCGACACTTTCAACACTAGGAATGGAGGCCAAAGAATGGCAACGATGCTTATGTATCTGTAAGGATCGTTCTCTTTTTCCAAATGCATGTGACAACAAACACGAAATACAACACCTTTCACATAAATAGTACGCCTTCTTTTATAATGTCCTCCACTGAGTTCCTATTGATGATAATCCAGGAGCGACGTTGAGGAAGGGGGAGAGACTGTGTTTCCAGCTGCTAAGGCAAACTTCAGCGCCGTGCCTTGGTGGAACGAGTTATCAGAATGTGGCAAACGGGGATTGTCTGTAAAACCGAAAATGGGGAATGCAGTACTTTTCTGGAGCATGAAGCCTGACGGCACGCTTGACCCAACAAGTTTGCATGGTTAGTAGTTGCCTGTTCTGGTGATGAAGTTCCCAATTTAGCTCCTGCCCTGCATCGCATGGGAGAACGAACAACCTGTACTGAAATCGGCATTTGGTTAAATAATTTCCCTTGAGAAAAATGCCAAATATGCATTTCCTCATTCGACGTTCTCTACTGTCTATGTCAGGTGCCTGCCCGGTGATCAAAGGGACAAAGTGGTCAGCTCCCAAGTGGATGCGCGTCCAGAAGTATACAGTCTAAGCCATCGTTTAGTACAGGTACTCTTCGATAATCAAAAATCTAATGTTGTCATGATCACATGCGATTCTCATGTACTTTGTCACAAGCATATGTGATCGTTCAGTATTGTTGATAACTGTCTAGACACCCCATAATACATTTAAAGGTGTTTTACTCGATCTTCCCTTGTACTTATCAAGTAGGTGATATCACTCACTATCCCTATGTCCAACTTCGATTAGGATTTCTGATGAAACCATCCTACAAGACAGCCTCAGAGATTTCCACACTACCTATCTCCATAGGAAACAATACTAAAAATTAGACGGATGGCTATTTTCCCCACATATGCAACTAAGGAAGAAATCATCAATTTAAAGGGCATGCATTTCCTCTATAAAATCAAAGTAGAGACAGCATATGGTCATTTTACCATAATTTTTTGTTCTAAACATTGGTGGGTAAAATTACTTGTTTTTTCTGTAAAATATGCGGCCGATCCAAAAGTTCACATCTGATGCTCCCACTCTCTGGAGGGTAGTATAAAAACTCTCACAATCAAGCTGACCAGACTTGATCACTTCAAAAGTTGACATAGGAAATCTGGTTACTTTTTTGTTTTTTTACTCATAATCAAGCAAACGAACATCCACTCACTCTCTGATGGTGAATGCTTGCCAATAATTCTTGTCTAATTATAAGTACTCAGTACATGCAGAATCCTCAGTTACATGGGACTTAAGGTTACAGAGTACAGCCTAAAGATCCATAACCCGTAGAACTCTATTCTTTCCCTTTCCCTCATCCAGAATTCAGATATCATATTCATTCTTCCACATTTTAACGAACCATAGTCAGGCAATGTTTGAATCTAACATGCCTACGCGGAATAACCTTTTTCTTCTTTCAATTACATTGAATTTGGATGTAGCCTGACATGTATTTTTTTTTTCTCCTTTGCAGACTCAACTCAAGGCATCTCCTATACATCTATAATTACAACTCCTGTACATCTCTTTCTGGCAAATTGTTTTGACAATCAGAGTGTAAATTGCCCATATCAGTTACATAACAGGCTAAATTGATTCCCCAATGTACACTAGGAAAGAAACGTTCCTGCATTGATGTTTCATCCCATGATCTTTATAGAAGCTTGTTCTTACAGTTCATTCAGCGCCACTGTATCCAGATCACAGAGTGCAGTAAATAATCTTAATCTTGTAGCATAAAAGATGGAATTATAATGGTCAGTAATTCACAAAATCCAATTCATACCGTGCAGCAGACATCTCCAGAAAGACAGGAACTTTGCACAGCGAGACAAATATAATTTAAGTAGGCATGGTATGCTCATCAAATTATTAGGCAGAGATAACCAACTTCAACAAAAGTCCCACTAACCTCGTGTCTGCTCAACTCCAAATAATATGAGCACCCACTAAGCTGAAACTTTTGCTAGGACTAATCATGTCTTCAAGGTAGGCTGCAATCAGAGAAAGGAATAATTGGGTTTTAAAGAAGAACAGGAATTTATCGCTTATGCAATCAGAGAGAACAGGAAAAATTGTGACCAGTTCACTGACAATTAGGGGCGCTTCTATTTATATCGATCCATACTTTAAACTTTATAAGGAAAATGGAAAGCATTTTAAAATTGCACCCGATTGCATAACTGCAATCTGCTGTGCCTCTATCACCAGCAAGCAGAATAATGAACGTACAAGGTGCTTGATCAACTCAAACAACTTTTCAAAGTAGGGCATTCACATTCAAGACAGCACCTAAAATTAGCACCCTGAAGCTCACAGAAAGAGAACAGAGACGTCCTGGATGTCAAGAGAATCCTCATCCTTGGAGCACACTGTATTTTCAAGGTAACTTGCTAAGCACTGTCGATTAGGACAACACTTACTAATTTATCCTATAAAGGAGCTGTGTACCTTGCTTTGCTCCTTCGACAGCTCAACAACCCAAAAAATGCATACTTGGGCCAGAATTTCAACAAGGCCCAGAGCATCTTGACCATTACGAACAGAGGCATAGGCCAATACGCAAAGAAAAGGTCGCACCAATCAGTTAAATTCCTCCTGCTTGATTCATGCATGTAAATATTGAGCATTTGCAATTCCTCCTATCCCAACACCAATCTTCATTACCACTAGACCATATCAACAACTCCCACATACAGCCTCAGGGAATTAACAAGAACGCATGCAAATCACGCACAGTTCATGACACGAGTAAAACAATATAGTTCATTTATCAACTAAAACAAGAAAAGGAAGTACAATGATATAGTTGACACCATTGCTAAAAGATGACAAATTACCTTCTTCATGCCAAGTCTGCGAAGTTGACACAAAATTTCAGAGAAATCTTCAGGTGGCTGACATGAGAACTGCACATGTTCCCCTGTATAGGGATGTATAAACCTATAAAAGCAACATGCTAGAGTGAACCCAATTGTGACAACTTGCCATCGTCAGAGGCAAAACATTAATGACAATGGTTTAGTTTCTCACCCAAGAGAAAAAGCATGGAGGCAAGGCCTTTCTAGTTTAGAAACCACCTCTGAAAGCTGGCTTTGGCGACCAATTGGTAATTTGGCTTGCAGCAGTGACAATATCATGTTTTTTGTCCCTCCATAAACCTCATCACCCAGTAAAGGAATTCCAACATACTTTGCATGGGCACGAATCTGCCTCAAAAAAGCACTTAAGGGTCAAGGATAATAAAATATCCGAATAAATACATTTCAATGATGTAAGGATAGAGTCATGCAAAAGCTGACATATTAACAGGTAGAGTCAAAAGAGTATGCAGCAGGGGCAAGAACGAGGGAGAAATTGCTATAAGCAGAATTTGCAATGCAGATATACAGGTTACTACAAAGCTAGATAAAAACTAAATACGCATGAAGACATAGAAGTTGTTAGAAAACTGAAGTGCGAGTAGGAGATTGTCAATGTAAAGCATGAAGAAATAAAACCATAGCAGCAATTGTTTTGATCTAAAATCTCTGGATCTGGTTGCACCACCTTTTCGAAACAAAAATACAAAGGATAAAAAGGTTATTTACAAAACCACAAATTAGTTAAAGAGCGATAATAGAAAAGATTGCATTCTTGACAAAGAATGGTGAAATAAAGCAACAAAACCTATTTGCTGCATCAAAAAAAGGTCTGACCAGAAATAGAAGGGAAGGCAAGATGAGAACTTTGTGATACACATATAACAAAAGATGCAAGGCAAAGCTCACTAATCTAGGAATACCAAATTTTTAACTAGCATGCCACTCAAAGCAGACTTCTGGATGCGATACCTGATGAGTACGCCCAGTTTCTAACCTCCACTCGACCAAAGTGGAGCTTCCACCAGCAAGCACTTCAATTACTTTGTACCTGTAAAAATTAACAGATATAAGACTATTTCATGAGACAAGAAAGCCCACCATGAACTCCCCATAGTGCTCATGCTCTCTACAACTATGTACTTGAAGAATTACATACAAAGAACATCTCGAAAACCAATTTTCACCACTTCCAACAAAGCCAACAGACATCTTGAAGGAATAGAAAAGGTGATCTCAACTGATAACCATCACAAACCTCAACTTGCTTAACCAAATTTATGTAACTATTAATTTCTTCAAAGCTCATAAACGAGCATCATGATACACAACAGACCTCTTAAAGCTTGAAGAATCGTTTATGACAATCTCATCAGACAATTAAAACTCAACAGACTCCTGAAATATGACATAACCATCAAGCAATTAGAGTGATGATTACCGCAATTCATACAACTACCAAAATAAAGCGTCCATGAATCACCTACTGGCAGCATAACGTGCCTGACGCCCATTGTTTGGTCCTGGAATAGCAGCCATGCGAATACGGTTGTTTGTATCACGACCAATTGGAACCTCAATGCGGCCAGATGTCGCAGAAGGAACCCCATTTATAAGACTGATGTACACTCTCCGAATGGTATGCATCTTGAATTGCTCGGACAAATGGGCATGGGAACGCTCATTCTATGTCATTGTGGAAGATAATGAGTAGGAATTCTACTAATGAAAGTAAAGTGAAAATATCTGGAGGAACTATTACCTTCGCAACAACTAGCAATCCACTAGTTCCTTTGTCCAACCTGTGTACAATGCCCGGACGCACAGAACCTCCAGATTCAAAGGAGTTAAATCCTTTAGTAGAAGTTTCACAAGCAGTAGAGCTACTAGACTCATCATCAGACACATCCTCGCCCTCGGAAAGAAGTTCTGTTTCTGAAAAAGCAACTGTTGGAAGATGGCAATGATGAAGAATGGCATTCACAAGAGTACCAGAAGCATTTCCAGGGGCCGGATGAACAACCTGGATAGTAAAACAAGAAATCCAATTCAACTCCCCGGCTTCTACCTCACTATGCTCAGCTTCAAGCTTACAAATCACTTGAATTCAAGCGATAGGCCACTTAACCTATTCCAAATGACAGAATCGACCTTAATCAAGTAGGTTTATAATGCTACCGAGCCTAAATAGTGCACTACAATATGCTGCAAACTGAAAATTTTCGGGAGAGAAATACACACCGGTCTCTCAACAACAAATGATCCAGAAATTCTTATAGCAACAGGCATATCTCTGAGATAGAATATAAAGTGCGATACCTATAATGTACAAAATTATGATCATAATAATTCAGTTGGGGGAAATCACCATGTGCGCAGGTTTGTTGACGACAAGCACATGCTCATCTTCGTACACTATGTCCACAGTATATCCTCCGGCTCCGCCCTCAGGGGTTGCAGCTCCGAGATCGTGCAATCCACCATATCTCCAGCTCTGACATTATGCGAGACCTGAAGAAGGAGAAGGAAAGCACGCAATCCACGACTTCTAATTACCGAAATGCTCTCGGCACGGAAAAAAGAAGAAGAAAAATCCCGCTCGAGGTCGGTGCCTCTTTACCTTATCGACGACGCGGCCATTGACGGAGACCAAGCCCGATCGAATGCTCGACTGGACGCGAGCTCTGCTGACGCCGTGTATCCGAGAGGAGATCCAGGCGTCGAGCCTGAGCTTGCCGGGCTTCGCGGCGTCGACCGTCTCCCGCAGCCTGACGCCGGCGTAACCGCTCGCCGGCGCGGGGGCCGGTTCGCGGCTTTCGAGAGAACCGGCGCCGCTCTCCGCCGGAGCCGAACGGGCTCTGAGGGCAGTGAGGAAGCTGGAGCGAGCTCGAATGCTAGGGCATCGGCGGAAGGGGGCGGCGGAGGAGAAGACGGCGGAGTGAGCCGCCGAGCAAGAGGACGCTACATTGCCGAGCAACATTCCGTTCTTCGCAAAGCGCATTGCTCGTTCGTCGGATATTCATATCGGTTCGTATTTCTACTTCTCTTTTACCTTTATTTAATTTAATTAAAGAATTTTGCAGTGTAAGATCTTTAAATTTTGTCGAGGAATGCCATTCGCTTCTATGTTTTTTCTTTTTTCTTTTACTAAGCGAGTGCGATCAAATTATTCATTCACCGTACTTAACTTCTTTTGGCCTAATTCCCTTTTAAAAAAATCCAAACGTTAGGTATAGTCTCAATTTTGTCCCCGAGTATTTTTTATTTAAAAAATCATAAATTTTATGTTCTTTCTCAAATTTGGCATGACCGTTTCTTAATCTAAAAAATTATTTAGTCCAATCCTATATCTATCCCTAATTTTGTTTTATCTAAAAAAATAGCAACTTTTAATTTATTCTTAAATATACTCTGTGATCAACTCTCAACTTAACATGATATCTCCACTTCAATAACAAATCCGCGTCAATAAGGTGGCACGAAAATTTATCTCCAAAATAAAACCATTTTAGGATATTAAAATTAGCCATAACTTGCAGTGAATTAACGAATGAGGGTTGATGAGAGCGGATTTAAGATTAGAGTAAAAGTTAATATTTTTCTGTTAGAAATAATAATTCAAGATAGATTTGGGACTAAATAATAAAAATGAGGGTTTTTCAACAAAGAAAAACTCGCGTGGATTTGGATTGGGTCTAAAGTTTGAAATTTTAATTTTAAACAGAAAAGTTGCAATATAATCTTTTGCATCAATGCCTTCTTGATTTGCTCCCAAGAACCTTCTAATCGAAGTCGGATAGGTGACGAGGTTTGAAACATATTTAAACTCAGTCATTTAAATGAAAAATAACTTTCAGGAAAATATTTTTAGATTTTCGGTCTTTATGAAATGAGTTAAGGAAAATATTTTCCATTAACAAAAAAACAACTATAAAAATTGGGAAAATGTTTTTCCTTTTAAGAAAACGGAAAACATTTTCCATGTTCTTTCTTTTGCCACTCATTTTAGTTATTTATTTTCTTCTTTCTTTTTATAAATTCAAAAAAATTAAATTATTTTTTATTTTATTTCTTTTATTCCATTTTTTCCTTTCTTCTTAGGTCACCAACCACGACAAAGGCTGGCGGCTGGCTATAGGCAAGCTTGAGTGTGGTCGGAGACTAGTGAGGCTTGAGCGTTGCCCAAGAATAGGAGGCTTGGGCCTCACCAAATTGCCAATGCTCGAGTGTCGCTATAAGACGGGAGGTTGTGAAGCATCATTGATCGCATCACCAAAAGACAAGAAGCTCGAGCCTCGCCAAAGGTCAGCGAGCTTGTCACTCAACTCATCGATCATCGCATAGTCAACGACTGATTGAGGAAAAGAAAACAAAAGAAAATAAATAAATAAAAGAAAAAATAAATAATTAAAAATTCATTTTAAAAAGAAAATAAAAGAAAAATACAAAAGAACAAAAATAAAATAAAATATGATCAAAAGGAGTGCATGAAGGAAAATTAAATCAGATACCAAATGGTACAAAATATATTTTGCTTTATTTTTCAGGTTTCAGCCAAATACTAAAAATATTGATATTTTCCTAAAAATTAATTCTTGAAAAATATTCTCCAGAAAACTACATATTTTTGTAAAATGAATGAAATCCTAATGATTGTTGGTTTTTTATGAAAAACCAGTGACATTGAAAAAATCATCTATGTTAGTGATCGGTGTATTGTTTTAGGGAAATAGATTATCAAAGAATATTTTTATCATCAACAAAAACGATATAAACTATCATTTTCCAAAAAAAAATTAATCATTAATTATTCACGAAACAAACACACTTTAGATTTACATTCCCCAAACTCAAATTATTGGACTTTTTCCTTTTCGCAAGATGGTTACATTAATTATGCATAGAAAAAGATTTACAACCTTCCATATAATCATCTTTTTGGAAAACGACTCTTAATTGTAAACGTAATAAATAAATTCCAATCGAAAATCGAGAACGTGCTCAATATGTCGTAATCATCTAAACCTTAAGCTTAGTAAATTGGAAATTTCGAGGCAAAAGGCGTAGTTAAAAAGGGGCTGGTATAAACGCACGTTACCGCGTGGCGAAAATGGTAGTATAGTTCCGCAGACAGGAGAGACATGAAGTCAACTACTCAAGATGCCCACGTAACTACGCCGGACTGGACAAAAGGAAGCGCCTGGAAATCGAGATCCATCTGCTTTGAATTTAACTCTCTCTCCTTCTGCTTTCAATTTAATTCTCTCTCTCTCTCTCTCTCTCTCGTGGCATCGACGACTTGATCGACGACTTGATCCTCGCGTGTTTCATGTCTCGTTTGACCAGCCCCCGATCGAGAGCGTTAGACCGTCAGTCGTGCGTTGTTTCCATGCAGATTCTCCACACTCGCCGCCGGCCACTTGGTATTAAAAAGGCCCTTTAGCTCCCTTGTCTCCATAAATTCGAACCTCGAACGCAAAAGGCTCAATTCGAAGCTCCAGTTCCGGGATTTTCGGGTTTTGCAATGGGGAAGGCGTGGGTTTGGTGCTGCGACGGAGTCTCTGCAATCGTCTTCGCCGTTTCTTATGTCCTCTCCGTCTTCTTCTTAGCTATCGGTTCGTCCAGATTCTTATGCTTTTCTTCATGTTTCCTTAGTCTCGTCGAAAGAAGTTGTGAAGTAAACATGGAGTATCACATGAAAATTACAACTTGGGGAAGACGAAAAAGGATGGGGTCGCTTTTGTAGTTGGTTTCTGCAGTTTTCAGAATGAACGGTTTACTAATTGAAATGTTAAATTGGGGCTTTTTTGAGCATGTTAAGGCAATCATCCACAGAAAAAACACTTCATCACATGCTTTCTCGTTTCTTTGAGGTATCTGACTAGCAAATGTTTCTAATCACTAAGTTTTCATTTCTGTATAGTAGGATGCGGATTTTGATTCTGTGTTAAATTTCCGTTGATCCCCTAATACTCGGTTAACTTAGCAACTGTGCTGACGCCGTGGGACCTCGCTATTTTGCAGTTGGAAGTACATTGGGAGTGGTCGCGGGAGTTCTGATTGGCGTGAAAAGCCAGAACAACCTCTTCTACAGCGTGGGGTATGGAGCAATTGCAGGCGGCATGTTCTTGACTGATGCCTTCAGAATGTCCATTTCTTTTTGGCT
Organism: Eucalyptus virginea; assembly: GCA_014182375.1. Classification (NCBI taxonomy): domain Eukaryota; kingdom Viridiplantae; phylum Streptophyta; class Magnoliopsida; order Myrtales; family Myrtaceae; genus Eucalyptus; species Eucalyptus virginea. Next base: position 34,958,160 of record CM024519.1, on the reverse strand, counting down.
GTCTGATGGTTGTTCGTCCGGCAACGTTCTTCAATCGGTAAGTTCTCAGCTTCTCAAGGCTCGAGCTTGGGTCAGTTGTAACTTCTAAGATACTTAATTCCTAATCCCACATCTGCTCTTAGCAGACTGACTCGACAAGAGTACTTGATGCTGGAGAATTCGTTCAACAGTTGTTGTATAGTCTCATCCTGTCGAGATTAGAGCGGACTCTGGCACATGCAGATAATTTGACCGGCGAGAACACGGCGGACCACGCCAAAGTATCGAAGAATTCGTGCCACAGGATTCCTTGGATTAGAATAGCAGAGGACGACTTGATGGATTCGTCGGGAAATAGAAACTCCTGCTCAATATGCCTTCAGGTTTGTATTCTAGACTAGACACAGATAATTCAACCCACGACTTGTTTTTACCTGGTTTTTATATTCCATTCCATTGCTTGATCCTCATTCTTGTTTACTGATCCAGGACTTCGAATGTAAAGATGAGGCGAGGAGATTGCCTAACTGCTGCCACTTGTTTCATATGTGTTGCATCGATAAGTGGATTTCCAAGCAAAGATCTTGCCCTTTATGTAGAAGTCCCATAGTTTAGGGAACTAACCCGGTTCTGCATTCTTTTCACTCGAGTAGTTTAAGCAGGTCATCCATTCTTTCGTTTCTTGGTTTATTGTTCCAATGCAAAACTCGGGTCAATATGCCACGAGGGAGCATTCAAAATGCAAGACCTGTAAACAAATCCAAATGGAAGGGTCATAATTTGTACTTCGATCCCGACTCCCTTTATATGTACCTATAGTCAGGACAGGCTAAGATGTACAGACTTTTCAAAGATATTCATGGACTTTGCTCTAGCAACTGCTGGCATGTCATATATGCATTCCCTCTTATCCTTTGGAACATACCAAAATATTTTAACATATACCGGGGGACATTAAACCATGATGGCAATGCGTTTGCTTATCGCCCCGCGACAAGCCACTGTCTCCCGCTTAACGCTAAGCATTCCTTTGACAGGTGAGTCGAGTGTTCAAAATGCGTCTCCTCTAAAGGCGAGAACTAAGCGATTCTAGGTGCAGTCCACATATTTTCTGTCTCTACTGTCAGCGATTAGTGCGAGGATTACAAGTATATCTTTATCCCAACTTCTACAAATTTCCTAAACAATTCATTCAACAAATGCAGACCCTAAAATAAAAGGAAGGATTTATTTTTTCCATCCAACAATATATAAGGGAGGAGAATACAAGGACGAATTTGGTTTCTTTGGCTGGAGAAGTTAGTGAAGCATCATAAGTTGCTCCTTAGAGTGGTGACAGCATCAAGATTAATCGTGTTTTGAAATGAACTGATTTTCGTTGCAAGCACACAACTTCTTTATGTTGAGAAAACATTCCCTAAGTAATTTTGAAGATTGACAAAATTTATCCCAAGTAAAGACCTTGATTCTGATGACAAGTATTTTTAGGTAGAAAATTTGATGGGCTATGATCAGACATTATCAATCAACACCAGATTTGTGACTTACTTAATTCCTTTCTTATGTATTCAGTCGGACGGCTAGGAAGAATGCAATATACTCGTGCAACGGCTAGTAGCGATTGGTTAGATTTCCTATCTTATTTATAAGGAGTTCTAAAAGGAAAGCCTTCCAAATATTTCTTGGAAATTCAACTTTCTTCGAACGGTATATTTGAGACGAAATATTCTTTCCAAGATGAAGCACTCGACTTATGGAAACCTAAATTGCTATATGGGTGACCGAATTTATGGGAAGCATCATTCTCGGTAATCTTGAAGCAATTAGACCTTCTAAGCAAGATCCAGGCCAATGGGTAGATTTGGTTGGATAATCCTCCTAAAGATATGTCCAATGGTCAGTTTGGACTGGGAGGAGTATAAGAGGAGGTCTTGAAATTGAAAGAATTATTGCACCTAAGAGAATTTAAGCTTCCAATTCCAAAGTCTAAAGTTGTGATCTAATACATTTGTTTTTGTGAGCAATATTATGTAATTTCTTAGAGGTTAAGAGTGTGAGAAGAGTTATTTACACGAGCTTGAATATTTATAGTTCAAATCTTGTAACTTCTGAATGTTTTTACATAGTGGAATCCAGCCAATGGATTATAACGTGGGAGAGTGGATATAGGCTTGCAAAAACCAAACTAATATAATCTTTTGTATGCAATTCTCTATCCCTTACTCTCTTGATCTTTAATTGCGATAAAATTGGACACGGTAAGATCTAACTATTAAATTCTCTATCACCAGAAGTTGCTTCCTTGCAATATTAGTTTCAATTCTTTAATTTCCACAACATCACATATTCACGCCTCTCTAGGTATTAGGCCACGACAGTTTAGATAACTTTGCGGAGTCACAGCCGAAGTACTGGTTTAGGGTCTTTGCTGGAATACAATGGAGCAGCTCACGAGGAAACATGCGAAGCAAAGTCCAGTGACTGATACATATCGCAAGTGTCTTAGCTCCCTTGCATCGTGAACTTCCTCTCGAGCTGTTCAAGGAACTCCAGACAAAGCTGCAACATCACGAATGGAAATCACTTATCATTATTTAAAAAAAAAAAAAAGTTATTAAGTGGAACACGAACAGGAGGAAGAGGACGAGAGAATCGAAGGAGGACAATCTAGATGACTTATTTTTTACTGAATTGAGAAGGCAAACTTGTAATTTGAAATGTGAATTCATTTTTGTTGCAAACTAACGGTACATTTTGAGCATTTAGTATCACTTCAAAAACAACATGCTACCGGACATTTGATTAATTAATAATTCAGTTTAAGTAGCTAATAAATTATGATAGTGAAAGAGGGAGAAAAAGGAGGTAATTAAAGTGTGTAATAAATATCAATTCCCATATTGAAGATTATGAATCACATGTATAGATTAATTAAAGGTTGTGTGTACTAAAGGCAATTTGAGCATTCCAATGTGTAGTAATCATGTCATCCATGGCACTATCATTATCAATTCAGTAGCACTTTATAACGAGACTCTCATTAATCTCATGTAATACAAGGGCACTATATCTAGTGTAAGAATTATAAAGTGCTAAGCATACTTTATCCATCGTAATTCATATTCAACATAAGAGCTATATATCTGACATACTGATGATGTTTTGCTTAAATTTTAGTAGGAAATTTTATTTCCATATAACATAATAGCTGCTCATATAATGAAAGGAAAAATTTAGGATGTCACAATAAATGTGGTTTAACTGGTCATCATAGAGGACGTGCAAGGTAAGATCCTCAATAGGCACCGGGCTATCATAAAAGGTGAGCTGATCAACAATCAATTTGAGGTCACGGGGAATTTCAAAAATAGATTTTGAGCGGCTAGTAGATAGTTGTAACCCTTCCTTGAGAGTCATGACCCAAGCATGAGAACAATTGGCATACAGAGACAAGTGAAATTATAGTTTCAAAGACTGACATGAGAATAGCGTGGCAGAGAAGCTGGTCTTGATGGTTCCAAGGAACATATGCTAGGTTGTGTTCGATGATTTTCCCCGTCAAAATATCGTGAACGGTTTTGGCTGGTTGTGGGAGAAAGCCGTCAATGTAGCCCAAAAGATCATAACCCACGAGCAAGGACGTGAATTGGGCACGCCATGAAGTGTAGTTGGATGGCGAGAGATTGACGGACAGTTGGACGATTGAGTTGATGGCGATTAGGGTCGGCCTTTTGGCATAGTGGAAGGAGAAGACAAAACAATTACCTGAGTAGTGTTTTCGGCCGTGATAGGATTGTTTACTCCCTTTGAGTATTTGGAGCTCTAATACCACATGTAATGAATATGAATTGTAGAGTAAAAGGATGAGCTTCATTGAGATGTTGTATAATATATGGACGTGCATGAGTGTTTTTATACAAATAAAAAACAAATAAATTTAACGTATATGGTGGACTTTGACCGGTTGTTAACTCAATCTTAAAGATTACAACTTGAGTTTTGAATTGAAAATTCTATCTCCATATTAAATGCAAGCAAATTATTTATTCATTGTACATTAACTTTTTTTTTGGCAACAAAAAGTCGCAATACAATGTTTTGCATCAATAACTTTTTGATTATCTCTCGAGAATTATGAAATGATGAGGTTCAAAAAACATTTAAGAGTTCATTTCTTTGCAAAAAATCAATAATTTTGAAAATTTTTTTTTTTGGTTAATCAACTGTATAATTTGCGGAATGAATTAAAATAAGTATATTTTCATTCTCAAGGAAAATATTTTCGGTTGTTTTTAATAATGAAGATATTTTCCAATAATTGATTTTTCTAAACAATATAAAGGATCATTTTTGGACAATATTTCCGAAATTATTGATTATCCGTGAAACACACTCCCAGTCTAAACTCAATTACATTCCGTATGACAAAAAAAAAGAAAAAAGATTTAGAACCTTCCAAGTAATTATGCTTTCGAAGTTTTTAGAAAAGGAATCTTAACGGCAAATGCAATAAATGTTACAATATAAGTAATACTAATATCAGCTAATCTCATCATAAGGCTACTCATACATATCATGCATTAGGTGAACTCTATTTCCCGGTCCAAATCGACCCAATATAGATCCTGGCGTGGCTAATCGAAATTCGTAAATTTGCTCAATACATTCCAATCGTCTGAACCATTGACTTAATGGATTGAAAATTTCGAGGCGAAGACTTAGTTAAAAAAAGACAGGATGAATAATCGCACGCGGCCGCAAGATTCCTACGTAACTTCACCAGTCTGGATGACGGAGCAGAGAAAGGATTTCATTTGACCACCTGAAGTCATCTGCTTTGGTTTTACACTCTCCCTCTCTCTCAAAGTATTATATGACTTGATCGACGACTTGTCCGAAGTCGTTCTCCTCGTGGGTTTCATGCCTGGGATGATGTCTTTCTTGACCAAACCCGTACGCAAGCAACGACGTTGGGTGTCATTTGCAGTATTTCCACGCATACTGTCCACATTCAGCGACGCCTTCGTATTAAAAAGCTCTTCCCCTTCCTCGTCTCCATGGATTCAGCTTCGAACGCAGAGGCTTGATTCCAAGCTTCCTTCCGGGGTTTTGAATTATGTCTATCGAGAAGGTGTGGGTTTGGTGCTGCGATGGAGTCTCTGCAATCATCTTCACCGTTTTTTATGCAGTCTCCATCTTCTTCTTAGCTATCGGTACGTCCAGATTCTTAGCTTTCTGCTGGTTCCTTAGTCTCGTCGAAAGAAGTTGCAAATTAAACATGGAATATCGCATGAAAAATGCAGCATGGAAAAGAAGAAAAAGGAAAGAGCACTGCACTTGAGAATCTTCATTCGAAAATATAAATCGGTGTCATTTTTGTAGTTTATTTTTTAGAATTCTCTCGAGTGTATGAGGTCATACGGACTCCATCATATGATTAACTTGACTTCGCTAATTGAAATGTTAAACTGGGCTATTTGAGCATGTTAAGGCAATGACTGCACAGGACCTGACAAGAAATAACAACCATTCATCACATGCTTTCTAGTTTCTCTAAAATATCTGACTAGCAAATGTTTCTAATCACTGAGTTTTCGATGTTCCATATAGTAGGACGTTGATTTTTGGTTCTGGGTTAAATTCCATCGACCCCTGATACTCATTTATCTTAACAATTGCCATGACGCCGTTGGACCTCACTATTTTGCAGTCGGAAGTACATTGGGAGCATTCGTGGGAGTTCTGATCGGCGTGAAAAGCCAGAACAACCTCTTCTACAGCGTGGTGCATGGAGCAATTGCAGGCGCCATGTTCTTGACTAATGCCTTCCGACTATCCATTTTTTTCTGGCTGTCTGATGGTTGTTCGTCCAGCAACGTTCTTCAATCGGTAAGTTCTCGGCTTTTCAAGGCTCGAGCTTGGGTCAGTTGTAACTTTTCTAAGATACTTAATTCCTAAAATCCCGCATCTGCTCTTAGCAGACTGACTCAACGACAAGGTACTTGATGCTGGAGAATTAGTTCAACAGTTTTGTATAGTCTCATCCTGTCAAGATTAGAGCGGACTCTGGCACATGCAGATAATATGACCGGCGAAACACGGCGGACCATGCCAAAGTATCAAAGAATTTTTTGACGGGATTCTAGGATTAGAATAGCAGAGGACGGCTTGATGGATTCTTCGGGAAATAGAAACTCCTGCTCAATATGCCTTCAGGTTTGTATTTTAGACTAGACACAGATAATTCGACCCATGACTCGTTTTTACCTAGGTCTTATGTTCCATTCCTTTGCTCAATCCTTGTTCTTGTTTACTGATCCAGGACTTCGAATGCCAAGACGTGGCCAGGAGACTGCCTAACTGTTGCCACCTTTTTCATTTGCATTGCATTGAGAAGTGGATTTCCAAGCAAAGATCTTGCCCTTTATGTAGAAGTCCCATAGTTCAAGTGAATTAATCGGGCATGCACATAAGAGTGATTGCTATTGAAGGTGCAACTCTTCAAAAAAATATAAGGCACTTATTGAAGGCACCTACTGATAGCTTGTATAAAGAGCACCACAGATAACAAAGTTGTATTATATCCTCCATTATATAAATTACATTAAGACTAAAGTCGGTTAAATGAGTAAATGAGAAAAATCAGATTTCTTCATTTCTCCTATTTCTGCAATAATCATTTTCTCAAAGTTATATCTATGAAAAGTTGTATGTCTTCATCTCTCTTGTTGTGAAAAATACAAAGATCTAAGATTCTTTAATTCAAAATTTGGAAAAAGAATCATACTATTGCTAACAATTGATATAGAGCATGATTTAGAATCTTATAATTTTCCGATTATAAAAAATATATATGGTTTTGTTAATGATCTCCCATTAATGCTCATAAAAAAGATATATATAGATCAAATTGATTTATACAATTACTTGCTTAATGAAATCACACATAAATTACTGTTTGGGTTTAGTGCTCTTAGTGTATATATATTTTTATGTTTTCTAGCACGTTAATTGTTTTGTTATATGTATTCATATATTTATATATGATTTGATATATATACTTATGACATCATAATGTATAATTTGATTATTATACCTTTATGACGATTTTAACATGAAAATGAATAAATATTAACATTTAGAGATAATAAAATTATGAAACAATTATTGCTTTTTATAACTTAAAATTCAATTATGAATGGTTTGTCAGTCACCAAAGTGGCCAAACCCTAAGGTCTCTTGAATTTTCAAAATTACATAATTTTTTATTTAATTACCCATGATTTATTGACGCTATAACTAAAATTAATATGTTACAAATTCTTATTAGTGTAATGGGTATCTTAAAGTTCCTTCATTATAAGAACTTAGGGATTCACCCAAAGGTTAATCAATTTCTCATAATTCATGGACCTAATCGTTGGTAATTATTATGTCTTGTTAAATTTGTTTGGAAAGATAGTAAGTAAATTTTAATAAGACGTATTTATAATTACCAAAAAAAAGTTATTAGCATCATTGTGGTTATGTTAATTTATTACATGATAAATCTCAATTAATGAATGTAGTTGAGGTGTATATTAAAGAAGTTGAGAGGCAATAAATAATAAATGTGAAAATAGTGAGGTCAAATAGAAGGGGTCAATGTTGTGGAACGTAGAATGAATTGAGACAATATATGAGTTTATTTGCTAAATTCCTTAAAAGACAGGGTATTTGTACTCAATACAAGATGTTAGGTACACCACAAAAAATGGCGTAGTAGAAAGGCATACTCATACTTCAATGGAAATTGTTAGGAGTATGGTGCGTTATTCATCTTTACCCTTATTCTTGTAGATGCATGCATTAAAGATTTCTATGTATTCATTATATAAGGTTCTTAATAAGGCAATTCCAAAGACTTATTTTGAACTATGGATGGGAAGAAAAACTAGTTTACCACACTTGCATGTTTGGGGTTGTCCACTAGAAGTAAGAATTTACAATTCACATAAAAAGAAATTAAATTTTGGAACAATCAATGATAACTTCATTGGTTATATGGCAAAATCCAAAGGTTATAGATTTTACCATCCTAATCATGATACAAGAATTGTTAATCTAAAAATGCTAGGTTCATTGAAAATGGTGACTTTAATAGGACTTAAAAAATGCTCGATGTTTGCATTTAACAAGTTAGGGTGGAAGTTCCTACTCCCAGAACTGCTAAAGTTGTTCCTAATATTACAGTTCAACCTAATAATAATCACAATTAACAAATAAACGACCAAACACTTCATAATGAAAATGTCAATAATGAACCTACAATAATTGAGCCATAAGAAATAACATTACTAAGATCTCAAAGAGAAAGGAGGTCTAGTTATTTCTAATGACTATGTGGTTTATCTACAAGAATTAGAAATTAATTTAGAAATTAGTAATAGTCCAAGTCTATTTTCATGAACCATAAAATATGATGATTTTTTAAAATTATTTAATGCCATGAAAGAAGAGTCAAAATCTATGGATCATAATCAAGTTTGGATCTTGTTGAATTGCCTATATGTTATAAAAATTTCAAGTGTAAATAGGTCTTTTAGACTAAGCACGACTTAAAGGTGACATTGAACTATATAAAACTAGAATTGTTAGTAAAGATTTTGTTCCTTTCATTACGATGTAGAGTTATAGCAAATAGATGTTAAAAATGCATTTTTAGAGGAAATTAGAGGAAGAGGTTTACATGGACTAACCTGAAAAATTTCCAATTAAATGAAAGGAACACATGGTGTATAAGTTAAAGAGGTCAGTTTATGAACTTATACAAATTTCCCAATTATGGTATCTTAAATTAAATGATACCATAACATTTTTTTAGATTTTAGGAAAATATTGTTGGTCGGTATATTTATGTACACACACATAAAAATGTATTTAGGTCACTAGGAGCAAGTTCATTTTTCTAAATTCCGTATGTTGATGACATTTTGCTTGCTATAATGTTATTGTTTGTTACATGAAATCAATATTTCTCTTTAAGAATTTTGAAATGAAATATATGAGAGAGGCAATATATGTGATATGAATAAAAATATTCCACGATAGATGATAACAATTGTTAGGGATGTCTCATAAATTCTACGTTAATACATTTTTAGAGAGATTTAATTTGGATAAATGTTCAGCGGGAGTAATTCCTATTCAAAAATGAGACAAATTTAGCCTTATGCAATGTCCGAAAAAATGAATTGGAACAAGAGCAAATGAAAAAAAGAATTATTTATAAATCTGTTATTGGGAGCTTAATGTATACTTAAATTTGCACCAAACAGAAATCAATTCTACTTTTGGAATACTAGGTAGGTATCAAAATGACCCAGGATTAGGTCAATAGAAAATGGAAAAGAAAGTTCTCGGATATTTGCAAGGAAATAAGAATCATATGCTCACTTATAAAATATCGAATCATCTTGAGGTGATTAAATATTTAGATTCAGATTTAATCGATGTGCCTATACAAGAAAATCAATGTTTGGCTATTTGTCCCTTTTTGCTAGAGGGGCAATTTCATGAAAAAATACAAAGCAATCAATCTTTGTTGCATCCACTTTGGAGGTTGAATTTGTGATATGATTTAAGGCTACTATTCATGGGTTACGCCACAGAACTTCATTTTAGGGCTTGTTATTGGCAATAGTATTGTCAAGTCGCCAAAATTTATTATGATAACTTCACAACATATTTCTTTTCTAGAAATGATTTAAACATGCGAAAATTAAATATTTGTCCGCTATACAAGAAGTTTAGTAATAGAGAGTTTCAATTTAGCCCTAACAAATTGAGTACATTAGCATGAACTTTGTGTGTAGATCCCTTAGCAAAAGGATTATTGCTCAAAATATTTAATGAACATGTTGAAAAGATGGGCATTATTGGACGTCAGTAATAATATTGTATTATGATTCTATTAAGTTTATTTATGTGACACTCCGAGCTCATTTATATGTTTTTTATATTTCTTATATTCTATTTAGGATGCACAATGGAAATAAATAAATGTTTAACAGAATAGTCTGTAACAAAGACATTACAATTGGACCATTGTTGTACTCCTCATTTATAGGTCATGTTAGGTAGAGAGTTATAGTTATAGTACATGAAAGAGACCATATCAATTAATGACATAAAACCGCTATGACTTGCTTTAGTTTTCGTTACGTTATAGCCAATCAAGAAGGTAATAGCATAATGTTATTGTGCATATTATGGTCTTGATTAAGTCATGAAACAAAGGTCATATGGGCAAATGGGAGAAATTAAGAATAATTATGTCTTACATGCTTTTATTAATTGAAGGTTTAATAATTTTGAATGCTAAAAAAACTCATTGGTTATGAGAATGTGCAACTCTTTAAAAAATGTGTTTTAATGGAATGTGCTTTTAAAAAGACGCCTCATTGATCATGAAAAGCAAAGTTATATTCTATTCTTCTATTGAATAAAATATATCAAAACTAAAGTGAGTTAAGGGAAAAATCGGATTTCTTCATTTTTCCTATTTTTGCAATAATTCTTTTCTCAAAATTATTGTTATGGAAAAATGTATATTTCCATCCCTCTTGTTGTGAGGAAATCATGAAGATATAACGTTCTTTAATTTAGAATTTCTGCAAAAAGAATTATATTATTGCTAGCAATGCATTCTTTCATTTTGAGTAGTTTAAACAGGTCACTCATTCTTTAATTTCTTCGTCTATTGTTACGTTGCAAGACTCTGGTGAACATGCTGTGAGGGAGCTTTTGCATTCCAAGTTCCAACTGCAACGTGCGTAGACATATCCAAACAGAAGGGTCACAACTTGTAATTACACACGACTCCCTTCAATATGCACCCGTATTTCAGAATAGACTACGATGTCTGGACTTGTCGAAGATATTCATGACAATGCTCTAGCAACAGATGTCACTATCGCAACTGCGTTTACCCTCTAATCCCCTTGGAACGTACCCAGAATAAATCTAACCTATATCCGAAAATATCAAGCCACGACAGGTGGCGAATGCAGCATCCATGGCTCCTGAATTAATCTCGCCGTGAACACTATATTATATTAACAGGTAGCTGAGCGGTCATAACATGTCCACTTCAAAGATGAGAATTAAAAAACTATAATTTCTGTTCACATCCAACAAATGTCAACAAATTTATATGTACCTACCGGCAGCGTTTCTATCGTGATTCAGACGGGATCTTTGCAATCATATCGAGACGCGTGAAAACGAAATTATTAGAGAAAATAAAAAGAGGTACGATAAAGGACATAAAAAGATTGACGTGGTTTGGTCTCAATGTCGATGTCTAAGTCCACGGGAGGAATCAACCGTCAATAATATGCTGATCAATAAGAGAATCACACGATTATAGTTGCTTGTACACTCGAGTATATTCCAGCCTTATAACTTACATTCGAAATCCACAGTGTTTAATCAAATTTAAGACGCTCGGGATGGACGTAAATATTCTACGCAAAAAGACACGGTGTTCGGAGCAGCTGTTCCTCTTCTTCTTCTCTGTGCTCTCGCTTCACATGTTGAGAGCTCACATCAAGATCTCTTTAGATATATAATACACGGGGAGGAGCTGAAGAAATCATTTACGTGCCCAAGAATTCATGTTCCATGCTGTCTCCACGAAACTCCAAAGGAGGGAATAGTCTTCTTCATTAAATAATTGTAGCTTGCGGAAGTCTTGTCTTGCGGTCAAGCAGAAAACAAAAATTACTCACCCCCAACAAACATGGAAGAAGAAACAACAAGTGCAACCGAGACAACATGATCCCACTAAATCCGTGGATGACCAGCCTACTCATTCATCCAGCTAGCACCCATGCACATAATTAATGCAGGAAACGACAAAACAGAAACAGCCGGTCGGACCTTACTTGTCCGGTCACCCGCATGGTCGCTTGCTTTGATTTTGGACCTCGCTTGCTCGTCGGGCTCTAACTCGATACATGATGTAGCGGTTCAAGTGTATCTTTCGCTCAACTTATACAAGTTTCCGAAACAGTTCATCCAACAAATGCAGCCCTGAAAATAAAACACAAAGCTTGAAGCCTTGAACTGTTCGAAAGTCTTCGCTGGTATCCGGTGGAGAAGCTGCCGGGGGAATATGCGAAGCAAACTCGATGTCCCCCCCCGCCTTCCCGAATTTCCAAGTCGAGCTGCCCGAGGCACTCCAGATAAAAGCTGCAATATCACGATTAATAATCACATATTATTATTTCAATGGATCAGTTCAAAACCTTGTTTGAATTCTTAGTGAGAAAAAAATGAAATGAATTTAGAGTTGGGTCGAATGAATAAATGGATAGATGCAATATCACGATTAATAATCACATATATTATTTATTTATATATATATATTTATTTATATTTTTTTTTTTTCTTTTTTTCTCTTCGCTTGGCCACTTGCCATGGCAAAGGCGATGACCGGCCACGGATGAGCTTGAGCATCTCTTGAGGCCAGTGAGGCTCAAGTCTCGCCAAATCAACGACATTTGAGCATCGCGAGAGGACGAGAGGCTCGAGCCTCACCAAACCGATGATGCTCGAGCGTCGCCACAAGACAAGAAGCTTGAGCCTCGCTAGAGGCCGGTGATACTTGAGTGTCGCTAGAGGCCGACAAGCTTGTCCGTTAGCTCGTTATTTGTTGCCGTGACTGACCGATTGAGGAGAAGAAAACCAAAGATTTTTTTTTTTAAAAAAAAAGAAAGAAAGAAAAAGAAGACAAAAAAAAAGGAAAAGAAAAATAAAATTAATTAAAAATTCAATTTTTTAAAAATAAAATATGATCCAAGGAAAATCAAATTAGATATCAAATGACGGAAAATATTTTCCACTTTATTATCATATTTCAATCAAACACAAGAAATTATTGTTATGGAAAATAGATTCTTGAAAAATATTTTTCAAAAATAATACATTTTCTGTGAAATGAATGGAGCCTTAATAATTGTTGGATTTTTTATGAAAAATGAATGATTTTGAAAAAAATCTTTTTTTTTCATGAAAAATGAATGATTTTGAAATAATCTTTTTTTTTTTTTCATTTTTTGGTGATCACCATATTGTTTTAGGGAAATAAATTATTGAAGAATATTTTTATCATCAAAAACGTTTGGATATAAATTACTGTTGATAACAGAAATATTTTCTGTCGATTAATTTTTCAAGATGATATAAACGATTATTTTTCAAAAAAGTATTAATCATTGATTATTTATGAAGCAAACACACTCTAAATTTACATTCCCAAACTCAAATGATTAGACTTTTCTTTTTGACAAAAATGGTTAAATTATGTATAGAAAAAGATCTACAGTTTCCCATATAATTATCTTTTTGGAAAACGACTCTTAATTGCAAATGAAATAAATAAATTCTAACAATAATTCGTGGATTTCGAGTCAAAAGGATTAGTCAAAAAGGGTTGGTATAAACGTACGTAACCGCGTGCGAAAAGGGAAGAGAGTTCGGTAGACGTGAAATCAACTGGTCAAGATGCCCACGTAACTTCACTGGTCTCGACTCTTGACAATGGAAGCACCCGGAAATCGAGATCCGTCCGCTTTGGTTCTCTCTCTCTCTCTCTCTCTCTCTCTCTCTCGTGGCATCATACGACTTGATCGACGGCTTGTCCGAAGTCGTTCTTCTCGCGCGTTTCACGTTCGGGCTCATCTCTCGTTTGACCAGACCCCGTTCGCGAGGGGCGTCCGAGCGTCAGTCGTGCGGTATTTCCATGCAGATTCTACCCCCTCGCCGCCGGCCACTTCGTATTAAAAAAGCTCTTTCGCTCCCTCGTCTCCATGGATTCGAACCTCGAACGCAAAAGGCTCGATTCTAAGCTCCGGTTCCGGGAGTTTTAGGCTTTTGCGATGGGGAAGGTGTGGGTTCGGTGCTGCGACGGAGTCTCTGCAATCGTCTCCGCCGTTTCTTATGCCGTCTCCATCTTCTTCTTAGCTATAGGTTCGTCCAGATTCTATGCTCTTCGTTATGTTTCCTTAGTCTCGTCGAAAGAAGTTGTGTAGTAAACATGGAGTATCAAATGAAAATCACAACTCGGGGAAGAGGAAAAAAAGGAAAGAGCATGGGAATTATAAATGGGTGTCGCTTTTGTAGTTACTTTTTGCAGTTTTCAGAATGAACACTTTACTAATTGGAATGTTAGATTGGGCTATTTGAGCATGTTAAGGCAATCATCAATTACCAAATCAGAAATAACACTTCATCACATGTTTTCTGGTTTCTTTAAAGTATCTGACTGGCAAATGTCTCTAATCACTAAAGTTTGTCGTGTTCTGTATAGTAGGACGTTGATTTTGATTCCGTGTTAAATTTCCACTGACCCCCTAGTACTCGATTAACTTAACAACTGCGATGACGCCGTGGGACCTCACTATTTTGCAGTCGGAATTACATTGGGAGCATTTGTGGGATTTCTGATCGGCGTGAAAAGCCGGAACAACCTCTTCTACAGCGTGGTGTATGGAGCAATTGCAGGCGGCACGTTCTTGACCAATGCCTTCAGAATGTCCATTTCTTTCTGGCTGTCTGATGATTTTTCGTCCAGCAACGTTCTTCAATCGGTAAGTTCTCAGCTTCTCGAGGCTCGAGCTTGGGTCAATTGTAACTTCTAAGATACTTAATTCCTAATCCCACATCTGCTCTTAGCAGACTGACTCAACAAGAGAACTCGGTGCCGGAGAATTCCTCCAACAGTTGTTGTATAGTCTCATCCTGTCGAGATTTGAGCGGACTCTGGCACATGCAGACAATATGACCAGCGAGAACACGGTGGAACACGCCAAAGAATCGAAGAATTCGTGTGACAGGATTCCTAGGATTAGAATAGCAGAGGACGACTTGATGGATTCGTCGGGAAATAGAAGCTCCTACTCAATATGCCTTCAGGTTTGTATTCCAGACTAGGCAGAGATAATTCGACCCAAGACTCGTTTTTACCTAGTTTTTATATTCCATTCTATTGCTTGATCCTCAGTCTTGTTTACTGAAGCAGGACTTCGAATGTAAAGCCGAGGCGAGGAGATTGCCTAACTGGTGCTACTTGTTTCACCTGCGTTGCATCGATAAGTGGACTTCCCTCATTTGGCAATGAAGCTGATGTAGGGTCTGATTCGCTATAGTTTAAGTGAATTAACCAGGTTCTGCATCCTTTCACTGGAGTAGTTCAAACAGGTCACCCAGTCTTTCGTTTCTTGGTCTATCGTTTCATTGCAAAAGTCAGGTCAATTTGCCGTGAGGGAGCATTCAAAATGCAAGACCTGTAAACATTCTAAACGGAAGGGTCATAAATTGTACTTCGAGCCCACTCCCTTTACATGTACCTGTAGTATGGACAGACTAAGATGTATATAGACTTGTCAAAGATATTCCTCTAAAAGGAAGAACTGAGAAATTCTAGGTGCAGTCCACAAATTTTCTCTCGACTGTCAGCGATTAGTACGAAGGATTATAAGTATATCTTTCTCCCAACTTCTACAAATTTTCGAAACAGTTCATTCAACAAATGCAACCCTGAAAATAAAAGGAGGGATATATTTTTTCATCGGACGACAATGTATAAGGGAGGAGTACGCGAGGACGAATTCTGTTTCTTTGGCTGGAGAAGCTAGGGAGCCATCACTAGCTGCTCCTCAAAACTGGTGTTTGTTCTGGCAAGCCAACAAATGAGATGAGAGAGCATCGGCGAGTGGTGACAGCATCAAGATTAATCACGTTTCGAAATGAACTGATTTTGGTAGCAAGTGTAAGACTAATTTTAAATAAAACCTTATGATCTCGATCTATCATTCTCAAACAAATGCGTGCATAATTCGAGATTAATTTGCGTAAACGTAAAGATCGATATATCTCCGGCCATTGATGAAAATTTGCAAATGTGAAAAACCCTAAAACCTTGGACGGATCATGAGCACAATCAATCTGCTAATATGGAAACACCAGATTTGTAAGATTTGTAAGTCATGTTCCACTAGCCAATACTCCTCAAACGTGATGGTGTGTTTTCTGTAATGATAGAGTTTGAACTAGATGACCTAACGATTTATGATATTTCTTACGTTACCGATGTCTTCCATCAAGACCATTATGGTAACATATTATTAGACAAATATCACGTAATAAACGCGGGTAATAAATTAGGCAATAAATTAGAATTAATTGGAAATACAATATTGAGATCACATTTAAAATAATATAATATATTACAACAACAAGCACGCAACTTCTTGAGATAACTTTTGTGGAGTCACGGCTGTTGTACTGGTCCAATGTCTGCTGGAATACGGTGGAGCAGCTCGCTAGGGAACATGCGGGTGTCTTAGGACCCCCGCGTCACGGACTTCCTCTGGTAATTGTTCACGGAACTACAGATAAAGCTGTTATTTTGAAAAAAAGTTATTGAGTGGAACACGAACAGTAGGAAGAGGAGGAGAAAATCGAAGCAGGACAATCCAAACGGTTTGTGCGAGAGAGAGAGAGACCGGATCCTCAGAAATTAGAGCTTCTTCTCCAACTACGGTTTTCATAGCTTTGAACATATTTCTCAACTGCATAATGAACCTTGCTGAGCGAACGGCACCGTTATTCCTTGTGAATAACGTTGCCTTTTTTACCACAGAGTCCCATTGACATCCAATTGGCAACCGGATACTGATTCTAGACAGAAAGACCTCAGATATGGACACTATTTCTTTCTTCCAAAAAGGATATGAAAGCCATAAGAACTAATCCGTGCAGGTGAACTTTTTTATACTTTGAATAACTACTTAAATATTAAACTTATTTGAGGAATGAATAGAATTATTTAGATTTATTTAGAATTAGACCACATAGAAGTGATTTTCTTGTTAATTTTCTATTTGTAGACTACTTATCTTTTACTGAATTTAGAAGGAAAAAATTTGTATTCTGCCATGTAACTTCATTCTTGTTGCAGATTAAACATTGTCATAAGTGCTTCAAACTATTGGTGCATTTTGAGCCTTTAGTATCACTTCAAAAACAACATGCTACCAAACATTTGATTAATTAATAATTCAGTTTAATTAGCTAATAAATTATGATTATGAGAGAGGGAGAAAAAGAAGTTAACCGAAGCATGTAATAAATATCAATTCCGATATTGAATATTATGAATAACATGCATAGATTAATTAAAGGTTGTGTGTATTGAAGGCAATTTGAGCATGCAATGTATAGGAATCAAGTCATCCGTGGCACTGTCCTAATATCCTCAATTTAGTGGCACTTTATAATGAGACATTCATTAATCTCATATAATATTAGGGGCACTAGATTTAATGTACGATTTACAAAGTGCTAAGCATACTTTATCCATTGTAATACATATATAACGTAAGAGTTACGTCTGACATACCGATAATGTTTTGCTTAAATTTTCATAGGAAATTTTATTTCCATATAACAAAATATTGCTCACCTAATGAAAGGAAAAATTTAGGATGTCACAATCCATGTGACCTTAGAGTCTATAGACAAGAAAAGTGCGCAACTGCAGGTGTGGCTTTGATCCAAGCTATGATGATAGGCCAGTTGATTCAAGTGATAAATTTGTTGGTGTGGTCGCTGATTGTGCGGGGGACCTCCACATAATAATTGGCAATCCAAACGTGGAGATCGGTAGTGGTGTTCTCACGCACGAGAAATTCTTCATTAGCAACTAAAGGTGATATCTGGCAGAACTCATAATTTGTTATGGAGCTCTTCATAGGTCAAAGGGGTGTCGCAGGTGCAATGGACGCTGATATCTGGCAGAACTCATGCATGAAACCATTGAGGACATGCGACGTGAGATCCTCAATAGGCACCGGGCAATCACAAAAGGTGAGCTGATCAACAATCAATTTGAGGCCATGGAGAATTTCAAAAATAGATTTCGAGCGGCTAGAGGATGGTTGTAAACTTGTAGCCGTTCCTTGAGAGTCATCACCCAGGCACGGGAACAATTGGCATACGGATTCCCGATGAGTTTCATTGAGATGTTGTACAACATATACCCGCGCACGAGTGTTTATTTACAAATAAAAAACAAACAAATAAAATATATCCATATTAAATGCAAGCAAATTATTTATTCATTTTACATTGCTTCCCTTTTCCTTTTTTTTGCAACAAAAAGTTGCAGTACAATCTTTTGCATCAATGCCTTTTCGATTTCCTCTCAAGAATCTTGAAATGACAAGATCCAAAAAACATTTAAGAGTTTATTTCTTTCACGAAAAATCAATAATTTTGATAAAAAAAATTCAGATAATCGACTGTATCATTTGCGGAATGAATTAACGAAATATATTTCATTCTCAAGGAAAGGATTTTGGGTTGTTTCTAATAATGAAGAAATTTTCTAGTAATTGATTTTTCAAACGATATAAAAGATCATTTTTGGAAAATATTTCCGAAATTATTAATTATTCACGGAATAGAAACACTCTTAGTCTAGCTTACACGAATTAAAATGTTTAGACTTTTCTTTTTTTAAGAAAATAACTAAAACTCAATTACATTCTGCATGACAAAAAAAGATTTAGAACTCTATTTCCCGGTCCAAATCGACCCCATATAGATCCTGGCGGGCTAATCGAAATTCATGAATTTGCTCAATACATTCCAATCATTTGAACCTTGAACTCAATAAATTGGAAATTTCGAGTCAAAGACTTGGTTAAAAAAAGATTGGATGAATACATCGCACGCAGCCGCGTGGCGAAAATGTTAGGCCGTACCGAAGACATGAAGCCTCAACTACTCAAGATTCCTACGTAACTTCACCGGTCTGGACGACGAATACCCGGAAATCATCTGCTTTGGTTTTACACTCCCTCTCTCTCACTCTTAAAAGTATTATATGACTTGATCGACGACTTGTGCGAAGTCGTTCTCCTCGTGTATTTCATGCCTGGGATGATGTCTTTATGACCAAACCCGTACGCAAGCAACGACGTTAGCGTGTCATTTGCAGTATTTCCACGCATACTGTCCACATTCAGCGACGACTTCGTATTAAAAAGCTCTTCCGCTTCCTCGTCTCCATGGATTCAGCTTCGAACGCAGAGGCTTGATTCCAAGCTTCGCTCCAGGGTTTTGAATTATGTCTATCGAGAAGGTGTGGGTTTGGTGCTGCGATGGAGCCTCTGCAATCATCTTCACCGTTTTTTATGCAGTCTCCGTCTTCTTCTTAGCTATCGGTACGTCCAGATCCTTAGCTTTCTGATGGTTCCTTAGTCTCGTCGAAAGAAGTCGCAAATTAAACATGGAATATCGCATGAAATTTACAACATGGAAAAGAGGAAAAATTAAAGAGCGTTGCACTCGAGAACCTGCAGTTGAAAGAATAAATCGTTGTCGCTGTTGTAGTTTATTTTGCAGAATTCTCTCGAGTGTATGAGGTCATACGGACTCCAACATATGACGTTGATTTTTGGTTCCGGGTTAAATTCCATAAACCCCTTAATACTCATTTATTTTAACAATTGCGATGATGCCTTTGGACCTCACTATTTTGCAGTCGGAGGTACATTGGGAGCATTCGTGGGAGTTCTGATCGGCGTGAAAAGCCAGAACAACCTCTTCTACAGCGTGGTGAATAGAGCAATTGCAGGCAGCATGTTCTTGACTTATGCCTTCAGAACGTCCATTTCTTTCTGGCTGTCAGATGAATGTTTGCTCAGCAACATTCTTCAGTCGGTAAGTTCTCGGCTTCTCAAGGCTCAAGCTTGGGTCAATTGTGACTTTTCAAAGATCTACTTCCTAATACCACATCTGCTCTTAGTGGATTGACTCGACAACAGAACTTGATGATGGAGAGCTAGTTCAACAGGTGTCGTATAGTCAAACACACTCGAGATTAGAGCAAACTCCGGCACATCCCGACAATACAATCAATGAAATCATGGTAGACCACGCCAAAGAATCGAAGCATTCGTTTGACAGGATTCGTAGGATCGATATAACGGAGGACCACGTAATGGATTCTTCAGGAAGTAGAAATTCCTGCTCAATATGCCTTCAGGTTTGTATTTTCAGACTAGACTGAGAGAATTCGACCCATGACTCTTTTTCACTTAGGTTTATGTTCCATTCCTTTGCTCAATCCTTGTTCTTGCTTACTGATCCAGGACTTTGAATGCCAAGATGTGGCCAGGAGATTGCCTAACTGTTGCCACTTGTTTCATTTGCATTGCATTGACAAGTGGATTTCCACGCAAAGATCTTGCCCTTTATGTAGAAGTCCCATAGTTCTAGTGAATTAATCAGACTATGCAGGTAAGAGTAATTGTGGCTCATATAATATTATTAATTAATGATTTAATGATTATTTCAATGCTAAAAAGACTTATTTGCTATGAGAAGGTGCAACTCTTCAAAAAAAAATGTAAGGCACTTATTAAAGGCACCTACTGATAGCCTATATAAAAAGTTCGGTCCTTTCTCCACCATAGATAACAAAGTTGTATTATGTCCTCCATTAGATAAGATACATAAAGACTAAAGTGGGTTAAAGGAGAAAAATCAAATTTCTTCATTTCTCCTTTTTCTGCAATAATCATTTTCTCAAAGTTATTGCTATGGAAAAATGTATACCTTCATCCCTCTTGTTGTGAAAAAATATGAAGATCTAAGATTCTTTAATTCAAAATTTCCACAAAAAGAATTATATTATTGCTAGCAATTGATATCAAAGTGTGGTTTACAATCTTAGAGTTTCCGATTATTATGTGTGTGTGTGTGTGTGTTGGGGGGGGTGTTAATGATCTCCCATTAATGCTTGTTAAAGTTATATATACATCAAATTGATTACAATAACTTGCTTAATGAAATCACACATAAATTACTATTTGGGTTTAGTGCTCTTGGTGTGTATATATTTTTATGTTTTCCAACACATTAATTGTTTTGTTATATGTATTCGCATATTTATATATGAATTGACATACTTAGGGCACCATAATGTGTAATTTGATTCTTATACCTTTATGGCGGTTTTATCATGAAATGATTAAATCTTAACATTTAGAGATAATAAAATTATGAATTTTTTTTATAATTTAAAATTCAATTATGAATGGTTTGTTAGTCATCAAAGTTGACGAACTTTAAGGTCTCTTGAATTTTTAAAATTATATAATTTTTTATTCAATTAACCATGATTATTTGATGCTATGACTAAAATTAATATGTTACATGGTGTCATTGGTATATTGGAGTTCCTTCATAATAGAACTTAGGAATTCACCCAATGGTCAATCAATTTCTGATAATTCATGGACATAATCGTTGGTAATCATTATGTCTTGTTAAGTAAGTGAATTTTAATGAGGCGTATTTATAGTTACCAAAAAAAAAAATCATTAGCATCGTGGTTACATTTATTTATTGCATAATTAATCTCAATCATGAATGCACTTGAGGTGTATATTAAAGAAGTTGAGAGACAATTAAATAATAAATGTGAAAATAGTGAGGTCAAATAGAGGTAATGAATATTATGGAAAGTATAATGAATCAGGACAACATATGGATTTGTTTGCTAAAT
The DNA here is from genome assembly GCA_014182375.1 of Eucalyptus virginea. Taxonomy (NCBI): domain Eukaryota; kingdom Viridiplantae; phylum Streptophyta; class Magnoliopsida; order Myrtales; family Myrtaceae; genus Eucalyptus; species Eucalyptus virginea. The sequence continues at coordinate 34,936,559 of CM024519.1, read as the reverse complement.
TTCTTAAAAGATATGGTATTTGTGCTCAATACATAATGTTTGGTACACCACAACAAAATGGTGTAGTAGAAAGACATATATGTATATTAATGGAAATGGTTAAGAGTATCGTAAGTTATTCATATTTACACTTATCCTTATGGGTGAATACATTAAAGAATTTTATATTTTTATTAAATAGGGTTGTTAGTAAGGCAGTTCCAAAGATTCATTTTGAATTGTGGACAGGAAGAAAACCTAATTTACAAAACTTGTATGTTTAGGATTGTCCAGCAGAAGTCAAAATTTATAATTCACATGAAAAGAAATTTGATTTTAGAAAGACTAGTGATTATTTTATTGGTTATACTTAAAAATCCAAAGGGTATAGATTTTACCGTCCTAATCATGGTACAAGAATTGTTGAACTAAAAAACGCTAGGTTCATTGAAAATGGTGACTTCAATGAGAGTGAAAGAATGCATAATGTTTACATTCAACAAGTTAGGGTGGAACCTAGACTTTTAAAATTGTTCTTAATATTATAATTCACCCAATAATAATCAAGAATAACAAATAAATGATCATATACTTCGTAATGAAAATGTCAATAATGAACTTGCAATAATTGAGCCACAAGAAATAGTAATAATGAGATCTCAAATGGAAATGAGGTCCAATTATTTCTAATGACTATGTGGTTTATCTACAAGAATCAGAAATTAATTTATGAATTAATAATAGTCTAGGGTTATTTTCATGAACTATAAAATATGATGATTCTACTAAATTATTTAATGTCATGGAAGAAGAGTTAAAATTTGTGAATCAAAATCAAGTTTGAGATATTTTAAAATTGTCTTAATGATGTACAAATGCCAAGTGTAAATAGGTTTGTCAGACTAAGCACAACTTAAAAGGTGATATCGGACGATATAAAACCAGACTTGTCACTAAATATTTTATTTAGAAATAATGCATTGATTATAATGAGACATTTTCCCAAGTCCCCAAGAAAGGCTCATTAAAATTATTATAGCTTTAGCGGCTCATTATGATGTAAAGTTTTAGTAAACGGATGTTAAAATTGTCTTTTTAATGGAAATTTAGAGGAAGAGGTTTGCATGGACCAACCTCAAAAATTTTCAATTAAATGAAAGGAACACATGGTTTATACGTTAAAGAAGTCAATATATGAACTGAAACAGGTTTCTCAATAATGGTATCTTAAGTTTAATAATATCATAACATTTTTTTTTAATTTTAGGAAAACACTATTGATCGGTATATACATATATTATATATAAATACATACATACATACATGCATGCATACATACATACATAATATACATATATATGTATGCATGAAGGTTAGTGGGAGCGAGTTTATCTTTCTAATTTTGTATGTTGATGACATTTTGCTTGCTACTAATTATTTTGTTTGTTACATGAAATCAAGATTTCTCTCTAAAAATTTTGAAATGAAAAATATGAGAGAGGCAATATATGTGATATGAATAAAAATATTCTGTCATAGATCACAAAAATTGTTAGGGTCGTTTGAGAAAGCCTACATTAATAAATTTTTAGAGAAACTTAATATGGAATAAATGTTCGGTGGGAGTAGTTCCTATTCAAAAAGAGATAAATTTAGGCTTATACAATGTCTGAAAAATAAATTGAAACAAGAGCAAATGAAAAAAAAAATATTATTTATATATTTGTTGTTATGAGCTTAATGTATACTCAAATTTGCACCAAACCAACATCAGTTTTACTGTCGAAATACTGAGCAGTTATCAAATTAACCTAGGATTGAATCACTAAAAAGTTAAAAACAAAGTTCATAGATACTTGCAAGGAAAGAAAAATCATATGCTCACTTATAAAATATATGATCATCTTGAGGTAATTGCATATATAGATTTAGACTTAACTGGATACGCCGATACAAGAAAATCGATGTTTGGCCACTTGTCCCTTTTTGCTAGAAGGGTAATTTTATGAAAAAGTGCAAAGCAATCAATCATTGTTGCATCCACTTTAGAGGCTGAGTTTGTGACATACTTTACGGCCATTGTTCTTGGGTTATGGCTGCAGAACTTTATTTCAGGCTTTGTAATTGTCGACAATATTATCAAGCTACTAAAAAACTATTATGATAACTCTACGGCATTTTTCTTCACTAAGAACCACAAGTATTCTAAAGGTGTTAAACATATGGAAATTAAAAACTTGCCCGTTATAGAAGAAGTTTAGTAACAAAGAGTGTCAATTAGGTACATTGAGAAATAATTGTGTTATAGTCTGTAAGAATAACGGTCTATTATATACCACAAAAAATCGAATTATATATAATTATAAATTGTTATGAGACTTACTTCTTTAAAAATTTATAACTCATAATAAACCATTATTCTCAGAGTACCCTAAGGATTGTTATGCTAGCAAAGCCCGAGTACATTAGCATCGTGATTGTAGATCCCTTAACAAAATGAGTGTTGCCCAAATTATGTCTCACATGTTATTATTAATTAATGGATTAATAAAACTTATTGGTCATGAGAAAGTGCAACTCTCATTGAAAGATGCAACTCTTTAAAAAATGTATTTTGATGGAAAGCACTTATTGAAAACACCTATTGATAGCTTATATAAAGAGTTCGATCATCTTTCCATCACAAATCATCCATTGAATAAATATATTAAAACTAAAGTGAGTTAAGGGAGAAAATCAGAATTTTTCATTTTTCCTATTTGCACAATAATCATTTTCTCAAAATTATTGTTATGGAAAATTATATGTCTCTATCATTTTTGTTGTGAAAAAATCATGACAATTCAACGTTCTTTAATTTAGAATTTTCGCCAAAAAAAAAATGTATATATATATATTATTGCTAGCAATGCATTCTTTCATTCTGAGCAGTTTAAACAGGTCACTTATTCTTTGATTTTTTGGTCTGTTGTTACGTTGCAAAACTCTGGTAAACATGCTACGGGGGAGCTTTTCCATTACAAATGCAACAGCACCCGTAAAAATATCCAAACAGAAGGGTCACGAGTTGTACTGACGCACGACTCCCTTCAATATGTACTTGTCGTTCAGAATAGACCATAATGTCTGGAGCTGTCGAAGAAGATAATCATGGACTTTGCTCTAGCAACAGATGTCACTGTCACAAATGCGCAATCTGAATGGTTTACCCTCTTAACCCCTTGGATCGTACCAAAAGAAAAAAAAAACCTATATTAGAGGATATCAAACCACGACAGCGATGCGGTGCTTATCGCGCTGCAACAAGCCTTCATGTCACAATCTTATCAGCTGGCGAACACAGTTTCCATGGCTCCTAAATTAATCTCCCCATGATTATTATATTATATTAACAGGTAGTTGAGCATTCATAACGTGTCAACTTCAAAGACGAGAATTAAAGAAACCATAGTTGCCGTTCACATCTAACACATGCAAACAAATTTTTATGCTCCTACCGGTAGGGTTTTTGTCATGATTCGGACGAAGTCTTTGCAATCATACCGAGACGCACGAAAATGAAATTACCTACCGCAGCGCTTCTGTCTTGAATTGTACCGAGACATGTGAAAATGAAATTATCAGACAAAATAAAATGAAGTACGATAAAGGACATAGGACGATTTACATTGTTCGTTTTGAATGTCGATACTTAAGTCCACGGGTGGAATCGGCCGCCAATAATCTACTGATCAATTAAAGAATTACACAATTCAATCGCTCGCACACTTGAGTATATTCCAGCCCTATAATTTACATCCGAAACCCACGGTGTTTAATCTAATTTAAGAAGCTCGAGATGGACGTGCAGTGTTCGAAGCACCTGTTCTTCTTCTTTGTGCTCTCGCTTCACATGTTGAGAGCTCACATCGAGATCTCTTGATATATATAATTCACGGGGAGGAGCTCAAGAATTCATTTATGTGCCCAATAATTCATGTTCCATACTGTCTCCACGCAATTCCAAAGGAGGGAATAGTCTTCTTCATTAAATACGTGCAGCCCCCGGTAGTCTTCTCTTGCGGTCAAGTAGAAAACAAAAGTTACTCCTCCCCAATAAACAAAGAAGAAGAAACAACATGTGCAGCCGGGACAACATGATCCCGCTAAATCTGGAGATGACCTGCCTACTCATTCATCCAGCTAACACCCACGCACAGAATTAATGCAGGAACCGACAAAACAGAAACACCCGGTCGGATTTTACTTGTCCGGCCGCCAGCATGGTCGCTTGCTTTGATTTTGGACCTCGCTCATCCGGCAGGCACAGACTCCGGACATGATTTAACGGTTTTAGTGTACCTTTCCTCCAACTTCTACAGGTTTCCGAAACAGTTCATCGAACAAATACAGCCCTAAAAATAAAACACATAGCTCGAACAGTTCAAGGGTCTTCGCTGGTATTCGGTGGAAAAGCAGCCGGGGGAATACAGACACCGAACTCCTGGCTTGCCAAAATATTGATGTGGCATTTATCCACAAGATAAGTGCAAAATGACTTTATTTTGCACATTAACATGATTAGATTAATAAAAAATAATATCCAAGATATTGCTAGATAAGCAAAAAAATAATGTTGTTTTGTCTTTGATTTGAATTTTAATATAAATATTAGTTAAATTACATTTAACACTAAATTATTATTTAAAAGAAAAGAAAACAGAAGAAGAAATTGCATAAGGCATTGGGTGAGGGCTATGCAAGCCCTTGTCGGATTTGGCGGAGGGCCGCTCACCCTAGATCTAGGCAAGAGCTTGCAAAACCTCACTACCGATCAGCCAGGGCTCGGCGACGCAAGCCGACCCTCCCCCATTGTTGCCGACCCTTCTCGACAACGGTCGGGAGGTGGCAACAAGGGCTTGCACAGCTCTCGCCATTCTGCGATCTCCCCTTTTTTTTAAATTTAGTTTTAAATTTAGTTTAATTAATATTTATATTAAAATTTAAATAAGAGGCAAAACGACGTCATTTTGACTCTTTTTTACTGACTCAACTCTCTCGCGATTCACATAGGTGAGTTATATTAATAAAAAATTATTACGTAAGATTTCCGGCTAGGTCGCCAAACTTAGCACTCAGATATCCCAATTTCCAAAAAAAATATTGGCACTTATACGTACATTTCATAACTTATCTCCCGTGTCAAGTTTTGGCAATTGCGTTATACCTTTACCAAGGAATATGCAAAGCAAAGTCCATGGCAAGTCAGGAGGCTGATAAATATCGCGGGTGTTGCTGTCACCCCCTCCCCCCGTGTGTCGTGAATTTCCTCTCAAGCCGTTCGAGAGACTCTAGATAAAAGCTGAAATATCACGGATAGAAATCACAAATCGTTACTTCAAAAAAGTTATCGAGCGCAACCCAAACAGTAGGAAGAGGAGGAGAAAAATCGAAGCAGGACAATCCAAACGGTTTGAGAGAGAGAGAGAGAGAGGAGATTCTCAGAGGATAGAGCTTCTTCTCCAACCACTGTTTTCATAGCTTGAACATCTTTCCCAGTTGCAGAATCTGCATACAGCTGCCAGGAAAAAAGAAAAACAGTTTTGCGTATAGTTTTGCAAATATATTCTTTTGCAGCAATGCCTTACTTGATTTGCTCACAAGAATCTCCTAATCACCCGCATGCATGGCGGTACAGAAAATTCACCACCTCTGCAAAGTCTGGAGAAGTGATAATTGCGGAGGAATTTATGGTAACTTTTCACATAAATTTAAGAGCGCGTTTATTTCTTAAAAAAAATGATGCTTTTTAAGACTTCTACTTAAAAAATGATCGTTGGGAAATTATTGTTATTAATGAAAATGTTCTTCATTGGCCAATTTTCCCAAACAATAGAACTGATCATTTCTCGAAAAAAATTCTTAAATTAATCAATTACCCATAAAAAAAAAAAAAATACACTACAAATCTGCATTACACAAACCAAAACGATTAAACTTTTCTTTTCCAAGACAATGACTAAAGCTCAACTACATTCTATATATATATATAAAACGATCTAGAACCTTCTATATGATTATGGTTTTGATGTTTTTAGAAAATGAATTTAGCAGTAAAATGAACTAAATGTTAGAATGTAAATGATACCAATATCAGCGAATATTTCTTTATCATCAGACTACTCGTACATATAGGCCGCTCAAACAAATGGTTCAAGTCTAGTCAAGTCAGTCAGGTTTGGGTCCGGACGAAAAAGTTCTGACCCAAATTGACCCATTTTTTTTTAATGTAGTACAAGTTTTGTGACCCATATCTTAGTCAACCTAGAAAAAATCAACATAATAAGCAATTACTAAAACAAATTGATGAATCAAACTATTAGAGCCTTCTCCAGTTATTTCTTTTGGTGCTAAAAAATTTGATCTAGTACACTTAAAATTGTATAAACTTCTCGGTCAAAAAAATCAAGAGAATGCATTCGTGGATATGAAAATATTCTGAGAAATGATTTTTCCTGGGCATATATATGTCTGGATGCACAAAGGATCCGCAAAAGAGAAAGATTTCGAAATAATTAAATTCACAATGTCAATTTGATGAAATTGGGTTTACTCACTAATTTTCTTTCTTCTTCATGGTAATGTAAGGAAAGGGTTGGGTGCCCAAGCTTGAGAAGCTACCTAGCCCAAGAAAGTGAGCTGGCGGAACGTGATTGGGTTGGGCCAAGCATTATTTCCCAGAGGGTTGCCAGTACGTCTTCGATAGCATTAGTGGGTTAAGAGATGGACCTGTGACCGGCCCGTTCAAGCCCACTTTATAGTTGCGCTCCAATTTGATAAATCCATCCCGACCTCTTATCAAAATTCCACGTAACCCGTTTTCCACTGTTTATTTGCGCATTTACAAAATTTCAAATAGAAATTGATTTTTGGCCGTAAATCAATTTCTTAATTTCTATTCCCTGACAAGTTTCTGAGCAAAGAAACCCATTTAATAACGACTAAAATTTCTATTTTCAAACAAACTGTTTGATAATAGAACAAAATTTCTATTTCTAGGAATAGAAATTGATTAGATAACAACATAGAAATCCTCAAATACAAAATAATAGTCGAAATAATATTAAAACAACATGGGAAATCCTCAAATACAAAATAATAGTCGAAATAATACTAATACATTACAAAAGTTGAAAATACAATTTCATGAAATTTCCGGCATATTATTATCCCTTGCCATTTTATTAGCAATTGTTTTCCTAAGCGTATTTATTTGGTTTCCCTCCTCGGTCAATGTATCGTTTGCAAGCTCATCCTACGTAGGTTCAGATAAGTACTGCGGAAGCATGAATATGGGTGCCATCAATGGCACCTATACAGCCTTATCATTTTATCAAAAACTAGTATTATACAAGATTATCAACAAAATAAAATTAATGGTGTAAAGGAATATATGAGAATTTGTTTATGGTTAGGAACCAATCGGGGGAAGGTCGGTTTATTTTGATTCTCGAATTGAATCAGTCTAGTTGCTCATCCCTAATTTCTTTATTGTTGCTCAATGAACCTTTAATGGCCCTTGCATAGCAAAGAGAGAGATTCTCTTGAATCTCTTGCCTTCAAATTAAAATTCAAAATTGTGTAACAATCCAATTATTTTGATTTTGCAAGAATTTTGAATCCGTAAAAAAATAAGGTTAAATTTCTAGGCACATTTTTTATTCATCTATTACGTAATAACTTTTTCTTCAACTGGCTTTACCAAAAAAAAAAAACTTTTTCTTCAACTGGCCATGCGCGTGCCCTTTCTAGGGGGAAAGAGCCCCATTGTTTTTAAGTAAGCATTTAAGAACTTTGGTCGTTTTTGAAAATTTGGGACCCATTCAATTGCCTTTCATCCTAAAGAGGAAGTTATAAAAAAAATTGAAAAAAAAATGCAAAAAAAAAACACGAGCAAAATAAGAAAAAGAAAATTAGCAATAATTTGTGAAGTTGTGGTTATGAGTGAATTAAGTTAGCAAAAAGCGCAAGGTTCTTTTATATGGTTTGATTTCGGTTTCGATTTCTATTTCTTTTAAACCGAGAAGTTAAAAATTTCAACTTCGATTTCTTCAATTTCTCTATTTCCGGAATAGAAACATTTCGTAAAAATAAATCAAAATCGCATTACCAAACGGAGTTTGCATTCCAAACTTATTCCTAATGTAGAGAAACAGATAAATCGAAAACAGAAATTTTGTCATGAGCTTCTTAGTCAACTACGAGTCAAAATATGAGTTATTGACCCATTTTGCCACCTCTGATTCTTGCATCCAATGAACTTTATTTTTGGGATCCAGAGCGACCCAGTCAATTCCGACGGGGGGCTATTCCAAATTCGTGAATTTGCGGAATAGATTCTAATCGCCTTAAACCTTAAATTAGATGACAAATTCAGTGCACAGGACATTAAGGAAAGTCCAACACTCTACCTAAAAAGCGGGGACGACAAGGAATCTTCTACTCCCGTTTCGTTCACGTCTCTTCATCTTAAGACGCAACGGATTTTTATTTCCTTTCAGGAAGAATTCGCATTAGCTTCGCCAGTTTTGAACAAGATGAGAGACAAAACGATTCCGTTTGACGGCCGCCAGGAATTCGAGGACCATCTGCTGTGGCCACCTTCTTCTCGTTTGTGTCATGTTTGGGCTCATGACTTTTGACCAAATCCACGCCAGAGAACGTTTGGAATGTCGTTGCGCAAATTCCACGACAATTCAACGACGGCTTCGTATCAAGGGATCCTACTTTGAACACGCCAAGGCTTAAGCTTTTTCAAAGCTTCGTTCGGGGGGGTTTCGGCGTTTGTCCATGGAGCCGGTGTGGGTTTGGTGCTGCTATGGAATCTCTGCAATCATCTTCAGCTTCTCTTATGCAGTCGCTGTCTTCTTCTTAGCTATTGGTAGCTCCATGTTTTGTAGTTGGCCACCTTTCTATTTATCTTTCTCCGGCTTATTTGCTTCTTAATCATTCGTTTAGAGAGCAACATCTCGTCCAATCACCAAATCAGAAACAGCATTTCGTCACATGCTTCTGGTTTCCGTCCTCATTATTCCGAGCAAGAAAGACAAATATCTGAATACCAGATGTTTCCTTTCGCTAAAGTTTTTATCTATAAAGCAGGACGCTGATGTTGATTCCGCCGTTTAATTTCGTTGACCCCATAATACTCCACCATCTTAATAACTGCGATGCGCCGCTGACGCCGCGGGACATCACTCTTTTGCAGTCGGAAGTACGTTGGGAGCACTCGTGGGAGTTCTGCTCAGCGTGAAAAGCCAGAGCGGCCTCTTCTCTAGGGTGGCAGTAGGAGCTATAGCAGGCGGCGTGCTCTTGATTAATGCCTTCAAAACGTCCATTTCTTTCTGGCTCTCTGATGATGGTTCGTTCAGCGACGTTCTTCAGTGGGTAAGTTCTCGGCTTCTCAAGGCTCAAGCTTCGCTCGATTGTAACTTTTCAAATACTTACTTCCTAATCACCCTTTTGCTCTTGGTAGACCGATTCGATGACAGAACTTGATGCTGGAAATTTAGTTCAACAGTTCTGTTATCATCTCACCCTCTCAAGATTAGAGCAGACTCTAGCACACCCCAACAATATGATCAACGAAATCAGGGTAGACCGCACCAAAGTATCAAAGAATTCATTCGACAGGATTCGTAGGATCATAATAACAGGGGAACACTTGATGGATTCTTCAGGAAATAGAAACTCCTGCTCAATATGCCTTCAGGTTTGTATTTTTAGGTTAGACTAAGAGAATTCGACCCATGACTCGCTTTTACCTGATATTAAAACTCCATTCCTTTGCTTAATCCTCATTCCTGTTTACTGATCCAGGATTTTGAATGCAAAGACGTGGCAAGGAGACTGCCTAACTGTCGCCACTTGTTTCATGTAAGTTGCATCAATAAGTGGATTTCCAAGCAAAGGTCTTGCCCTTTATGCAGAAGTCTCATAGTTCAAGTGACTTAATCTGTTTATGCATTCTTTCATTCATTCAATTAGTTTAAACAGGTCGCCCATTCTTTCATTTCTTGCTCTTATTGTGACATTGCAAAACCTGGTCGATATGCTATAAGAGAGCTTTTGCATTCAAAATGCAAAACCTGTATGCATATCCCTACAGAAGGGTCATAAATTGTACTTAGACACAACTCCCTTTATATGTACCAGTTGTTAGGACAAGCTAATATATCTATATTTGTCAAAGATATTCGAAGACTTACCTCTAGAACCGATGACATTTCATATATGCATTCCGTCTTATCCTTTTGAAGCGCACCAAAATATGTTAACATATATCAGAGGATATCGAACCATGAAAGCCATGTGTTGCTTATCACGCAGCGACAAGCCACCATCTCACACCGACTTGCTGGCATATGCAGCTTCCATGTTTCCTGAATTAGTTTCACAGTGAACATTATATTGACAGGTGAGCTGAAAGTACATAACGTGTCCACTTCAAAGATGAGAACTAAGAAACTACAGCCGCAGTTCACATTAAACAGACGCAAACAAATTTTCTGTATCAACCATCAGTGATTCAGACAAGAAGGATTATAAGTATATCTTTCTCCCAAGTCCCAACATTCTACGTGTTTCTGGAAAAGTTCACTCAATAAATACAGCCCTGAAAATATAAGGGAGGAATTATACTTTATGCGACAATATAAAAGGGAGGAGCATATGAGGATGAAGAAGCTAGTGAGCCATCACAAGTTGCCCCTCAAAACTTGGGTTGGTTCAGGAGAGCCAACAAAAGATGACAGCACTGGTGAACAGCATCAAGCCTAGTCATATTTTGCAATGAACTGATTATTGGTGACAATCGTGCAACTTCTTTAAATCAGTTTGCCGAGTCATGGCTGTAGTATTGGTCCAGTGTCTTTGCCGGTATACGGTGGAGCAGCTTGCGAGGGAATATGCGAAGCAAAGTCCAAGCCAAGTCAAGAGACTGATAAATATTGCGGGTGTCGTAGGCCCCCTGCATCACAAATTTCCTCTCGAACTTTTCAAGGAACTCCAGATAAAGCTGAAATATCACAAAAAGAAATCATGTATTATTACTTAGAATATCAAGTGGAAGACTAGGAAGAGGAGGAGAAAATCGAATTAGGAGAATCCAAATGGTTTGAACGAGAGAGAGAGAGAGAGAGAGAGAGAGAGAGAGAGAGAGACCAGATCCTCAGAAGATAGAGCTTCTTCTCCAACCACAGCTTTCATAGCTTGAACATCTTTCCCAATTGCATAATTTGCATATAGCTGCAGAAAAACCAGTCAAAGTTTAATACCACGTACCAGCATTTCGATAAAGATTAAACTATCTATTTCACAAGGAAGTACCTGGTTGGAGACATCAGCATGATCTCTACGCGTCATTCCCTCACCTATTGCACTCTGCAAGGTAAAGGGTACAGATCAAACACCTGATGTAAATCCAAAGGGAACTAAGAAGTTCAAATGCAGTAATAAATTTCTTACTTTCATCAATCGCGAAAGTGATGGAAGCACATTGATGGGAGGATAGATCTGTTTCAGGAAAGAAATAATGTATAAACAATGATCTTATAAGTAGTCAAGCCTTCAAGATAGAGCTAAGCACCATTTGGTACAATCAGAAAGATTACATTTCCGGCCATACAACCAGAGTATTTACTGAAGAAATAAATGAAGTGATCTATCACGTAAGAGTAAGTGTCATGGAACATAATATGGTCCAACTATGTTTGCCACTGAACTAGCTCATCAATTTCTCCTTAAGAGAAGCACATAAACCACCTCATAAAATTGTTGCTTCCGTGCACCAAAGTACTAATCTCTTTAGGCATACAAAAGCTGCAGAATGATTATACCACTCTACAGGACAACAGTCATGCATTCAAGACAGCATTTAGAACAAAACGTGGTACAAGAAATAGGGGATGCTAGTATTCGCATTTGCCAATGCAGACAATGGCACCGAGGTGAGTTCTCCACATCCTAAAGTTTGAGCCCAACTAACCTGTCGATTGTGAAGTTGTCTGTCGATATATATCTGCCCCTCAGTAATATAACCGGTAAGATCTGGAGTCGGGTGCGTAATATCTAATGAATAAACAGTGAATTATAGACATCTCATCAGCATGACAAGAATAAACTATATCAGGTGTGGAGAAATGACTGGATAGCAGACCTTGTGTAAGAATTAAACCCACCATCATTAGGCATGGTCAAAATAGGAATTTGAGTGATGGAGCCCTTTCGCCCTTCAATACGCCCAGCACGCTCGTATATCGTTGCCAGATCAGTGTACATGTACCCAGGATACCCACGCCTTCCAGGAACTTCCTCTCGTGCAGCTGATACCTACAGGCAGATGACAGCCCAAAATTATCAGTCAGAAATTGTAAAGGGATAAGAATTTTGGCCCCAGACTGATTGTAAATTTAGCAGCAGTTTTCCAGCACTCGAGGAGAAACAAAGAAGCAAGAGCTTGCCTCATTAATGAACAATTAACAGCAAGACTAACTCTCATAATATGGTCATTATGGCGACTTTTTTTAAGACTATCCTTACCTCACGAAGGGCATCTGCATACGAACTCATATCTGTGAGTATGACTAACACATGCTTCCCACATTCATAAGCCAGATACTCAGCAGTTGTAAGGGCAATTCGCGGAGTGATGATGCGTTCAATAGTTGGATCATTGGCCTAAACAAAAGAGCGAACTTCGTAAAATGAAATACAAGCACCCATATAACCCTATAATCAGTAAGGATATCTATATCACAAACTCAATCTACAAACTTGCAAAAATTGCCAGAAAGAAAAAATCTGCGAGATAACTAACTATCAGCTCATTAGAAATTACCAGATTAAGGAAAAGGGTCACTCTCTCCATTGACCCATTTTCCTCAAAGTCACGTTTGAAAAATTGTGCAGTTTCCATGTTCACTCCCATAGCTGCAAATACTATGGCAAAATTGTCCTCTTCGTCATCCTACATAAATTTGCAGCACATCTTCAGAAATGATATTGAAAGAGAGAGTTTGGAATATTAAAGCAAGATGAAGACTTAGAGCATCGATTCTCAAAGCAAAGCAACAAATAACATAACATCAGAAATCTTCACAAGGAATGCATTTAGCAATTGAGAAGTCTAGCAGATAATAGTGGAGCAGTCAGTCAAAGGACAAAATACATTTTAGGTGAATTCTGAACCTCCAGTCCGAAAGCATAGGAAACTTCTGTGAAATTAATGGTAGTTCATTAAATATTCAAGGCAATAAAACTGTTAGAGCAGGGCAGGGTATTATAACATCAGTATATGGCAAAAATCCTACATATACCTTGGTAATACTGTCAGCCTTCTCCAATCGCTTCACAAGACCAGCCTGGCGGCAAATCTGAGCAGCTATTTCGTTATGAGGAAGACCAGCAGCAGAGAAAAGTGGGATCTTCTGTCCACGAGCTATGGAATTCATTACATCAATGGTGGAAATTCCTGTTTGTATCATCTCTTCCGGGTAGGTTCTTTCACTGGGATTTATAGAACTTCCTAAGAAAGAGAAAGTTCATCCATTCTATAAGACAGCACAAGAAAGTTCTTGGGATTGCCACAGGTGCCATGGAATACAAATGGCTTCATGGCCAATCGAAATTACTGTCACAATGACACAACTCACCAGAAATATCTAGGTGAGCCTCCGGCAGAATTGGAGGGCCATTATCAATGGGCTTCCCAGAGCCATTAAATATGCGCCCAAGCATATCCATGGATACAGGTGTTTTCAGAACCTGCATTAGAAAAAAAAATGCAGGAACTCCACAAAAATTTTCTGAAGGTTCTTCTATTTATCCAAGAGTAAAGAGAGTAAATGCTGACACAGCTGAAGAGATTTGTGAAGGCAGAAAAACAATGCACTTTTGACAGCCTTTTATGAGGCCAAGGCCATGACATATCCCAAATTATTTCTCATGTTACAAGTGAAATCTTATTGCCAACATGTAGGAGTATTTAGTTCCCACATACAGAAAAAAGAAATCTAACTCTTTATTTCTACAGGAAGATGAAACATTATTTTAATAGGAAAATTAAAACAAACGGCATGCATAATTACCTCGCCAGTGAATTGCACGGTGGTGTATTTGTTGTCAATCCCAGAAGTTCCTTCAAAAACCTAGCGACAAGATAGTGAAACATGGATGACCAGAAAGCTTTACATACTGGAAGTCTTAGATGAACGACCACCGGTCACACAAGCATGAGCAGAATACTCATATCTAAATTTTATCGGCAGAGAAACTAGTGAAAAACAGAACCTACAGAAGTTCGTGAAAAATTAGAGACGTGTAAAGAAATTATTAGCCTTTTTCAGAGCCAAAATAACCCACACTGTGACTGGACTTCCATCACTCGAGAGAGAGAGGATCTATAATTGCCTACACAGAATGCTAATTAGATTAGCACTGTTCTCCTCAAGAAACTCGATCACAATTTTTTAAATATTATCCCATATGATGTTCTCACATTTCATCACATATACACAAGAAAATATTCTTCATGCTCTGCTTTGTCTGATGCTTGCAATGCACAACAGAGATTTCACTAGGCCATTAGCTGAAAAGTATTGCACACAAAAGTGACACAAGTAATATAGTCCAACCAACAAAGATGCAGTATCAAGAGAGATAAAAGAAAAAAAGAGGCTGGCAACTTAGACTGAACCTGGACAACAGCTTTCTCTCCATCAACTTCAAGGACTTGCCCACGTCTAGTCGTTCCATCTCCCAAGCGGATATTTACAATCTCTTGATACTTTGGTCCCTGATATACAATAAAATTAACTGAACATGTCGGTATAGGAGTTCACTGAACCTCGTAAAATTATAACAGTAAAATTTACCTTGACTTTGTCAAGTATAACCAATGGCCCAGCAACACCAGACACGGTCCTATACTCTGCAAGTTGCAAAGCGATTGTCTGAACAACCGATAACTAAGACCCAGCAACTAAGGCATGCCAGAAATTTGACTTGAACAAGGGCTAAATATTTCCCTCACCTCTTAACCAATACACGTGAAATGATAAGAGATCGTATAGATCTAAGTATTAAGTGCATTAAGCGTCGTCATAACAGGGGCAGCATAAACTTTTCGGAAACGAGAAAGCTACACGGACAGCCTCGAAAACAATATCCCATGATTAAAGCTATGATTCCAAGCACGGTGAAATTTATATGGGTAAAGACATAATAAGCCACAAACAAGGAGACAAAGCTACTCCCCGCAATACATTATACAGACAAAGCTTTATTACCAGATTCAGGCATCCCAGCAGATTTCTACTGTACGTAGCTCAAAAAAATCCAGAAAGTAGAGAGGGCCGAAAGCTTACCCATGCCGATCTCCAGAGTCCCCTCTTCCATGTCATTACTCATCGGTGCCACTCCCATCTCCAAGTCCCAAGCCGCTCGGAAATTCTACACAGAAGAAAAGCGTCAACCGAAGCGACCGATCAGGAATGGCCAGCGTGTCACCCTCGCACCACGACTGAATCCAGAAGCGACTAGAGGACGCCAAAAAACACAGGAAAACGGAACCGCTGCTCGATCGTGCTTTAACTCTGCACAACTAGCCAACCGCGACGATCTTTCACAGCGTTTTCAGTTCAATCTTCGCTCGTTTCCAAGCGGTCTAGGATCACGATTGGTAACAAACAAGAGATGAAAAAAAGAAAAAACGACATGAACTCCATTGATGAGCAAAACGACAAGAGCATTAAACGTCGCTCGAGGCCACCGGATTTTTTTTTTTTTTTTGTCAAGAGGCCACCGGATTCAAACCTCGGTCAAAACACGTAAGAATCCACGAAACGACGACGCGATTCAAAACCGGAAGAAGGAGAAAGAGAGAGAGAGAGAGGGAGAGAGCGAGAGAAGATCACCGGAGTTTCTAAAGACGGACGAGCGACGGAATCGACGGCGAGGCTCGCGCGGGAACCGGGCGAGTGCAACTCGGTTTCGAGGCGGCAGTTAGACAGCGAGGGCGGCGGCGATGGAGCGACTCGGGAACTCACTGAGTCCGGGGAGCGCGTCGAATCCGATGAAGGTACGATGGCGTGGTTGATGGGACGGAGTGGAGGGGAGATGAGGCACCTTCCTTCCCCGCCCGAACTCTGTTTGGTAGTTTGATTGGCTTGCTCTCTTCACCTAGAGCGTCACGTACTCTCTTGCCTTTTTCTCCGGAAGGTCGTGAGCGGTTTCACAGGACCGAAAAAAATAAAAAATAAAAATCCCGAATTCTCTTTTGGCAAAAAGATTTTACCGGTAAAGTTTGAAAAGGACGGTAGAAAAGTTAATCTAAAAAAGGTAAGTGCCCCACGTACTTCCAAAATTCGGACAGCAGAAATCGAGTTAATAAAATCATGATTAAATTTCGGGCGGTAAATAAGAGACCGTTTGATTGCCTTCATGTAAAGTTTTTCATTCATTTTCGAAAGCAAAAACAGTTGTTCTCGTTAAAGCACTGACGGATAAAATCGAAATTTTCTAAAACAATAATCAACGTAATCCATCACATGAAAAGCAGGAAAAATTTCTAAATTTTGGAGATTTTGCATATTTGCTTTTATTTGGTACGAATTATTCAGAAGATTCACCACCCCATTCGATGGCTGTGTTGGTATGCGCTCAAACCCTCTTCATGGTAGGGGGAGAGTTCGAATCCCACGGTTCGCATACTGCACATTCTTAGTGATCTTAAGTGCAGCGTCGTGGTGGTGAATCTTGCTCTAGCACCACCCGAGGTATAGTCGGTGGTCCTTTGTGGGCCGTGAGCACCCGTAAGGTGTGTCAGGCCGGATCCTCGGTAAAAAAAAAAAAAATTATTCAGAAGATTCTAAAGTATGTAAAAAATTATATTAGTGTCTCATTTAGATACATAATTTTTCGAACTTCAAATGTGCGAGTGTAAAAATAAAATATTCACTGTCCTCCTTTCAAATTGGGGCTTTATTTTTTCTAGAGTAACTTGTTTAGAATCTCTAACTCTCAAATCCCAATGTGAATGTTGGTTGATTGGAAAGGTGCCCTTACTCTTTTCGTTTTCGAATGAAATGTGCCCTTCATTGGCTTAAAGTACTCTCCAATCACAACTTCGCAATACTCGGTATTTGCGTCATTGCGTGTTTCATGTGAAACTCCTTGAAAACAAATTGTATAGGAATAAAAGCACAAATGATTTATGAAATTTGTTATAATATGTAATGTGGTTACTAAACTTTTAATTTATACTTCGTAATTCTTGAACTTTAGTTTAATATATAATATCATCCGTCAATTTTTAATTTATTCGATACAATCTATAAATTAATGGTAAATATTCAATATAATATTTAAATTATATGAAATTAAAACTGAATCAAAATTTAATAATCATATTAAATAAATTAAAAATTCGGAGATAATATCATGTGTAAGATAAAAATTTATGAATCATTCGTGTCATTTTATTAACAATCAAGGGTATATTTTCAATTCAATCCAGGACCTCGTTCTACCGCCAAGGTCGGTCCTGGTCAGGCGAAAAAAGGGAGGTAAATTATGTAAAAACTTTTCCGTCGTGCTTCCATCATTGTCGCGCTTCCACAGCCGACAAAAAGCGTAGACAATCGATTGCCTAAAAAATTATCGTGTCGAATATCGATCAACACGTGGATGCATCGGCAATTTCGTTGATGGGCCCACGACAGCGATTCGAGCGGGTCGGAACGCATGGAATGATCACGAAATCCGCGAGGTCAGAGAAAAGCAAACGATCGAGGATGATGCTGTTTCGGCTTGGACGAATATCCCATTTCAATCATCCCAATGACTTAAAAACGATATGACTATTTCATTAGACTGCGGGGCTTATGGTGATGATTCGGGAACAGGCGTTTTAAGGGTGAATTTGGACAACCATCTACCAAGAGCGACCGGGTCAAGTGCGTCCGGGTCTTGGATTCAAATCGGGCCTCCCTGTAGTTCGGGAGAGAAAGAGGATGCAAACTGCAAAGTACTCGAATTAGGATTCCGGGGAGCCCGACCCTTTTTACCTCAATGAATTCTCTACCTTACGTAGACATTTTCCTTAATAGGTCATCAAGTCGTGGCCGATAAATGGCAATATTCGGTGCAATACTCATGAAGACTGTCGGTGGATTAATGCACTCTACTTCGAACGCATGGCGCTTTGACAATTCGTCCACCGCGATCATATCATTGTGGGGACCAATGCTTGCGCGGCTTTTTTTATTAGCAGAGACATCGTTGTGGTTGCTAATTAGATGAGGTTTAAGTGGCGTTCTAATCTAGACTTGATACCATCAAGTATGTTTTGTTTGCTGACAGCTCGTTTTCAATGAGTCAGCTCTATTTACTTAAGATTGATCTCTTAACGAGTCATTCCGAAATTCATTTATCACTTGCCTTCCACTCTCGGACCCATCAAGAATTCTTGAGAGCATCTTGCCACGGAAATTTGAGATGTGTCACGCCTCACATTTTAATCTTGAAAATTAAACATGAGGTGCTAAACAAATTAAAATGTCATCCTTTCTCAACAGTTGGATTTCATAGATTTAGGCCCCGTTTGGTTGGACTTTCCCAAGGGGCTTTGGGGCCCCAAAGCCCCTTGGGGAAAATTTTGTGTGTTTGGTTGAGCTTTTGAATGCCCATTCGTGAAATGCGGGCATTTTACATGCTGAAAGTCGAAAGCCGGGGAGGACCAATTTTGAGCATCGGGCATTCCGGGGATGCGATTTTACTGTTCATCGTCTCCTTCGCCGTTCGTCTTCTTTTTGCGGTGGGCGGCGCTTAGCCGCGAGCGGCCAGATCCGGCCCCTCGGCGGCCAGATCTGGCCGCCGGAAAGCCTCGCCGAGGTCGCACAACCTCGGGCGAGGTGGCCCGAGGTCGGGCGACCACGGGCGCCGAGGTCGAGCGACCTCGGGCGGCGTCGCCCGGTCGCGCGAGACCGGGCGGCCGCCGCCGCGCAAGCGGGCGACGCCGGCCGAGGTCGCGCGACCTCGCCCGGGTCGCCCGGCTCGCGCGAGACCAGGCGACGCCGGGCGAGGTCCGTGCGACCTCGGGCGGCGTCGCCCGGTCGCGCGAGCCGGGCGACCGGGCGAGCCGAGATCGGCCTCCGCGACCTCCGGCGGCCAGATCTGGCGGTCCGGCGACGGCCGGATCGGCCCCCGGCGGTGGCCGGCCGCCGGAATTTGATTTCGAGACTTATAAAAAATAAAAAATAACAAAAGCATTTTGGAAATGTGAATTTTGCCAAACGGTGTTTATACTAAGTTGCATTTCAAAGCTATAATTTACCAAACGGTCTAACATTTCCGAAAGTCCCTTTACCTCAAAGTATTTGCATTCTCGTAATGGCATTCCCCCAAAGCCGAACCAAACGGGGCCTAATATGGATTGTCAATTGCAAATATATCCGACGGAAGTGATATTATTTTTTGGCGGTTCATTTGAATCATCCGTTTCAACAGGAGTTCTATATGACTCTTTAAAATTGATTCCTTTTGAATGATTGCATCTCAGTTGTCCATCTAATCCCATATTAAGATTATAGAATCTCGTTTTTGCATAACACTATTTACTTCTTTGATCTTCCCAAATTAATCTTTTATCTCTTTTAGTCCTTTGCTTTTATCTACGTATATTCAGGGAGCTTCATTAAATGGTCAAATTCACAACCAGACATTGCATTTTTCCCACGTTGAGTCCTTTTCTAAACCTGTATCAAAGGTTATAGAATCACGTTGGCTTAGGTGTTGGTAGCATAGAGAGTACACTTACCTTGCCGATGGCTTGGCCCTTGGCCTTCGCCTTAGAGCATTTAGGGTGCGTTTGAGAGTGGCTTTGCGAAGCCACTTTGGGCATCTAAAGCCCTTTGGGCTAAAAAATGGTGTTTGGGAACTTCTTTTGTAAACATACTCGGGGAAAAAGTGAGCCTTTGGAAGGCTAAAAGCCCAAGGCTGCCATGGGGTTGCCTTGAGCATTCGGTCTTCTTAGAATGCTAAGGGGAGAGTAAGACAAAAAAATTTCTTCCACAAATGTCCTCACTAACATTTTGTTTTTCCGGTTTTGTCCTCGTGACTATTCACCTTCTTCTTCGTTGAGGTTGGTTGGTGAAGTTGCGCAGAGCTGCAAGGGGCCGGCGACGAGCTGGACAGAGGTCGGTATGAGACTGGTGTGGTCACGGTGATTGTTGGCGGTCAGTTGCGTGACCTCAGTGACCCCCTTGCAAGTCACATCGCCACGATCGCTGCAACGCCCAGTCACCACCTAGATCTGGGTCGCAACAAGGTCATGCAACCGCTGCAACCCCAGCGACACTACGACCCCTGGCAGATTTGGGTCACTAGAGGTCGCCGCGACCCAGATCTAGGCTGCACAACCTTCGACGACCCAAATCGTGTGCAGATTTGGTTGCAGCGACCATAATGCGGGCCCCGGCCACCTCAAAACAGAGGTCGCAGCGCGGTGGGTTGTGCGATTGTTCAGCGAGGGTCGCCACAATCTGGTCATGATCGAGGTTGCCGCAACCAGATCGAGCGACCCCGGCGACCTTCACACAGATGTCGCGGCATGGCGGGTCGCGCGACCTTCCTGCGAGGATTGCATGCAGAGGTTGCCGGGGTGGCTCAATTTGATTGCGGCATCCCTCGCCGCACCGCATCCTCTGCACGGCAACCCTCATCGAACGCTTGCCCCTCATCAGACTGCCTGCCCCAAGCCAATTCTCCTTTTTTTCCTTTTTTTAATGACAAAACTCTTTTGCAAAGTTAATTTGTCCGAACGCTATTTTATTCAAAGATACTTTACAATGGACTTTCACAAATTCGATTTACCAAACACCAATTGCATTTCGAAAAACTCTTTTAGCTCGAGGGCCTTTACATTTTTTCAAGGACTTTTCCCAAAAGTCTTTCCAAATGCACCCTTAATTGATAACCGAAGTCTTATGTCTTAAGTTAGCATTCCAACGGCCAAAAGCTTTCATCTTAAGAGAATTCCAAAGAGATATGAGCACGATGAAGAATAAAAATTGACAAGGGATCTTAATTCGCATAGATACATAATTCGTTTCCGCGTTTCAAATATCGACAGAAGCATACAAGGCGAGTATATCATTTGTCGATTCTATGATGACGAACCAAACGACTACAAAACAATAGTGAGGGCTAATAATACAAATAGTACTTAATTGGGGCCTAAGGGTTGAAACGGTACACTAGTGGACATTGGGTTTGCAGTTGCACTTTGCAGATAAGCCGACTGGCAAGTCACGTATAGATTGCGGGAGTATGGCCCAAAGATCAGTAGGCGAGCCCACCCATATACTTTTTAAGGCCACTTGCCAAGGCATATACTAGTGTCTCTCTCAGCTCCTTCATATGCCATGCTGTTCAAAGTACAGAGACGAGACGATGTTAATAAATGGTCCATCAACTTTAACTTAATATATAACATAATCAATGAATTTTGACTCAATATAGTCTCTATCATAAACTTTTAATTAATTTAATGTAATACGTAAATTTTCTATACATGTTCAATCTAGTCATTAAATTATATGAAAATATTTAATATTGCTCTTGAACTTGAATTAATAAAATAAAGGTATTGAATATTTTCCTATTTACTGAAAAAAAAGCAATAGTTTATGGACTAAATTGAATATGCATTATAAGTTTATGAATTATCTTGAATAAATTAGTAATTCATGGACGACATTACATATCGAACTAAATTTCACGAACCGTATTGTATATTGGGCTAAAGTTTACATAATATTTGTGTCATTATCTTAAAAATATATTTTCTGAATTTTTAACCCCAAAAAAAAAAATATTTACTGACTTAAGTATCCAAGTATTCTCGATTCCTTGATGGGTCGGAATTCGAAGACTTTCCCTTCAAGGGGTAGAGGTAGACGCCTGGGGGCTTCGCTAGCAAATCGAGGATCCGCTAATTTGCGCAATTTTTTATCCCTGTTATTCTTGGAGTGTTAGGCCTAGTTTGATTCATCTTAGTTTTTTTTTTTTTCCCTCGAAGGATTTTCTTCTCGCTTTCATTCCTTCCGCTAGCTTTCCCTTTTGCCACTTTTTTAAACAAGCATACACCGTGTGGATCGTCAGTTTGGGATTGACATGGTTGGGCCGAGTTTTTAGGGCTCGCTTCGGCGTTCCTGGGATCATTACCCATCAATTCAAAATCGGATGCTCCTATTGACCTCTGTAATTTATTTCAATGATTCTTTTAGAACTGTTAGAGACTCCTGATATTTTTTTATAGGATATTTTCATTTTGTTAGAGACAGTTATTATATTACTATTAATTACCTATATTTCTCAAGATGGTATGTTTATTTTTCTTGATCATGCATATCTTAATTGATATATATATGATCTTAAATAGTCGTATTATAAAACATATCAAAATATAGAAATTCCAGATTTCTCTCTTCCGTGGTATTATTTCACAACCGTTACATAATTTTTCCTCCCCACTTTATTTTTCGCATTCAAAATCAAATAAAACTTTTTTTTGGTCAAAAAATCAAATAAGACCTTGAATTCTCACGCCATCTCGCTTTCTCGCGTTGCATCAGATTAACGCGAACGCGGAATTTTCCAATTTTTGGCGTCTTCTCACGGACCAACTAATATGTGCTGTGGATACAGTGCTCTCATTGCACATCAACCGTCGTGATCCGTATGACGAAATTTGACCCGCGATCCGACGGCTCAGATTTACCGATAGCAAATGCAAAATCCCTCCAGGCGCCTCTACAGGAGCCCTACAGGATCCTATCAGAAGAAGCCGTTAAATCCATAATAGAAGACAACGTTGGCGGCAGTGGAATCTGACAACAAGCGCAGTTCCACGTTTCCACTAAGGAAACGCCACTATCCATCTCCACTCGCCACCAGAAAACAATCTGAAAAGTCATGGCGACGCCGAGCGCTCTCTCTTTCCTCCTCCTCCTCTTCTCCGCCGTCGCTGTCGGGGTGATCGCGCAGTCCCTGCCGCCGCCGAGGCAAGACGGCTTCGTGTACACCGATCACCGAGTCGACCCGGACACGGTCGTCGTCGAGGCGTTCCTGGACCCGGTCTGCCCCGACAGCAGGGACGCCTGGCCTCCCCTCAAGCAGGCGCTTCAGTACTACGGCCTTCGCGCCTGGCTCGTCGTTCACTTGCTTCCCTTACCGTGCGTGAGCCTCGCTCCTCTAAGCCTTTTTCACTTACGTAGGCTGTAGCTCGTTCGTCGCTAGTTCCAGTTTCGTGCTCGAGAAGGTCGAATCTGAATCCGGCTTCGGTGGATTTAGCTTCGACGAACTTACCTCGACCACACAGAGCTGATTTTGGTTTTCTTTATCTGGGTTTGTTTTGTCCTTACTGGCCCCTGAATTTGAGTTGTTGTGTTTTAACCTGATCGGGTTACAACTCGTTTCATCGGTAAAAGTCTGGTTGCTTCGCTGTCCTTAGTTTCTTTTTTGTCTTTTTGGGAACTGCTCTGACGTTTGGATTTTAGTGTTCTCTCGCACTGAAAGGAAATTCATGCGGAGGTTCAAAAATTCTACACGGAAGTGGATTCAATTTGAATTCGTGCGGGTATTTTGGATTTGCGTGGCCCAGAATGAAGGGGAAATCTGCTGACGCATGTATCGTTCCAGTAAACCAAAGGAAGTAACCAAGATTGGGCAGGCTTACGAGCCTTCAAGTTCATTCACAATCTTGTTACTGGCCACTAGACATCAGGAAAGCAGAAGTTCTTGAGCCAAAAAAAAAAAAAAAAAAAAATACAAATAAAGAAAGAAAGCGGAAGCTCACGGTTTGCACCATCCGTTCTAAGTTCATGAATTTAGGAGGAATTTAATTTAATGATGTCTCCGATTCAGGAAAACCAACTGGAATCTGTGTCTATAAGCTCACCTTTTTCTCCCTGTTATGCATAAATATGGACCAAGTATGATCCGCAAAAGTCGTTTGATAGTGGTCAAATAATTGATACTTTAAAATGCTTGATGACATTTGGTTTTATTTTCGTGCTTGCAGTTACCACGACAATGCATTTGCGGCATCTCGTGCTTTGCACATCGTAAACGCTCTGAATACTTCTGCTACATTCCAATTGCTGGAGATGTTTTTTAAGCAGCAGGTTGGTATTACTCACACTAATGCCTTGGCTATCTGTTAGGGGAATCTCTTCTCTTGCTTTGCTTGCGGGGACTTAAAACCCCATTTTATGAATATTTAACTGCAGCATCATTGTCTAGTCATTCTTATTGCACTTATTCTGTGATCAATGCATTGAGTTTGATTGACACTATTTGTAATTGATGGACTTTCACTCCTTTAAGTAGCTTTACTAGAACAACCTGTTGCATGCATTGGATGCACTGCTGTCAAAACTTTAAAGTCAGGCTGCAAGATCCTTATGCTGATGCTGGACTCTTGGACTTTGTTGCCCTAAACCTATCTTACTCCATTTCTGGGTTTCTGCAGAGATTTAGTGAGTTCCTATATGCCGATCGAATGGTTCCTTTGACTAGAGTTGAGGTTAGAATAGAGAACGAGGTTACTGGGGAAGTCTCGTGGTGTATATGTAAGAGAAGATTGTTAGATGCATGACTATGGCATCTAGCAAGATCTACCCACCACATGACTTTCATGATTGATTTCCCAGCATGTGTTCATCTGGTAGATCTTATGGTGCATAATTCCTTCTTCAATCCTGCCTCTTCAAATATACCCTGTTTCCCCACTATCTTTGTTGTGAGCCTGATTGAATCCAGAATGTGAGAGAAGTTGAAAAGTGGTAGTTGACGATGTTGCTGCCATTAAATACATCATCCTTCAATGTGGTAAGCACAAAGAATTCTTCCCTATGTAACATGTCATTGACTAAATTTCATCCATGCAATCAAACAGGAAAGATTCTACAATGACCCGACAAAGAACATGTCAAGGGCTGCTATTGTGAATTCTATTGTGATATTTACCTCGCAAGTAGTTGGGAACTCCCACTACTCTAGCATAGCATCGGGCTTCAACGACCGGCAGACTGATCTCAAAACAAGGGTATCTTTCAAGGTAAAAACAGACCAACCACCTTTTCTTTTGCTATTGATAAATAAAATCATAGCCTTACAAGACAACTCGCATTACCTTTGAAAGATTCGTATTTATTATCTGGGATCCATCATTTCCTGATACGTTTCCATATATGCTTTTGCTGTGCAGTATAGTACTTCGAAAGGAGTGTCTGCAACTCCGTCATTCTTCCTAAACGGATTCTTACTGCCCAATGCTGGCTCCCCTATAGATTACAATAAATGGAGGAGCTTTATCGATCCACTGATTGCTGCACAGGGACAAAGGAGATAGGAAACCATTCACTTTTCCGAGCGAAAAAACCCAGTTCTAAATATATCACAGTATGTTGTACTTTGCTCGATATGCGTTTAGTTCTGTTTCTGTAGAGAAGCAGAGCTTCCGGGTTCTCCCTGTTGTATGCAGTCATCTATCTGACTAGTAAAGTTCTGGTTATCACCCTCTGACTTGCGAAATATGTTCCTACAAGTGTCTTGTTACTTGATAGTAGGAAAAATCGCATGTTAAACCGCCTTAGACATCAATAAGAGAGCCAATTCGAACAGTGAATAAAGTCAAATTTCCAATGGGGGGGACTGCTCGCACCTCGGAGCTAATGCTAGTCTCTGGCTCTGTGCAAAATGCGCATGGATGGACTACGAGCACCGATTTGGGAGGCAGAAAAGGTAGAAGAGTACATGAAATTATGTTGACCTTTTCCTCAGAATTTACGTTGGGCTTCACGTTTTGATGGGACTTATCACATTTCAATGCCTTACAATTTTCGTCTCTGAAAGTGTAGCAGGGTCCATGTATCAAAAAGGGTGTCGATGTCGCGTGCCTTGCAAACTGTAAATGTGAATTCCGCGTGGACGATGGAGCAAAAAGCTAGAGTTCGTTTGGGTCACTTGGACGAAAGTTCTTGGAAAAGAGTCGATCCTATTTGAACGGAAGCGTGAGCACTTGTCGGTCCGTCATATTCGCGCAAGAAAGCAAGGTCACTGCTGCTTTGGGATTGAGTAAATAGTAACACCACGCTTAACACCACAAGCCAGCTATTGCCCACTATAAGCTTAAATCGGAAAAAAAAGCGACTTTCTCTTTTGGTAGGAAGAAAATTACTTTCCCTAAACTACTGAACAAATTGGAATTTCATGGAAAAAAATTTCAGTGAAATAAATACATTCGAATATTTGGGGCATTTATGCTGAGATTACGACGTATCATAAAAAATTGACTGAATCTGGAAGTGGAAGCACGGACTATGGTTTCCTCTCCTTCATATTACCAAGAGAGAAAAAAAGAGTTCTCTTGTATCAAATTGATTTTTCAAGTGATAGTAATCATAGCGTGTGTCCCAAAGATAGGGGTTCTAAATTCAAAATTCAATTGAAGCGGCGGTCTTAGAGTTCTCTTTTTTTTTTCCTTTTTTTCTTTTTTTGAGTGGTCTTTTAGAGTTCAATCACAACCAAGTTACACAAATAACTTAATCCGCCCCGGTTCTTATTTTACAGGTAATTTGCGTTTTCTCCCTAGAAATGGCCTAATTAATCAAGTACGACGATTTGACAAAAAAAGGTTTAGCAAAGATACAAGACAAGTAGATTATTATGTAAAATTAAAAAATATAAGTACTTACAATTACACACATATCCACAATTACTATTCGTCACCTTTTGATTCTACACTAATCCGCCTTCGATGTTTAAACAGGTTATCATAGTCGCATTTTTCCATTACATCTCCATTTACAACTTTTTCAATAGCCTGTTTGAAGTGTGTACGAATTCTATATAAAAAAATGGTATCCTAATTTATTCGCATGAAAAGATAAATTCAATTATGCATTTAGAAAGCCGATCAGCCAATTCAATTAAATTACAAGAAGAAGAAACAACGAACTAAGTAACATTTTATTGATAATCTCCAATTTTCTATCTTAAGAAAGATCAACGGGAAATTTGTCGATGACCTATTCTTTTTTTCAAAAATGTAGTATAACATCACAAAATTTCTAAAATAAAAAATGTTTGTCTCACTTATTTTGAGAAGAGATCAATAGAAAAAAAGCCATAAAAGCCTCAAACTATGCCCATTGTAATGCACTCACACTAATTTTTTTTTTTTGTAACATCATAACCTCAAATTGTGTTTATTGTGACATATTTTTCTTTAAATTTTTTCTTATGACATAAAAACCTATATGATACATTTACCTTATGTTAAGATTCTATTAGATAATGTTTTAGCCAAAATAACAGTCATTTTTATTTCACTTAGGTCGCGTGAGTGTGCCATGTCAATATCGTTTGCTTTATGGCGTCTATGTAGGTAGGTAGATTGTTAATAGTTTTCATTAATAAAATTTGGACGGAGGGTGAATGTATTATATAGGTACAAGTTTTATGATTTTTTATGTTACAAAAAAATTTAAAATAGATGCGTCATAATTGGCATAATTTAGGGTTTTTTTTTGTGATTTTTATCCTAATAAATAAACATAAGACACGTATGAAAAATTCATCACGCTTTAACACAAATATTGCAAATGGAAAATAATATAATAAGTTTCCCACAAAACCGATGAAACGAAAAATGGCTTTTTTTATTCAGCCCCCTAAAAATTAAAAATAGCTTTTCATCCCCCAGATTAAAGCGAATTTTGAGGGGAGAAAAATAGTAGTTTTTTTTCAAGGCAGGGGAGGCAAGATTTCGCCGAGTCCGTGTGGCGTGCGTGCGTGCGTGCGTGTAGGTAAGTTTGGTTTCGCTCCCATCAGGGCTCTCTCTCCCTCCCACCCGCGCCCCCTATATAAGCTGGGCACTCCCTGAGCGAGCGGTTTTAGGGCGTCAAGAGAAGAAACAAGCCGTTGAAGAGGGCTCTCTCTCTCTATCCGTGCGCACCCAAAATACACAACTCTATCCGTGCGAGAGGTAACGCTCCCCCCCTCCTCCCTCTTCGATCTCCGCCTCAATCCCTAGCCGCCGCCTCCGCCGCCGCCGCCGCCGCCGCCGCTTCTTCGTCGTCGCCGCGGTGCTCCGCGGCCGGGTGGTCTCGAGAGGCGCCGGCGCGCCGTCGAGCTCGGTTTCCGCGTGCAGATCGAGGCTCCTCGGCTGTGATTTCGGGATGTTTGCCTTTGAGGCTTCGTTTTTCGTTTTTTCTTTTGGTTTTTTTTTTATGTGTTTTTTTTTCGGATGGTGACAGGAGAAGATGGATCGTTACCAGAGAGTGGAGAAACCAAAGGCCGACACACCGATTGACGAGAATGAGATTCGTATCACCAGCCAGGGCAGGATGCGGAGCTACATCACCTATGCCATGGGCCTGCTTCAGGTACCTCGTGTGTTTCCCCGCTCCGTTTTTTGTTTTTTCGTTTTTTCGTTTTTTGGGAGCTTGAAGGTGATAATTTCTCCCTGTCGAAACAATTTCTTGGGGTTCCTGCTTCGAGATTTGCGGTATTAGCTGCATTTGGACGTTTTGGCGGTGCCGCTAACGTGGTCGTGTGAAATTATGTGCCGTGTGCGCTGATTAGGTAATACGCGCTGAGGTGAACATGATGCATGTGGATGTTCTGGTAATTTTTTTAGGTTAGTTTTTGAAGTTGCATGTAACGATAGCTTTTAGGATGTCCAGAGATGTTATTGTGCACTATTTATGAAGTACGAGCACAAGGGAGGGAGTAGGGGGAATATTTTGTTCTGGTTAAAAGCATGGGTACGAGAATTATATTTCAAATCTAGCTGTTAACATGGGGTTTCGATGTGTTAATGGACGTTCACGGATTGTTTACCATTCTTCACTGTCTATGAACATCTGTGTAAGTTATGCTGAGGAAGAAGTCTGTGCAGTTATGTTAGCGCAATTTCATTTGTGCATGCCTTTTCAATGGTCGGTGCTATTGGTAATAGGAAATTAAGCTATCATTTCATAGGCTATCGTGCAATATATTCTGTTTCAATTGGTTTATCTTTTGCCTTGTGTTGTCTAGGAGAAAGGTTCAAATGAAATTGTCTTTAAGGCAATGGGAAGAGCTATTAACAAGACTGTTACCATAGTGGAGCTTATCAAGGTATGTGTTTGGGTAGGTGTTCCCTTAAATGTACAGCTCTTATTCTATTATTGAGATAAATTTGTTCCTTGTGACAATGCGTGCAGAGGAGAATTGTGGGTCTTCATCAGATAACAACTATCGGATCTACAGATATAACTGATACCTGGGAACCGCTCGAGGAAGGACTCCTCCCGTAAGATCACTATTGAATCGAAAATAAGAGACTCATATTTTGAGTTTTTACACAGGTTGCGACCTGCATTTTCACATATTTCCTATCGGTGTTCTTTTTTGTTTGTCTAGATTGGAGACTACAAGGCATGTGTCAATGATTACGATAACCCTGTCGAAGAATGAATTGGATACTTCATCTGTTGGGTGAGTCTGAATCCATTGTGCTTTGATTGATTTTATTGCATTATTGTCGGTAATGAAATTCTATAAGTGTGCATATTGGTTTGTTCCTTTCTGTGAATTTTCTCGTACCATATTTTACCAGGTCTACTGCTCTTGTAAAGTTCATTCTATTAAAGTTTATATGGGCATCGGTAATTTCTGAAATGCAGACTCAGTACTGTAATCCGATCGACATATTTTTGCTTCATTAAATACTATGTGGGTTTTCTTGTTCTGTTTTTCCCCCTGATCTTGTTATATCACGTGAGAGAGATATGTGAGGTTTGAGTATGCATTTAAAAGTTCAAACGCTTTGTGTAGGAATGTTTGAGAATGCATGGTTAAGTTCAGCACTCTAATAGAACTTTTTTATTTGATTATGAGTTTCCATCTTTCAGGATATTATAATTGTTACTTAGTTGGAATACAAAGTTAAATTCCACTCTTACAGTGAGTTCTGCTTCATGAATGTAATATTCCTTTGCCATTGATGGATTGGATTGCCATTGTGTCTAAAGAAGTTACTGTGACATTTTGAATATGATGGATAATCTCTATGAATTAACCTCAGCCCATAATTCCTTTCTGATGAAGATGATCTTGTTCTCTTTGGATATAGCTGAAAAGGAGCTTTTCCCCTTCTTGTGTTACACTATATGTCCTGGCTACATATTTCATTAAAAGCATGCTGTTAGCAATTTCTTGACAGGTTTTTGCTTATTCAGAGAATTTACTCCTTGAAATGGAATTTTTATCCGCTGTATCTGCCGTATCTCATTAGCCCCTCGATGCTGTTTAATTCAGGTATCAGCTTCCATTACCTGCAGAACAAGTGAAGGCCTTGGGGGAGTTTGAAAATGAAGGAGGTTATTTTGATACTTAATGACCTAGATTGACGACACTTTTTTGCTCATAACAATGGTTAAAAATTATTTTTCTCAACTGCAGAGGGCTATCCAAATGGTCGAGAAAGGATCAACAGTGGTAGAGGAAGACCAAGGGGGGGTAGAGGTAAGTATAGTTTTTTCTGTGATCGTGTACCTCTTAGCAGATATTGACTAGTTTCTGGAGAAGTCCAGCATGATTGTATGGGTCAAGACTTATGATTAGCAATCAATTGTATCTGGCTTTTGAACCAATCTCTTCTCGTTATTTACTGAAATTTACCTAAGTATCTGGAGTTCTTGAAGGTGTTTTTTATCTCAGCGTGGTTGGAAATCTATGATGTGAATAGCTGTGCTGTCATTTTTAGGTAATGGTTATGTGAATGCTGATTATGACGACGGGGGTTGGGAAAACAACCGAGGATATGCCAGAGGCAGGGGTCGAGGAAGAGGCCGTGGTTTCCGTGGACGTGGAAGAGGAGGGTATAATGGTCCTCCGGCTGATATACAGCAAGATGGCGGATATTATCAGGAGCCTCCTGCTCGAGGCCGCGGTATGATTTTAATTTATTTGCTCCATTAAGTGCTCTTCATCAGTTGACATTGTATGAAGACTTATTTCATTTCATTGCACTGTTTTATTCCCTTCCTTGGGGAACATACTGTGATAAGCGGTTGTTAGTGACATTGTTTGGTTGCTGGAGTTGGTTGGCATTAGATATCTTGCATCGAAATTATAAAAACTTCAAACTTTTAATTTGGAAAATGACATGTTTCGTGTGAATTGTTACATATTGGGACATATCTTTCCATACTATCCTTTTTCCTCATCATGGCCCTCAAAATTTGGAAAAAATGAAGATTGCAGAAAGATGCACCGTTACTCGGTTCTGTTGGGGTTTACTGGTTCCATTGGGTTGAATAGTTGATTGTCACGCTGTTTCTTTTGCAAGGCCTCCTGCGAATTTTTTAACACGTGCAAGTTAAGTAGGAGATCTACATTCTGTGTATTATGGATGTGAGTCTTGACACTCCTGCATCATGCTTTGTGATAGGTCGTGGTCGTGGGAGGGGGACTCGTGGAAGGGGGCGTGGCTTCAGATCAAACCGACCAATCCAAGCAGCTGCCTAAAGGTGTTCGATGTCTCTTGGAAGTTAGGAGCAATGGTGGATGCCTTCTCTATCTCTATGTTTATCATCTTTTAGGTTTTTTTTCCCCATCAACAGTAGGATGTCGCTGTGTAACTGTTTCGGAGACACTAGTAACTTAGAACTCACCCAAGCTTCCTTTGTTTTTTACCCCCTTTTTTTCCGCCGAAGTGGTAGGTTATATGGTGAGCGTTGTCGTTTTTCCCATCTTTATTTATCAGTGGCACATTCTTTTAATTGATTCTTGCTTTTTTTAGAAGAAAATTTGTTACATGGCAGTGTTGGGAGCATTGGGAGTTCCTTCTTCCTTCGCATCTGCATGTTTTTGGTATCTCTAATTTCCTATGAAGCACATGAAACGTGGGCTGGTGCATATTGAGTCATCTTTTACAATCTGATAATGGGGTGTTTCTGTTTTCCTTTCCAAATTGGAAATGAGCAGAAAACTGGTAAGTTCGCTGCACTCTGATTTGATATTTTCAGAGCACGGGTTTCTAGAGTGAAGGCAACTTGAGCTCAATGGGATCCTATTTTTCGGATTGGAATGTGACGTAGAGTGCTTGATATGCTGGTTGTCATTTCAAGGTTCGATCACATTGGTGGAAACTGACATATTACAGAGAAGTCGGGCCCTGCACTCGATCTGAAATTTGTTTCCTTGTAACTGGGGGAAGGGACGCGTTCATTCGGCGAAGTGCCCGTGCTCATGAAACTTGCTTCTGTGCATGTTTGAAGTGTAGGGAAGTGAAGAGAATGTGTAGAAAGTTAACATGTGCTGCTTTTGCAATTGAAATTGAGTAATTTTTTATAGGTAAGAAATTCACGTGCAGGATTTCCTCGATTTTTATTTGTAGGAATTCCATGTATTCCAATTCAAGTGACCTATTTAATGAAATTGAATGTTTCAATAGCTCCTCAACTGAATAAAATTTTGGGGATGTAATCGTACATGGGGAAACGTAATTGAAGAAATTGACATTGGAGGAAAGTGCTTTGGGGAGTTTGTGGCACGTTTGGTATGCACGCGCACGTCTCGCATGGGTTTTGATAGGAAGTTCCTTTTTTTTTTTTTTTTCAAGTTATGTTGATCGAGATCGCTTCTCTACTCTTGTACATTTAACTTATATGGAAACGGTATTCTCAGGTTTATGTGAATGAGAATGATCATAAAATTGTAAAAGAAATATCATTCGCAAAAATATGAATGATTTGAAAGATAATCGAGTACGATGAGATCAGTTGCGTTATATGGTTTCAGTAATGTCTCTTGTAATTTCCCTCAACGCATATCAAACATCTCGTGTCATATTTTGCACGATGTAATTATCTGGAACAATTTTCATTCAATTTGACTCGATCAATGGATTATTCAATTTTCAGTAATTATTATCCAAATAATAATAGCTCTATTTTGTATTCTAGTACATGTAATGGATGGCATCGAGGTAATTTTACTTTCTATGGTGTATTATACCGTAAGTGGCTAAGTCCATTGTTCTCTTCATATGGTTCAATAGATATGTGAATAGATTTTTCCTTGCAAGTATATCACATTACATATCATGCATAAGAGAATCAATCTTACGTGAACTATAGATAAGTCCCGTTGAGCCAATTTTGCCATGTATCACTTTAAATATTACTAAATATATGCGATATTTATAACTATGTTAACATTTGAAATTTTTTCTCTTTACTCTTATTGGTCAAAATTTACAACATATTGTTAATTTTCTCTGTACTTTTACTTTTTTCTTGAAAAAGCTCTTAAATTTTCCCTTTAAAAAAGGAAAAAAATACCCTTCATTAACATTTGAGGCATTTAATGTGCAAAAGTCACTTGTAGATAATATCCTTGTGCTAAACCAATATCAAACCACAACACTTGCATTTTTCTGATTTGCAATACAATCCTCAATTACGCCTTTGCCATAATAGGGGCGGGCAATGGGTGAACTAAGGCTACATCGAGCCTAAAGATTGAATCTCATTTCTTGCCCTTGCCTAGACTCATTATAATTTGAAAAAAAAAAAAAAAAAAAACCTTGGAAGTTTCAAAGGGTGTCCAGTCCTACAAGGTGCTTGCAAAAGCCAGCTGTTTGCCCTTCGAATATTACCGGCCTAACCAGGCCAATTGAACCGCTCATCCATGATTACATTTAGTTATAGCCACCCATGATGGTCATAACCTAGGCACCTAAATGTACATATCACTAAAAAAATCTAAATTTATTTTTTCTTAACATAATTAATCTAGGTACGGAAGGCATGAGAAATATTAAAATTTCACGGAACATGGATGGAAAGGTAAAATAATATTTTTTCAAAGAATTAAAAAGCACATTGTAAGTAATGAAAACTGTGAAAGGAGTTTAATTGATTCTATAGCGAATTTAGAAGGCCGTATATATTCAACATTAATAACTGTTAACTTTAATATGCACGAGAAAATAAAAGGAGCGAAAGACCACCTGTCTCATTTTCTTGCGCAATTTCCTTCAAATCCAGCAAAATGAGATTAGAAAAATTTTAAAAGTAAATTCTCTTCATTTTTCTTTTTTTTTTTTTTGGTCTCCTTTGCCCGACCCAAGCCAAGCCAAGCCAAAAGAAAAAAAGAAAAAAAGGAAAAAGAGAAAATTAATTTTTTTTTTTTTTTTTGATCATGAAAAGAGAAAATTAACTTGCAGAGAAAGAAACGAGTGCGAACGAGACTGATACATTGCTGCTCCGAGAGCTAAAGCCAAAGCTTCGAACCCTAGATTTCCTCTCCACCCCTTTCCTTCGCTCATCTCCCTCGCCAGATTCGTAAGCGCGAAACCCTTTCTCTCTTCCTCGATTCGATCGATTTCAATCGATTCCTAATATCTCTCTCTCTCTGTTCCTCTTTCAGAGCGGCAATCGGTACCCGCGGGATCGATTTGACTTCGCGCCGTCGCGAGCTCCCGACCGCAGCAGCTCCTCCTCCTCCGAGATGACGCAGGACGTGGAAATGAAGGATCACCCCACCCCGTCGCACTCCGTCTCCTCGGCCGTCCCCTCGACCCTGCAGCGTAAGTCTTTTTTGGGTTGGTTCGTCGTTCGATTTGGAGGGGGTTTTCTCCTTCGCGTTGTCTTTAATGGTGAACCCCTCGGGGCAATTAGATTTGAAGGAGATCGCCTCGCTGATCGAGACCGGCTCCTACGCGAAGGAGGCCCGCCGGATCGCCCGCGCGGTGCGCCTCACGATTGCCTCGCGCAAGAAGCTGACCGCGCCCGTGCTCACCGCGTTCCTTGATTATGCCCTCGGACCGGGTTCGGAAGCGCGTTCTCGGTTGTCCACTTATCTCCCCAAGGTATGATTTTGGTGGATTCTCGGTTTTGTTGGACTTCCCTGAGTTCATGTCACTTTAGCGTAAGACTTAGCTTTTCCGGAGTTTTGTTTGATTTCGAAATTTTTGCTTGGATTGCTGTCCGGTGAGGTATGCGGGTTTGGTATGGGAAAGTGTTATCTTTTGAGTGCCCGGAGTTGATGGGAATTTAGCTGAAGAAGGTGAATGATTTGGCTAGAATCTTAATCTTACATTTGGTTTATCTTACACAGTGAGAATGCCATGTTGCCGGGGCAGTTGGATTAGGTTAATGAGGAATTCACAAACCAAAAGAGAAAGTTTAATCAGGAATTGCATTATAAGGTGCTTCAGTCAATTGTGACTGTGACTCATAGATCTTATTTTGACCAAATGCAGTATGTAAGAAGTAGTCCTGATGCCAGATATTACTTATAAGGTCCACCGGATCTATTAGCTGAAGCAGTTGATGTTATTAAAAATACATCTGTGCAAAAGTTGCAGAAAATTGGTTATCCTTTATCAAGTAGTTCAAAAGGGTTAAATTTGGCTAGTCAGTTGTCCAGAGCTTTCAGAAGACTCTGATTATTACATGGTACTCAGATGATGATGAATGGTTAAGTTGTTCTGTGCTTGATAGAATTATCCTTAACAATAAATAGAAGTTTCCAGTAGGCACTTACATTGAGTTTCAGGACAGTCTTTATTCCTGGTCCGTGCATTTAGAGAGGGAGTGAATGGGTTTCTCCTCCTAAGGCACATCTCACACAACACTTGCATGTAAGCTGTCAAAAGGAGTAAAGCATAACTAAATTCCATCAGAATGCTAATTTGGATGATTAGAGATCATTTCTAGAAAATGAAGTATGCAAATTAGAGAAAGTTGAGGCTTTAGTCGATATTGATTGAAGAAAAATTTCATAGACAATGAGAGAATGTTACCATGGTGACTTTAAGATAAAGTCTTGTCTACTCAAGATGCAAACTACTGTCTGCTCATCTTCTCCGTTGAAAAGCTTGCAAGTGCTAATGTTGATTTCACTTCTGACGTCATTATTCTGAGCAATGTCTGCACACGATGTGAGTTGTGAGTGTGATAAATTGAAGTACCTTAGGATTGATATGAAAGTGGTTGATATTTTCTCTGTGAGAGCACCTTTGAATGTACTTAAATCAGTTGACCTGTTGTTTCTCTTTTGGTTCCTGGAGCTGTCAACAGAATAGTGCATTGAGCTGTGTTTTGAAACCCTTGATTTATTACTTGTTTTTCAAAATCAATTACTTGCCGGATTGTGGAATCCCATTTTGAAGGAGCAACATTGTAGTATATACAGTAGGTCTTGAAAAGGTGACATGGAATAAGTTTCCTCCTGCTATTGGTCTTGTAGGAAGATGAGCATGACATGGAAGTCGATACCGCGTCATCTGCTAATCAAGCTCCTGCGAAGCATGTTTTGCCTGAGCTTGAGATCTACTGCTACTTGCTTGTGCTGCTCTTTCTAATTGATCAGAAACGCTACAACGAGGTAGCAATAGCTTCTTCCCTTGCCTCATGTCCTTGTCTCTGTAAAAGTCCCTTACAATTTGTACTTTCAGGCTAAAGCTTGTTCCTCTGCTAGCATTGTTCGGCTGAAGACTTTAAACAGGAGAACCCTTGATGTGTTAGCTTCCAGATTGTACTTTTACTACTCATACTGCTATGAGATTACGGGTGATCTTGCAGAAATTCGGGGGTATGTTATATTTTTAATTATCTGAAATACTGTCCTCCTTTTTAGCAGGCTTCTGTGCTCACTGCAGTGACCTGTGTGTGCATACTGTTTGCATGCTTGTCTCGTCATCCTGCTTGGACATAATAATAGGGTATTTTCATGTTTTGGGAGATATCATTATATTTGTGGACAGTAGAATTTACATTAAGCTAGCATGAATAAAAGTAGATATCTGACTATATCGAAACTCAATGTAGATTAATTATTTTCACATATATGCCTTCACTTATTAGTTATACAGACTGTATTTTATGTTTGCATGCATTGTTATGGCATCACACACACACACACACACACACACACACATGAGGCATCTCGATCAATAATAGATTTTACCGGACTCCTGGGGGTTTATCTGAGACCAACAGGAGGAAATATCAAGGAGTGGTTATGTTATTGAGATTTACCCGGTGCGTCTTATGTTTTCAGAAACCTTCTTGCTTTGCATCGAATTGCAACATTGCGCCATGATGAGCTGGGGCAGGTTTGTCGCTGCCCTTGTAAATAAGGATGCAATGTTTGGGATGTGGAAACTTACATATGATTTATGTGATGGTGCAGGAAACTCTTCTCAACCTTTTACTTCGTAACTATCTCCATTACAATCTTTACGATCAGGCAGAGAAGCTGCGTTCTAAGGCACCAAGGTTTGAAGCGCATTCAAACCAGCAGGTACGGAGAGATATCCAGCCATGATGAGAATTTATCTGTTCTGTCTGTTGCATCTTCATGGAGATTTTTCATGGACTTCTCTTTCCATTCATTTGATCAGAGAATCCTGTCTAGTGGCCTATTTATTAACAAGGGAGTTGTTTTCATTCTGTTTTTACTGGCTCATCTTATGTGACGTATTTAATCTTATTTTTGCATACTGTGTAATTCCTTTGGTCCTTATTTTAGGTAGTGGTTATGATGGAATTGTTTCCCTCTGCAGTTTTGTCGCTATCTTTTTTACCTTGGGAAAATACGTACAATTCAGCTGGAGTACACCGATGCAAAAGAGGCTCTCCAACAGGCTGCTCGGAAAGCCCCCATCTCAGCTCGAGGATTTAGAATTCAGTGTAACAAGTGGTCCGTTTTAGTCCGTTTGTTGCTTGGTGAAATACCAGAGAGGACTATCTTTATGCAGAAAGGGATGGAAAAGGCTTTGAGGCCATACTTTGAACTGACCAATGTGAGTATGAGTTTGGTATATCTAAAATTGTGCCCATGATCACATTCATCTGCTTTCTTTACTGAACTTATGTTATGTTATAGTAGTATGGCATGTTTCTGGTCTTTTTCCTTAGTTGTGAAACACAGAAATATTTGAGTAGAGAGCAAAGAGTATGCTAGCTCAGAACCACATGCTACCTCTGGGCAGTATGGCCTGTTCGCGAGTGGCAACAATGTCACTGTTTCTTGCTTCCTTGTTATCTAGGATTTGTTCCTGAAAGCATGATAGAAAGAACATGAAGAGAACTGTTTTCAGTTGTTGTGACATATGGAGAGTGCTCGCCATTGATGGCTGAATTTTATCAATTCTTAGTTTGCTATTGCAAGCTACTTGTCACTAGACAGAATGAGTGTCTATTATCGTTATTTGAAGTTTGAAACAATTGAATGATCTCAGTCACCCTCGTTCCAAATTTTGAAAGTAACGAGGTTTGGCTGAAGATTGTCATTGTTGTCTTGTTTACTCCCCAAAATGGGCTTCTGTCAAAACTGTTTGAACTAACTTTTAATACAGTTTGCCCAATGAACTTTTGAACTTAGTTGTCTTTTACAACCATTACTAAAAGAAGCCTCATTCCTGACTTATTCAGGCTGTTCGGATTGGTGATCTGGAGCTCTTTAGGACTGTTGCTGAGAAGTTTGCTACGACTTTTAACACAGACCGAACCCACAATCTGATTGTACGACTGAGGCATAATGTCATCAGGACTGGTCTACGCAATATCAGCATCTCTTATTCTCGAATCTCTCTTGAGGATGTAGCTAAAAAGCTGCGTCTGGACTCACCAAACCCTGTGGCAGATGCAGAGAGCATTGTGTCCAAGGCCATCCGTGATGGAGCAATTGATGCCACTTTGGACCATGCTAATCGGTGCATGGTATCAAAGGAGACCGGAGACATTTACTCGACAAATGAGCCTCAGATGGCATTTAACTCCCGGATTGCATTTTGTCTCAACATGCACAATGAAGCTGTCAGGGCCCTGCGGTTTCCACCAAACACACACAAGGAGAAGGAGAGCGCAGAGAAGAGGCGCGAGAGGCAGCAGCAGGAGCAGGAGCTTGCCAAGCATATTGCCGAGGAAGAAGATGATGACTTTTGAACAGGATGATGTTTCTTGGTGCTATTCTATCGGGGCGAGCTTCATTTATCTGCTCTTGGGTTGCTTCATGTGGTGATGTGCTTTTGGGAAATACTATTTGTACTCTGCTAGAACATTGTTCGCATTATGTTCTTTCATTCCTAGCAGGCAGGAGTAAACTATGGTGCGAATACTTGGCGGGAAAGGAGGTAGGAAAAACTAGTTAGCATGATGGTGGTGCTGAAATGCTTGAATTGGCACTTTATTGTATTCATCACTCTGCATTACTTTAACAACCTTATGCTCTGTCTCTTTTTATCGGTTTATTTATTTGACAACTTCCCAAGAAGCTTGTGTATTTTTCTGGCATATGTGATTGGAACCTTTTAATCTTTCTTTTCTCGTGGATGTTTCATCTTTTACGTGCAAGCATGTGCAACATCGTGTAGCTGGAAGTCTGAATGCTGAGGAGTGAATCTGTCAGTGAGGCTATCATTGTGCTTCCAAAGTTTCCTTGATTGTAAACAGTCAGCATTCACGAAAAAGCATAAGTAGCAACGAAAAAAGAAAAAAATCCAAAGGTAAATGGTACTTTCTCCAATGAAAGGGCATTTTGGATCGAGAATTGGATTTTTGGATAATAAAATTTCATCTTTTCTTTATCTGGGGCCAGAAGGACAAAATTTTCTCCTTCACTGCTCAAAAGGAATTCCATTTCCTGTCAGTAGATCCCGAATGCAATGCTCATGTCTGGCTGGGTCCTTAATCCTTGTTGATCAATGAGCTAAAGATGTTTGGCATAATTTTCGAGAATAAGGAAAAAAAGAAAAGAGATGCTCTCAAGTCTCAAGGTGGAAACAGTCAGACATTTCATTCAAAGCCCTTTAGGCCAACCTGCTTTGCATTTTCCCAATGAGCTTTCCAAATGCCGAACCAAACGCACCCAGAATCCTTTTTGAGCCTATCCCAACTGGGAAAACACATAAACAACTCATCCGTCATCTAAATGCCAAAAATGGGTCATGTGCACTTGACCACAATAATGGTGTCTGTAATCTGCATCATACGCATCAGAAGTATCCATGTGAAGCATCAAGCGGTGATCTGGGGAAATACATTATTCTATCCCGCAAAAAGAATTTTTTTTTTTTGGTCTCAGAAAAATAAAATTCAATATGAGATTTTGATCCTTTCACCCTACAAAAATATATTTCTTGCTTTAGATAACATGGATATTGTAACCTTCAGCTCGACTAATCCCGCAAACATGCGCTTTTGCCACATGTATTAAGTTAGGCTCATCCATAAAGTAACTATTGGCTAATACGACTTCTCAATGATTAATTGAGCGAGGGACGTTACGATTTGAACCAAACGCTTTACTATCTAGTTAAACTTAAAAAAATTCAATTACCTTAAAATTACTCAATGCAGTAGCAAGAGGGACTCCGGAAAAAAACAAGAACAATTGGGTCAGTGGCACTTTTGATCTGTTCACGGCTCTTCTTGGGGGAAGAAGATGCATGTGGATTTTGGTGCCCATGGGTAATGAGAACGTGGGAATGATTGAATGCCATTCAGGAATCATCAGACTTGCAGGGAGACACGATTCAATTGACGGCAAATCTGATCTCTGTCCTCTCTCTCTCTCCATGTTGGGATCACATGTTCGGCTTTTCCACTGATGTTCAGGCTTTCCTATTTATAATAGCTGCTCTCGGTTCCTAGGAATCCTCATTGGCCCCATTTTCTTGCTCTTCTCACGTCTCCTCCCTCCTCTCTGTTTCTTCCATCTTGGGCAACCGAGAGATGACAAAACCCACTCTTGCAGTAGCGACTCTTCTCGCGTGCTCGTACCTTGCCGTGACTGTCAATGCCTTCTCTCCCTCGGGGTGGACTAGAGGCCATGCCACCTTCTATGGAGGGAGTGATGCTTCTGGAACCATGGGTAACTCACCTTTCTTTTGCCTTTCATGCTTCAAGATATAGAAAATTGTATTTTTCTCGATACAAAGAACTTCCGAAAGATTCCCTCAGATGTCAGATTTGTCTCTGATCTCGCGTTGCTTGCTTTCGGGCTGTTCCAATGGTAGATAAGTCTTGCACAACCCGCTTTAAACCACCCTTGTGGGCATGGACAATGTCATGTTGGCTCGGCGGCTGGTAGTTCGGGGTTTCTTGGTTTTTCTAATGGCTCATTCGTCTTTGGTTTGCAGGGGGAGCGTGTGGATACGGGGATTTGTATTCAGCTGGGTATGGGACTAGAACAGCTGCTCTGAGCACTGCCCTGTTCAATGACGGCGCTTCGTGCGGACAGTGCTACAGGATGATATGCGACCACATTGCAGACCCCAAGTGGTGCAGGCCGGGCGCGTCCGTGACCATCACCGCGACCAACTTTTGCCCTCCAAACTTCGCTCTTCCGAGCAATAACGGCGGTTGGTGCAACCCTCCCCTCCAACACTTCGACATGGCTGAGCCCGCGTGGGAAAAGATCGGCATCTACAGAGGCGGGATCGTCCCCATCTTGTTCCAAAGGCATGTTCTTCTTGTTGCTCTCTCTGTCTTCCCATCGGAATCTAAGATAAACTACCATAGCCATGGTTGGGCTTAATGAAATAACAGAGCACTTGTGATGCATATTCGGTAGGAAACACAATAGCTGATGGCTGATCACTATTAATGAATTGCGCGGTATGAAATTTTTGATAGGGATTTATTCAACTAGTTCTGGACAAAAGTAGCGTGATATGTAAGAGAATACAGATGTTAATCAGTCCGATGAATGAACTTTCATTTATCTGAAATGCAGTCTCCTTTGGTAATAGACAAAATTGTAGTCGTAGCAAGGATGAGAACAAAATTGCAATTTCTGGGATTCAATTGGTGCACCGCGTAGTTACATTCTACTGAACCATTCCGATGGCTCATGTAAAATAGTTCAAACTCACACAACTCCACAATCTTCAAGCTTTTTAACTAGTTGAGGTGAAACTTGAATCTGCCACTTCATATCTCCTTTGTCTCATGCTTTAGAATTATAAATCTTGCAGGGTCCCCTGCAAGAAGCACGGCGGGGTGAGATTCACCATCAACGGTCGAGACTACTTCGAGCTCGTCCTCATCACCAATGTCGCGGGAAGTGGATCGATCCGATCTGTTTCGATCAAAGGGTCGAAAACGGCCTGGATGGCGATGTCAAGGAACTGGGGGGCCAATTGGCAGTCCAATTCCTATCTGAACGGCCAGTCTCTATCTTTCAGGGTCACTACTACTGACGGAGCGACTCGAGTCTTTGAAGACATCGTGCAGTCGAACTGGGCTTTTGGCCAAACATATTCGAGCTCTATACAGTTTTGATTCAGTGAAGGTTGTGATCCTAATGAGAGAGGGAAGTTCACTTGATGGCAGAGGCGTGCTTGTTGCTTTCAATGCTTTGCTGAAGCAGCCCGCCATGGTTTGGAGGAGAAATACCAACTTCAAATCTATGCGGAGACAAGACTTGAAAGATCAGATTAGTGATCTTGGCTGTTGCTATCATGTTTAGCTTGGAATTTACTCTGATTCGTTGGATTATTAATGCATAAATCAATAAGACGCACGATGAAATGGTAACTTGCTCGTTTGGAGTAATGTAAATTCGCTTTATATAGACTTGTTTGTGATGTAAGAATGATCGGTCGACTTGATTTTCATGAGATTCCAAGAGTTTTGCACCCCATCTCCCAGCCCATTTCGGCCCCATTTTTCTCATGATCATGTGATGGTTCGTTTTATTTTATTGGGTATCGTATCGTGTTATATTGTGTCATCTTGATCACAAGAAATAGCCTCCAAGTGAGTGAGGAAAAATTTGGGCCTACTTGATGGGTCAGCCCGATCCATTGATGACGATGTATAGAGCTGAGCTCGTTGGGTATGGGAAGATGCATCATATGCAACCGCCCAGCTTTTCTTGGAGACCCAGAATGTCGTGATCGATGATGTTGCCCACGATTCAATCGATGAAACTTTGGACCGATCAAGGATGATGTTCATCCGACCCAAAAAAAATGGATGATGTTCGGGCAGGGAGGATCGAGTCGTGAAGCAATCTTGTACGTTCCAAAGATGCTGTACTTTTTCGGCTCCAATTGGTTATGAGATTATGATATGACAACGACAACATCGATTGGTTGAACTCCTATTCCCGTCGTCCGACCGAACATCATTCGACCGAACTTTACGGGGGCCACTTTCGCTAACAACTTCCCCTCTTTTGACCTAATATTCCTTTGGACAAAAGGAAAAGCATGAGTTGATGCACGTTGGTGACTCGTCCTTTGTTGTCGTATCGCCTCGTGGG
Organism: Eucalyptus virginea; assembly: GCA_014182375.1. NCBI lineage: Eukaryota > Viridiplantae > Streptophyta > Magnoliopsida > Myrtales > Myrtaceae > Eucalyptus > Eucalyptus virginea. The sequence goes on along the minus strand of CM024519.1, from coordinate 34,893,203 downwards.
AATCCAAAGTGACATTCTCTCTAAATTCTAACTGAAAAATTTTATTTAAGGTTGGCTGAGTTTTGATGGGCTATGGACATTGGACCGACATTCTGTTAATTGATCGATCGAATATATTCTATACAAATCAGGAAGGATGTGCCGGTTCAATGTCACTAAAAAATAGATCTATAATTTAATCGAAGAATCATGCTTCATTTTAGAAAGTCCAATGTACATATTTAAGTTATGTACAAAAAATCATATATATGAAGATATTTCAATACTCCACAAGTAGATCTGTCAAAATAGATTATAAATTCACTTATTAAGCTATAGATGATAAGTTGAGTTGTCGTATTGATCAATTATATTGAGAATATAATATAAGTATTAAGTGGGTCGTAAATAGGTTTATAACTTATTTAGACTCAATTCACCTTTATGATTCTCTTTTCATTTTCACTTAGTCTTACGTACATTGGGTTAGATATAAAAGTGTTTTGGTAATATATGACTGATTGGTGTGGATTAGAAGAGTGCATTATGAATATATAGGTTATAAACAGTTTAATGAGTCAAATTGGATAAGATAATTTATAACTCAGATCAAACCTGACCCGAGCCACCACCTGGACAGGTCGACCCCACAACAGGGAAAGGAAGCAGCATAGAAAGAGATAAGATTAGGAGGTGGTCGTTTATGAGAATGTTCCGGTTAGTCGAAAAGCAAAACGAGCAGTTCACGTCCTTGCTCAAAGAGGCCATATGCTATACGACATAGTACGACGCACCCCAGGCTGTCGTGCTTTGCAAGCTTTACGTCCACTCCACAACTCCACCAAAAGAGCAGACAGGCTTCTTAATCACCAATTCCCACTAACCCCCCGCCATTACATCCCTGTTTTGGCAACAACTCCAGCAGCTCTCCGCTCCTTTTACTATAAAAAAAACCCATCTTCACTTCTTCTGTACTTGCACACGAACATTAAGCGGTTGATCAAAACTTGTATCAGCTCCCCACCACCACCAAACAGAAGAGAAACAGAAGAAAAGGAAAAGTTCGAACAACTTCGAACGATGCGAGCACTTGCTGTTGTGCTCGGTTCTGCTATCTTGCTGGCATATGTCGCGAGCAGTGCGGGTGCGCTGAGCTTGGATTACTATGACCAGACATGCCCGAAGCTCGAGTATTCGGTGAGGGGGGCTGTGAAGAAAGCGATGAAGAACGACAACACCGTTCCTGCTGCTTTGCTTCGCATGCACTTCCATGACTGCTTCATCAGAGTAATTACTTATTCATCATCCTTCACTCTTTGGTAAATTTTTCTATGTGAGGTAGGGCTAGTTGTTTTAGTTTTCAACCTTTGTTAGTTCTCCTATGAAGATGAATGATAAATGAATTCTCCTACGGAACAACCCGTCTCGACGAGACAAGAGTAATTCAAGTTTGAACTTATAAGGCATTCATTAATGGTACTAATGCTTTGATATTATTTCCAGGGATGTGACGGTTCCGTGCTCCTGAACTCGACGGCAAAGAACACGGCCGAAAAAGACGGGCCGCCTAACATCTCACTGCATGCATTCTATGTGATTGACCATGCGAAGGAAGCAGTGGAAGCTCACTGCCCCGGGGTTGTCTCTTGCGCCGACATCTTGGCCCTGGCTGCTCGGGATGCTGTCGCTCTGGTGCTTTACGTTTTCCATATCCACTATAACTTACATTGACCTGCGTGTTATTGGCATGTCCCGCAACATACATGGTTAAGAGTCAACTCGCGCTATCTTGCTATTATTTCTAAGAATTCAGCATGGTTTTTCCTGATCTCTGTTGTAGTCTGGAGGACCGCATTGGGATGTGCCGAAAGGAAGAAAAGATGGGAGGATTTCGAAAGCGAATGACACAAGGCAATTACCAGCTCCGATCTTCAACATCTCTCAACTACAGCAAAGCTTCTCTCAAAGAGGCCTTTCCATGGAAGACTTGGTGGCTCTCTCCGGTACGAATATTTGCAAATTTTCGTATGTATACACATGAGCACTCCGCATTCATCACGCGTATGTGCATACGTACGCTGCGGCATACATAAACTCATGCATTCGTAGAAGTGGTTGAAACATATAAGCCAGTATTCAACGGAAACGCCATCGCATGCCCTTTCGGGGATTAAGTACTGATACATGCGCCTATGTTGCAGGTGGCCACACCCTCGGTTTCGCCCACTGCTCGTCGTTCCAGAACCGGATCCACAACTTCAACTCCGTCAACGATGTCGACCCGTCGTTGCACCCGTCCTTTGCGGCGCAGCTGCGGAAGGTGTGCCCGGCGCACAACAAGGTGAGGAGCGCGGGGTCCACGTTGGATCCCACGGTGACCAAGTTCGACAACGTGTACTACAAGATGCTGCTCCAAGGGAAGAGCATCTTCACCTCGGATCAGGCGCTGCTCACCGTCCCGAAGACGAAAGCACTGGTCTCCAAGTTCGCCGAGAGCCAGGAGGAGTTCGAGAAGGCCTTCGTGAAGTCCATGATCAAGATGAGCAGCTTGAGCGGCGGCGGGCAAGAGATTAGGCTGAATTGCAGAGTTGTTCGTTGAGTCGGTTTTTTTTGTAGATGAATGATTCCTTCGTGTGGCAAAATCGTGATTTCGTTTCTCTCTTTGGTTCTTTCTTTTTGTTTCTTTGGCTGGTTTGATAATGAATGGCAATTTTTTATTTTTCAGATCAAATTTGTAATCGAGAAAAGTCATTATGTAAATATTGTTGGCTAAACTAAATCACTAAGTCATAATATGTAAAAAATTTCTATTCTTGATGTGAAAAATATGAGGCTTTTAGACTATTTTCGAGATCATTTCATTTCAATAATATCGGGTATTACACATTCTATAATTATATTCTTAAGTCACCCACCTCACAACCAGATACGTGGAAATTAATATCTCCCCTGGGCTCTTATGCTTTATATGGAGTATGACTTAATTTCCCAAAAAATAAAACAATTACTGCAACCTAGGAGTACGAATACGGGCCGCGATCCATGGGCCTCAAGTCCGGATCCTCTCGGTCCGGATCCGACCCCTCACTCCCTCGTACCATCCCATGATATCATTCCCGGACACTGCAATTCGCCGTCGAAGAACCGAACCGCCGTCACGCGTGCGGCGACCCGCCTCTCTGGTTGAACTCGAAGAGCTCGTGCAAAAACCGAACTGAAATCGGGAACAGTCTCGCTCTGATTCTTCGGCGACGGAGAACGAGGAGGGCGCCGATGCTTCAGGCTCCGATGACCGACGGGAGCGCGCAAGCATCGTCGATGAGCGCGGACTCGGCTGCCGCGCGGAGCAACGGCAGTCCGAGAGAGCTCATGGAAGTCCGCGAAGTGGACGGTGGGGACGAAGACAAGGACCTGCGCGAGGTTTTGATGCCCGACGTGCGCAGTCTCCCTCTCGTTCCTCCCTCCGCCGTCGAGTCCAATTTCGTCGCTTACTTCGCTCCAGGTTCAAATCCCGCTTCCCAAGTTGAGATTACTTTTGAGATTGAGATATTAGGGACATCGATTTCGTTTCGGGTTCTCAATTTGTTGTTTTGCGTCAGATTTTATGAAGCCGGGGCATGATCAGTACGTCTACCGACATCCCAATGGGTGAAATTCTGGCACTTGTTTGTCTTTTGGAGTATTGGGTTACATGTTGAATGCTGAAAGGCGAATTCAAGAAAGTGGTTTATTGACTTGTGTGCGATTCTTGTTTTGGTGTATGAAAGTCTGTGCGTGGTAGGATTGGCTAGGACTCATGTGGCGTTTAGAGATGAAGGGGGTGTGACCGGGGTCGACTTCAATGTGGGCAAGTCCGATCGCAGTGCCATCAAGGTCACTGGGAAGCGAAAGAAGGTGCTTTTCTTTAGTTCTGGTGCATTTCACTTACTTGTGTTGTTGATAGTGTAGAGTGTTAATAGTCCAATATCTGGACTGATTGATTGGGGACTATCAATGGGTTAATTGTTGTGTCATCTCTGGGCATGTAGTTTGGTCTCGTGTGATTCCACGACACTATTCTGTTGAAGAAGCTGACTGATGTATCTGCCAAAAGGGAAAAAAGAAAAATTGGACAATCATTTTGTAAATCGGTGAATTTTGGTACTTTTATTTGCTTAAGAGAGCATGATGACTCGGTATCTCTGCTGAAAAACATACTAATTTGCAGTTGATACCTGTGAGAAACATAGCATCTCTCTCTCTCTCTCTCTCTCTCTGTGGTCTGCCTAATAGGTAAAAAGCTTTGAAGTCTTCCTATCTGGCTGCTGGTCCAATTGGAGTTTCTTTGTTTTCACTTTGCAGGCCTACTATGCATGTTGTGATTTGGATTCCTTTAAATATAGGATAAAGACGGTAAATAAGAACCATGAAAGTTTGGTAATTCTCTAGGTTTTTCTTGAATAGGCTGATCTTCATTTGGTTCTTCAAAACAACAGCAATGCAGATGGTTTTGAATGGTTTGATACAATTCCACCTATGCACTTCTCTTTCTTGTGGGTTCATCGGGTCATATTTGAGGTGGATAGATTTTTTTTTTTGTCATAATGAGGTGTATAGATGTCAGGCATAATTTTCTACCATTTTGTATTACTTCGGCAGTAATGAAGATGTACATTGTGCAGAATAAAATGATAATCTGTGTTGCACATGACTCTGCCTTTTTAATGTCCTGTTTATTTTGGCATTTGAGCTTTTCTCTTTCTTTTTCTTCCTCCAGAATGCCCAGCACTTTGAATCCAACACGATTCTGTGTAAAGTTTGCACCAAGAGTGATTCTTATGTAGTAAGGTAACATCTTTTCTAGCGATCTTCTTCAAAAGCTCTCTGTTTTTCTTAAACTCAACCTTCAGACTCCTAGTTGGCATCCTGGTTTTGACAGGTGTTGTGTTAAAGGGTCTCTACTGGAGGTGAATGAGAGACTAATCAAGCAGCCTGACTTGCTCAATTCATTGGTGAGGATAAACTTATCTTCCTTTTCTTCTTACCTGAAATGGTTTATAAAGATTCTCTTTCGGATGCGTCTTGTTTGGTTTTCTTTTCACAGTGCCTCTTGCTAGATTATCACTACCATTCACATGATGCTTTTTGACAAAGAACAGGCAGACAGAGAAGGATACATTGCAATCATCATGCCAAAACCAGCAGACTGGCTCAAGGTGAAGGCTACATTGCTGGGGCTTGAAGAATACAAAAGATTGAAGGAACAATGCTAAGTTATCAAGAACGGGACAAGTTTCATTGACATGTTACTTGCCAAAATGGGTGAACTGAAACTTTGAGGATGGGGATTAGAGATGGAAGTGAGTCTCCACCTGCTGAAGCATGTGATTCTTGACAACCGGGGTTCCTCCTAGGTTAGACATTGGATGTGGTGGTATGATTGATATCTGTTGTTTCTCTTGCCATGTTGAAGTGATGGCGGGCATTAAGTTTTCTTTGTACATTTCCATCAAAGCGGAAGTGGTTAAAGCAACTCATTCTTCAGACTGGAAAGTCTGCAGAGTTGTTCCAATTCGACTTCTATTCCCCCAATCCTAGGGAAGCCGGTGTTATTCTTGATTTTAAAGAAAATGGGAAACAACCAATTTTGGAACTCTTGGATCGCCAATCTATTTTACTTTTTTGTGCAGACATTTGAGTCCATTATAGTTTCTGGTGTCAAAGTCTTTGCCTCAATGGATATCTCGATGGTTTTATGAGCGTGAGCGTTAGGAAAAAGTAAAGCAGAATAACATGAATTGATGTGGACTCAAGTGACTTTTATTTTAAGAACTGGCTTGGCCTAAATTGTGATTCTCGAGAACTAGAATGTGATATACGATGGTTCTATTACATTCCTTGTTGGTGACCATCAATGAACTGACCAGATTAACCAAAGACCAGCCAGGCCAATGTGGCTCCACAGTATATGGAAGATAAATTTTCTTGTATTAGTGATCGATCACGTGGAATTTACAACAAAAAATGAAAGAATATCTACTAAATCAGCTCTACATTTACAATTGTATGACGTTCGTGAGACAGTCTACTATACTTCCTGCGAGTGAAAGATGCTTGTTTATGTAAAAAAGAAGCAGAGCCAGGCACCTTGCCAAAGCCGTCATAGCAGATATTTTGCAGGATGCAGTTTGCGCAAAAGCTTATTGCCCCGAAAATATCAATGTCATTTCTTATGAAATGAATCATCTGTCAGTCCATTTCACTATCATCTACCCTGTTGAGGCACCATTATTTCTTTCATGATGGACCTCCTAGATGCGTTAATGTCACGTAGGCAAAGGCAGGCCAGGTTTTCCAGCTCCTCTAACTGCTCTAGGAAGTAGGTATTACGCTGATCGAATCTCTTCACCACCTCCTTTATTGTGTCGCTCTTCCCACTCTGCACACACATGTTGGCACGTACTTTCATGTGCTCAACCTCGTCGTATAAGCTTCCCGCCACTATACTCATTGTAGCCAGGTAATTGATCAGAGTAAAGTGGCCCTTCGCAGCCACATCAAACTGCACACCGAATACTTCTTGCCTGGTCATCTTAGGATTTCCCTGGACCGGCTTGGTCCTCTTCTTATGTAGTCCCAATGTGCAACCCATCAACCCCATCAACATTGCGATTCGTTTCAGTTTCGCCATCCTCATCGTCTTCTTGTGCTTGGCTTTTAATTTCTGAAGCAGCATGGCAAATGCTTGACAGACGTCATGGAACTTTTCCTTGCTGACTAGGCAAAATGGATTCATCTGTTGCGAAAATGCGGATAGCTCTTCACATATCATTTGGCATAGATGATCAGTACTGCTCGTCGCATCATCTACCTTTTTGGTTAGCTTGATCGCCCTTTTGATCCATTGGTTATTAGCTTGGGTCTGATGGACACTCAGGATGAGTAGTTCACACACTCGGCAAGCCTCTAGGCCATCTTCGAAGTAGTTGACGATGAGAGGATGCAAATTTAATGTCTTGATCCACTCTATCAGGGTCTCTTGCCTGGGCGAGAGTAGGTTCTGGGATAGATGCAAGTAGGAGATCTGGCTCTTAAATGGGGCAGAGGACAGCTCCAAGGTACTCGGTTTTCCGAGCTGGTCCTGCACTATGTTGCGGACACTCAAATAAGAGTCAGTCCTGAGTGCTCTCCTGTATTCCTTACTGATGCTCCCATCGCTGCACAGGCTATTCGCGCGTTCCTTCGCATATCTTCCTGAGATTCAGATAGCTATATCATCTTAGTGATCAAGCCAACTAAAATTCGTAGACTATATATGTTTTTTTTTTTTTTTTTTTTTGGTCGGAAATGATAATTTCATTACTAACCCGCTAAAGGGGTACCATAAGTAGGCATGTCTAAACATAAGATCAAACATAAAGAGAGAGGAGGATTAGCCGTCCAATTGCTAGGAAGGAGTTGGTTCGGTGGGCCTTGGCAACCCAGTCCGCGGCTTTGTTGGTGTCTCGTGGCTCATAGGTGATGGAAACTCCATTTAGTTGGCCCAGAATTCCTCTGCAGTCTGTTATAATGGGCCGGCCCAGCCATGGGGGTTCTTCTAGGCCTGATAAGCTCTTTGTGAGAGATAAGTTGTCTGATGAAACAACCACGTGCAGATCAGTTCCTTGAGGTTGTAAGTCTTCCCCTGTTCGTGCGTGTCTTCTTTTTCTCACCCAGAACCGCTTCTCTTAGGGCTAGGGCTTCGGCGACCCACACGGACGGAGCAAGAATCGCCTTCGCGAATCCATGGATGAGAGTTCGGCGCTGTTCGCACGGACGCCCGCAATCGAACCCGCCTTGGTCGACTCGCACCAGGAGCAGTCGACGTTGATTTTTATTTCCGTTGCTGCAGGTGGTCGCCATTTCAGCTCTGGATGGTGGGTATTCGGTGAGTTTCTACCATTTTCCTTCCCGGTTTGTTCCATTTCAGAAGAGATCTCTTTGTGAGGCTCATTTCAGCTTTAACTTCCGCAGGTTTGGTTGGCGTCCTTGGAAGACCGCTCTGTTTCGGCACTTCCCGGATCGCGGAGCGCTCCCGCGAACGGGGCTTTTGTGTGGTGGTCGGCTCGTGAGGTAAGATTCTCAACAATCCACTTGTCTATGCGGGTGATTCGCTCGGAGATGTATCGGCATGGAGAGAAGGATCGACCATATGTTCTTGGTCCAGCGAGAGAGTAAAGAGGTGCTCTGCTGATTCCGGGGCTTGTCTGCACACCGGACAGGTAGGATCGTTGAGCATTTGCCTTCTATACAGATTTTCCTTCGTAGGCAGTGTATTGGTGCATAGATTCCAAAGGAAGAAACGAATTTTGGGAAATGTCTGGATGTGCCATATTTCATGCCATAGCGCCTTGGGTATTTGGTAAGAGGATGATGGTATATTTGGATTGGTGGTGTCAGTCTTGGTGTGTATTCTGTTGTAGCCACTTTTCACAGTGTAGGTCCCATCACTGTTTGCAATCCATACTAGCTTGTCTGAAGAGGGTGTTATGCTGATAGGAATGGTTAGGATCTCTGTAGCAATCTCTTCCTCAAATAGGTTGTTCACTTTTTGGACATCCCATTCTCGCGCCTCCTGATCAATTAAATCAGCCACCATCCTTGGCTCATTTCGATTTGCAGGGCCATATAGTTTTCCAGACGGTAGCCAGGTATCCTGTCGTATTCTTATGTGTTGCCCATTCCCTACTACCCATCTAGAATCAGGTTCAATCACGTCTCTTCCCATCAATAGACTTTGCCACCCCCACGAAGGTCGACGGCCTTTGTTTGCTGACAGAAATCTCCTCTAGGGAAATAAATGCTTTTGAGCACTTTGCACCATAATGCATCCGGTGTTTGAACAAATCTCCAAGCTTGCTTCCCCAGCATTGCTTTGTTAAAGGCCATTAAATCTTTAAAACCGAGGCCCCCACAATCTTTCCTTCTTTTCAGATCTTCCCACTTTTTCCAGTATATACCTCTTCTAGCTGCATTATGTTTCCACCAAAAGGAGGCTATTCTTTGCTCAATAGTCCTGCAAATAGATGCTGGAAGCTTGAATATGGACATAGCATATTGAGGTAGGGCTTGAATAACTGTCTTTATAAGAACATCCTTCCCTGCTTTGGAAATCAGCCTCTCTTTCCATCCTTCGAGTTTCTGTTCAACTTTAGTGAGGATCCATGCAAACATTTGCTTTTTGGTTTGACCCCATTCAGTTGGAATACCCAAGTATTTTCCTGTTTTATCTATAAGTGGGACTCTCAATTCAGCTGCTAGGTTCTGCTTCAATCTCTGTGGGCAGTCTCTTCCCGTGAACAGCCCTGATTTGTTTAGATTTATTGCTTGTCCTGACACATAGCAATACTGATTTAGCACATTAGCTACATTCTGAGCTTCTCCAATCGTTCCATTTAGGAAAAAAATTGCATCATCAGCAAAGAGAAGATGTGAGAGAGTTGGGCATGTATTGTTCAAGCAGATACCCCTAATGCTTCCATCTGAGACTGCTTTTCCCATAAGAGTAGACTATATATGTTGACATAGTCATATTTTGGGCGCCTTCCACGGGTGATTTTTACCTACCAATTCTGCACTTCAATACTAATCTTACCCTTTGTATTTTTCACAAAGACCCACCTGCAAGTTTCATTCAAGCCTAAGTCTTTGGGTTCATAACGTTCGTTTCATGTCGAAAATTGATCAATTCCGCGCGGAAGATCATGATCACAGTAAAGTATGTTTGCAGAAGTCATAAACAACCAAAACAACTATCCTCGACAACCAAATTTACTCGAACAAAAGAAAATGTTTGGGGTGAAAAATTTCCTTAAAGCACGGAGAGAAGCGCGGAGAAAGAGTAGAGATCACGAGAAGAACTGAAACCTCACCTGCACTCGAAAGGGAAGATTTAATCCGCCTGAGCTGAGTCATCTGAAGCAAGCCTGCAAAAATGCACCAGCGAGAGAGAGAGAGAGAGAGAGAGAGTTGGAGCTAATCCAACTTCGAAGGGAATTTTTAGGCAATCTGGCTTTAGCAATCTTTTAACGCTCTCTGGTTTATGCGTGCGTATATATATGTTTTCCTGGAATCGTTTCAGAGAGAAATGAAGAGGAAGATACATGGAAAATCACACACCACTCGCCAAATCTCAGAAATGTTTGCCATTTCGTCCCGCGACGGCGTCAATCCCCCCCACGTTGAAAGGGTCCACATCCTCCTCCACGCGCGTTTTTGTGGGTGGGGGAAACAAAAATGTATTATGACGGGATAATAATAATACTACGAAAAATCTCAAATTATTAAATTTATAATAAATTTATCTCAAATTAATTATTTGACTACCAAAAATTCCAAATTATTATATCGGTGACAAATTTGTCTTCCATTAATTTTCGTTAAATTTTATCGTTAAATTACTGAATTAAATGACGCGTTGTGAGTCATACGTGTACCCATTTGGGATATTACCCTCTGTTTATCACAGGTATATTAATTTATGATTTTTCGTTGTATTAATCCAATTTAATGGTTATTAATGGATAATAAATTTGTCACATTGTAGCACCGATTTGGGATTTTTGGAAGTAAAAAAATTAATTTTGAGTAAATTTGTCATACTTATATCAATTTAGGGTTTTTCGAATTGTCACAAATGTATTATACTGAAGTTTTTCGCCTTTCGGATTACTTAAGGAGAAAGCTCGGTAGTTCCAGAAGTTCGCCCCTTTTCCGCGTTCCTCATGAGAAGGGGAAGTTTCAGAATCTACGATGATGGACTCATAATTGCGAAGGGAGTGACGACGTCTCCCAGCACTGCGCCGTCCTGCCTTACGTTTGCAAAGATTCCAAACCCCTTCCCGATTTAGACCGGTTCGACAAAAAGATTCGGGACCGGTTCCTTAGGTTCGGTTTATTGTTCTATTCCTTTGACGATTTCACAGGGTAGGGTCGATGCCTCGTTTGGAATTGGAGGCTCAAAACTAGAATCTGCATGGTACTGATGAGTTTGATTCGAGCTTTTGACTTTTCTTCCTCCATTGTTTTGCATCTGATTATTTTGTTGAACATCAAGCACTGTAATATCATGTCCCGCTCGTTGATGACTTTTTAATAATCGAAAGAACCTTTTTAATCAAAAACCATAGAAAAAAAATGCAGCCAAAGCCCTTTGTTAAAAATTTCTTTGCCAAACACTACTTAATCAAGTGAACTTGCATTTTCCCAAAGGACTTTGTGCATTCAGCATTAGTAGTTTGCCAAATCCCATTTCCAAAGTTGAGCCAAACATAGCCTTGTCCCTTCTTTTATGGGATAAGTGCGTTGAAAATTTTAAAATTGTCACGAAGGTACGATTGAATCTTGGAAGTTTAAAAAAATGTAATCAAATTCTAAAATTTGTTGTGAAAGTGTAATTAAATTTTAAAACTTTCTAAAAATGCAATCACATTCTAAAACTTATCACAAAAGTGCAATGAGTTCTAATACTTTCAATAAGTGCAATCCAATCCTAAAATTTGTTACGAAAATACAATAAGTTCTAAAACTTTTGAAAAATGTAATCAAGTTTTAACTTATTATGAAAGTGCAATCAAATCTTAAAATTTATCATGAAAGTATAACTGAATCATAAAATTTGTCGCAAAAGTATAATCGAATTCTAAAACTTGTCATGAAAGTACAATGAGTCCTAAAATATTGCATATAGGCTCATTACACTTTTATGACAAGTTTTAAGACTTAATTAAACTTTTTGAAAAGTTTTATGATTCAATTACATCTTCATAATAAGTTTGAGGACTTTTAATGCATTTATCTATTTTTTGACAGGGAGGTGTTTGAGTTTGTTAGTGCCAAAAGGCAAAAACAAACACAAAGTTTTGTTAGAGAAGAGAGAGAAACCTAAAGATTTCTGGAAGTTTGTTAAAAAAAAGAAAACAAAGGAGGCCCTGGTCTTGCAGCTGAGATGGGCTGGGCTCTCGAGCTGAATAAAGTCTGACCAGGTCGAGCCGAGCCTCCTGGGCCCAAGCTCTCGTCTCGATCTTCTTATAATTCAGTTTGGCGGTCGGGAGCTAAACGGGCCCCCGAAACTAGATTTAATGAGCTCAGTTCGGGCCGAAATATCGTATCGGGCCTCGCCGTGAAAGTCAAACTGAATCGTTGGAGTTGACCGGCTCTCGATCCTTCCATTCGTCAAAATTTCTGACCACCAGTTCACGAGTGCAGAAGGAATTTTCTAGGACGACGAGGTGACAGATACTCTCTACTTAAGGATCAAATTTCCAAATTTACTGGTGAATTTTCCCCTCGATTTAATTCTTTTGTTTTTCAACTCGCCGGCAAGATTCGAGTGTCAAAAATAAGCCTGCACGCAATATTTAATGGGAAAATTACAAAAAAAAAAAATCATTTATTTCGTGCCTAATAATCATTTGCATATCTTAATTATTTCAAATGTTGTTTATAGAAATTGTTCATTATTGCAGACTTATTCTGACATCTTACATTACTTTTGGATGGTCTGGACACCTTGACAAATGTACTATAAATTATGCATTCTAATCTAATCAATAACTATCGTTTGGATGCGTCGATAAATGCTAGTGTCTACTTCTAATAAAAGTACTTTCATTTTATTTTATTTTTGGCTGGAGAGTTTACCCGAAGAAGCCCTATGTGCTGATAAGTAAAGTTCACATTGCCCTCCTATTCCCTCTCTCTTTTTCACCATTTTCTTTTTCTCAGTTATAACCACTCATTGACAACTGAAAGAAGCAATATTCTTATTATTTATAACAGCCAAATATCATCTTAAAAAAAAGCCGTGTGTGTAATTTATGCCTGCGTTAGAAGAAGAGAAATTTTAATACCGTGAAAGAAACTTAGCCAACTCATACACAACTAGCTCCAGAAACGGACCCCGGACATAGTTTATGGGAATCAGAAACAATATTGGACAAGCATAGTTTGCGGAGCCGTTGCCGGCTTCCCAATTAAAGAGTTACATTGATTGCGATCATAAATATCGGTAACAAACAAGTGGCGGAGTGTAGTAGATGACAAGTTCTTCCAACCGGCATAGGTTGTTGTTCTACTTTTGCATACTTCTATGCATTGCCTGAATTAGATTCAGGTAGATTGTCGTAGACACGGTCCAACCATTGATCCAACCGGTGGATATGCAAGGGCTCTGTGGCGGTCGTCCGTGATACACATCGATGGTAGATAGCTCCAGCAAATGCTCCTAAAAACAGCCCGACCCAAAAAAATCAACTGTTCAAGCGGCCACACAACCCCGGACAAACCAAAAAAAAAAATCAGATGCAAAAGACAATGCCTGGCCTTATTCGAGTGATTGGATCTCTGATTTTGGCCGCGACTTTTGAATATTGGAAGTTCGATTGTAGCTTTTTAATAAGCGCAGTGTTTGAAAGGGTGGTCACCAGATATGCCGGCTGTGCAATATCTGGTGACCACCAAAAGACCACGCGATTCCGAGGACCCCAACCCCATCGCACGGGTCAGTGGTGTTCAAGCCCAACGCCACATGGCCGATGATGGTGGCTATTGTGACGTAGAGATAGAGCAGCGCCGCGACGAACTCGTCGATCACGGCCCCGTAGAATGACCATGTCCTTAGCTCTTTCGAGTCAAAGAGCGGAACCTCTCGCGGCTCGACACAGTCCCTTTTCGTCCGTGGCGGCTCTCCTGATTCCTCTCCGGTCACTTCCTCCTTCGACATGATAGGCAGCGGCGGGTCCCCGGAGACCCTTATTTGTCTGTGGGGGTCTCTTCTGGTCCCTCCTGTTTCGTCACTTTCTCCTTCAACATGACGAGATCATCAGTCGAAATCAAAAGCAACCAGCGAAAAATTCTCTCACCATTGGCTAATTGCTAGATTAACAGTACTAGAAGACATGGATAAGTTCTTTGAATCCCTACACAGAAACAACTAAATTCTAGCGATGAAAGGGTTTTGCGTCCCAATATAATGCGGCGTGATCACTGGAGCGAGTCTTCGGACTTAAGCTTTTTAGTTATAAGACATCTAACATCGATTTCAACTGACTGTGATCAGATATTTTTCGGAGGTCAATCTGACCGTCGGAGGAATAAACTGGTCATGTATCCCTCCATCAGCTCCTCCAAAACTAGTTCGTGCATGTCGTGTTTTCAAACATTGAATTGCAACTTGAAATTTCAACCCTAGACTCTAGAGTTCTAATCAGTTCGCAAATTTTCAAGTTGTGCTTACATAAAGTAAGGGTGAGCATCGAGTCTAATTCGGCCCGTGAACCGATTCGGATCCATCCTTGTCAGTTTGGTTATAATCGAGAACCTTGAGCTCAATCTTAGCTCAAACCGATTTGGTTATGGTTCCAAGTTTGAAATGGTTGATTTCTAGGTTGAACTGGTTTTGAAGCATTTTATGAAAAAAAAAATTTACACTTATAAAGATTTGAATCACACCCTTCAATTTGAAGATAGATTTACATGACAACTCGACTAAAGCTAACTTTTTATTTGATAGTTGTATTTTTATGTTCATTAATTAAATTTTAAGATTAGACCAATAAAAAAAGAAGAAGAAGAGAAGATTTATTCGGTTCCCAATTCTATCGGGACCTGGCATAGAGGCAATTGGTTTAGGAACCGGTCATGCTTGATTTCTAAACTGATTGGTTTGATTCCCATTGCTGATTTTTAGAAGTTGGGGACCAAAGGATCACTTTCAAGTTTTAGGTCAGCAATTGACTCATTCTAGAACCAATCGCCCCTATTCATAATTAATATGGTAATATGATAATATAGGCAAAATCCTCATGCTTTTTTTCAAATGTGTTGCATTTTGTAAAAGAGAAAGATGAATATGATTTTTCCTGTAAAAATGTCACTCAAGAATTTTATGCCATCTTTACCAAAAAAAAAAAAAAAAAAAGAATTTTATGCCATAATATTTGGTCCATTTGCGTTCTTAACATTTTTATGATGACTAAAATAAGAAATCAGTAAAAAAATTTTGACAAAAAAAAAATCGCTAGAATTGCAGATATTGGAATTTCCCAATTCTAATTAAATATGCATAACAAACATATTTGTCGATGACAACTTATCCAAGCTAATCTCATGAGTCATAGGTATATAAATTCTTGCATCAATCGTACATATTATCTCACCATACTTCGTGAAGCTAATTTGTTGTAATACAATTAAAATTTCAATTGAGATAATGCTCGATCATGTGATCGTTAATTTGTTATGTGACAGTTAATTTTTTCTCTGTGATTGTCGTGTGGCAAGTCTCATGGCATAATTGTGTCGTGTCCCATATTTGACCAATTACCACTTATTAAATAATTTGTCATCTTTAAATGTATATCACTTATTAAATTAAGTTTAAATTTAGTATTGGATTAATAAAAAAAAGGATCTCGAGATTCTTAAATGTATTTGAACAAGAAAATAGTTAAACATAAGATATTTTGAAACATTCTATCCCTCCCAAACATTTATCTTGTTTGACTCATCTCATTCACTTTAAATTTGAAACAAAAGAAAAATAAAAATAGAGTATCTTCAAATGTATAATGTATCATCTAATTTGAAATTAAGTGAACAAAAAAAATATATCTCATTACATATATATGTTATATCTTAATTTTGAAGCGTAGCTTTTTTAACAATGTGAATAAGGCAATATTTACCATCCAATACAAGATTGAATTAAAATAATTCGAAGGATAACTTATTTTATTACTTGAAATGAATTTCACTTAATATTCATTAAATTAAACATTAAAAATAACAATATAAAACATTGCAACTTATTCAAAATGCATAATTACATTTCTCTTACCTTTTTTCAAGATGCATTGATATTATTATATATCAATTGAAGCAAAGTTGTTTAGCAAAAAATGTAAGTGAAAGTAGTTTTTCTTTCCCCTCAAAATCCACATAATTTGAAATGAGATGAGACTAGCCCATGGTTCTTAGGGGTGAGCATGGTCCGGGTTGGTCCGAGCCACCCCCTAACCCTAGGACCAATCCATACAGTGTCGGTCCTCAATTTTTAGGACCGAGGACCGACCTTATTGAGCCTGGGACCAAGGACCGGACCGACCCAATGGGTTCGGTCCGGTTCCAGGGTCAACCCGGGACCGATCGATAATTTTTTTCGTCTTGTTTTTTATACTCCCTAAAAATGTAAACCTACAAATTCAAATTACACATCCATCCACAATGCGGTATTGTGTAACTAAACTATAAATACCAATACATATTCAGCAAATTTAAGATGACATAATAATAGAAATTTCGTACCTGCTAACTGCTCATCGAATATTAGACAAGATAGGGTCCATAATGCGGCAAGCGGGATGTTGCTACTTTTGATTTTGGCAAATTGAAGAACAAAGAAGACAGAATGGAAGAGAACGTACTTTGGGGAAGGAAGCCATGAGGAGATTTACGGCGTAAACTTCACGCCATTTTGGACGTTGCGAGTCCGTGATTGTGAGGAGTCCTTGGTCCTCACGGTGAAGAACGTACTCTGGACTGTGGAGGAGGAGGCCGTGAAGACCTTTACGGCGTAAACTTCACGCCTTTTGGAATTGGATGCCGTCTGTCCGTGACTGTGAGCCTGAGGAGTCAATAGCTTTAACATCATTTTACTTAGGTTTTTTTTTTTTTAATAGACATTTTACTTAGGTTTGAATATATAGAAGAATTATAAATAATATAATATAATATAATAGAAATTTTACTTAGGTTTGAATATATAAAAGAATTATAAATAATATAATATAATATACGGGATTTGTCCAGGGGTTGGACCACCCAAAACTCTTAGCCACCGGGACCAACCCGCATGTCGTGTCGGTCCCTGGAATTTCGGGACCAAGGACCACCCAATCCCCTTGGGAACCGGACAAGGGACCGGCAGGGTTGGGCCGGTCCAGGGTCGGTCCAGGGTCAACCCTAGACCGCTGCTCACCCCTAGTGGTTCTACTTTATGAGTTTATCAATAGGAATCAATCAGTCACATCATTTGAATGGACATCCAAGTCAAGTTAAAAATAATTTGAATTTCTTTTATCTAAAATCATGGATGGTAAATCTGGAACCAATCAGGCTCTAAAAGGCTTATCTCCTCCTCTTTACAATGACTGGGAGGCTCATCCAATAATTTCCGCGCCCATGGGACGGCGCGAAATTATGGGGATTGTTATTCGGCTAAAACTTTTCCAAGAATGTGAAATTATGCCCAATTTAAGCTATCAAAATCCTAAGATTACGTTTGATCGTCCGGATTTTAATTAGGATATGACTGAATATGATAGAATATGAAATTTTTGAATTTTTTTATATCCTATCTACTGTTTGATGAATTTTAATATTAAAATCGGATATATTCACATCATATCATATACATTTTTTTTATATAAACGGAATATCATTGTAAATGAACCTAAAAGTTCATAAATGGAGATGGTAAAAATCTCTCGTGATACTATTCATTAATTTTTTTTTTTTTTTTTTTATTTTTCATCTTTTAAAATTATTTTCTTTATTATTTCTTTTTTCCGTTTCATCATTTTTTAAATAAAGTTTTATCAAATAGTAAACTGTACTAACATACTTAAAATACAAAAATACCTAAAATATATAATAAAGATAAATATGTAATTTATAGATTGAATGTTTATTATAAGATATAATTAATGTTGAATATATAAATTAAAATAATATTAAATTAAAAAATAAATTTTCATTTTTTATTTTTAATTTCTTAAATTATAATTCAAATATTATTTATATTGAAATATAATTTCATTAATTTAATAATTTTGTTATTCAAGAAAAATAACTTTCCTATTATGAATATTGGATATTGGAAATTCTATCCATCTTTATCCCACTTCCCCAATGAGATAATTTTATCTAGCCTATATCCCCATTATATTTAACGTTATCCTGTCTTGAGGAAGCACCAATTGTAGGATAGGATAAATCATGTCCTATCCCGAATTTTACCCTGACTGCTAAACGTAGCCTAAAGGTATCAAGCTATCATGGCCGGATAATATATGAAATCCATGTTGTTCGGTTTAAGCTTTTTTTTTTTTTTTTTTTTTGGTCGGTCTTATTCTACTCCTACTCTAACTCTCACTCTTAGACTTTTGCTCTACCTTCTTACAGGGCATGAGAGTTAAAATTGACACTTGAAACTAAAACGTTCACATCCCAATCCCCCTCTAAAAAAGTGGGGAATCGAATCTTTCACCTCTCCCTTCCATATCAAAATGGTGGCCACTGAAGTAAACTCCAATGGTGTCGATTTGAACTTAAGCCATCAAGATTCATGACCCTCATATCATATTCAAGAGAAAATAGAAGTAGAGGAGTTTTCTAATTTCGTATTGTAATTATAGGTTATGTTAGAGTGATCACCTCACTGGTAGAAGCTTTCCAAAGCCAAACATTAGACCAAGCATAATAAATAATTAAAGAGATTTCTTTTTTTTTTTAAAGTGAATTGACCAGCGACAGCTCATAACTAAATATCCAAATCGATATTTCAAGCTCAATTAGCTATTCAATCACGATTAAATCACGCATCAGAATACGCAATAAGGCCATGAGAAACCAAAATTCGGACTGAAAATTGCATGCACGAGCTTAAAAAGCACCACTCATCATCTCTGCATAATGTGAGCTGAGTAAAGGAATTCGCATGTTGAGAGCAAGGGAGTTTGAAACGAAAATTCAAGCGTCAACTATATTACAAGCTTGAGTAACTAAGATCTGGAGAGGAACAGAAACGCGTCTAGAGACGAACGGCAATTCTTACCATATCGGAGTGTGTTCTCCTAGAGAATTTGCCCCGAGGAAGCTCCGTGAACAATGCTGGAAATGGATGCCACCTTTTGAACGTTAGGGGAAAGGGGAGTGGTGCTGTAATTGACGTCCAAAGTGGGGAAAAAGGGAGGAGGAGGAGGAGGAAGAAGGAAGGAAGGGAAGACTCATTAGTCTTGGTCAATAAGGGTGGGATAGTGGCATTAAGAATCGATATATAAATTTAGCCAAAAAAAAAGGCGAGAAGAAGGAAAAAAAGAGAAAGGAGAAGGGAGGTGAAGACTTGACTTATAAGTGTTGGTTAATAAAGGTGGGACAGTGACATTGAGAATTGATATATTTTGTCACTTGAAATGAATTTCACTTGATATTTGTTGACACCTAAATTTTGGCGAGTCGGTCATTTATTTATTGCATAGAAAATTAGGGTTAATTTTATCCCTGAAAAAATATTAATTGCATAGCATATAGATTTATGTGCATTTGTTTTTAATTTGCATTGGACAGGTGGCAGATAGGTTCAAATTAGTTGGACTAAGCCCACGAAGCGAAATTTTGGTTGGCCCAAGCCCCATGTTTTTTAATTATCGTGAAAAATAAAAAATTTGAAATTTTTCAGGGATATGAATTTTGGATAAAGACATGTGTGAAAAAATATTGCGATATTGCGATTTATCTTTGCGAGATTTGGATTTCGAGAAAATATTTATCGTAATCTTGAATTCTTATCAATAGTGATCAGTTGGTGAAAATGTATCGCGGATGTAGATTTGAAGGGGAAATCGAAAACTTATCTCCTACCCCCTATAAAAGCAACAGTGTACGGCAGAGAAAGGGGGGGCTTCTCTTCGTGAAAAAACAGAATGGAAAAGTAAAAGAAAAGGCAGAGAGAGAAGACAGAGGCAAAGGGGGAGTGATTTGACCCTTACTGTTCATTGTCTTCCCAAATTCGCTGCCCCACCTCTGCAATTAACCGGCCGGCTCTTCTTCAAACACGCTGCTCTCGCCTCGCTGTTCGACCCCAGCAACGGAGCTACACCTCACCGGCGACCCAGCGTCGATCCGTCGCCCTGCCGGCCTTGCCCGCAACACCATCGCCGTTCGTCCGCCCACCGCCTGCACCTTGCTGCTTTCGCCTAGCCCAGCACCTGAAGCTTCGCCGCTGGCCCCGTTGAAGCCTGACGCCGTTGCCCCGAGGCCTAGCGATCCGACGCTCTTGCTGCCCAAGTGCTGACACCTGAGTTGCTCTGCCGTGCCGCGACCCGGAGTCCTCTGCTCGTGGCCCACTGTCCAGATCTCGCGATCCCGGCGGCCTGCTGCCACCCAAGTCCTTGCGACGACCCACGACGCCTGTAGCAGCCCTCCGTCGAGTCGGTCTCCGCCCCTGCACGCCGATCCGAGCTTGCTCCCCATCCAAGCGACGCCGCTGTAGCACCCGTGACCAGCTGCTGCAGCTGTGTCCACCAGCCACCGAGTCCCTTCGCCGGAGCTCCGACCACCGTGACTTCCTTTGACGGTGACCCACCACACAGCCACTGCCTTCGCCGGAGTTTCCCTGCCGGACCTCCGATCCTCTGCTTTGGTAACTTGCCACGAACACGAAGCCTGAAAAAAAAAAAAAAAAAAAAAAAAAGAGGAAAAGGGAAAATTAGGTAGTTTTTATTTATTTATTTACTTACTGTTTTCTTTTTCTTTCCTTTTTATTTTATTCTCTTAGTGAAATTGTTCCCTTTAAATATGTGATTGAGATCCCAATATGAAATAGTCCTCAACCTAGGGATTGACAACGGTCCGATTTTCGCGTCCGAAATCCGACTCGCAATCCTTACAAAAATCGACAATCCAATCTCGGCCCGATTCGATTCGATTCGCGATTTAATTTAAAATCGGCCAACCCGATCTCACGCGAGATATGGTTCGTCGATTTTGAATATCAATCCTATCTTTGTTTGATTTCTTTGTCATCGAGTTGGAGTAATTTTATTTTTAAGTAAAAAAGAAAAATCCAAAAAATATTTGAGTTAGGATTAGATTTGCTGTTTTAGGGTTAAAATTGCAATCTTATTTCGAATTTTAAATAAGAAAATCCAAAAATGTTGAATTAGGATTAGGTTTTTATCTTTTATATTTAGAATAAGAACTTTATTTTGAATCATGGAAAAGAAAACCAAAAAAATGAAAGCACATTCATTTAGGATGTTAGTTTTATCATTATTTGAATTGCATGAGAAATTTTAATTTCGAAATTAATAAAAGCACAAAATGTCATCATGCATCTATCATGTAGAATTAGGGCATCCTTAGCACGTCATTGCATGTTAGGATTGCATGTTTATCAATTATAGGTAGATAATCTCTCCTAGATAGATTGCATGTTTTTGTTAAAAATAAATAAATAAATGTCATTTGCATGTCATATAAGATTAGATTCATGAAATGCACGTCATTTAGTGATTGTTGTTAAGTTCATTTAATTAGAAATTGCCTGTCATTATATTAGGTTATTTAATAAATGTCACGTGACATATAGCTTGCATATTAAATTGCATGTTGCATGTCATTTTAGTTAAAATAATTTTGTACGTCATTGCATTGCATTGCACGTCATTAGAATTAAGTCATTTTGGTTAATTTAGATTGCATATTTAACAATTGCATGTTCATTAAGAGATCACAGAAATTTTATTCATATAGTTTATGGCATATTGTCATGCCATATCATTTCATATTAGATTAGAAGCATTACATTGCATATGGATTATAGTCTCGTTAAAAAAGAGAAAACAAAAAAAAAGAAATTGCGTGTTAATTAGAAACCATATCTAGGGTTGATGTGGATTTTAATTTAACACTGCAGATGCTTTCGTTGCTTTGAGGTAAGTCTTGCATTATTTAATTGCTTTCTTGGGTGTTAAATTGGTGGTTTGCGCACTGCATGAACACCCCACATGTTAGGAACTAGTTTAAAATCAATTCAAGCTCGCCCGCAAAACATTTTTTTTAAAATAAAAGAAATGGTACCGAGAGGGCGTTAGAGAAATCTAGCGTAATCAAGTCCCCGTACCTAAATCTCTGGTTCGTAGGAGTAAAGTAAATCTCACATTACTTTACTTGGGTTTCTAATCGACCCACTAAAAATAGATTAGTGGCGACTCCTAATTGAAAAATCATTTGCATGTTATAAACTTGAACCTAAGTCGCGAATTGGTATGGGCTTGGGAGAGTCCGAGTGCTTAACATACCATTAGCCAAACCCTAGGTGGTTCACACCGAGAAAAATTGGTCGCGACAATATTCATCAAATTTAAACATTAATAATAACAATATAAAAATTGCAACTTATTTGGAATGCATGTTTACATTTCATTTACTTCTTTATCCTTCTTTCGAGATGCACTTTTATTAGATATAAATAATATATATCAATTGAAGCAAAGTTGTTTAGCAAAACATGTAAGCAAAAGTAGTTTTTTTTCCTCCTTCTCGAAATTCCCTTAATTTAATATGATATGATATAAGTCCATGACTTATACTTTATCAATCGCAATCAGTCCATCACATAAACTGAATTCACATCCAAGTCAAGTTTGAAATGACTCGGATCTTTTATTTAAAATCATCGATAAAAATCTGAAATAAGCAGGTTCCTGGAAAGGCTTATTGCCTCCTCTCCATGATGATTGGGCAGCTCGTCCAATTATTTCCACACCCATGAGACATGGCGAAAGAAGGAGATTGATTTATTCATGGGCTAAAACTTTTCCAAGAATATGAATTCTGCCCGATTTAGGCCACTGAAACCCTAAAGACATCAAGCCATCGAGGCCGGTCCGTGAAGTGACCATCTCATTTGCAGAAGTTCTCCAAAGCCAAAGATTATGAAGAAAATCATATTAAAGTAACTGTCCACCTAGTGATTTACAGTTTGGGAACGTTTTCCACTGTCGATCGTGGCCATTGGAAACATGAAAGCTGGGCGGTCCAAAAGCATATGGAATAAAGCAATCATCATAATCAAATGAATAGACTTGATAGATGCCATCTTATTCATCGTTTTCGAATGCCCAACCCAAAAACTTAAGTTGATAAATGAAGGGAGGCCTAATATCTAAAGAATATATAAATCTCGCAAATAAGTCATGCATAATATTTCAACGCCCCCTCCCATGGGTGAGTTATCATATGGGTGGGTCAGTTCCGATCGGGATTTGGATTTGGATTTATTTAGTTTCTTTAGCATTTCGTAAAAATGTTCATATTTTTGTCTTTTGACTAAAATAAATCAAATTAGAATCATGAATTTGGGTGCAATGGATTTTTTTCTTCTTTTTTCCCTCATTGCTGCAAAAGAAGGGTATTCGCTGGACAAACTTTCCTTTCTTGAGAATCCCTCAAAGTTTGCGTCATGGAAGACCTAAAGAAAACGTCTCATTCTAGCCCTTGCAATTAGTTCATGCACATTCATCATCGGGCTTTATCAATGCCGATGGAGGTCGTTGGCCTTCGGCAAGGGCTGCCCTCACCCTCGCCCTCAATGACTCTTGTCAAGGAAAAAAAAAAAAGAAAAAAGGAAAAAAAAAATTAGAATATAAAAAAAATTGCAAAAATTTTCTTTGTCGGCACTGGCCATGTAAAACAATTGGCACTTATTAGATTGCTACGTCAGCAATTTTTGACAAAATTGATATAATTGAAAAGTTTAGAACTAAATTGGCAACTTATCAAAATGTTTATAACTAAATTGATACAATTGAAAGGTTATGATTAAATTGGCTATCATACAATAAATTTAAGATTTTTTTAGATAATTTCCCCATAAAATTCACGGGTATCTATGTGCATACATCTATTTTTTTTATGGATCGTCTTATGTATAAAGTAAGTTCATTTGATACTCACATAAAGTATTCCAATTTTATCTACTTTTTCAGTTGTATTCCAAGCCACCGTTAGCTTAGGTCCATCGAGGTCAGGCCCTAGATCCCGTGCCCATGCTTGAGTCCTCAACGCCTAGGCTTGATACCCCAATGCTCGTGTTTGAGTCTCGAATGCTCGTGCTTGAGTCTTGATGGACCCAGGGCACAAGTATTGTGGTCCTAAACTTGACCTCTATGGATCAAAGCCGTTGCGGGCTCAAAAACAGGCACTAGAGTCCCAAGCCTAGCCTAGAGGATTAAGGTATGAGCACAAGGATTCTAGGCCTTGGTCTCGATGGCCTTGAGCTTGGGCGCAGGATATTTGAGCACAAGAACTGGGGTCTTGGGCTTGGGCACTAGCATCCTCGGGGCTCACCTCAAAGGACTAGGGATTACTTGTCGGGTACTCAGGAATGGGCACTGACTTCCCGACCTCAACCTCGGTGGACCAATGCTCAAGTGTTAGGACCTAAACTAGAATATTGTATGTGTATTTTGGAAAATCATTTTGCTTATGAAAAATATTTTTTTGTTCTTTTTTAGATTTCAACTAAATTACAAAAAATATTACCATTTTCTTGATATACATTATCTAAAATGTAACATTTTTCATGAAAGAAATTAAGACTTATTTTATTTGTCCTTCTACTCCTTGATGAGAATATTGCCTTGACCTCGGTATGTTTGTTGGCAAAATGCCTGCCGATTAAAGAAGGTTGCGTTAAATACGCCATTGCTTATAAATATTAGGAAAAAGTTCTCATATTGACAATACAAAATTGCTAGATAGCATATTGGCTGAAGGTAGTGTCTGCCCTGATTTCGTCAATGTTCTGAAGCAATCTTCATCGATTCTCATATGATGCATGTCTTTCCATGTGTATTGGGATTGAGAGAATCAAAATAATTAACCAAATTCTATCTTGCTATTTAAATGCAAGATAGCTTTTTTTTTTTTTTTTTTTGGGCCCATTTTTAGGAATTTTGGTCCTTTATTTCCTGATGGTGATGGCCTGGCAGCTATATATTTCTCAAATGAATGTTTTCGTCAGAGAGGACTGGTTTCCAAAATGCATATGAATATCAGCTTCGAAGGGATATGGTAGAAGGCGTTGACAGAAATCCAGCATCAACAAAGCAAAATGAAAAAGAATCATCTCAAATTGGGGTAGATGTCTCCTCACGGATTAGTTATCAGTTAAGACTTTAGGCAACGTTCTCTAAAACTTGTTTTTTTATGCGCATTCACTGCTCAAAAATCAAAATTTACTATCGAGACTTTCGAATTCAGTCAACAAATACAGCAGAACAGCGTGGCTCATAAGATTTGTCAAGCAGTAATTTCTGAGAGTTGTATCTAAAAATATACCATCCGAATACTAGTAATTAGTTAGCCCGAACAAGTTATGTATCCTCAAAGATATATATCCATTTGTCTCCCCTTGCGATCTTCAGTTTTACCCTAGGCATCAAACTGAATCATCTTTACAAGGCTTAATTTTCTTAACCTGATTATGTGGACCAAATGCATGCTTTCTATAAGTCTCAGCTCTACAGCCAGATCTGCCGCAAGACTGTGAGAAGTTGACAGCTATGAACAAGCAAGATGAATTCGGTGTGGTTTTAGCGGTCAGTCATCCACTGAGATGGCGACAAGGAGACACCGAGCCCAACAATGTGGCAACTGGTCTCTTCACAAATGGATGATCTAAGAGCTGAGCGGCGGTGGGCCGGTCTTCAGGTTCAACTCGTATACATTGCAAGATAAAATCCCTTGCATCCATCGATAAAGAATCTGGTACTGGTGGTGGCTCGCCCCTTCCGATCCGAAACAATGCTTGCATCTGCTTGGGTCAGTCAGCTAAACAGTCGGACATAATCTTTTGCTTTCTACTAAATAAATGTAAATTCAGTTTGAGGGATACTAGGTTTGAGCACATAACGATTTTGAATGATTCCGTTTTCTACCAAAAAAAAAAAAAAGTAAAGAGAGTACACTACAAAGCAAAAGCAATACAGACAAGGCATCATGTTATTCCACATTGTCGAAAAATTCTCACTTATCCAAGTAGAAAAGCCGTCTCACCAGAGAGGCGGTCGGAAAGATTTTATTTTTGTTTTGTTTTTTGGGACAAGACAATTGGACGAGACATGCCTAGAATGGTTTGAGGAACATACCCATTCCAAAGGAAAATATGGGACCCGACTGGTCAGCATCTCCAAGACAGTGCACCCAAGGCTCCATATATCAGCTGAAAGCCCATAGCCACGGTCTTTGGCATTTACCACCTGAATTAACCACAGTTTGTATACGTTCTTTTCAATGTAATGTGTATCAGATAAGTAGGAAATTTCTTTGACCGGATGACTCGATGTCCAAAAAGAAAGAGACAGACAATGATTGCATATGAAGCATTTGACTAATTTGAAGTTTTAAGCATCTGTTAGTGGAAAATATGGCACTGAAGAAGGAAAAGTAGCAGCAGCAGTTATAATAATAACAGGTTAAGAAGAAGAAGAGTCATTATAGTAACAACAACAAGATGCAGAATGAAAATCTGCCACGAACACCAGACAAAGGGATGAACATCATCCATTATCAATTGTAAATTAACACTGCCCAAGATCTAACTCCTAATCAAGTTTTGCTAGACGGACACCTCCCATCCAGGTTACCCGATAAGACAGGCGGACTACTAAAATTCAGATAACATCGAGGTCTTTTTAACAGTCTGAACACCATGACACAGCGTGTATCACAGATTTAAAAAGATTTCGCTCATAGCACCCCCTCTGGTGGTCGGAAAACTTGCAAGAATGAAAATCCATTCCACCTTTATTACTCTTTGAATGCAACAATTTGAGCTGGGGGAGACATCCACTTGTCACATTTGTTTGCATTTGTTGATCATGACGATAGGAAATAGAACACTTATGAGGATACCATCCTATCACATTCCCTGCCATGCCCAGTAACTTGTTGCCTAAATTATAAAAGGCCCCCTTTGAGGCCACTCCACCGAGAAGCACACCTTCAATAGCCATGCCAATGGCATTGAGGCTTAGGAGAGCTTGCACAGTCGTATGCCACACTAGATACTTTTTTCGTTCTTAGAGAGAAGCGATTGCAGGGCGTACTAACAGCATAATAAAAAATTGTTGCAAAGTTAAACAGAGATGAAGGCTCCATGATTTGCCTGTAAAATAAGTTGTTGACTAGATTATGACTTATTTCTTCTGCGCCCACTTATTTTCAATAAGGAATTGCTCGGAGTTCAAATTACCTAAGAATTACTTCCTTTGAGCACTCACAATATCATGTGTGAAATAAACACCTAGAAAGGGGTGAATAGGTGCGAAAATAAATTTTGCAAAATATAGTGTAAAACTTTACTTTTAACTTGAGTCTGGTTAACAATAGCTTTGCAGAATAAATCAGATTCTAACAATTAAATAGAGTTACGAACAAAATAAAAAAATTCAGGGAAGAGAATAAGAACACAAGGTTTATAGTAGTTCGGCTTAATCCAAGCCTACGTTTACTCTCTCGCACTAACAGCCCACCGGCTAGATTTCACTACGAATCAAAAGAGTTGTTATAGTCTCACGTCCTTGATCCTACAGTGTAGAGACTCTGCTACACTTCCTCAAGGCCTCACAAATATCTAAACTCTCTTTTGAGTACAAGTTTTACACTCAACAATTGAATCCGCAAAGAACAATGAGCTTTAGACTTTGGAATTTATCTATCGCGCACACACTCGAATAACTAGAGCGTCTTCCTTATATACTCCTCTATGCCTTCATAACTGTTGGCACATTCCAAAGGACTTCTTCCAATCTACCCGTTGGACAGAATCAATTAGGGAGATCTCGAGTTATTTAAGGAATGTAATGATAGCCCACTAATCCTGCTCGCCCATACAATCAGGATATAAGTTTCCATAAGTAGAGTTTCTTCATATAGAAAGTTATTGTCTTCAATATCCAATTGCCAATCAATTAGATTGAGTCAATTAAATCAATCTTGATGTAGAATCCAAACTAGATCACTAGCCGTTATATGATTGGGGCTTGTGTTACGTTCTATCGAATTTGGATGTAAAGTCTGAGTGCAATAGACTTTACAATCTAGGTCTGAACATATTATGCTTTTGAACAAATTTAGCCTTAAGGTCTGAATATAGTCTGAATAAATTCAGCTTCAGCATAGAGTCTGTCTTCTGGTTCAGCTTCAGCATATAGTTTATCTTTAAGTTCAGCTTCAGCATAGAGTCTATCTTTAAGTTCAGCTTCAGCATAAAGTCTAGAATTTGTCAGAGTGAGCAGACTTATGATGTAGAATAGACTTTAACACTAAAGTTTGGCAGTCTTTAGACTTTGATACAGAAGTTTGAAAATCTTTAGAATATACTTTGGACATATGTTACGTTCAGTCTTCTGGCTGTCTTCAGACTTTTACAATATCATTTATATGTTCTATCATCTACATGGTCTATTACTTAACCATTAAACACGTTAGTAGCCTTTGATTTATTTTGTGATCTTCAAAACATCATAAGGGATTTCCCTAATAATGTGAAATAAGAAATATAATCACATTTTCTAATATCCGACGGTTCCAATCCATTCTAGATCTGAGCAACTGCCATTCCTAACTCCTCTACGTACTTCACA
Organism: Eucalyptus virginea; assembly: GCA_014182375.1. Classification (NCBI taxonomy): domain Eukaryota; kingdom Viridiplantae; phylum Streptophyta; class Magnoliopsida; order Myrtales; family Myrtaceae; genus Eucalyptus; species Eucalyptus virginea. The sequence goes on along the minus strand of CM024519.1, from coordinate 34,864,773 downwards.
ACCCATTTGTCTCATATACCGACTCAATTCATCTTATTTCATCATAGATGTGATGTGATTCACTACAAACACATCGATTATAGGATGTATGTAGCTTCTTCAATCTCCACATTGGCAATGACTGTCAACAAAACATATACATGGATATGTTTTCCCCTTCATCCTCTGACAAAGCCCATTAAGCTCGGGATATAAAGTGGTCTCACCTAAGCCAAGACCGATAGGGGCAAGCAGCAAATTGAAAAGGAAAAGACTAGAACGTACACACCACCCAACTATCTAAGGAGACTATCATGACAATTCCCCTGAGATGGTAACAAGAAGAAACGTCAAAACTAGACATGCAAGATGATGTCCGAGATTATGCTATGAGGGACTCCTTCCCATTGAAGCCCAACCAAAAGCTTCAAATCATCCTAACTAAGGGCTGTAGAAGGAAAACAAGGCATATGATTATTCTCCTAATCGATAACAACCCCCACCAAAGTGAAGCAAAACTGTATGTTCAGAAATAAGATGAATAACATTGATTGCCCTATGCTAACAAAAAAAATTGAAGGAAAAGAAAGATGAAGAAAATGAAGGAGAAGCAAACAATTCTCTATCCCCTTTCATCACATTACAAGCATGGTCATAGTGATTTGCCATCTCTGAGGACAAGAAGTGAGATCAGTATGACCTCGTGTTTTTTTTCTCTTTTTCTTTATGGGAGGGGGGCCTCTAGATTAGTCAAAAAAGAATAAACAAGCCTATTCTTGACATGAACAAATCCTTTGAGATGTAACTTGTTGTCATAGACAAAACTTTGTGGTTTGCATCAATGAGAAAATCTATGAGGACTACCAGCATAACTCATATTCAGCTGATATTGAACTCTCGAGGATATAAAGCTTGCGAGTACTGATCATGGTTTAGGGGCAATTCAATTTCTGTGGCAAAACCAACCAATGGTTGAGTATCACTCTACATTATTTTGTTTTAATAAAATAGCCAAGAAATATCAAGTAACACGATCGGCTGTATGCTTACAGCAAAAAACAAAAGCCTGAACAAATTGAAAAACAAAATTTTCAAGGAATCAGGAACTCAATAACCTGATAACCTAGACCTTAATGTTTTCAAGTAAAGTATCAGTAGGTCAACTAGAGTTCAAATCTGCCTTTGGTTGACTTATAAGGGACTGGATATGATATTATATGGAGTGCTGCCAAGTTGGATGCTGAGGCCAGAAGGGAATTTCAATGTATGCTCAAATAGGAAATATCCTGCCCAGACATGTCCAGCCCGTCCACCATCTAATTTTTCATCCAGTTCTACACCTGGATTTGTCCTATTATCTTTGGATCTGATGGAATGTCATGATCACATCAACCTCCTACATATGGGCCCCCAACCATCATTTGTATAGAATAATTTAATCTGACGCGCCAACTCAAAAACTCAAGCGACCAAAAAAGGAAAGGATGAAGGACAACCTCCGGTGCCATCCAGAATGCCGTGCCCTTGCAAGATTTGACATCATTTAATGTGGTTGCCTGAGGCAGGAGAAGAAAGAGGATTGCCCAGTGGTGTTAGCTGACTCGACATCTATGGTAACGAGTGTCGTCACATACAAATAAAGCAATAATTACCTTAGCTAATCCAAAATCTGCAAGTTTCACAGTTCCATTTGCATGTACCAAAATGTTTGCACATTTGATATCCCTTATGCGCAAGAATAAAGAGGATGAGGCGACAAAACAGGTGATATAATTATGTATAATAAGGAATGGCAACAGATGACCATTAAAAGTGAATCTGACTCATCAATGATTGGACAACTACAAAAGCAAGAGAGGAGAGTAGAAGACACGAAATAATACTAGGGCAAATAAATAAATGAAAGCAAAATAAAAAAGACAAAGTTTAAGGGAAACATATAGTACTGCCATATAAAACTCCTAATCTTCCAAGTATTTGGCACTGTAAGATCAAAAAACTTCCCAATGATTCGGTATCATTTCAGAGTCAAGTGATCCAGATTATGCAGCTTATGCGAACAATGAGTCATTAACCAAATGCTCCATCATTAGCAAAAAGCAGAGATCAATTCAAAACCGGAAAGAGAAGTAAAATCAGTGCATGAGATATTAGGTAATAACTAAGCAGAAGTATATTTTACTGCACCAGCACCCCTAGATATTTTTCCAGCCAAAAGGCGCTTATGGTGCAATAACAAACTGTGATAGAAAATTATCTAGAGAAAAACTATGAAGATCGAGTTGAGTTTTTCTTAGACCTTTCCCCTAAAGATACAGCCAATATGAAATACACTACGTATTACACACCATAGAAACACTATAAAAATAATTTTCTTCGAGTAAGACATATAAGAAAATAAAAAGTTTATGTTGGAGCAGGAAAACCAATGTCTGCACAAGGAACATAGAGGTCGTATGGCGACAAAAAAAGGCAGTGGTAGGACATTGGTAATGCAGATATAACTAGGGGTGAGCACGGTTCCCGGGTAACCGGAAACCCGGAACCGAACCGGAGGAGGGTCCGGTTCGGTTCCCGGGTTCTAAAGAGACCGGTTCCGGTTCCCGGTTCCCTTTTTCTGGGAACCGGCGTTCCGGTTCCGGTTCCCGGTCATAATTAAAAAAAAAAAAAACCCCGCAAGATTTCCCCCTCTGCGGATTCTTCCCCCTTTCCCTTTCTTTCTCTCTCTCTTTCTTTTCTCCCCTTTTCCCTCGTCACGTCACTTCCTGCCCCCTCAACTTTTTCTTTTCTCCTCTTTCTCTCTTCTCTTTCCTCCTCTCTCGGCTGAAACCCTACCCCTTCTTCTTCTTCTTCTTCTTTTTCTTCTTCCTCCTCCTCTTGCTGGCTGCTGCTTAGTGCTTCACCCACCACCACACCGCCGCCCCACGCCCTACTCACCACCACCTCTTGGCCACCGAACCACCACCACCCACCGCTCGTCCGACAAGCCGTCTCGCCGTTGAGCCCGACGAGCTGTCGCGCCGTCCGCGCCGCCCCTCGCCGCCGTGAGCCACCGCCGCCGTCCCAAGCCACCGTCACCACCTCTTGCCGCCGCCACCCGAGATTAGCTTCCGGTCCGTACCGAAATGTCGCTCTCCGCGGCGTTCGGCGAGTGGTCGGAACAGCTGGACTGGACCAGAACCAGCGCCTCTCTCCTCCAGTCTACTCCACCGCGACGCGATCTCTCGAACTTTTCTTCGCGAGGCGATCGGTTTGGATCGGTAGCGGATGAGAGGTGCTGGAAATTTTTGCAGGCGAAGAGAGAGAGCCGCAAGCCGCCAAATAGCTGGTCCCTGGAGTCGAAGCGCGCGGCCATCGGTCGATGGAAGAGAGGTGCTTGAGGCTCGAGTGGAGCCCGGCCGCAGAGCTTGAAGATCTCGGCTCTCGAAATGTTTCAGAAAATGTTGCTCTGGGCTATTCGGATGGAAATGAGTTTGAGCGACATTGTGGGCATTCTGTCAAACAACATTGTTTGGTTGTTCCACCGACAAATTACAAAATCCCTTTGAGGTGGCCCACGGGGAAAGACATTATCCGGGTTGCAAATGCTAAAATTACTGCCCAGCAGGTACTCTCTTCGGGAGCTTGACCAAGAGGTATGTGGACATGCTAATAATATCGCTAGTTTTATCACACTTCTATTTCCCTTCATATGATTAATTTCACTTCCGTTGCCTTTCTAGGATGATGATGCTAGAGGAAGAGCAGATTTCTTTCCGTTCAGCTTCTCTAATGTTTGATGGCGTGGAAGACTATGCTCAGCAAATAGCAAAAATGATTGGTCTTAGCAATGAATATGAACTTACCAAAGTCGGGGTAAGTGGAGATATTATTCATCCATTGATTATTGACTACCTGCATCGATGGATTGTGTTATCTATTGTTTCCTTTTACCTCCTATAGATACTTGTTGCACTTATTATCATGTTTAATGCTCTCCGGCCAAAGTGGGATGATGGTGATGTTAGATGCATAAAACCAAATTCAAGATATACAGCGTTTTGGCCAAATTCATCTTCCTTGTGATGCAATTTCATTGCAGCTAAATCAAAACGTAACTAGCCCCGAGATGAGATAATCCATGAGTACTAGAAAGGAAATATTCATCTTCTAATTTCTTCCCGTTAGGTCTCATGGTAAAAGGAACTTTGTCTTGCACCGCATGCCGGCACGCTATTAGCTGGATATCTGAAATTGTAATTATTCATTACGCAGTCTCGTGTTAAAAGACGACATATTATATGCCAATTGACAATTTTCATACTTTAAGAAAGCTTTGACTTCTACATCCTACTTTTTGTTTAATCGTTATATGTTCCCGAGAGCATGTTGATCATATATTTTCACTTGCTGGTACTTCTCTTTGAGCTTTTCCTTGCGTTGATTTTCAGGTTAGAACAATCTTGGATATAGGATGTGGTTATGGTAGTTTTGGAGCCCATCTCTTCTCCAAACAACTCTTGACTATGTGCATTGCAAACTATGAGACTTCGGAAGTCGGGTTCAACTGACCCTTGAAAGGGGTCTTCCTGGGCGATGATCGGTTCACTTAACACAACCCAGTTGCCATACCCTTCTCTTTCATTTGACATGCGGCATTGCTTGAGATGTGGGATTGATTGGAACCAAAAAGGTTCCTCAATTTTTGTGTAATTAGTTCTTTGTGTTTGTGATTTTGTTAACGCGTTTGTTCTCAATTTCCTTTGCTTCTCTCGCTTTCCTTCCTGTCTCGGATCCAAAAAGAAAGGAGCAAGTTGAGGGTTCACGTTCTCTTCCCCGAGTAATATGTAAATTGCGAAGACAATTTCCCGGATATTCGTGCCCACTACGAAAATGAAAAAAAAAAAAAAAAAAAGAACCCGTTGGAACCGGGGAACCGACCGGAACCTGTGACAAGGTAGGTTCCAGTTCTCGGTTTTGACGGGTAGGTTCCGGTTCCAAAATTGAGGAACCTGTACCCGAGGGTAGGTTCCGGGTTCCGATTTAACCGAACCGGAACCGGGAACCGCTCACCCCTAGATATAACATACCAATGGGGGCCACTAAGAGCACCCAAAATAGGTATCCGGCACTAATAGCACTAAGGTTACGTTTGGTAGTCGGGATAAAATTCCTGGATAGGATAGGATATCCTATTCTATGTTTGGTGGTTGCTCGGGATAGGATAAAGTTGGATATAAGGGGATATAAAGGCGGGATAAAATTATTCCATGGGGAAGGTGAGATAAAGGTGGATAGATTTTAATATCCATAATAGGAAAATTATTTTTCTCGAATAAAAACTTATTAAATTAAGAAAATTGAAATTATATTCCAATATAAATAATATTTGAATTCTAATTTAAGAAATTACAAATAAAAAATAAAATTTTATTTTTAATTAATTTTATTTTAACTCATATATTCAATTTTAATTCTATCTTATAATAAACATTCAATCTATAAATTAAAATATTTATATTTATTATATATTTTAAGTATTTTTGTATTTTAGGTATGTTAGTACAATTTACTATTTGATAAAATTTTAATAAAGAATGATGAAAGGGGAAAAAGAAATAATAAAGAAAATAATATAAAAAAGATGAAAAATAAAATAAAAATAAATTAAGGAAGTGTTACGAGAGATTTTCACCATATCCGTTTATGAACATTTAGGTTTATTTATAATGATATGCTGTTTATATTAAAAAAAAAATGTACATGATATGATGTAAATATATCCGACTTTAATACTACGATTCACCAAACAATGGACATGATATAAAAAAATCTCAGGATTTCATATCCTATCCTATCCAGTCCTATTTCGATTAGAAATCCGAATGACCAAACATAGTCTAAAGGAATTAGGGCATGGTAACATCAAAGAAGCTTATGAAGGAAAAATTATACGGCATGTCTCACCTGTGGACCACATTGCGATCATGAAGATACTTTAGACCACTTAAGATCTGTCTTGTGTATGAAGAAACTTGAGAATTTCTTAAATGATATGTTTGATAGAGATTAGCAAGGGAGCCTTTTGTCATGAGCTCGAGAAAAATATAGAGATTGGAATCATCCTGTCCATCATGTGTTGATTTGTGAGAACACGAAGAGTCACTTGCTAGAAGGTGCGTCAATGACATAATAAGGAAGAAAGTTTTACCTTTGCTGTGCCGAGAAAACGGACTATGTTCTCATGTTCAAACTGACTTAGAAGAGCAATCTCCTGAAAAGCAAGCACTGGATGAAATCGAGCAAATACTGGTACAAATTACAGCTGTGACATTTCCAGCCTATCGGAATAACACGGATGTTCAGATGAAGCAATCAGAAATGATAATCACCTGCTCCAAATACAAGATAATTTGCCTTCCCATACTCCTTGATCGAGTAATGAGACTTCCTTTATAGCAATAAAGAATCCATCACTGCAGCGGAAGAGAGAGGAAGAAGGACACCGATGAGAAGATTTTAATGTATGGATTAGAATTTGATGAGTGCATAATGTACCAAGAAAATCAAGTATTTCCGGTATAATAAACTCTCTCAGTGAAGGGGCATAAGATAATGCTGCAGCTGTAGGAACTGCAGCAATAATAATGCCAAGTAAAGTATATGACTTTCTATGACACCAGCAAAAAGATTGACAAGTAAAGGCTTTCTTTAATGTTGGAGTCCTACATAAGAAGAAGAGTCATATGCATTTATGATATCAGTCAAATGCATCTTTTTTCAGTAATTTTCCAGTTCGTGAACCTTAATGGACAAGCCTTCACCTATGACTCCAGCACATTGATGTAACTGCAAAAAGTTTCTCCTTTGGCTTGCTAATAGCAACTCACCACCATCACAAAAGAAACGAAAAACAGAAAGAAAGTCGATAGTATTCCAGGACAGAGCAAATGGTTCAACAATGCCTTTGGCAAACCGAAACTTCCGCATGATGATCTTAGACTGGGCTATTGGCCAAAATTGATAAAGTGGTGAGACAGCCGAGTCGTGCACTTCGCTCGATATCCAAGCGACTCCTAATTTCCATTCAGCTGACATGAATTATACAGGAAATTCGGAACATAATCTTAGGGCTGCATAAAGTAAAGACCTATCAACTGGTTCAGGAGTTGTGCTAACACAACTAAATTGGGGCAGCATGAGGCCCGAAGAGCATTTCCCACTTACTCAGCTATTCCTTCGTAGACCGATCCAAATGACCCACGGCCCAGAAGCTGACCCTTATCGAAATTTGTGATGATCCCTCTGGACGTCCGGCCGGGTGAAATATTTGTCGGCGTAGTTGTCGTGCTTGAAGAGTCCTCGTCATTTATACTGAAAAATGAGCAAGACGACGACGGCACTGCGGTCTCCCCATACCATAGCCACACTCCCCTGTCCTGCTTCACTTCCCTTACCACTCGTTTCCTCGCGAAACCTAGGAGTTAGGATCATTTCTAGATCTTTTAGCTAAATTTGAAGAACGTGAGGGATCTTAACACCTTTTATAAATAGATTAGGCCACCATACACCGGAGCTTCGGCGTTGGCATGAGAAGGGTGCTCACCAGGTTTACCAGCTACCAGGCAAAGGTGCTCAGCGCGCCACAAACGGCAACCGGCCAAGTCTCCCTGGAACTCGGGACTGAGCAGCAAGATGAGGAACCCGGCGATCACGTAGCCTCTCATCGTCTTTGGGGGCTCTCTTGGTCCCTCTTCGGTCACTTCTTCCTTCGACGTGAAGTGATAATTTATCCAAACCAGAAGCAACCCGCAAAAGATTGTCTTACTACCGGTTCATTGCCAGATTTACTAGGCTAGGAGATGGTGATCGGAGAGAAGCCGAATAGAAACCGTTCGGATTCGATCGATAATGAAGTGGGCTGTCTGAAAATTCAATTTGAAAAGCATCCAACCAAATGTTATAATAATGTTCACAACTACTCCATACTCAAAATGAGTGGACGTAGCGAGTGGCTGCTGACATATCTACCTGTCAACATATTTGAACCCGCAAAAAAACTTTTCTTTTTTTTTACTTTTTCCTTTTCCACATTGTCAGAAATGTTCTCTTCCTCGGCAGAAAAGAAATATCCATTTACAATCACGAAGCACGTGAGCCACTGTCAACATGACCATTTGTCCGTTGCCTACACTCGCGCAGCATTTTATCTAGACGAAAAGGACTTATATTTCTCATTGTCAAGTTATTTCTAGTAATAATTTTTTTATTTTTGTTCGATTTTAAATGCAATGGGATGCGTTAGGCATGAGCAAAAGCAATGAAAGCCAAAACAGAATCATGAAATATCGAAATTTCTGGTGAAATATAACAATATTCCAGAATCTGAGCGCCTGTCCTTAGACTCAGTCAACTCGTAGTTTGCAAAGGTGGTTACTTCCTCCTTCGCACGTTTGGAAAGAGTCCACTCTTCCCTGATTTAGACCAGTTCAACAAAAAGGTTGGGACCAGTTCTTATGGTTTAGTTTGGCATTCTATTCTTTTTAAGACCCAGTGTTTTCTTTTTTTCGGTTAGTTTTTTTACAAAAGATAGCAAACTTTTTTTTTTTTCAAAAAGGAAAAAGTCACTAAAAAGTCTAAATTATACTTGTGATAATACATTTATCCTAAACTTTTTTTTTTGTGACACACAAAGCTCAAATTTATGTTAATTATGACACATTTATTCTTAACTATTAAAAAAAAACCAAAACTTATAATCATCTAACACATTAGGTTTCCTCACATAACCATTATTGGCTTCTTGGTTAACGGAATTACATCAATCACAACTATAAACATCAACAATCAAACAAGCGGTGGAGTGCGAGATATGATAAATTCCTTGAGCTGGTCCAGGTTCTCGTTTATGTCTTCAATACTCTCTTTTTCTTGCAATCAGTTAGCTTTGAAAGTTGAAGTTGTTATTATCGCATCTATCGTACATAGACAAGCATACATTTTTATACAGGATATCTTACAGGGAGCCGCGCTAACATTAGACGCATGAATCCATAATCATCGGTATGCAGAGAAACTCCCGATGTAACCGTGAAAACGAGCAATACGCAACAAGACTTTGGTTAACGGGAAGGAATGGATTTCGACAGAAACTAAAGATGAACCAAAACTTCGTACACAGCGCCGGTTTTTCTTGCAGACGACTCCGAATGAACTTCCATCCACTGTCTAAACCGATTCCCATAAACCGGCTCAGTTGCAGTCCCAGAAATAATCCAACCAGCGGACATGCAAAGCCTCTCCGGCGGACACCCACAATAGCTGTTGATGGTAGATAGCATCAGCAAATGTTCAGAAAAGCGGGCCGACCCAGAAGATCCACTGTTCAAGCAGCCGTGCAACCCCGGCCATGAAAGGAAAAACGAAAATCAGATGCGAAGACAATGCCTAGGTCTCGAAATAATAAATAAACGGCGAACCACATTGCATTGCTTTTGATTCGCATAGCACTAGCCTGTCCGTTCAATAACTTTACATCGTAAAAATTGTGATTCAATCTAAGTTGGTGATTGCCCTCCACACAAAATAGACCAGTAAACACCAACCTGATCATCCCAAGCTCCGCCATGGTTGTAGATGACGACTGCCCCGAAGCTTCAAGCAGGGTTTATCCCGATGCCAGTGATGGGAATTGTGGCCAAAGGCACCAGAAACAATGCGAACCCAATTGGCAAGGGAGCCAAAACCTGCACCATACACAGCCACATGACTAATAGTCAAACGAGTTTGGTGAAAAAGACATAGCAGATAAATTTGACTTTGCAAGTTCCCGATCAGGATACGTACGGGAACATTAGAATCCCAGGCATCGCATTTCAGGTCGGGAAAAGAGAAGACGGTGTACATGAGCACGTGCCGATGATCTCAGCTCCCAGAGCAGTTCTTTTGGAAAATGAAAACGACACGCTGTTGGCTCCACCACCTAGCGTATCATTCAAGTGCGTCATGAAGGCTATTACCAACCCCGCCCCCCATATCGCTCCCAAACATTGAGCTGCTATGTATGCAATTGCTCGTGCCAATGAGACCCTCCTCACCAGGAAGAACCCGAACGTCACTGCCGGATTGATGTTACCACCCGTTGCATGGTTCATAATAGGTCCAGACCTTATTTGAGTGATCGGATCTTTGATTTTGGCTGCAGCTTTAGGCCTATCGGAAGTTCAAACTATAGCCTTTACCAGTGCTATGTTTGAAATGATGGTCGCCAGATATTCCAGCTGCGCAGCAAACAAGAACAAAGATCATGCCACCAAAAGACCAAGCGACTCCGAGGATCTCGACCCCATCGCTCCACTGCACTGCATAGCCTATGATGGTGATGGTGGCTATCGTGATGCAGAGATAGAGAAGCGCTGCGACAAGCTCTTCGTTGAATGACATTGTCCTTAGCTCCGGGGGTCGAAGAGAGAAGCTGGTGGCTGGTCGATATGGTGGCTCTTCATCCGTGGCTCTTCTCCTGGTGCCTCTTCGGTCACTTCCTTCTTCGACTCTATAGCCAAATAAGCGTCCACGGAGTCCCTCTCCATCCGTAGGGGCTCTCCTGGTCCCTCTTCAGTCTCTTCCTCCTTCGACATGATGCGATCTTCAATCAAAATCAAGAGCATTTAGCAAAAAATTGTCTTAGTACTGGTTCATTGCTGTATTAGCTAGGCTGGAAGATGGTGGTCAGAGAACTTGAAAAAATGCAGAAGACTCATTTATGTTCAGTGTCTCCGGTTGGAATTAATGTCGTGGAAACTCAAAGGCGTAAAACGATTCAGAACATGTAAGGATAACTTGATTGTCAAGACTCGAAGTGTGGACGGCTTGGCTCCAATCAAGTAACTCCGTGACATCAACGTACACGATCAGAGAATATACAGAGAAGAAGCCTCCTGTTGGAAACTCGAAGTGTGGACGGCTTGGATCCAATCAAGTAACTCCATGACATCGACGTACATGATCAGAGAATATACAGAGATGAAGCCTCCTATTGGAAATTGTGATCCATTTTCTTTAAACTAAATCTAGAAATTACTAGTTGATATTTGAAGTCTTGAACGAAAAGAGTCCAAGTAGAGCTTGAAGACCCCCACGTGAAGACGAGAAGTCCAGAAGTATCCTGAAAAATCTAGTGTTTGGGCAGTAGAGGAAAAGTGTTGATTTCACTAGAGCATATGTAGAAAAATCTTACATACTAGTCAAAAAATATTTGTATTAAAAGAAGACACGTAGACAATGTTTTTACCACTTGTACAGGAGAATGTCCGTGAAGTTGCTCTATAAATAAGGCCGGTGCTCGTTCATGCAGCGGTGCGGGAGTCGAGAGCAAATTTGATGTACTTGTACCGCCCATGCCAACATCTTATCCATCAGTTGTGCGACCATTTTGTTAAACTACACAAACTATCTTTGTCCCATCCCCCCTTATCCATCCTCTACCAAATTCATTGTACACATATACAATTGCACACATCATCGAAATGAAAACTAAAAGTTTTATTTCCATGCATATTCTAATTGTCAACACCCTCATCTAACACAAGACAAAAAAAACACTAGTTTTCTACTTCTCTCTTGGCCTATTGGATCTTTCTTGGGTCTCTCTTTTACTGATCTTTTGCCCTGGGCGAGCATGGCACACTCGGCTTTATCTTTTCGAATCTAGTCCTCTTTTAAAGGTATGTCATTTCTAATATGCATCTCGTCATTTGTACTAGTTCATTGAATCACTATACAGAGTCATTATGCATGAGCAGATGTACTTAAGTGACAAATCGATTTTATGTTTTGAAACAATATGGTATGATTATGAGACATATTACAGAATGATTGTAAATGGATCCTCTTAGGAAATGGTCTTCTAAAACCAAAGTGTTGCCAAAGTCAATTTGGGACACCAGATTGAGGTCAGACTAGATAGCGTGAGTGTTTGCCTCGATGTGACATTGAGATTCGACGCTTTGCTTCGGATATGTTGACTTGTCGCTCGTAAAGGTGAACGAGCCTCCTTAGCTGATGCCAATTTATGTGGGCTACACTAGGCCGACCCGAGTTAGTTGGGTCTACATTGTCAACTGCGACCTACACAGACATAATGAGGGGGTAGGCCCATTTGGCCCATACTCTCCCATAGGCATGAATGTATATTGTGTTTTCAAATATTGAATTACAGCTTAAAATTTCTATCCTAGGCCATTGAGTTTTACTTGGTTCGCCTATTTTCAAGTTATGCTTTCATAAAGTCGGGGTGAGCATTGAGTCCTACTCAGCTCGGAAATCGATATGGGCTAGTCTTGTTGGTTCAATTTCAGTCGAGAATCCAGAGGATTGGTTTGGTTCCGATTTCAAGTATAGAAGCATCGATTCTTGTGTTGAACTAATTTTGAAGCTTTTTTTTATGACAAATAAAATACAATTATTTTGTGCTTATAGATATTTGATGCATGGTCTCCAATTTAAAGAAGCATTCATGTGACCACTAGAAGAAAGTTAGGGATAAATTTTTTTAATTAGCCAGGCTCAAGTACAATGGTGTAAAAGGCTCCTTTCCCCCTCTCTACAAATGGTAGGCTCCTTTATTTGTTTCAATTCCATGATAGACAGAGACATAACGAAAATATGTTCAATTGTTATTTCTTGGAGTTTTAATCCTTTTCTTTCTTTGTCTTTTTTTTTTTTTTTTTTTTCTATCGAAACAAACCAATTATATTTAAATAGAAGAACTGGTAAAACAACTACAATTAGCATCTAAATATAACAATTAATGGGCTTTTGTGATCCAGTTTACGCAACGATGTAATTCTCATGAAGAATAAACAGTTATCACTCCTTTTTTTTTGGGTCAAAATTATCACTCCTTTTAACTGGGGCAGAAGACCCTTGCTTCGGAGGGCCCAAGGGCTTTGATGCATTACTCGATAATAGCTCTACTGTTGATAAGCCATCACAATGTAGTTCAATTAGCATACCATCTATACTACCCCTCAGATCATACTACATGGCCTCTGACGATGACCAAGCGCATCATGAACTACTAGGGTTTCTATAGTTGAAGCCGAATTTGTTCATACTTGCTTTGCAAATCCAACGACAAGCACTCCATAGGCGTCTTTGCATATACCGGCGATTGAGGCCTCCAATGAGTTGACCCTTCTTCAAGAATGCAAAATTCTGTAAGATTCAAATCAAGCAAAACCTCAATTGAGATCAAGCAATCAAGGCCTTTAGGTCAGATTCTTAAGAGCATTTGAAATTCGTGACGGTCAATTTAAGATAAAAACATGAAAGCTCTCAAATTGTGTTCGAGAGAATAAAGAATCGAAGAATTTTTATTATTGGACAGTGTAATTAGATATTCTATGTTATATGTTGAAATTGATGTAATCTAACAGATATTTTCTGATCTAAATTGATATTTGAATTTATTCATAGACAAATGTATGTAAAACAGTAAAAGTACATTACAATTATATGCCCATGCACAACGCATGGTATTTTTTTGGCCATGTCACTAGTATTAATCAATAAATTTTATTTTATTGATTTGTGATATGTCAACTTTGGTCGTTCGATTTTAAATTTGACATATTTAGGCAAAAATATCTTAAGATTATACATGTTATTTTAATAAAAAATGCATGAATGTAAATTTATTGAATTAATCAGCAAAATTTCATCTCTTTTGATTTGAAATTTGAAATGATAGACTAAAATAAAATATTTCGAAATAAATTTTATATAACATATTATTTTGAATATAAATGAGAACAAGAAAAATATCCATTTAGTTAGAGTTAAATTAAAACGAGACATATAACTTATCATATCGATAACATGGATAATGCAGATTATACTGAGTATTAATAATGAAATCAAATTATATATAAGTATATAAACAATACAAATAAATTATAAATAAGCTATTCCTAATTTGAAATAAATATATCATCACGTGATTTAAGTTTATTTGATATTTGCTTAATCAAACTATTGCAAAGGAATTAATTAAAGAACAGTTAAAAGTACATGTCCATAAAAATGGAAATAAAAGATGTAAAAAATTATTATCAAGTTATTTCAAACTGAAAATATATATTATTTCATTATATTAAAGAATTAGTTAACAAATAAACTCATTATATTTGAAGATGATGATTGAATCAACTATAGAAAAATTTTAAACATACAACTTAAGAAAGTAAAACAGTATTATGAAAAATAAAATATATCTTCCTAATAAAAAATAATATAATAAAGTATATCAACAACCTAAGTGATAAGATTTCACTTGATTGTATTTATAAGATAAATAATAACTTAGCATAAATTATTCATAGTTACGTTATTTCCATTTCTTGATCCATTTCAATTGAAGGCGAATTGAAATTAAACTAATAATAAAAAAAAAAAGGACAACATACTCAAAAAGATATCCACTTAATTAAAACAAATCAATAATTTCAGCCACTTCGACTTAATATGTTTCCTATTAATTAGGTATAATAGATAATTTAATGCACGTGCATATACGTCTAAAGGTGTGAATTATTTTATTTTTTTCATTTATTTACCCTTATAATTGACATTCAATTATCATAAGTAGTGATTCCCATCGAATAAGAACGAAAAAAGAGAGTCGTAAATTTCAACTTAGCTGTCGTAAGTTAAACATAACTTTCATATAAAGAATAGGACACTGGATAATGATATACATATATACACACACACATACATACATATATATTTAAATTACAAAATAAAAATAAAAATTAATTTACTATGCTAATAGTTAGTAAACTCTTCTTTCTAATTTTTCTGCCATATATCCAAAATCCAAATTATGCTGCCTTTTGTATCATTAACTTTAATCATTCTCCATTCTTTGCATGTTCAACTTTATTATATATATATATATATATTTATATTTATATTTTTTTTTTTCTCTTTAGAATTTATGCATAAAATATAGGTTTAATACATTCACAAAAAAACTCACAAGTGCCGAGATCATAAGTGAAACCAGTCAGACGCCAACAAAAATAAAAATAACATGTCGAACTATATATATGTGCTGATAAAATGCACTTATTCATTTTTTTTACCATAAATATGTATAGCAAAATTTCAAATTTAAATTGTGAAGCTACATTAATATGTCAAACTCACGCATCGTGTTATCTTGCATTCTCCGCACTTAATTGGTTATGATGCCAATAATATAAATTCAAAGCAAAATTATCAACATCATTGAAAACGAAAAGGAGAATAATTACATGTGAAAGTATATTTATCAACACGTGCAGGCGCAAAGCTCCGGGAAAATGACTAGTCATGAAAGGTATGTGTCATCAAAATTTCAATTCTTTAATTATCGAAGATTTTTCTTTTTTTCCCTAAGGCACGAAATAAAACGCATTAACCATAATTTAATTACGCAATTAATATCTCCCCGGAAAAATAACGACACTGCGCCATCATTTAATGAAAACCTAAACATACTCTCACTCTCTTTCTCTCTCTCTCTCTCTCTTTCTCTCGCTGCGCGTGTACCTGACTTCAACCCCCGCAACAAGAAGCCGCCGCCGTCCTCGCCGCCGCCGTCCTCGCCGTCGCCTCCCTGCCGGCCGCCGCAACCGCGAGGAGCCTCGTCGAATCGGAATAAACTGCGCGATCAATCCGCTCTCGTTGAATCCTTCCCCCTCCCATTCTCGAATGCCTACGGCACCCGATTCTCCTCCCAACCACCACTCCCCCCGCCGCCGCCGGCGGCGGAGGCGGCGGCGGCGGCGGCAGCCCCGCTTCCGCCAGAGCTCCCTCCTCCCCTCCCCGTGGGCGCAGGTCGTCCGCGGCGGCGAGCAGCCGCCGCCGCCGCCCCCGCCAGCTCCCGCGCCCGCACCCGCGCCCGCGCCCGCGGCCGCCGATCAGCCGCCGTCCCCGCCCCCGCCCCCGCCACGGCGGAGCCGCCCCAGCAGCAGCGGCAGCCGCCCCTTCCCCGCCGAAGCCGGCCCCGGCGGCGGCTCCCGACGATCCCGCGGCCGAGGCGGAGGGCTGCGATGCGAACGGGGGCAATGCGGGTCCGTCGAGGCCGCCGAGCAAGCCGGCTTGGAAGAAGCCGGCGGCGGGCGACGCCGTGGAGGCGGGTCCCGTGATGGGGGATTCCGTGGCTTGGCCTGCTCTGTCCGAGTCTGCTAGAGGTCCAGTCAAATCGCCGCCAGTCGAATCGAGTCCCAAGGCCGTGCCTAATGGATCGGACTCCAGTTCTCAGGTTTGTTTTAGGAGCTTTCGGTCGTTCTGTGATTACCGCGTTTGAGATATGCAAAAGGAAGTTGCAGGGTCCTGAGTTTGGCTCGTGTCAGTGTTGTGAACGTCGTAATCAACTAAAGCCGTTGGATCCACATTATTTAATACTTTTATCCCTTTTTCTTTTCACTAGGCCAGTTGGGAATTTTAAACATCCACCATATCATGTCAATGAATGATGTCACGCGTATTAAGTATTTACGTGCCATAAGATTGAATTTCGAGTTGTTACTGATGCAAAAGATGAAGGTGGTTTGTCTCACTTACTGCTTATGTTGGTTGATTTGTTAATGCTGCTTATATGATTCGAATAGGGGCCAATTATTCCTAATTTGCCTGAGAGACAAGGTAGTAGCAGCAATGGAAGCCCGAGAACAACGCCAAACCGCCCACAGCAGGTTCGTAGGAGGACGAATAGACGAGGCGATGGCATGGGAGTGAGCAATGGCGGTGGGAGCTGGCGACCACAAAGTGGCTTCGCTCAACCACCTCCTCCTCCTCCTTCACAACCTTTACCACGGCCGGTCCCTATGTTTCAAATGTCTCCAAATCCTTACGTAAACTTTGTTCGTCCTGCACCGCCAGATTTTTCCAATGGAGAGCCTCCTTATCGGGGGAATAATTGGGACGGCAGACCAACTGGAGGTCTCCCATCTCGGCCACAGATCATGAATGGTCACCCTGAATCTTCTCAAAGGGCTCATTCTTCTCGCAATAATTATGGGAATAGGCGTGATCATGACCGTGGAAATTACTCAGACGCAAGAGGCGTTCACTCTCAGCCACATAGTGGTGCTCCAAGGGGCTTCGGGAGGCTTTCACCTCCACCAGTGAACTCTATGGTATATATGGGGCCACAGCCTATGAGACCTTTTGGAATGCCTATGGGTTATGCTGGTAAGTTGAGCTTAGGTATACTAAGTTAGACTTTATGGATTGCTTCCTCCTGATTATATGGGCTTTTGTTTTCAGAGATGCCGTCTCCATATTATTCTCCTGCATTGCATGTGGATCCGTACACGGGATGGCAGTATCTGGTTCATACGCCAACCACACCCATGTTTACGCCCATGGCTGTACCAGAGAACACTCTGCCTGTGTCTGCCACCGAAAGCAATGTGCCTGCAGCTGGGCATGAGAACACTTTGCCCACATCTTTGGTTGATCAAATAGAGTACTATTTCAGGTATCGTGGTAGGCTAATGGTTCGGTTCATGAATATTTCTTTTTTCCTTTTTTTTTTTTTTTTTTTTTTATGAGTTTGAGGAAAAGTAATACTTGTTGTACCTACTTTTGAATCTCAGTGATGATAACTTGGTTAAAGACGTTTTTCTGAGAAGAAATATGGACGAGGAAGGCTGGGTTTCTATTGATATCATAGCAAAGTTCAGACGGGTATGTAATATTCACTGATCCAGCATAATTGGATTGCCTATATAAAATTCTGTAGTGTACAATGCTTGACTTTCCTGGGACTGATACAAATAGAAGATTGGGTGCAATGTATTAATTAAAAATAATTCTCTCATTGCCTCAATTGCATAGTTGGATACAGAAAGTTCTTAATAGCAGGGAGGCATACTGGCATTATGGGTTCTAATAATCTACCCTGCATATTTAATTTCCAGCATCTATTAGTCCAGAAGCCTATTTTACTTAGTTTGTAGATGAAGAGGCTAGAAGTCCATGTTAATTGATTGATGTCGCTTTCATTTCTACTTCAATTAAAATTTGCTCATTCATTGATGATTTCATTACTTTCGTTGATAAGTACATCCTTGTCAATTATTTTCTATATCGTTCAAATGTATATATCTTCTAATGACACATCATTGTAGTTGCTTTCACCACTTTTATGGGCTGCCTTATGATAGTTTATGGTTTCTGTGGATCGATATTTTGTGGTGTGGCAGAACTGTAGAATATCCTTCACCCCTATTGCCTCAAGCAGCTAAGGTTACACTAGAAAATTATGCTATGTTCTGTCACAAATATATCTCCATAAGTAAGTGAGACATTAGACCCCAGTCCACAAAGTCTAGCAAGAAAACCGTTCACATTTAGCCATCACAGTCCTCTATGTGTGTGCACGTGCATGTGTGATGGCTTCCAGTGCTAGAAACATAATTTTTCTTTACGCGGGTTAGTTTGCATGAGTTTGGGCCAGCTATGCAGGGCTTTCAAGGCCAACTGGCTCATCAGTCACAACTATCACTCTTTTCCTTTAATACTTCAGTAAACGAATGTTATGTTCCATGTACAGTACTAATGGGTATGGAGCTGAACCAGCCCAATGTAATGATGAACAAGAAGTTGAAGTTGATTTAATTGAGAACTTATATATACAACTTGAAATGAGTTAAATTGGATGCAGATTTCATATGTGGCTGTGCAACATATTTTAAGTAGTTAATATACTGATCATTGACTTTGATGTGGTAATGTCAAGCTTTTGTTCAAGGCCATAAGTTGGATGCTTTTATTTGGATATATGCTTTATCAAGTGCTTTGAAACAGTAGAGTTTAGAACTAGTTAGGACTGGTAAGTGGTTGAAGCCACATATTGAAGTGCTTGTTGAGCTAGTTTGGCTTGAGCACAACCGGTTTTTATCTTAAGTAGCTTGAGTAGCTGGACCTGCATAATTCCAAATCACTTTATGGGTAATGTCTTGGTTTGGATAATTCAATGTACCAATAACGATGCTTCCTATGTCCTGATAAAGCAAATTTGTTGATTCTGGATTTTCTGCCACTTGAGATCCTCTAGAATATCTTGTCTTCATTATTATATAAAATAAAAAAAAATAAAAAAATAAAAAATGAAAAAGTACAGGCATCTGAAAGAGAGAAGACTTCAGATTCTCCTCAATCGTCAAATCTCTTGTCAGGCAACACATTTCTGGTGGATGAGAAGTTTCTTGCTCTGCAAATGAGAAAAAACTTTAACATTCTCTTTTGCTGCCGTGATTAAGAGATTCTGGAATTGGACAATAGTCTGTCACTGCTACTCGAATCTATGCAAAATTTTCAATTTTGAATCTGGTGAACTCAGAAAACTTATCCCAACCACTTGATCATAGGTGCCCATGATATATATAACAAAAATACTTCCTTTCCAAAGGTTGCATTCCACATAATTATATCCCTGGAGCTATTTTTCAAGGAGGTTTAGGTTAAATAAGCTGAAATTCCTTAGTCCCTAATGTCTAGCTTCAGAAAGGTTGTCAATGTGGCCCTGACTAGCTAATACCTGAGGTAGGTATTTAGCTTAAGCAACTCCGAAACTCGTTTGAACTTGTCTGAGTTTTCTGAGAGGTGTAAATTTCCTTTTTGTGAGCCTTTGTGGCTATTGCAATCTGTTTGTGACATAGAGATGGGTGCTTCCTTGTTTCTTTCGTTAGTGGTCATGGTGCTTTTTTTTTTGGGGGGGGTGTTGGGGATGAAAGATTAGGCAGGTTGCATTTCCAAATCGTCTATAAATTCAGGTGACTAAGTTAGGTACCCAAAGGTGAGCCAATCAAGGAGATCATTTGGGCTTCTACTTAAGAGCATGATTTACGTATTTCTTATGGGAGGTCAATGAATTTATGGTGTGCTTTGTAGGATCGATAAGTTGCCAGCTCCCATTGTGCTATCCAATGGTTGTTGCGGTTTCATGATCTTATTGAGTTAGGCTTTATCAGTGCTTTTAACTAGTGTCCTTAAAACATATGGAGGAGGCAGATTAATAGCTATGGCAGATAATCTTGCCAATGGATTTTTCCAAATGATGGGAACCAAGTTTTTCTTAGGCAACAATGTGAAATTATACACTTTCTTTCATACTCTCCAAAATAAGTATGTTCTTGATTTTTTCTTGGCAATTTCATTGTTAGTATGCCTTTGGTCTGTATCTGCTTTATCTGCTCAACTAGCAGAAGATCTTTCTTGAGCCTGATGACCATGGGCATGGAGGCTTCTGTTGGTAGGTTATGATATGTTAATGTTCTAGATACTTCTGTGAAATGTCATCTTCTGGTACAGATTCAGCTCTTAGGAGTTTGTTTTTCGCCCTTTATCTTTTCTCCGAATGTCATCTTTCAACTATACAGACAAGTCTATTGTTGGACACTGTATTTTGCAGGTTCAGGAAATGACCAGAGACGTGAAGTTGATACTGGATTCATTGAAAGCTTCAAGAATTGTTGAAGTACAGGTAAGTTTTTCATATGTGAGTTCCATTGTGCATCCACCAACTTGGCACAGTGAGAAGCATGATGAGCCGTGCTTAACTGACCTATCTGCTTAGATTCAGCATTATTTTTGCAGTACGTGTTCATGAGTTAGAGATGTTGGTTCTGCTTGGATACAGTTGACAGACAATTTATAACTGAAAGGTCACCATGAAATTTGTGCAGGATCAGAAAGTTAGGAGACGTGGTGGTGATTGGAAGAAATTCTTTCGAATTGACGAGCCAAATAAGCAGGTTGCCATTGAGACTGATTCTGCTTCCCCTAGTGGATATGGTCACAACAAGCTGGCAACTACTTTGGAGAAATTTACGATGGAGGAAGCAGAAACAGACGATAACGTCGCTGGTGAGGCAGATCTGCACTCTGAGGACATGTCTGGAGGAAATTCTTCTGAACCGACAGGCGCATTGAAAATTCCCAAATGGGGAGGTTACTGAGCGTTTGTCTTCAAGCAAAAATTGATGCTTACAGAACCACAAAAGGTAGGCATAATGCTATTGGAAAGGTGCCTCATGGAGGGTTCTGGAATGCCAAGTGGAGATCGTCTTCCTTTTATTTATATTTATCTTTTCCGTCAGAGGCTGAGTGACAATTTTATGAGGTGGATGGAGGAAGCATAACAAACATCTACAGGTTTTCTCCCCTAAGGCTTAAGAAACTTTTAATGAAATGGAAAGAGGAGCTCAAAAGAACTATAGGCGACTAGGTTGTACAGCTCGTTTTGGTATTTAGATTGTTTTGGATGCTTCTTTGTATTACTTAAGGTTTTATGGTACGGTGGAGAACCTGTTTTAAGGGTTTTTTTGGGAGAGCATTTTACTTTTTGAGATTCTTAAATTTCCTTGATTCAGATCAAAGTGCGTCCTTTTCAGGGTTGCAGTGGGATGAATCCTTTTTCGGGTTCTGCTGTTACTTGAGCAGGAGTGGGTGTTTTTCTGTACTCATCTTTTTGGCACACCATTAACAATACGCGATTCTTTTATTGTAGAAATATCTTCTTGCTTTGATCATCGAGTTAGTTCACATGAGTTGTCCAGTTTGATTGATTTTCTCCTTTCAATCCCCTCTTGCTTCGAATTGTGTGTTCAACTCTGTACTTGTTATGGCAGAGGTAGTCGCAGTTCCTTTATCCTGGGGAAAGAGAGTGGGTGCACTCAGATGAGCAGACCGATGCAAATATCATATTGGCTTTCTCTCCCCCTACTTAAAGATCAAGAGAAATGACATGAGAGCAAAAGGAGTTGAGTAGAGACGGTTTACACAACGACAAGTAGAAGAATTTGAAAACATGGTATAGTCGATGCTCTTTACTGGATCTTCGAAATCTCTTTAATTTTGCTGTGGTTAAATTTTGTAATGTGGAAGTAGTATCTCTTGACAATCGGTTTGCTCTGCTTATGTAGCATTACCGAAAATTGTTAAATTGGACTAGATAACAAGCTGATGTTATCAGTTGAGTTTCGAAAACGTGCCCTTGATCGAACTGTTAATACAGACTTCTTCTTTTGCCCCTCTTGAGAACTACCTTTCCTTCTCTCTCTCTCTCTCTCTCTCTCTCTGCGATTCTGTAAAAACAGAAGGTATATGACACCCGGGTGACAGATTCTCCTGATATTTAGGGCCAATTTTCTTTATCTTGTTAAGAAAAAAAATGGGGAAATTATCATTCACAAAAATCAGGAGAACTATACGATATACATGAATGAGGAAAGTGGTACGGACAGAGAAATGCAAGATGTCTCTCGAAGAATCGCTGAGGACAGAAGAACTGGCGCTTACTTCTTCGCCAGAATATGAAGTTTGCGATTGATCTGATTTGGTCAGGGCACGAGCAAAGGGGTGCAAATGACCGAGTTTATCCATGTAGTTTACTGCTGAACTTAGCCGGATTTGAATATTCGTGCGTTGATGCTTGATTCAAGCTCGATTGACGATCCTGAGTTTACAGAACGATCATTAGGCTCATGCCCTAATGGTTACACATGTTTAACCTTATTGTACAACTGTCACTTTAGTATATTTCCACTTATGGACTGCCATTGTGTTATTAAAGGCATATTCATCTTCCAACGGTGGCATGGGTGTCCTGGTTGCTGGGGATATAATTCAATTTGTTTCGTGCATTTGCTGCAGCCTTTTTTTTTTTTTTTCCTTTAGTGGTAAGGCCTCAGAATTCTTTTTTCTACTGTACATAAAAAAACTGAGGTTGTGGGGTGTTATTTGACAAGGAAATGCATAGAATATCAGATTCTGCCATACATCTGAAGGGAAAAAAAATGTAAATGAGCAATTGAAATGATTTTCGTTTTCCTTTTTTGGCTTTAAATGAACGAGATTCAGCTTTTGTCTAATACCGAACGCCTCAAATCTTTCATTATATAGATAACGGTACGTAGGTTATTTGATCATATAAAATTATTATACGGTTTTCAGAAATTTAGACCTTTGTTTTTATTTTTGAAATCTAAAAGTGAACGCAAAAGCACTCTAATGCAATAAGAAAAATGAAAAATGGATAGAAAAAAAAGAATTATTCGTCGACCGTCGACCAAAACCAGGTGAGTAGGAATGTACCGAGCTTCCATTGTATTATTAAAGCATTAGTAAAAATAAGGCATATTTTTTCTGTTTAGTTGGTTGTTTTAATTTGCCGTTTTGGCCATTATATTATTAAATCACATAAAATGGGGCTTTGAAAGAAAGCAAGAAAACGAAGGAAAGGGGATGGTCCGAAGGAAAGAAGATAGTTTGTGGGGAAGAATTTTGCATTTCATTTCTATGTTGATTCAACGTACAAGGTTCCATGTTATATTACAATGTGTATAAGAAAAAGGAAATAATATATCCTATAAATCAATTCCAATATTAGATTGATCTTGATTGATTCATTATATCGATCTCAATCCAAAATGGATATCAAAGAACTAGCGCATATCTTATAACACTCCCTCTCAAGTTGGTAGCTTGTAGATGGCCAAAACGCCTAGTTTGCTCAATAGATATGTGTGCTATCTTTGACAAAGAGATTTAGTGAAGACATCTGTAGACTGTTCTGTGGTCTCAATCCCTCTTGTCTCAATTACCCTTTCTTGAATCTTTTCTTTGGTGAAATGACAATCCACTTCTATATGCTTCGTTCTTTTATGCACTATGGGATTAGACGCAAGTTTGAGAGCTGCATCATTATCACAAAACAACTTGGTTTGTCCCTTTATTTGCACCCAATGTCTCGAAGTAAGCCTCGTAACCATACTATCTCGCAAGTGGTTTTTGCCATAACTTGATATTCTGCCTTAGCAAAGATAACAAGACAGTTGATTGCTTCTCTGTCTTCCATGAGAGTAGAGATTCTCTTAGTTTAATACGGAAATTTGTGATGGATCTTTTGCTCTTCGGACAAATTGCATAATCCACGTCGCAATAAACGGTTATTTCCATGTGCACTTTCTAGAAAGCACTATCCTGAAACCTAGGCATTTCTTCAAGTATTTTACAATCTTCAAGATAGCATTCATATGGGATTGCTTCAATTTATGCATAAACTGACTAAGTCTCTGTACCACATAACACACATCTGATCTAGTCATGGTTAGACTCCCTAATCATCTCTAAGCATGGGTTGTCATCTTGAGATACTCCTGCGTCATAATCTGCCGTGGTTAATTTGATATTTTGCTCGATTGGAACAACAACCGGCTTGCACCTTGACAAACCCGTTTCTGATATGATTTCAAATACAAACTTTCTTTGGCTAAGAGAAATCCCTTGGTTGGATCGGGCAATTTCAATTCCCATAAAATATTTGGGTGATGTAGAGAGTAGATATTCCTTGAGGCTCTATATGACAATTTTCTCATTTCCCATAATGAGTATATCATCAACATATATCATCATATATATGGATGACATACATTGTGTCCATGTGAAAAGAGCAAATCATATCTAGAATGTTTGAATTCGACAGCTGTGAATGCATTGACAAATTTAGCATACCACTGCCTAGAGGCTTGTTTGAGGCCATAAAAGGATTTGCGGAGATAGGTAAACTCTGAGGAATAGGTTGAGGAAGTTCCATATAAATTTCTTTACCCAAATCACCGTAAAGAAAGGCATTGCGGACGTCCATTTGGTGTAATGGCCAATCTTGGAAAGTTGTAACTGGTAGGAACGAGCAGGCCATGACATCTTTGGCTATTGGAGAGAGTTTTGTGATAATCGAATTCTTCTCGTTGTGTAAATTCCTTAGCCACTAATTAGGCCTTGTAGCATTCAATGGGTTCATCTACTCGATACTTTATTTTGTGCATCCACTTGCATCCAATTGGCTTTCAATGAGGAGGCAACATCATAAGCTCATGTTTGATTTTCTATTAGGATTCTGCTTCCATAGCTTTTTGCCATTGTGGGTTGGAGTATACTTCATCGTAGCTAGACAGTTCTTGCTCTTCGGATATGCAACTAATACAACACCTATGTTCCGAAGATAGCTCATTAAAGGAAACATTGGAGGAGATGGGGTAATGAATACTTGGTAAATTGTGTTCAATACAGACATAGTTTTTAGTCCATGTTGGTGGACTTGTGGTGTGTCCAAAACGTTGCGGTGGATCTTCTTTTGGTGGTGAAAGTGATGGATCCTTTGCAAGTGGTCACAACTAGGAACTTCTTCAATGAACATATCATCAGACATTTGTTCCAACGTTGCCAACGAAGGAATAATTTTATTTGAAGTTGGATCGGACGTTGAAGAGTTGCATCGATTCTCCGGTGATGCAATCGGAATATATTCTGGATCTTTTTAAAAAATTCTTCGGTTGGAGAAGTGCAAGAAGTACCCATGTTGTCTAAATCTTCTTTTGAGGATTCTCCTTCATTAAATGGAAAGATATCTTCGTAAAATATGATGTCCATGCTTACGAAAAACTCTCATATTCAGGGTTCAAACACAAGGTATCCCGTTTATAAACTTGGGTATCCCATGAATGTACAACTCTAGGAAAAGGGACCCATCTTGTCCCAAGGCCTACTCTAGTGGCATAACACATGCACCTAAAGATTTTCAAGTGATCCAACTTTGGCTTCTTTCCAAAATGTAGCTCAAAAGAACTCCATCCGTTAAGCACTTTTGTCAGCATGCGATTAACTAGGTAAGCTGCCATTATCACACAATCTCCCCAAAAGTTACCTGGAATAGAAGTTTGAAATTTTAATGCATGTGCAACTTCTAATAGATGGTGGTTTTTCTGTTCCACTACCCCATTTTGTTGTGGGGTGTATATGCATGAACTATCTCATGTAGGATGCCATGAGATGAGAAAAAAGAATTACAATCATGGTTGAAAAATTCCCTTCCATTATCTGTTCAGATGCATTGAATAGATTTTCCAAATCAAGTCTTCGATAGAGAAAAGAAAGTCTTCAAATTGGAGAAA
Source organism: Eucalyptus virginea (assembly GCA_014182375.1). NCBI lineage: Eukaryota > Viridiplantae > Streptophyta > Magnoliopsida > Myrtales > Myrtaceae > Eucalyptus > Eucalyptus virginea. Next base: position 34,838,806 of record CM024519.1, on the reverse strand, counting down.
ACTTGACACTTAGATTGCATAAGGAGAACCTATGTGATTCTATAATAATCATCCACAATAGTAAAGAAAAATCGAGATCCATCATGGTGTGATGTATGATAGGGTCTCCAGATATCAACATGAATTAACGAAAAAGCATTATTTGTACAATTTTTGCTAAGTGGAAAAGGTGCACGTGACTATTTCACAAGTGGGCAGATTTGACATTGGAGGTAAGGAAACAAAGCACTATGGCCTATTCTAGAATGCAAAAGGAATTTTTTATCATCGGTAGTCATATTACACAATGATTATTTATTTAAAGAAATGCAAGACAAATCAAGGGTTCTTGGAAAGTTGATCCAAAAAAAAAAAAAAAAGTCCTTCAGGGAGATTATCCAAATCCATTAGTTTGCCAATTGAAAAGGCCTGAAAGAAACGAGCATCGGCATCGAATAGGACTCAGCAGGGTTTTTCCTTACAAGCTCCAAACACATAAATGAGGTTAAACTGGAAATTTGAGACATAAAGGACATTTCAAGGGTAATTTGAGAATTAAGATTCATTGTCCTTGTCATAGTGACATGAGTAACATTTCCATTTGGTAATTGCACGAAAATATGAATATTCAATTTTTCATGAACATTGGAAAAGAAACCCCTATCAGAGATGATATGGTTACTAGCTCTTGAATCAATAATCTAAGCATTTCTTGAAATGGAATTTATCAAGTAATGAAAAATACCTGAACAACTACTCTATTTGCTGGAAGTGTCCAATTTTAACAATGCTTGCATAAGTTGTTGATACTGCCCATGTGTAATGAGTTGATCTAAAATTAGACTAGTTGAGCCAGTGACTTGGTAGGCCGCTACTAAAAGTCCCTTTCCCTTTTTTTTTTCTTTTTCCCTAAGTTTATTGTGCAATTTCCAACAATTATCAAATGGATGGTGGGGCCACTTACAATATTCACAAAATAATTTACCTTTTCCTTTTAAACTTTGTCCAAAATTCTTGGAAAATTGATTGCCGCTTGGTGCTTTTATTTCGAACACCTATCCACCATTTGATTCTAATGAAGGATTGATTGCTCTAGAGTCATTCGATCATTGCACACAATCTAGACTATTCGTTCTAGCCTCTTTAGAGGAATGTGGATCAATCCCTAACCCTAGTCTTTCTCGCCGCTCATTCTCTTGGTCTAGGGTTTTGTGGCTTGACTCCCTCCACTCGTTGCGAGCTACAAGTGCGAGGCTCTTTGCTCCTTTCACGTATTTCGGCGAGGTGAGTCACTAGCTCTCTTCCTGCATAGCCAATTGAAAGATGCGGCCGAGCGGCAGTCTCTGATCCATAACTAAGATCTAGGATCTGAAGATCTAGTAAGAATCGTTCAAGATAAGAAGGAATCGAGTTACCCTTGTTATCTTTTATTGGCCTATACTGTTGCAAGGTCGCCTCTGGCCTTTCGAGCTTTTCTTCTATTGCTTCCAGCTCATTCCAAAGCGTTGATAACCTATTGAAACATGTCGTAATAGTCATGTTTCCTTGCTGTAGCTCTAAAAATGTTTAGCGAAGTGAGAAAATTTTTGCTCAATCCAATTTTCCGTACAATTCCTTTATATTATCCCACAGGATTTTTGAGTCTTCCTTGGGAGTAAACCGGCTGCAATTTATGGGCTTATGCAATTCCTTATCCAAGTTTTTACAAGCCAGTTACATTTCTTCCACTATTGTGCCATCCTTTCATCGTCGGGATCATAATAGTCTTGTTGATGAAGCCATCTTTAGCTTTTGTAACACAGGCATGTTAGAATTCTTATGCCCAAGTCGAGTAACTCTCAGCTCTTGCGAGATAGTGGCTAATGAGCCGCAACTCTAGTCCATCAACAATGGAGATGAACAATGTGTTGCCGAGTTCTAGACAACCAATGGCAGTCGTGATGGGATACAGCAAAAATTCGGGTGAGAAGAACCGAGTAGGGATTTGCACCCAAACCCGAGTTCAACTTGCTTGATAGCCCCACATTCAAAGCCCCTGACCCGGTTGTTTACCCCCACATTGAAGGTTCCAAACCCATCAGTTGTGCTTGCCTTGCTTGTGGCTAGTGGGCCATCATTGGGCTGGACATTATCTTCGTGAGTCTAAATTCTTGTTAATGAAAACTTTAGGCCTAGCCCATAATACATTGGGAATGGCAGCCACTAGTATGGTTGGCTTGTGATGTGCTGGCCCATAATAGGCCGCCATTGGAAAAAATGGCCCGAGATGGGCTGGCCTAGAATGGGCTATTCTTGGGCTCCAATGACTTCAGCAAATGCATTCAGGATGGGATCTTGGATTTCTAAAATTTGTGGCGTTTCCATCATTAGGGTACGTTCTTCAAAAACTGATGGCCAATCTTCAGCCATGGTGATGGTAAACAAATCCTTTCTTCGCTTGCTTTTAACCGATTCCTACATCAGAGTGCTAACATTGTTTTGTAGGTTAGCGTGTCTCTTACCATAGGGGTAAGGGACCGGCAAGCAATCAATGGTGCGGAAGCTAAGTCAGATGCACAAATCGGTGCTCCAATACCCCGAACAAAAGCAAGAAATTGAAGGAAAGGAGATGGTCTGAAGGAAAGAAGAGAGTTTGTGGGGAAGAATAATTTCAATTCTATATTGATTCAATGTACAGTGCTCCATATTATAGTACAAGCTGTGTATAAGAAGAGGAAATTATATATCCTATAAATCAATTCCAATATCAAATTGATCTCGATTGATTTAGTATATCGATCTCAATCCAAAATGGATATTGAACAACTTGCTCATATCTTTTAACAACTTATATAACCGTTAGGATTGCCGACGATCATGTCGTGTGTATATAAATATATGGACGGAGTGGGAAAAGATGTCATGGTGAATAAAGAAGCACACGTTTCTTTTTGCATCTTTAATCTTAAATAATGCTTGTGATTTTGTTCATTAATTTTTTTAATTATACCATGTTATGTGCGCACTTGTAGTCCTTTTTTTTAATTTCGTTTATTTTCCGTTAGATGTTGAGTCCGTAGTAATTCTCGAACCTAAACATTATATTTCCTAGTATATTTGCTGTAGATTCTGAAGCTAGTAATTAGCTGTAAATCTTACAACCAAATACAAATATCATGAAAGCAGTACCCAATGATCGTCCCAATTATGAACATTAAAACCTTATTCTACTCTCAACATTGTAAAGTTTTGCACTGTTTTACCCACCTTTGTAGCTGCATGCTCCAAAAGAGAATCCATTAGTGAGATTGCCACTCCTTGGGTACGCATGCAATGAAATGGATGAGGCACTCTTGATATTTATGTTCTAAAAAATAATCATAGTGATTAGCTACTATAGTTATTATATTCAACTGTATAAGTTTTTTTATCATAATTTCAAGAAGAAAAATATCAAAAAAACATATAAAAAATTGGAAAGAGTAAAGCAAAAATAGGAAATAAAATAAGTAGAGAGCACGTATGCATAACAAATATGAGTTTTAATGAGCTTTAAATGAGTTGGTACAAGTTTTTATATGTTATGTTAAATATTGATGTGTTCTAGTATAGTGAACTGAGTCGAGTGTGTTATTTAATTTATATCGTTATATAAATGGATAAGTTTGAATGGATCTTTTTTTTTTTATCTCGGATGCCAATGTGATTCGACTCGTCAATTTGACGGCGTGCGTCTCGTCATATAACCTAATTCAATGTTGACGGGTGACGCAACAATTGGGGCGCACGCTTAGGCTTTTGAAAGAAGACCCCCATTTTCTCCCTCTCCCCTGCAGATCTCTCTCTATCTCTCTCCCTGTCTCGACAGCCTAAAACATTGCCAAAATGGGGTCGACTCCCGGTTGTCTTGTTGAAGAACACAGCAACAGTAACAACAACAAGGACAAGAGATCACCTCGCTCCTCCTCACTGAAATCAAGCTCCTCCTCCACACGCTCATCTTCTTCCTCGCTACTGCTCTCGCCATCATCTCCACCTTCCACCGATCCTCCATCGTCTTCCTTAAGATCCATGGACGACCTCTGGCAGGACATCAACTTGTCCTCCCTCCAAACCCCGCCCGCCGCCACCGCTTCCTCCGCCGTCCATGGCGACGTGATCCTCCAGGACTTCTTGGGTGGTGGTGGTGGTGGTGGTGGTAGTGGTGGTGGGGGTGGACCCTTCAGCGAGGACCCAACACCGAGTTCAAGAAAAAGGGCGTGTGACCCGGACCCTTCACCGCCCAGCTCGGGTCTTCGGAGCCGGGAAACAGGGGCTCGTGTCAGGCGGGTTTCTCAGGCCCGCGGTCGTCCTGCCGCCGGGGAAGTATCTCGAGCGTGTGACGTCTGTACCATGAAGCCGCCGCCCAACGTGCATGGCACGCCCCCTGTGGAGGCAGCATTCCCTCCGTCGTTAAAGAGGAAGAGCTCGACGGTGAACAGCGGCGACTCAAGCGACCGGCGATTCCTGCGGTTGATGAAGAACCGCGAGTCGGCGGAACGCTCCAGAGCCAGAAAACAGGTCCCCCCCCTCTCTCTCTCTCTCTCTCTCTCTCTCTCTCGGTAACATTACTTCGAAACATATCAGGTTTACCAGAAACCTTGTCACCTTCAGATCGACTAAGATAGTATGTGTCCTGTCCTAATATCATTGTAAGTAGACAGTTATCAGGTGCCCGATGCACCTGATCTCGGCCCTTCGGTCGATTACACTCGATTCATTGTGATGAGAGTTGGGATGATGAACAAATAATCAATTAGGTAACCTTTACAGCTTATGGCATTGATGAGAACTTAAATAACGCTTTCCAAATGTTCCTATTGGCTATCATGATGAATCGCTCCTTTTTTCTATTGAATAGCGATTACTTTATGTGCACTGAAACGAGGGTCGACAATGTATTCGGGTAAAGGCTGGTTGTGATCGTGAAAAGGTGTTGAATATTATGGACGATAACTCCACTAATATATGCTGTCTCGAGAAATGATTAGGTCATTTTTAATGCCGACTCTGACGTAGGAAACCTTTCTTTTAACGCGAGGATTTCCAATACTCTCTCCTTTGTTCTTTTCTTGGGGGAGATTGTAGGCTTACGTGATGGAGTTGGAGAATGAAGTTGGGCGTTTGTATGAAGAGAATGACAGACTCAGAAGAGAACAAAAACAGGTAAAACTCCCCAGTTCTTCAACTTCCTGATGATATTCCAAGGTTGTTCATCTTTGTGTCGCATGCACGTTCCTTTTTACCTTCTTTTTTTCTCTTTCGCCCCTTTGGCTGAGGGGAAAAAAGGGCCTAATGGTTCTTTTCAAAAGATGAGACCCGTCCAATATGCTCTAAACCTGTAAGTTTCTTATTTCAGGTAGGGTCTCTTTTTTCCAAAAATACTTGCTTATCATCTCCACAAAAACATCTTTTTTAAGAGTCTGGTTAAGAGGATTCGAGCTCCAAGCGTTAGTTAAGTTAGTTGATGCATCAGATACGAATCCTGAATTTTCATATAATCCTCCGGTTGCTCTGAGACAGGAGGAGGGCCGCCGCAAATTGTGCACCTGATGATAAGACAGAGTGCTTTAAATGGTGGGCCGTTCGACATCGTAAAGATATTAGACAATGTGTCCCATGAACATTATCTCCTGTATTAGCTGCTTTCTTTTTCGCGAGCAATAACGATAAAACGTGGGGGGAATGTCATTTTTGGTATTGCAGGTCTTCGTAGCAGCAGCAGCTGCTCAGCTTCCAAAAAAGCGCTCTCTCCGAAGAACGTTCACATCCCCATTTTAAGAAGCGCAAGCAAGGAGGAAGAAGCCCTAACCATGCGGCCGACAAAAAAAGAGAACAAGGGAAATCCAACACGAGGGCCTGCTGGTTCTGATCAATCCTGAGGCACGGGGAGAGAGAGAGAGAGAGAGAGAGAGAGAGATGCTTTCTTGTTTTCTGTCGTTTTGAATATGAAAAAAAGAAGAGAGTGCATATACCTCGTACGGGGTGTTGCCTTTTCTCCATAAAGAAAGGAGATAAGGCGATGGTGGTGGGAGGGAGATAAAGATGGATGCTTGGAGGAGAGGAGGGACCATCTTCGCATGGCTATATAAACGAGTGCTGTACAGGGATGATATACAACCATGTCACTTCTCATTTTCCTTATTTTCCTGCCTTTGCCTTTACTTACAAGGGCACCAAAAAAAAAGAAGTACTGTTAGCAGCATCACTGTGCTTTCTCCCTCACCAGAAAAATGAAAATAAAAAGAATAAATGGAAGATAAACTCTCTTTCATAGTGTTCAAAATCGATCCTCTTAAAATCATATGCCCTTTCTTGTTCATACCTGGAAATCTGTCTGAAGAAAAGTGCTTTGAGTTTATAGCAAGGGTTGGCACTCTGAAACAGCTTGACCTCTCTTATGCTTGAGTTCCATTGAATCAAGGTCGCTCGAAGCTTACTTCAATTTATAAAGTGTGTCAAGTCATGAACATCACGAGCCAATCCGGCCAGTTATCGTTAGTCCTTAAGGAGATACGATAGATAGTCAAGATTGTTCCATAGTCTAAGGCCCTATAGAGACCTGCGGAAAGAAGTTATCAGACAAAAAAGTCCCACTATCTACACCCTGTAAAATAAAGAATGCGAATTCACGGTGCATCCTGAAAAAATCTGAATTACTCCTGACACGTACCCTGCCCTACCAGTAGCAACAGGAGATTCAAAATGATCATGAAAGTAAATATGTGGGACCACGAAATCTGAATCGAACAAAATTGGGTCGATGGAGTAACCCTTCTTTTTTAGAATCGGACTTGACCCTGCATATATCCTCGCCCACAACGAGCCATCCCGTTCAAGTAATGGCGACGAGCAAAATGAATAGATTCTGCAACGAAAAAGCGGGCCTCTTTTTCTTGTTTTGGTTAGTCGAGCTTACTTTTCTTTGGTCGTGTCAAGCGTCACCTGCTGGATCCTCTCAGCCTTCAGATTGTACGTGGGAATCACTTTCCGATCGATCAGGCTCCGCTCAACTCCACCTGATCTAACCAGCACGCATCATTCCATGTTCGTGTTAGTTCTCAGTGGACGCGAGGTACGCTGCACTTTCTAAAAATGGAAACTCAAGGCGCCCCCAAGTCTCGTCCACCGTTAGATTTATATCTCATTCACTTTGTGTTAATCCGCATTTCGCCACGTCATATGAACATGGGTATTAAATAAAAGAATGCCAAAGACCCTAAATTAACTTTCCGAGTTACTCTATGCAAATCCAAGTGGTATTTCTCTTTTCATCGCGTTAGATGATTGAATTTCGTTAAGCAGTGTCTCACAGGCGTTCATTAAGACACAAAATAGGAGAATATCGTTTAAGTTTTCAACACACTGACTTTTCTTGTGATAAATGCGCTAAATATTTCGGAAATTGGGTATGTATATATGTATATAATTATATAGATGGTCCAAAAAAAGTGCACTATCCCCTTAGGAATGAGATGTTGGTAGGGTTTTCTGGGATTCCCAGAAAAAGTCCTTCCAAATAATAAAGCCAAGTAATCCAAAGTTCGGATTCTACTCAAAGCAATGGACGAATACTCTCTCTCTCTCTCTCTCTCTCTCTCTCCGATACGATAGAGAAAAAGGGTATCCAATTTGTGCAAAAAGAAGACATTCCTGTATGTCAACATGCAATATAATTTCACGATAGGTCAACCATTCGTGCTTTTCTTTTTCTTTTTCATTTTCTAACCAAAGATTTCCCTACAAGAACGAGGAAGCCCAAACAGAGGATCCGATAACTTGAAATTGATTTGTAACTACTAACAAACCGGATACTTTGAAGTCGCAATTCGACAAAACGATCTGAGGCCGGAAAAGATGAAACGTTCTCCTTCAAGTAAGACCTCAATTTTGCTCACCCCGAAGTGGATCGTGACCCAATCATCACTCCATACCGCGAGGATGAGGATCGGGTCTCACCACTTTTCAGAAGTACATGCAATACTAGTGCAAGTTAGGATGCTATGTAAAGTAACATGTTACATAGTAGAATAAGTTGGCCATTGCAACATATTCTATGCATATATATATATGTACATCGCCCCTGGTTTTGGATAAAAGAATTCACCAATTGCTTTACCAGATTAACTTTTCGAAGAAAGCTATCGATGTCGCAAAATAGTTTAATGCATCAGTTTGGTTAATACAGGCGTGCGCACTCGATGAGATGTGGATGTGTCACGTAAGCCACGAAGCCCTTTTCGAAAGAAAATCTCAACTCGTCGATTTTTACATTCTTTTGACTCATCGAAGTCGATGTTCCCTCGGGGAAAGGCATGAGAAAAAGGCAGGAAGAAGAAGCGATAATGTTGTTTAAGCAAAGGAAAGGGACGTGCATCGAAATTAATTAAGACAGCACGATGATTATAAATTATGCGGGAGAAACCATCCATTAAGGTTATTGCTTGAAGAGACACTACACCATCATTTTACTGTTTAAAAGTGTTCACCGCCCTTCAAGGATCTTTTATATATCGAATCTTGAAGTTCTCCCCAGTTGGTGGCTGCATCTGTTTATTTTTTACTTTTCAGTAACTCTCTAAAAAAATCAAGATTGTTTTCGAATTCTGTTTATTGAAACACAGAAAGAGACAACACCATGAGCCGATGCTCGAGGGTTGCCCCCATCTCTTCTGAAGGAAACTACGCAGTTCCGAAATTCACGAGAGGAGATCAGTTGCTTTCCGAATAGTTATGTTATATATTTTTAATGAAGGGGGTCGTCAAATAAATCCATTGTCGTCCAGCGGTTAGGATATCTGGCTTTCACCCAGGAGACCCGGGTTCGATTCCCGGCAATGGAATTTTTTTTTCACCTTTTCTCGGTTTTCCTTTTTCTTGGGATACACTACTTGGGCTGGGCTTCAATAGGGGGACAACCTTCTCGGCCCAATTGACTTTTTTTTTTGCTTTGGACCTGGCCCATACCCCGGTACGAGATCACCTGATGAGGAACGAAGATCCGGGCTATTCATTAAACCCCATGCTGTGCGTTGACCGTGAGATTGGAAATCTCAATTCATGCTTCTTTTATTGTAACCTCACCAATCATTCAATGTTGAATCGCACAGACCTTGCTTTGATAGATGAAAAAGGGGTGATTGACTCGAAGTTTGCAGAATCCATTGGATTAAACATGTAATCGTTATGGCGGCGGCGGCAGTAATAAATATCGGCGATAATTATTTTGCTTAGATTTGCCATGAATCTTTTGTGGATAATCCCTGAGAATCTTTGTTGCCTGATTGGTTTCTTGTAGGGATTCTCCACCTTTTGATGATCCCTCTTGGAGCGCACCTAAAGTTGCTTTGGACGGGTAAACACACTACCGCCAAAAAACAGAAAGAGAATGGCAAATCTGTCTCTCCCTTTAGTAGGTATTACAGTTGTGTTCTATAAATTCCCTGAAAAAAGCATCATCCTACTTTGAAATAATACATTCTATTTATCCACTTCATTAGGAACCAAAAGGAAAAAAGAGATTAACCTGCGCTCCATTGTGGAACCGTTTTAACATGAGAGCAATATGAATTTTGGCTCTAATTCCCAGGAGCTTGGACAAATCTAGGTTTGCCCAGAAGAGGATGATGATGAGAAACTTTAAATCTTTTGAAAAGATAAAGCCATTCGACCTGTCACATACTTAACCAGTTTGTTCGCCTTCGAAGCTAATCCGATGTGTGCCAAAACTTGTCCCAAAAGAAAGACCCCCCCAATTATTCAAGCGCCAAGTTGCAAAACCACAGTCGTTCTTTTCCTTCCCTTTCTCCTTTCCCTTCTTTACTTTCTCCTATTTTAGTACCTCCTTTATCATTGCAACTTTACGAAAAGCTTTACCGATAGTCTGGATGTGGAATGAGTGTAAACTATACATTTAGAACCAAACCCGAAAGGGGGGAAAAACCCATTTGAACCCCATGTTAGTTTAGGAATCCAGGTCAGGGTTCTAATCTATCGGTCTGTCGGGCTGCCTCAGCTGTAAAGAGAAAAAAATGGGGTCGAAAGAAAATAAGATTTGCTCTGTATTGTCTATCATAGCGAGCACAAGGTCATACCTTTGGGTAATTTAACCCATCTTAATCTAAGACATCAAGTGCTTTTCATGAAAAAATCACTTATAGAGACATATAATGATTTTTCTTACTCTTCCTTTCTTACGTCATTACAGGTTAGATTCTTTTATTACATTCGAACTGTAACAGGGTCCTTTTTATCACGAACATTGCAATATAATTGGAGAACTATAGAATCTGACTCATGCTGACTCGGGACCTTTTAGGGTAAAGAGCTGAAGTGGCTCAGCTTGCGGGCACCATGTGATTGGTGTTGGCTTTTGGTAATGCATCCACAGGAGCTGCTTTTCTTTCCCTATGATGTGTTAAGATCAGTGATTTGATGAGATTTCCTTTATTAAGGCATACTTAGTCGGTGCAATTAGCACACTTGTCAACTTCATCCTTACAGTTATCAATCACATAAACATTGGAGCATGTAAGGCTAAGTTTTGTGGACAAAATAAAAATTAAGCGAGCATAAAATTTATCATGTCCCGTGTTTGGTTTATGCAAAAGATAGAATAAAGTCAGATACATATGTCGTTCGAATCAAATAATTTATTAAGGCATGCTTAGTTGGTGCGATTAGTACAATTGTCAACTTCATCCTTGTAGTTATCAATCACACAAACATTGAAGCGTGTAAAGCTAAGTTTGGTGGACAAGATAAAAATCAAGATAGGATAAAATTTATCATATTGTATTCGGTTCGTGCCTAAGATAAAATGAAGTCACTTACATATGTTGTCCATGTTAAATAATAGACAAGATATGATATGACAATATTCAGCTTTATTATTACAATTCACTAAAAAAAGGGAGAAAATACCAAAAAGTCAAAAACTTATTACATTGGTATTAATTTAGTTCATCCTACCAATTTATGGTGAAAATTGCTGATGTGGATACTGGCCATCTTACGTGACACGACCGGCGCTACCTTACCAATCTTATAATTTTATTAAATTTGTATTACTTTTTTTTGGTTCTTCTTTTCTTTTCTCTCCTTTATTTTCCCTAATTGTGGGTCAGCGAGGTCACCCAGATCAAGCAAGGGCCATCTCCCCAAAAAGTGTATGAGATATAGTAAAATTCCTAAATATTATATTATATCCTATCTTAACTAGAAATCTAGATGACCAAGTGCAACTTAAGATTTTTTTTCCTCTTTCAACCTACTTTTGGAAACGGTTCTCCAATTTGGGATTATGTTAGCCACAATTCATATATCTATTTATTTTCTAAATCCTTTTTTTTTCAAAAAACACTATTATTATCTCCTCTTGGCCCCCTGATTGATTTAGTATCATCACGAGTATGCCAAGCACACTTATTTACATATTTTGACACTCATAGGAAGTTCGACACTTTAATCAAATTATACAATTCCTAGGACTTAATCAATCGTTCAATTTTATTGGACAGATTGTAAAGGCCCGCTCAATAATCTCACAGCTTCCGGATCATGAAAGCTATTTAGATGTCCAAACTATTCCGAATTGCGCATTTGATATCGGACAGAGATGGGGTCACAGAATCCAATGATCGTGCTCTCATTGAGGAGATCTATCAGCAAAATTAGGTTTCGCAGGAGAGAGCACTCGTTCCAATTTTTTGTTTTTTTCGAAAAGGATTAGCACTTTTACAATTTCCGTATTTAAAATTTCAATAATATATATTCATCTTTTTCATCTAATCTAATGGCATCTCTTCTTCTGGTTCCCATCACAATTATCGAATCTGAGTGGATTATTTCTTGGTAATTATTTATTTCAATTCCTTAACAAACCAAACCCCATTAGATGATTAAAAAGATGGATGGAATGAATCACGCCGCACACTTTGGAAAGGCAATTTATATTATTTTGGACTGACTTTGCTTCTTTTTTCTCCCTCTTTTCCTCTTTCCCCTCCAGCAAATTACTTTTCATTGCATTTTGTAGAAAAGACATGCACAAGGAGCACGCAAAGTGGGATTTTGCAAAGTTGGCATTCTAGATTTTAATTTGGTGCTGGTGATTTAGTGGACTCCATCATACATAAGAAGATGGAGATATTAACATTTATATATACGTATATATTTATTATATAATATATATAGTGAGAATGGTTCCAAAAATTCTGGAATAATTTACAAGTTGTGGGTGCAATTTGTAGAGACCTTTTTGACTTAGTTGAGAAGTGAGTACTCTTTCTTTTTCCAACCACTGGACTTAAAAATGGCGTGAAGAATCTAAACATTCATTATTCTTTGACGGCTGAAAAGCTCTTCGGTTAATGAATTTTTCTTTCTCTTTTATAACGCGAGATACTCGAACATTTTATTAATAATCGGTGTTGTTCACCATCAGATGCTCCTTAGTTTGTGACAGACAGAGACTACTTTTGACAACAAGTTGATTATACATATCCTTTTTCATTTTTTTTTTTTTTTTGGTTCTATTGGTATCGTGATGAGATTATAATTGACTAAAGTAAATTCACACTCATCCACTTAAGTATCTTTCTCCATGATTCCAACAATTAACATATAAGAGTTACGAGAAGATAATATTTGATTCTACAAATCAATGTTTCCAAGAAATTTCGCCATCGCCATATGTCTACAACGTCAAGCTTTTTGGCATAAAACTAGTTAGAATTTGATCGAAACCTTATCAATTGTAAAGAAAAGAAAGGTTGATGATAGAAAATTAAAACGACTAAAGCACAAATTTTTTTTCATAAATCCAATGTCCAGTGATGGAATTTAACCAAATTAGCATGTCTTATTTACCTAAAGAGGGGAATCATACGTAATTATCTGAGAAAATGAACGGTGATGGTGGTGATACCAGATCCTATTTTAAAACATTCTGTAGTACAGCTTCTTAATAAACTTTAGATTATTCAATAAGTGAAAGGAAGTTTGCCATTGTCCTTTCGAATTTAGGGAATAGATTAAAATTGCAGCACGTTGATGTTATCCAAAAACCATGTACCGGGGGACCATAAGATATAGCAATAAATTCAGCCCATGATGATTTTTTTTTTTTTTTTTGTTCGTGATGATTTAAGAGCCAGAAAACAAATCGACATAAGTTATGCGCAAAGCACAATCTCTGTACACGTGCATGATAGTAAAAGAATGACCCAATAGGTTTAGTTAGAATTCCGTCCCGAATTTTTTTATTCTAAAAAATACCAATTTTAGGTACAGTGCAAATCCACTCCGAACTTTTTTTTTTTAATCTAAAAACAAAACCTCAACTTTTTTTTTTATCCAATCCCAAATCTACACTGGACTTTTTTTCTAAAAAAAAAGCACACACTTTAACTCTGATCCCAAATCTGCCTCTAACTTTTCTTGACCTAAAAAAAACCACAAACTTTCTATCTAATCTCATTTTGCCCTTATTAACCGTCTACCTGAGAAAAGCCATTAGTTGTTTGACGTAACATTTCCACATCGATAATAAATCAACATTAGTAAAGTGACGTGAAAAAACACTCCAAAATGAAACCGTTATTTGATATAAAAATTAAGGACGACTAACGGCGATTTTGGAGAGAGAATTAACGGGGCTAATTTGGAACTAGAGTTAAAGTTGGCAATTTTTTTTAGATAAAAAAAGTTTGGGTAGATTTAGGATAAACTTAAAATTGAGTTTTTTTTTTTTTTTAGGGTATAAAAAAAAAGTTCGAGGCTAAACCTAGAGTTGGGATTTCTTTGAAGGTAGTGAGCTGAAAAAGGCTTGCAGGATTCATTTAAGCAAAACATATTTTCTGATGAGCGACCCAATCAGAAGGTAGCCGTTTAGTCCGCGCGCCTTGCAAAGTCAAGGGATTCTAAGCGAGTAAGCGAAGGTGGATGATTTGATTGTCAAGAAAGTGTGGCGCTGTGATAATTACTGCGCATATCCAAATTCTAAGAGCATCCACAACCACCAAAATGAAATTTGACTTGAGGGGTACTTAATGAAAAAGACGAAAAATTAGGACCACAGTCACCATGCATCCCTTTATTGGAAAGGATAATCATGAGGCGAATCCTACAACTTATCAAATTCGTGCACTTATGTACTAACTTATAACTCTTAGGGAAAAGTTTTAAAAGAATCATAAATATATGAGACTTGTACCTATTTAGTTACAATTATTTCAATTTGGCTAATTTAATCCTAAATTGACTGAGTCATTCTAACTAATTTTAATCGAAAATCGCTAACATGAATCTCAGTCGTTTTTATGTAGAACGGTCGGCACTACTACGGATAATTTTTGTATTTAAAAAAAAGATTTCATTTTTTTTTTTTTTTCTCTTTGCTTTTCTTTTTTGATTATGCCAACGAGGGTCACCAACGACTATCACCGACCATGAAGGCCTTGCCCAAACTAGGGGAGGGTCACTTCGCCCATGGTCAGTGAGGCCATCACAACCTCCACCCATGCCAAATTAGGGCAAGGTTGCACAATAAATAAAAAAAAAGTGAGACAAATATAAAAATAAAAATAAAAAATTAGAAAAATTTATCCACTTCAACGACAGTCATGCCAGATAGGATAATCGGCGTCCATGTTAATAATTTCCAATCAAAATTGGCTAGAATGACCTAATTGGTAAATTGTCAAAAAGTTTCGGGCTAAATTGGCAAAATTGAAAGAATTAGGACTAGATGAACACTAGTAATATAGGTTCAAACTCTCTTTTTTTCCTAAGTTTTTGGACTTACGTGCACAAAATGGACGAGTTTTAAACTTGTCTCGCAATTATCCCACTAAAGGCAGTAGAGATAAATTTTAATTCACCTCACTTAAATCAAGAAAATCACCATCCCATGCTCCCGATTGTACTTATTCACTCATGCGTACAGTAGAAAATCTGTCATTTCATCCACCAAAAAAATATTCTTGCATGTAAATCACTTAAGTCAACATGCAAGAATTTCCATCAATCCAAGAAAATTCCTTTGCGGGCGCTCCTGGTGTCCTATGAAGTGATCGTCGTTCAAAGATGCTCCAAAGCGTCTGCTGGTGGAGCGCATGTTAAGGGTGTCGGTTTCAGCCCCCCCGCTTTTGCTTTTCAAAGATGTGGGGGTCGTTTTGCGTTGGCTGTGGTATGCGGCTGGTGCGTTCATCCGCGATCGCTTTGCTTGCTTCCTTATGAAAACTCCCCTCCTTCTCAGTGGGAACATCAAGACCCGTCTTCTTTTTATCAGCTGGTAAGCCTACTAAAGGCCGGAAGAGTATCTTGCTTTTGATCGCTCCTTTTGTTCCTTTCTTGATAATTGTTGCTGTAGCCATTAATTTATTATTATTGGCCTTGCATTTGCTTTATGGTTTTTTGTTTGCTTTTGGAGGGACCAGCAACAGCGACCCTTGGAAGACCTGGGGGAGTGGTCCGATATAAAGCCTCTTCTTTTAGTACTCCCCAGTCCTCCACAGCACCTGCGCTTTCTTGAATTTTCTCCCTTTGTAGTTGCACGCGAAGAAGCGCTGAGTTCTTGGTCAAAGTCTAGCAGTTTCGGGTTCTCCATCAATCGAGTTGGAGTGGGAGGTAATCTGATTCTTGAGCTCTTAGAAGTTTGTCCAAGGATCGTATTCTTGTTGGTTATATTCGAGAATTTGGCAGAAAATGATACGGTCGTACTTTGATCAAGACATTTCTTTGGAAAATAGCTTCATGTTTTTCAGCAACTTTTGTTCAACTAGGCTCTTCCCTACTGAGTTCGTATGTTGAAAATACACCAGTTTGCTGTTAATATTCCCTGGTCTTCGTTGTTAATGAATGGAATTCTGTCTGCTTTGCCTTGTTTCTGTTGCTCCTGTTCAGTAAGCAAATTGTTTTGGGGAGCTAGATTATTGAAGGATGCTGTGAAACAGTTCCGGTGAGGTAAGCCAAATCAGATTCTTATTCATCCTTCCGGTGATGTAGCTAGTTAACATGTGAGTTGTCTTGTGTGCAGTACAGTTCTATGACAGTCGAAGCTCACTTAAGAAATCGGTTGCATGCTCACTCAATTTAGATTTTTCTTGGTGGCACTCGAAGAATTGTAGTTACAATCTACTTTGGCAATTATTGAATATAGGATAACAAAACAGGTCCTTTGATCTTTTACCAAAAAAAAAAAAAAAAAAAAAAAAAAAACAGGTCCTTTGATGAGTCGTTGACTAAAATCATGAAGTTGTGAAGCCAAGCTTCCTCTCTAGATCTCGTCTCTGTTTTTAACTAAAATTTGTAATTGATTACATTTCCAGATATCCTCGTGAATTGATTCATGAGTAGGTTGAGAACTTATCTGTCTCATAAATCTGAAAAACTGTTGCTTCATCCTTCCCTTCAACTTGATTTTGCAGAAAATGAGCACAAATGGTTTGCTGAAGTTTGACCAAAGTCTTTAGTGAGATGGTTGCTGTCTCCCCATTCTCCTCCAAACAGATGTCTGATCAAATAACTTACTTGACCGCCAGTTCGTTCTTCTTTTCCCTCTTTTCTTTATGTTTCGATGATAAGCAAACACCTAGCGTTAATCGGTTCTTGCAAACTTGAGTGGCATTTGGAAAGAAAACCTGTAGATATCAAGTAAATGATATAGATCATCTTATTCTCTTGGTTGAATTCAGTGTTAGTTTCCATGAGAGCCTTAAAGTCTTACCTGCAAGGGACGAAAGTCATAACAACATTAGAATCTTTTTCTTTCAAGGATCTGATATCTGATCTTTAGGACTTTTTTTTCCAGGCAGTTCAAAAGATTTGACATCGTTGCTTAGTCATAAAAATGATGATTTTGATAGGCACGGCATAAGAATTCACTTATAACATAGAGTGAAGATATGTAACAAAGATAGATGAAATACATTTTGTTTATTGACTCTCGTCTTTGCAAAGATGTGCAAATTTGTTTCCCATTTGCACCTAGAAAAGCAAGAAAAAGAAATTTGTACATGCAAGGAACTCAACAGATGCTTTGGTTTTTCATGAAACAATGAAGCTTCTGCAGTGCTCAGAAACTCCCTTGAAAAGAGCCAAAAACCGTTACCTTACCATCATTCACAAAAAAAAAAAAAAAAAAAAAGAATGCTAAGCCACTGCAACGATCAACGCCATCAAGTTTGCCATTTGATGGAGCATAAATAAAACTTTCCAATTAGACAAATAAAATTTCACAATTCAGTACCTAATAGTAGTTGTCTGAGTTGTCTTGTACATTTAAGCTTCTCCGTTGACAGCTTAACCGACGATGCAGTTTGCATAATGTCCCATTCATGGCGTGTGGACTCTGTGGTATTAGCTTCAAAGATGCTTCTGGCTTGTGAATGACCAGAACAGCAAAGCGTTGTTATTGTTTGTAACTGCAAATATTTACCTTTCCTTTTCTTTTCTGGTCAGGTATGAACTCTCCTTTAGCCCAGCTTGTTAACCCAAGAAGGATGCACACCTACGAGCCATTTGACCAGTTCCCCATGTGGGGAGACACCTTCAAAGCTGACAAGGTTAAAAATCTCGAGGCATCGTCATCTGTGATTGTGCATGAAGTAGATGATGGATTGGACAAGAAGGTGAACCGAATCTCATAAAGTCTTACGATATATTTTTCTTTTCTTCATTCTGTGTGCTTTGAGTATTTCCGGGTCATGACTGATTTCCTCAGCATTTAATTTCGCAGTTTGAATATGTTTCTCATGAATCGGCAGAAAATTCCAGCTCCAGGAGCGATCAAGAAGCAAATAGACCTGACAAGGTGAACAGCTTTGCCTACATCTTACGTATATGAACGGCACTTTTTTTCCAGGATGTGATCAATGATTCATGTTCCATCTAAACCACTGCCAAGCAAGCGTTCTCTACATCCAACATGACTTTGCATCGAGCAACCTTAAATGCTAATTTAAGATTGCTTTGCCTAGAATTAAACTCTCGGTACAACATTATTTTGTGTCAATCTATTCAAACATGTGCATCGACTGTGCAGGTACAGAGACGTCTAGCACAGAACCGTGAAGCTGCTCGAAAAAGCCGTCTGCGGAAAAAGGTAGAAAAGAAAACGCACTCCTGTTCACTTCATTGTAGTTTTGTCGGACTTTCAAGTTAAGGGTTTCGATCTAAATTTTCTCTTTCAGAAATATGTACAACAACTAGAATCAAGCCGCTTGAAGCTAGCACAATTGGAGCTGGAACTCGGGAGAGCTAGGCAGCAAGTAAGGCCTATATCAACTCTTTTAACAGCTTCTCATCACGTCATTCTTTCTACTGTAATGCTTTTTAGTGTGGCATTGGTAGTGTAATATCTTTCTAACGGACCAGATGAATTTTCTCTATCTAGGGGTTGTACTTGGGAAATGCATTCGACGCTACTCACTTCGGATTCTCCAGAACAGTCCACTCGGGTTCGTCTTCTCCTAAATCTGGCAACTGTTTTGGTGCTTATTTATGGCGGCTCTGCTTAACACTAAGCAAGTTAAAACTGATTGGCATTTTTAAAGTCTTTAATGATTCCAAACATAAGGTGTCACCTCTCTGCTGCCAAATAGATGGATGAATCAGCAAGTAATGACGTAATTCCTGGTACTTACATTCTTCAAAGAAATTAACTTTAGTGATTATCTCCCAGGAATTGCCACATTCGAGATGGAATATGCGCACTGGGTCGAAGAGCAACAAAGAAAGACCTGTGAACTTAGGAATGCGCTGCAAGGCCATGTAGGCGATGTGGAGCTTCGATTCATGGTAGAAAGCAGCTTGAAACACTATTATGAACTTTTACGCATGAAAGCAGAAGCTGCCAAGGCCGACGTATTCTTTTTGATGTCCGGCGCATGGAGGACATCAGCAGAGCGGTTTTTCCTTTGGATTGGAGGATTTCGTCCATCGGAACTGCTGAATGTAAGAATTTCCTTCCCTCTTGCCTTTCCATTCGATGCTTCCTTTGCGAGAGCAAAGTTTCCTCCAATCCAAAGAATCTTTTGCCTGTGCAAAGAAGAATTGCTATCAAAACCTCAGTCATCGATTCTCCGGCAGGTTCTACTGCCACAAATTGAGCTCTTGACTGAAGAGCAGATGCTGCAATTGTGCAACCTCCGACATTTGTCCCAGCAAGCTGAAGAAGCTCTATCTAAAGGAATGGAAAAACTTCAGCAGAATTTAGCTCAGGAAGTCGCCGATGACCAACTAGGCGCAGGGAATTATAGCTCTGAGGTGGCTGCTGCTATGGAGAAATTGGGAGCATTGGAGGACTTTGTGATCCAGGTGATCTCCACTTATCAAACTTGTGCCGCTCCTGGCGGCATTCTTGCTTTATTACATCAGTAGGTAGGTTTATTGTTGGAATGGATCCAACCCAAACCAATTCGAGTCATTAGGTGCAGGGCTTGACGCAACAATCTCATTCAATTCAAATGAAATCGAAATCGAAAATGCTTGTGCCAGAAATCTGAGTAGCAAGGGATTTGATTGCCTGATGCCTACTAGTTTCTGTACCGTTTTCCCCAAGTCTGTTCGCTTTGCTCATCGACCCCATTTGATCTGCTGACATGCCATTTTTTCGTTTCTGCATAAACAGGCGGATCATCTTCGACAGCAGACTATGCAGCGGATGGATCTCTTTCTAACCACCCGCCAAGCAGCCCGTGCATTGCTCGCCCTCGGACAATTTTGGCACCGCCTTCGTGCACTGAGCGCTCTGTGGACCACCCGTCCTCAGGATCCCGCCTAAGCCAATCGACTCCAGGACAGCGTTTCAGGAAAAGAAGGCCTTCATTGCTGGAAAGAGTCCCCTGCGAGCGAGCGAGGCAGGAACTAAAACTTGCTGCTGTCAGTTCTGTTAACTGCATCGGATGTGCCTACTGTAATCAAGGACTCCCAAGTTCGGATCATTGTGAATATAGCGATAAGCTGCGCGTGCGATAATTATCTAGGCACGGTAGTTCCTCCGCGGCACGCGATGTTATGGTAAACATAGTACTTGTCTTTCCGGTGATGCTCGCATTGCAGGCTTCATTTGAATGGAGTTTGCAGCATGATTCGGCTTGTGTAAATTTCTGCTAATTTGAAAGTAGTCGCCCGGTGTTGTTGTTGTATCTGATGGAAGGAAACTCTCAATCATTATATCGAGTACAACTTTATTTTGGGAGAGCAAATGGAGTTTGGATGTTGAGAGGAAATGGGCCATTTGAGAAAGTGGAGTTCTTAATTTTAAAGATTATGGACATGGAGATCTTTAGAAATTAAAAAAAAAAAAAAAATCAGTTTAGTAACTTGACAAAGTGATAAGATATTAAACCAAAAGAGGGTTTTTGCTTTCGGCTCTTGATATTTCGAACTTAAAATCGAGTTAAACCATCTCAAATTGTTTGGATATAAGAATAATAAAATCCAAATCAGCCCCTTATTTTTCATAATTTCGTTTGAAATCATCGAAACAATCTTCTTGTTCTTGAGCAAGAAATTTTTAGAGAGAACTTTTTCGGCCGTTTTAAATTAAAATCAATTTTGGCTGCATAATCATTGTTTTTATCTACTTTCAATTAGATGTAAAATCGTCTTATCGACCTTAAAATGATTTCTTTATTTTCTCTATATTAATAGGGTGGGGAGAATATTATTAAGAGTAGCGATTTCCCAACGGACAATAAATGCCACACATTGGGCGAACAAATACAAAATAAAATAAATAAATAAATAAAAAGCCTCGCGAAGAAAAACCATCCACAAAATTCCCGCGAAAAATACGAGGGAAAAAAAGAAAAAAAGAAAAGGGGAATTAGATTCAGTTAGATTCCGTTGGTCCATTCGTTCATCGCCTTCGACTCCGAAACCCTAATTCGGATTCATCGCCGATCGAGAAATCCGACCGCCGGGAGAGATCGAGAAGGTTGGGTGGGGAAGCCATGAGCAATCTGCGATCGGTCTGTCGTCCCCACGCGGTGTTCGCCTCCATCGCGTGTTGCCGGAGCCAAGGTCGAGCCCGATCGAAGGTGACTAGGGTCCCGTTCCAGAGCTCGAGCGGCGAGCCTCCCCGGTTGAATTCTCCGTCGTCCTTCGTGTTCACTTGGAGCAATTCGGAGAGAGCTGAGCCGAAGTGGTTTAGGGCCAACCAGAGGAGGACTATGGTCAAGGCTTCGAGCTGGACCGAGGAGAGATCGCCGTACGAGACCTTGGGTAATTTGAATTTGAAGTCTTGGTAAATTTCGCGAGCGGAAGATGTGATCTTTTTCGCAATGCGAGGGTCTGATTTTTTTAGTTGATGGATTTGGCGGCAAATTGCTGTTTGTTGATCTCTGCAGAGTTGGAAAGAGATGCGGATGACGAGCAGATAAAGATTGCCTACAGACGGTTGGCAAAGTATTATCATCCGGATGGTTTGTTCCTCTATCTTGATTGGGTGTCTTATAATGCATAAAATAAAAAGAAAAAAAAAATTCTTCATGAATTTCAAAGTTGCGAAATTCATTTTGATTATGAAGTTATATGGGCTAAACAAACTTAGAAGGAATTATCAAGCTGGTAGTTTATTTTGTCTTGTTACGGTTTTGCTCCTTGCTTATTGCCATGAGGGCTTGATTGGTCGGGTTGAATCAATTGCTAGCAGCTATTTGTCACAAGAAAGATCAGCTGTAGTGGCAATTATACAAGTACTATTAGGAATGATGAGATGGCAGCTCACTGAGTATCTATAAGTGTGATTTAAATCAATTCTTTGACGCCAGGATGCACCATTTCTGCAAGTTAGTGAGTTTGTTGCCTGTTCTCCTAGTGATCGGAAGTCTGAACTGATTCAATTTTCTTTTCTGGTAAAGTTTATGATGGTAGAGGCACACTTGAAGAAGGAGAAACCGCAGAAGCTAGATTTATTAAGATCCAAGCTGCTTACGAGTTGCTCATAGATGTGGAGAAGCGCAGGAAGTATGATATGGATAACCGGGTCAACCCTATGAAGGTTAGAGTTCGACTTGTCTACCGGGACTTTATCTGGGCTTCATATGGTTTAAGATTTTTTCACTCTGTTGTTGTCTGTCATTGTTTTCTAAGATTACACCAGCAGATGGTGACTTAATCTAAAATTGTATCTCCTTTATTTTTTTAGTAGCATGTGACCAGTGTCTCTGTAACAATACATCAATGAGGCAGCAGATCCTGAAATTTTAGTTCATTCACACTCTGTATGGCTTCAATGCTAAGCCAAATGCAGCATTTTTCTCTTTTTCGGTATCACTTTTGAAAGTAAGCAGAGAATAGAAGCGTCTTGCTTATTATTTTGCTTTCTGGTAATTTTTATCTTCAGGATGATGGTTATTGTTAATTTGGTGGATCTTATTTCCCTTGTTTGTTCATTTTAAGTCTGCCTGGTGGAATTTTAGTGGTAGGGTACTACATAGCATAGACATTTCGTACCAGCAGTATCAGTTGAATTTTATTTTTCCAGGCATCTCAAGCATGGATGGAGTGGCTTATGAAGAAACGGAAGGCGTTTGATCAGCGTGGTGATATGGCAATTGCAGCTTGGGCTGAGCAGCAGCAACGTGAGATGAATCTCCGAGCACGACGGCTTGCACGTTCCAAGGTATTTGAGTAATTTCATGAACACATGAGCAGACTGACCTTCAGGTTAAAGGGACAATTTATTTGAGGGAAACAGGGGATTCCGCGATGAACGAAAGCAAAGCGAGAATTAACATGTACAGTGTCAACAAGACCATGCTTCAGCTGATGGAATGATTAAAATAATGGTTAGACCTGGGAATATGTGGGCAAGTGAAAAGTTAGTTGATTAAAACCTTCATCCAGCAATTTGAAAGCTGTCTGGCAGTGGGAGGAGTGGCTAAAACAGTTGTCTGTTTCTCATCTTCCTCTTGGAAACTCTTTTCTTAATTGCAAACTCACAGAAGATCTGAAACAAAGGATTTGAGGTTAATCCCTTAAAGTCCAATTCTTTCTTCAGATCCCCCTACCAGAACTTCTGTGGATGTCTTTTCAGCTGGGCCGTCGTCTCTTTTCCTTCTTGATTTTTGGGTCAGAAGTGATGTTGTTTGATAACATTGCTCTTTTCCCGTGATCTTCGTTGGTGTTTACTATATTGCATGAGCAAGCCAACTGATAATGTATACATTCCAATGCATGCCTAGATCGACCCAGAAGAGGAGAGAAGGATACTGGCTAAAGAGAAGAAGGCATCCAGGGAATATTTCACCAACACTCTTAAACGCCACACACTTGTCCTGAAGAAGAGAGATCTGATGAGAAAGAAAGCAGAAGAGGAACGGAAGAAGGTTATTGGTCAGCTTTTAGCGGCGGAGGGCCTCGAGCTTGACACAGATGATGATGAATGAAACACAGTAAAATTGTTTGTCGGCTGATCCATGTAAATGTGGCTTTAGAACGTATGTAATTGTTCCTCCTACTGAAGATCAATGTTTATATATAGTGATATCAAAATGTAAAGAAGAAAATGAGAAAGGAAGGATTCGTTTATATGAAGTGTTGGGGTTTTTCATGCTGTCACTTTGATTGAATCCGTCAGAGGACAAAAGTAGGAAGTGCCCATGGAAGTTCTGATGGTCCAAAACAGCGAAATTTGCACTGAAGGATGAAATTAGGAAACAATCTTAAAGCAAAACCGGGTGAAATCTAATTGTGGGTAAGGTTTGAAGTGCAAAAAGAACAATTATGATTCTTATGAACTCGTCTTGCTTTTTCTCCTTCATTCGAGGTTGATTTCTTGTTCTCTTCTCGATACTCATTTAATATTCGCCAAAAAAGAAAAGAAACGAAGCAGATGCAAACACCCCGCAGGGGAGTATTATATGCAGAATGATTGTGTGCGATGATTGCCAATTAACTTAGTTCCAGTAAAAACATCGATCGCTTTGCATGCTCCACAAAGATTCATTCCTAGAGAAGTTCAATTGGAAAAGAGGAGCAACACAAATCTACAAACATAGAAAATCCAGTGTTTGTCGCAACATAACGTGAGACGAAAGGACAAGGTTGGTGGGCGATTGTAGCAGGAGCCAAGTTCCTTGATTTGGAGCGGAAGAAAGCCTCAAGAAAAAAATGAAGGGTGGAGATGTCAAGGATTTGAACCCGACGTGAATCGAACACGCAACCTTCTGATCTGGAGTCAGACGCGCTACCATTGCGCCACGGATCCTCCGTTAGTTCTTCGCTGCTTAAAATTATATTTCCCCATACTAACAAATGAGGGCTGCCCAAAAAAAAAAAAGAATATATCGGTGTGGATGTGGGCCCCAAGATTCTGAAAATCGCATTACCAGCCTACTTTGTGTAGATATTAACCTTGCCACTTTGAAAGGAAAAGGACCCGCATCACTTTTCATCCAACCATCTATGACTTTCAACAAATAGGTGATTAGTTGAGTGGTTCAAGCCTTGATTTATAACTTGAAAGTCGTGGATTCAATTTTTTTAATCTATCATTCCATCTTATAAATCTTAATTAGTTCGCAAAGGACGAGTTTGGACTTACTTGCATCACTATCACCCAGTGGTGTAGTTACGGGCTCGCCCAAGTGACAATTTGTGCTACCATACACCTTAAATTGAACGTTCCAATAGCGAATGAGGCAAGTCCTAACTCAATCCAAACACTTTCTTTCAAACAAAAACTTCTCCTTAACTTCTAGGTAATCGCTTCGCTCCCTAAAATTTAGGGAGAATTACTATGGGACCGCACGGTTTTTATGTTCTCACATACTTCCATGGGTTAAGAAAAGAAATCGGAAACGCTTGATGACTCTCATCATGCTTCGAGGATTCAATTTTACGTTTTTGGGATTTTTTTTTTTTTACATATATAACTTTATCATTCATTAGTTTCTGGTTATATCGCTAGGTCACTAGAGATGGGGTACCTAGAAGTGCAATGCACCTTATTTCCATAGTGCTTGAGGTCGATCCTTTTCATGTGACGTGCTGCATTTTGTAAATCTACGATTTAAATAGTCAGGTATCTTTTTGAGTGGGCTTTTGTCTGATTATAAATATAAGTGCTGACAAGAAACCCAGGCCCTTCATGGTGGCCCAAAGTCAACTTAATCCTCTGTTTTGGGTCCTCTTTCTTTTCTCTTTATTTTCTTTTTTTATTTTTCATTTTGATGTTTAAAGAAAATATGAAATGAAAATGAAAAGGAAGGTCGTTTATTTTTATTTTTTTATTTATTTATTTTTCGCCCACTTTTGCAGCTGGGAGAACATAGAAGCAATGATTACCGGCGCCTACCGGTCACCACGAGGAGCCGCCTTCATAGGGCCATCGCAGCAGCCGCAACTCTTCCATCCCGCAAAGCTTTTTCCTTTTTCTCTGCTTCCCCCTCCTTTTTTATTTCCCTTTCTTTTTTCCCGTTTTTAGGATATAGATTAGACGGGGGGCAAACTAGGGTACGGAAAGCGGAAAATAAAAAAATAAAAGAATAAATCCGTTGTACGATCACAATCAAAATTAATCAACAGATACTTTCTAACCAATTTTTTTATTTCCCTCGAAGTGCCGCCGCTTGTCATTAAAAGTTCTACCAAAAGTTTATTGGTATCCAGTTTTCAACTCATTAGAAGATTTTTACAACTTGGTACTGATAAAGAATTCAAAATGTGGAGACTTACGATGTAAGATGAGCCGGTGTAAAAGGGACCCGATTGAATAAGAGATACAAGATAGATTGGGCATGAGAGGAAGTTTTATCCAGTATAGAGATTAGAGAATATCGAACTAAAAGAGCATTGTCGATTATAATGAGGGGGTGATCCAATTGGGTAGAGATCTATTTATTTATTTTTCACGAGAATTAGTTTTAGTGAAATTTAGTAAGGAAGATTCTGAAATTCCGGAGAAGGATACACCAAAAAGCGAACCTACTGTACCTTTGGCAATAATTGATTGTGGGATCACTTTTGAATTTAGGACGATGATTCTTTTGAAGGGGGGCTACATACATTGTTCGTTGCATCAGTAGCCCGCAGTTGCACTTTTTCAGATGTTGCTCGTTTTCATAATTAAAGCGGTAGTTGGCCAGTCTTTCATGGCGACTTAGAAATTAACCAAGGATAAGACGAGTCTTCAAGGAGGGAAAGAGACTGCTATTTACTCTCCTGAAGTGTGAATTGTAACTGTGATATTTACTAGCTGTATGGTTAGATATCGAAAGATACATGCTTGGTAATTCACGTTTTGAAGCCTGCATTAATCTCAAAATTGAGTCAAGTGGTTTCGTCAAAGCTATCATAAACTATTGTGGCTTTGAAAGGGATGTTGTGGTATTGAGATGTTCTGAACATCTTTGTAACTATCGTAATTGAAATGATTGTGAGAAGACTATATCAATATAGCCATTTTCATTGTCTCGACAGCTTCACCTTTTGAATAATTATAAGCTAGGAGTTTTCTCCGTATGTTTTGTCTCTCTTTTTTCTTCGTGATTAAGATAGTACGGACAATGGTGGGACAATCAAACGTAAATAGCCCCCTAGAGCAGTACCATAAAAATCTCAAATTTTTCAATTTTTTTTCGGTTATGTTTTGATAGATTCATGTGGTGTGTAACAAAACATACAAAAGTATCGTCTGTAGATAGGATTATCATACAATCAAGAGAATTACGATAAGAACATGAAAGCTTTATTGTAATCCTGAGCTGGTGAAGAGTTGGAAAATAGAAAAGACTCGATATAAAGTGGGGGGTGAAGTTATGTCCTGGTCACCATCAACAATAAGGCATGTCACTTGTCAGGACCCGTTTGAAGGGGGGGAGGAACTCATGGCATCTCCACACCGTTTAGACATTACTGGAGGTTAACGTCCACTTTGGTGTGATGTTATTAGGGGATGCGGAGGAATGATGCCCCCACTTACACATGCACCTATTGAAGGGTTTCTAAAGAAAGTCTTCAAAATACCTTGGCCTTGTGAAAAAGGGGGGGCTCTCTGAATCAAAACCCTAATCATGAAAAGCCCCCAAAGTCTCTCCCTCCCTCTCTCTCTCTCTCTCTCTCTCTCTAGGTGCACCCTGTAGTTCTAAAGCCTATGGAGCACTTTGTCCTGCTTTCGTTTACTATAAATGCTACTTTGAGGGATTGAGATTGGTTCCAGAAGTTGTATGGGTTTAGAAATTCCCTCTTTTAAGGGATGACAGGGGACTTGAAAAGAAAATAGATAGTCACATAGTGGGAAGGAATGGGAATCCTCAAGTGGGTTTTGCCCAGTTGAACCCAAAAGCAAGCCTCAACCAAAGTAATAAATAAATAAACAAAAAGGAGTGCTTGGATCCCTCTTTTGCCAGCGCCACTGGTCAAAGGTGGTCTATAGGGAGAGGGAAAGAGGGGCCTAAAGAAGAAGGACATGGCCTTTTGAGTTGCAATTGATTAATTTGGGGTCCTTCCTTCTCGTGTGACCATCCCTATTATTCACCGTTGTGATGATGGTTGGTTTTATAATAAAGGGCTTTACTCTCAAGTGGTTTGACACCCACTAGTCACAGGTTCGGATCCCCATTCATTCCTCAGCATCGGAAGTTCATCTGTGAGGTGGGTTCGGCCGTGTCAAGACGTAAAATAACCTCTGCTTTACTCCCACCAGCACTATGGTAGGGCAGCATTGACATCTTAGCTCACAATGAGTAGTAGATTCGGCTTAATCCAAACCACTCGTCTTGGGTGTGAAGCTCCTCCAAATGACAAGCAAGTGATTATCAATCGTGATTTTTTGACTGATAGAGAAAATCTTTTCTATTATTCATTCATCCAAGCAAATCATAATATAATGTCATTTTCAACCGAAAGTAAAGACAATGTACAATTTGATGTTTCACGATTATTTGTGGATCATATTTATTTATTTTTTTAAAATGATTCGCATCTAACTGTACAACTTTTTTTTTTTAGGTAGAGCACTAGAACATGGGTAATAATTCAGAGAGCAGAGGTATAATTATTTGGAGGGTCACTTCTCTCTTCTTTCTTCAATTGCCCAGCCATTACATCAAGAGCAAAAAAAGCAAAAAAAAAATCATTGGCACCCCACCATAAGCAGTGGCTTATATGCTTAGGATGTCAAGCTCTTCCGGTCATGTCAATGCTAGTCCTGTGATGGTTTTTCTCGTGGGTCAATTCATGAGATGAGTAGGACCGGAAGGTTTTTGTCATGATTGATTCGAGCCTCTCTCTCCCTTTCTATGTGCTTAATCATCATTAGACGGATGCCTTCAAATCATGATTTTCGGTGCTGTTCATGCTGCGGATCATGGACGAGCTAACGAGCCCCCCCACTTTCCTTTTCGTTAGAAGAAAAGCTGGCCACGATTAACAACACGCAAGAGGTGAAAGTTTTCTGTTATTGCTAACGAAACTCCAAATTGGGAGGGAAGAGATGTAGACGTTAACTTTGAGACGTCCGCTCGTGATTGCGACATACTTGCATTGCCTCTAAATGGATCGTTGTGTGGTCGATCTCGCCAGAATAAGTCTAATTGAATCTTGAAAAGATTTCGTTAGTGACATTCGATTTTGATTGTCTCGTGAAATTTGATTTTTCTAGTATTTTTTGGCTTATTTCCAAATTTATAATGTCCAAAGATATTGAGATATTACTCTACTAAAGTAATATAAAGTGAAATAACCTTTAGTTTAAAGCATGGTCTTTCTTTATGATAATTAATTAACTATCGTAATTGCTAGTGATGAGATCTTTCCTATAAAGAGATAAGTAGATGATTATAGTATCATAGAAAAGTCGATCTACAATCCAATCATTAGGTGAAATATACATTTTTTACCATTATTAGGTGTGTTGGACATATCATGATTTATGAAATACGTGTACGGGCATTATATTTTCATGACCCTTCCAATGGTTCATTATTGTGTTGTATGCTTACACCGGAGTAAACAATTTACAATACCTGCAAGCAAGAAAGAACTTGTTTTGATTTATTCAGTTTATATGAGATAATAATCATGAAAGTCCTAAAACTTGCACTGATTTATCACTCCAGTCTTAGACCTTTTTTAGGTTTAAAATCCGAAAAGCTTACCGTCGTCCTTAGAAACTGCTCTGAGTGGAGGTTGGTACGGTTGAATGGGGCTCTCACAGGATTTCTAATTCCACTCTCAAGGCTACTTGTTAAAATTTCACCCACTGAGTGGAGACTGGAGAGTGCTTTGAGTCAAGGACACCTCCACATGATATAAGTAACGCGTCTTGCTCTTAACCCCTTCACGAGGCTCGGGAGGGCTATCCGTTAAAAATCATAACATTTTCTTAATGAAGTTGTCTGTCGAAGGGCTGTCCTTAACAAGATCTTTATGAAAGGATTAAAGTGGAAAACAAAAACAAAAAAAAAAAAAAAATAGGACTTTGGAATGGTCCCTCAAGAGGAGCAACCTCAAAAGCATAAATGCTTGTAATAAATATGAAAACCAACTGGCCAACATCAAGAGGCCAATTCCATCCGCTCCTCCCATTGGAGAATTCAGAAGGAGACCGAGCGTGCAATTTCACCCACTCTTTTCTCTTCGCAATTCCGCCTCCCCCATTTATTGCCCTCTTCGCTTTCCGATTCGTTGAGAGTCTCTTTCTATACGTGCGTGTGCTTGTGCGTATGTGCGTGCGCGTTTAAAAGAGCCTGGACCAAACCAGTTGTATCCATCTCATCCGCCAGCGGAACCAGTACCTCCCCCGCATCGATCCCTCTCATTAAGAGGAAAACGAAACATTCCTCTCCCCCTTCCCTCCCTCCCTCGCATAAGCTTTTCAGCCTTTCCTGCTCGTGGAGTCCTTTGGGGGTTTGATGATGCGATGGGACAAGTCAAGCCACGAGCCACACTTACTTTTCGAGTCATAATTTGGCGGGGCCGGCGAAAATTGGAGGGTCCCTGATCGCGCGTGTGACACGTGTGGCGTGTGCTCCGATTAAAATGCCGAGTGAGCATCGCATTCCGCGTCGTCAGACGGAACGATGGATAGCAACTAATAACAACACTAACATGTGCCATTTGATGGATATTTTGGAAACCTCAACTTAAAGGATATTAGAGATCGGTCGTTAAAACACGCTAGCCGGTGAATTGACGCATGATAAATCCATGAACATTCTCTATTCGATCAATTGTCAACCAAAACCCAATATATATCTATGCAAAGTCGATCCATGCAAGTCTTTTGTTTTTCCCCTTTTTAGAATTTTTCTTGAGATATAGATTAAGCTATTATGTCGCGCAATTACATATGTCATAGTGCATGTTAGGTAGAGACTGTCGAGGGGCCGATGCAAGGAGAGCAATTTGACTCCTCTCCCCATCAAGGAACCGTGGATTGGCATATGGAATCGTTTTGAATCGACGAAAAGGCGAGGTAAAGAAAAGATCCATCCCCACGTTCCGAAATTTCGGAAAGGAGTTCTGCATCGTATCGTCTTTTGGTTTTGGACACATGCAATCATGGGGGAAGCTGGATTAGTCCGATTCGAGGGTCGGTTTTTTTCCCGCGGAGAAATCCACGCCACTCACCACGTGGAGATTCTGTCTTCAGGTATCCCAACATGCTGAGCCACGTTTGGATTCTCGGAAGATCAGCTCCCTGTTCATCTTGACCGGAAAGACCGGAGGATCTCCATGCCTGATTGCTTCTGTCGTGTGATGGTTGACCGGGTCGATTATGTTTCAACTGCCGCTCGGATCGGAATCTCGGAGCGAAATTGAAGGGGAAGGATTATTCTACTGAACTACCTAGCGGATGTTTCTTCGGGAGGGGACAGATCAAGGCGACCGGATTCAACTTGCATTACAGAACCCGTTCGCACGTGTACGTTACAACTGTAGAGGAACGAATGTATTCTCGGTTCATATGCCGGGGGCTCGAGTTTCGTGATCGCCCCCGGTGCTAATCGAGGTTTCTTACTTGAGTCGAGTTCAGAGCTCAAGATTCAGGACACACGGGCGAGCTCGAATCGAGTTTCGACCCTCGGATATCGGGTCGGGCTCGAGCTTAACCCGGTACCCAACTTGATTACCCTTTTAATCAGGACCTCGGTCACCGTTCTTTTTGGGGAAAACCGGCGACGCTCCTCTCGACCTTTTAAAAAAAAAACAAAGAAAAATCGATTCGGCTTCAATTTACGAGTAAATTCCGCAGCGGCAAATTTAACCGATAATCAGGGGACAGAGGCCCCCTTCCTGAATCAAAGACAAAGGCGTCCAAATCAATGCCCCTTTTATAGAAAAAAATCTAAATCTTTCATTAAACAAAAAAAGAAAAATAAAGAATAAAGAAAGGAGGGAAATTGCTTCCATCTTCTTCTTCTCCTCCTCTTCGACTTCATCACTTTTCAAAATCCTCAAAAGACCAACATCCTCTCAAACGTCCCATCCTCCAAGAACCCACGAGTGCCCCCGACTAAGAAATATATAAATATATAAATAATTTCAAATTGTCACAACACATTAAATCAATAAAATAAATGGTGAGATCTCATGGTCCCCCCCCAACCCCCAACCCCCAGCTCAGATTAGGAATGCCCACATCTCATTCATCATCATCATATCTGTTTACATATATATGATTTTTAATATTAATCTGGAGTATCATTAAATTAAGATTCGAGTGCAGGAATTTGGCCCTAAATTGGCTTCCCTACGTTCTGTGTGGCCCTCGTTTTGATTAATCGACTGATTTCGGATCAATCATTGAAGGCTCCGATTGGGTACGGGGCCATCAATTTCGGGACAAACCCCCCCTTCTCCCAATTCGGTCATGGTTAGAACAGGGTGTTTGTATTTATATTCATTCGAATCAACGGCCGATGGGGTCGATCGGACCTGTCCACGTCGGACGGGCTGGACCCCCCTCTTTTAAAGCGAGATATTAGGAGTTTTGGGAGGGGGGGCATTCTAGGTTTGAATAATAACTAGGTGCCCCCCTCCCCCAAATTGTTCCTTGTTAGGTAAATGAATGGCATCGTCCGTTTGCTTCGCTAAAAAGCGAGTTTGGAGGGGGATCGCAATTGATTGTTT
The DNA here is from genome assembly GCA_014182375.1 of Eucalyptus virginea. Classification (NCBI taxonomy): domain Eukaryota; kingdom Viridiplantae; phylum Streptophyta; class Magnoliopsida; order Myrtales; family Myrtaceae; genus Eucalyptus; species Eucalyptus virginea. The sequence continues at coordinate 34,806,721 of CM024519.1, read as the reverse complement.
ATTGTGTACGCGGCTGTGGGCATAAAAAAGAACCAGTCCATGTTTCTTTTTCGGGGTATTGCGAGGTAGGTTGATTGAGATGCTAATAATAACCATGATGCTTCATAAATCAATTTCTAACCAGCAATATATGTTTTATATTTCTATTTTTCGAACGAATTTTAAGTAAAAATGTATATTTTATAAAAACGTAAAATTTATATTTTTAAAATAAAATTTCGTTTGATAATGTATAAAATTTATTCCTCCCGATTGGCAATAGATAGTAGCCGAGAGATGGCAGCCAATTAATAGCGAGGGCGCGTGATGAAAACAGTTTTTATTTATCGTCTTTGTTCTAAATTTATTTTTAAACTAAAAATTGTTCGAAAAACAGAAAAATGAAATTGTGTTATAAATCAATTTCCATTCTAAATCTATTATTAAGAACAGAAAAATTATTCGATCATAAATAAAATGACTATCATGGGTACTCCTAAGTAAAATGTTTTCCAAGCACTTCGTTTTCTCTTAAAAGAATAGAGCTCGGGAGTACAAAATGCAAATAATTCCGAATCTGCCGCCCTCCCCTTGGGATAGAAATGGACAAAACTGACGGGGATGTCGAGGAGAGAACGAGGAATGCTGCGAATTTCCACGGAACGGAGAGGGATCGAAGGAACAAAAGTCAGTCGCTCGAGGAATGAAATGAGGATTTTGGGAAGAGGGGCCTGGAGAACCCCCCAGAATCGGAGTCAAATGCAGTCAAACTAGAAAGGCTTGGGAAGATAGCCAACCAACCAAAGTATTAGGGACACCAGCACCAGCACCAACACCGTCAAAATTCTTTTTTATTTTTAAACTTTCGCTTGCCATCTTCTAGCACGCACGAGTGAAATTGGAGGCGGGGGAGGAGGAGGAGGTCGCTCGGTTTGCTCCTCCTTAGGGAGAAAAAGGGGTAGGCCGGGTGGGGAAAAAGCACAAAATTGGAAGGAAGCTCGCAAGAAAATTCTTACTCCTCAACCCTCTCCCTATTTCTTTCCCCGCCCTATGAAAAAACTAGACTCCTAAAACCCCTCAAGTGACCTCAAACGCATCAAACTCCATCGCTTTCCTCTTCGTCTCGTCAGCTCTTGCCACGATGTCCGATTCCTCTCGTCCGTCATTGTCGCGGGATTCACGTGCGCGACCGATTATCCAAAATCAACATTCTTTTGAATGAAAATCTTACACGTACCCAAAATTATTTGCAATTGAGAGAGAATTTTCAAACGAAAATCGATTCCCAAAATTGTTCCCTTTCTTTCATCCTCTTTCGGGGTGCGCCCTTTCTCTTCCTAAGGCTCGGATTTCTTTTGAGGCATTCTTTCGTTTCGATGCTTGTTGCCCAATAAACAAAGGGTGGGAAAATGGGCATAATATTAGGAATCATCCTTTCCCCTACATGGGAAACACCCATCATTGCCCCCAACCATCCCTTTCAATCCTTACAAACTCTCTCTCTCTCTCTCTCTCTCTCTCTCTCTCTGTTTCTCTGCTGTACTTTGTGTGTGTGTGAAAATGGGTGTTTGAGCTTTCCAAAGATATTCACAGCCTCCCTTCTAAAGTCTCAAGCTTTTTCCTCCTCTTCTTCTTCTTCTCTCTCTCTCTCTCTCTCTTAAAGTCTCAAACCAAAGCAAATTTAAATACCCATCCTTCCCCTCTTCATCTTTTCACTCCCTCTCTCGACCCTCTTTTCGCTTTCAATTCATCACCCCAAAGTCGTAGCCTTTGGCCCTTTACCTCTTTCCCTGTCGAATGGATCCTTCCTCCACGAGCTCCGTCAACGGCTTCTACACGTTCCTCACCCGGGGGATCGACGACCTCGAGCGCAGCTACCTCGCCTCCTCGAACGGCGGCGTCGGCGGCGGCGGCGGTGGGGGGGCCGTGTCGATCCAGTTCCTGCAGAGGGCCCTGGCCCTGCTCCGCTCGTTCCACTCCGGCCTCACCCTCCTCGTGCAGAAGCTCCACCTCCCCGTCGGCGACAAGTGGCTCGACGAGTACATGGACGAGAGCTCCAAGCTCTGGGACGCCTGCCACCTCCTCAAGTCCGGCGTCTCCGCCCTCGAGTCCTTCTACTCCTCCGCCCTCGACATCGTCGCCTCCCTCGACCTCCACCGCCACCTCTCCCCCCAGCTCTCCCGCCAGGTAATTTTCCCGACACCCCGAGATTTCCCGAATTATGTTCCCGCGACCGCGTCCCTCCCTGTTTCCGGCGGTTCCTCCGTGCGGACGCTGATCCCGCGGAATTCCGCGCCGGCGACAGAGCACGAAGGCGCTCTGATCGTCTCCGGATCGCGCGGGACCCTGATCGACGGAGGATCGTCGTGATCATTGCCGCTTCAATCTGACTAACATGGCTCCGATTGGTGGATCGATTGAACAGCTGGCGCGGGCGATCGCGGCGTGCGGGCGGGAGGCGGCGGGGCTGGAGGAGGAGAACAGGGCGCTGGTGGAGGCCCGGATGGGGCAGCTGTCCCGGCTGCGGTTCGACGACTGCGCCGCTGCCGCCGCCGTGGAGCCCCGGCTCAACGGGTTCAACGGGTTCCGCGGCGTCCTCTACGCGATGCGCAACGTGAGCTCCCTCCTCCTGACCGTCCTCCTCTCGGGCCTAGTCTACCACTGCCCGGAGCAGAGCGTCCTCTCCGCCCGGCCTTACGGCGGCGGCGGCGGGGAGTACGAGAGGCCGTGCACGCTGTTCGGGTCGGGGATAATGATTTCGGCGGCGCGGCTGGAGCAGAGGATAGGGGAGGAGATGAACCGGAGGGGGAGCGGGAGGAGGGCGATGATAATGGTGGAGGAGTACAGGAGGGCGAGGGCGGGGATGGAGGAGATCAGGGGTGCCTGGAAGGCGGCGGGGCGGGGGGCGGCGGCGGCGGCGGAGGGCGGCGGCGGCGGAGGGGCGGGGATGAGGGAGAGGGTGGAGGAGGTGCGGGGGTGCTTGGGGGCGTTGAGGGACGGGGTGGAAGGGGTGGTCGGCCAGCTGGACGATTTCTTCGATGAGATCGTGGAAGGGAGGAAGAAGCTCTTGGATTTCTGCAGCCACAGATGATGAAATTTTTCCGCCGGAAATGGGTTTTTTTTCTTTTTAATTTTCTGGGGGAAGGGAATGTCGGTTTTATTGCTGTTATTAGCGGTTATTGTTATTAGATATTTAGATGAGGAGGAGGAGGAGAAAAAAAAGGAGGGTATGAACATTTTTGAATCTGGTGGTGAAAATGGGGCGCAAAAAAAAAAATTACAGAAGTAGAAAGCCTGCTAGGGGAGGGTGGATGTACCTATTTTTATTTTCTTTTTTAACCTTTGTAAGTTGCAATACTTTCCACTCTCGTTCTCTCTCTCTTTTCTTATTTTCTTGTTTTAATCAATTTCCTTTTTTTCTTTTTTTTTTTGAATTTCCGTTCGTTATTGTCCCGGGTTCATCTTCTTTTTTAAGTTGGCTACTCCATTTCTCTGTATATATAATATTATATTTTCTGGTTCGTGCCGTGTTCGCTGGCTTAGTTTTGAATATTATGTTATTAAGAGGGTTCGACCCGAGAGTTGAAAGTCGTGTGTTGGAGGAGATTTGTATGTATAAAGAAGTCCGGTCGGAGGAGAAGAGAAGTGGAATGGGGAATTGCATGCATGGCATTGGTCAAACGTGGGAGGAGAACGCGACCAGAAATTGAGGGATACTGCCGCGACCTAAAGAACGTGTTAGGCCGCGAAAGAGAGAGATATGTACAGGAAACACGGGGCGTAAAGAAGAGAAGTGGGCCAATGAAGGGGTAGGGAGAATACCACTAAAGTCAAATTAATCTTTTTCACGGTTTATATAGTTTAATTGGGGGAGCGAGGGAGGGAGTGATCTCGCCTCGCCTCGCCTCGCCTCGCCTCTCGCCCGGTTCAGCTGTCATATTAATCATGAGGGTGTCGCTTCTTTCAGTTGTCAATAGAGCTGTTATAGCTGTGAAAGAGAGAGGGAGAGGGGACAAAAAGAGAGAGAGATGAGAGGAAAAGCGGGGAGAGAACTGGGAGGGGGAGTGTTGAGTGTTATTGTGCAGCAGCAGCAGGGGAAGGGACAGGTAGATTCCTGGGCGGGCAATGAGTGGGAACCTTTAATTATCGACGCATCAGACTTTGAGCACAGAAAGCAGCAGCCAGCAGCAGCCAGCAGCAGCCAGCAGCAAGAACAGCAGCTTCTTTTCTTTTCGAGTCTCTCTCTCTCTCTCTCTCTCTCTCTCTCGGGAAGCTTTTTGTCTGGTCCGGTTCTCTCCTTCTCTCCCTCTCTCCCCCTTTGAAAATCTTTATTGCCCCCCTTCTTATGTGGGAGGTTTTGAGGGCTAGAGTTGAAAAATTGAAGGAGAAAGGAGAGGGGGGGTCGCTGTCTCGAGACCTGGTTGGACCTTTAGACCGTAAGTCATGCATGCTTTTTTCTTCTTTTTTGTCCCATGCCGGGAATTCGCGCCTTGCCTCCCTTCAAGGGCTCCCCAACAGATACTGCTGCTTATTTAACAAGCCACTTGAATATAATAATAATGCTGATGATAATGTGGGTTTGGATGTAGAGGGAAAGATAAGTAAGAGAGAGAGAGAGAGAGAGAGAGCATAAAGGACAAAGGAAGTGCCCAGAATCGTAATCTGGGGTCTTGCCAAAATCACGTTTAGGCAGCAGAAACTGGGAAAAGAACAATAATAAGGGGACCGTCACTGTTGAGTCTGTGACTGTCTCTCTCACCACGCCACACCACCACCACCACCACACCGAAGCCATCATTCCATTTCCCCCCATCCTTTAGAAACACCCCTGCTTTGCTCTCAGATTTCCAAACAAATCAGCAAACCAGAAGAAAAAGGCGAAAGCCAAAACACCCACCACAGCTGTCGAGAATCTCGTACGAGCTTTCCCCTTTTTCTTTATTTTCACTCATTTAAGCTCGGGCAATGATGACTAGGTCAATTTCAGCAATAGAAAACAGAGCGCCTTTAGCAGATCACGGCCTCAAGGATTTAAGAGAGAAGTTATACCTAATTATGTACTCTGAGGGATAGTCATAATTATATCTCCCCAAGAAATGCGTTCTTTCTCAACCTCATTTAACTTGAAGCAAGCTCAAGCCATACCTATAGCTCACTCTGTAAGTCATACAAATGTTTCAGGAATTAGGCTGACAAGACAACGAACAGAACTTCGACCATTAACCCAGCAATTCCAGAAATATGTCGAGAACATAGATGTTGAGAAAACCAAATGAGCAAAGATGCTTCCTAACATTAATCATTTGTATGAAGAAATGAACAGGCTCAGACTGCGATGTTTGATATTTCCACATGGTATAGAGACTAATTATCTGTAATATGCACAGCAGACTAACAAAACGCCAAAAATTGGGAAGAGCACTAGACGGCACACAAGTGGAGGCAAACGGAAAAGTTCCGCAACAATTGCCTCCAGCTGCTTTTCTAGAGTCAACTGTTAATTCCTGGCATAGCAAATTGGGAAGCAAATGCCTCAACTCGATTCCGCAGCTCAACAATGTCTTTGTTGTTCTGAAAACCCTTGAGGAAATCCCTCTGCAATTTTCCATGTTCCCTCCGCGCACCAATAGCTATCTGAGCCGCCCTAAGGAGAAAATCAGCTATCATCTCGAAATCAGACTCTATACATCCTCTCGATGTCATGGCAGGAGTACCTAGATACAAATAGATTTAAGAGATCACTTTTGATATCGCAGCCACTGCGAAGCTGAAATAGCGACAAGAACAATTCACAGAGTAATTCTACTTTCAGTTGTAGTAAAACATGGACACACTCAGAATTCGGCTCATAAAAGCTCTATCACCATATATGGTAGGTCGAAACTTACCAATTCTTGCTCCTCCCAGAGAAATTGCACCATTTTCACCAAATATAGCAGCTTTGTTGACACTAATGTGGCACATCTCACAGACCTTCTCATAATTCTTTCCTGAAAGAACAGATATTTTAGTAAAAAGAAATTAATGGATGCAACTTTTTCCATTCAAAAGCATCTAATTGGAAGAAAAAGTGGAACAAGGAACAAGGGCACAAAATTCAATAACATGGCTTCAGAACAGAGATATTCAGTTCCTAAGTTTTATATATACAATGAAACAGATAAACGATATGCACAAAAACATCATAAAGGTACAGACAAATGATATGAGCAAAATTATTGCACACCATCTCCACATCATCAAAACAAAGTTGCTTAACAAGCAGAACTCACTCAATCAGATCTTTAGTTGCAGATGCCTACAGAAATAGCTCAATTAGAACTTCCATAACAACAAAGATGTCAAGCAAAGAGATGTCTTAGCAACATCGTTTCACCCGATCCATATATTGACATACCAAAAACTGAAGTTTCTTCAGACTTAAACATGAAATGCATTATCGTCTGCATTTGCATGTAAAACAGCAACCTTAGTATTGATTTTTTCCTTGTTAGAAAAGCTCAGACACATCTCTTAAATCTCACTTAATGCCCAGGTGCTACCCGTGCATCACACTATTTCTTCGAAAGTTACAAACTCCAAATTACACATAAAAAAGATGCTAAAAAGTTAAGTGAAATTGGCTCACTGAACAACCACCCCTTCTGATTAGATTCATATGATCTTAGTAAGATGTCGTTTTCCTTGTCTGACAACTGCAGATATCCCTTAAATCTCACCGAGTGCACAATTAATCTTACTAATTAATCCATCAAGTATACATAAATTAGTGCCTCCTATTTTTACAGTAGTAACCTTCTCTGATTAACCTGAGAGAGCCCCACTGCTCAATCAGGTAACCACTTGTCCCCAAACAATTAAGAGCCATGAAGAGTTCTATTCAAGGTTTTGTCATAGTCAAATAGCAAAATGCATTTCAAATATCGTGAGTAAAACCTTGGTTTATATAAAATGCAGATAGCTTCAACACTCATCTGCATTACATGAGCATTTAACGCTGGAAGAGATAGGTCCTAAAAGATTGCTCCACAGAAAATGGCGATGTAAATTGCCTGATTAACCATCCATTAAAGCTATCACAAAGTTGAAGTAAATAAGATGAAAGAGTAGGTAGCAGCAATTGTCAATATGAAAAGTCCTTGAAATAACTTCCAAAGAGGTTTTCATCATCTCAAAGAATAACATAGCAAAGCTAGTAATATATCCTAAAAAACGACTTAAATATTTAGCAAAGAACTCTTCGGACTCTCCTACATCTCAAATGATGAAAATGGCAGAAAAGCAGCTCAATTAAAGAAGCACACATGACAAGGAAAAAAATCAAATTTAATTAACATTTCAATGACATTCCAGGACGTTCAGCAAAGTGCTAGCTCGAAAATAAGTATTCCTCCGCTGATACAGTCACTATATATGACGTTTCACACATTCACAAAGAAAATGACAACTTGAAATTCATCGCGTGCAAGGGGATGACAGGATGATGAACTCATGGCACCTTGTAAAATCTGGAAAAAGTAAGACCTCTACCTGATAAACCAAGAGGAGTCAGGTCCCAGACCAACAAATGATTGTCCGTGCCTCCAGTCACCAACCGGCATTTTCTCCTCAACAATGCAGATGCTAAAGCTTGAGCATTTTTCTTCACCTGCTGAATATATGCTTTGTACTCGAGGGTAGCCACTTGTTTTAAGGCTATGGCAAGAGCAGCAATGTGATTATTATGAGGGCCTCCTTGCGTTGTCGGATAGACAGAGAAGTTTATCCTTTCCTCAAAATCATAATTGGTGGTATCATGACCATGACTAGACAGCGAGCCTTGTTTCCTTGATTTCACACCTTTTCTGTAAAAGATTATACCTCCTCTAGGACCTCTGAGACTTTTGTGAGTTGTTGAGGTGACAATATCACAATAATCAAATGGACTTGCACATTCCTGCAGATGACAATGACCGTCATGAGAATCAGAAAATGGAGACTTAGAAGTTGGAAAACATTATTCAGAGAATGCAGCTCTTTGTTACTGTCGACTCGCAACAAAACAGAAGGCATTGTATGTGGAGACGTATTAAGAATCACAGAAATTTTAGCAAGGCTAATTGTATGGACAAAAGAGTTTATTTAACCACTGCAAACAGAAGATTCCAACAAAAAGAAAAAGAAAAAGCAGCACCGTCTCCAAGTACCTCATTAAAAGATCAAGCTTGTCTTATTCCAATGCTTACAGAACAATTTAAACAGACCCTGGACTTGAGAGGTTGTGACTTGCAACCACATAACATTATGGTTAGTCAAACCACAGGTACATGGCACGAATAATTCGTTGAACTTGACATGCCTGTCTATGCGCATACATGTAAACAAGGGTCTATATGAATGCAATTGAACTCAAATTAAGGACTTACTTAGGAAAAATATAATGCACACATTAAAAGCAAACAACTAAAATTAAGGCATAAGAAAAACATAAGGATCATAAAACAAGCATGTAGAGTGATAGTGTTAGTTATGTTCACAATCCAACCAATCCCTCGTAAATCAATTCAGATAACACAATAAGACGATGATACCAACGCTAGAAAAAAAAAATCACGGGTTACATCAAGGAGAAGTTACATCCGCTATATTCAATTCCAAGTAAAAGAAAACCTCATAAAGATCGTGGGGTCTAACCTTTGCTGCCACGAGACCGCTGATGTGCGCCATATCACACATCAAAATGGACCCACACTTATCTGCTATGTGCCTAAACCTTGCATAATCCCACTCTCGAGGGTACGAACTCCCACCACAAATCAGTATCTTCGGTCTGTAATCGAGAGCCTTCTCTTCCAGCTTATCATAATCAACCAACCCCGTCTGTGGATTGACTTTGTAAGGAAGGCTCTCGAAGAATATGGAAGCAGCAGAGACCTTCTTCCCGCTCGGCGCATAATATCCGTGACTCAGGTGGCCACCAGAAGGCGAGTCCAAACCCATTATCCGGTCCCCCGGGAGCAAAAGACCGGTGTACACCGCGAAGTTGGCGGAGGTACATGAATAACACTGCACATTCACGCCCCATTTATCCGAATCTAAATGGAACGCCTCCAATGCACGCTTATAGCAGAGGAACTCGATTTGATCAATATACGCATTGCCCGTGTAATTTCTAGAACCGGGCATCCCCTCCGAATACTTATTAGTCAAATGGCTGCCTAGAGCTTCCATCACCGCCCTACACACGAAATTCTCGGAAGCAATCAATTCGATACCTTTAAACTGCCTCTGCTTTTCCTTCTCCATGATCTCGTGAATCTCCGGGTCCGCCGCAGACAGAGGCTGGGTCCCCCACGCTCTCACGGCGGCGCGCCGGCCCTCGGCCCCCTGCTCGACCGCAACCCGCTTGGCAGCGTTCGAATTCGGCAACAGCTGCCCGTCCCTCTGCCTCTTCAAGCACATCGAGTGCCCCAGAATCCTAAACTCCTCCTCATCCTCCTCCTCCTCCTCCTCCTCCTCCACCTCCTCCTCCTCCTCCTCGTCGCTCAATCCCTCCTCGTCGCTCTCCCTCGAGTGGTCACTCTTCGGCTCGAGCAGCTGCAGCGGGAGCGAGCTCGCCGAGCCGCGATGGTTCGAAACGGCGTCGCTAGGGCTCAAGAGAGGGGCCGGCGTCGAGGAGCGAGAGCTGAACGCGAGCGAGAGGCCGGACTGACAGTCGGAGATATCCATCCGAAACGAAAAATCAACACACCACCCCCCCAAGGAATCGCGAGGAATTCCGCCGGTCTTCGACGACGACGACGATCGGGGAGACAAAATTGGGGGGAAGACGAAACGGCGGCGAGAGACGCTTTATGGGTAGGTGTAGCAACAACAGAAGCATCGACAGCAGTTCCGGAAGGAGGCGCAGCGGAAGTAGCGAAGCCTCGGCCGGCGATTCGATGGGCTAGCGGCGGCGGCGGCTGCTTCCATGTAAAGATGGGATTTTTATTCTTCTGCTGCTGCGAATTTAGAAATTGAAGGATGCATGGGGGAGGGGGCAGAGAACGAGAGGCAGAGAGAGAACGATGGATGGGGGGCGTTTTTGACGAAGACCGGCTAATGAGGAAGGAAAGGTGGGGGGATGAACGCGGACGCGATTGCGGGGAGATGGAGGAGCCGTGGGGGGCGACGGGGCGACCGGGTACAGGCGGTAGCGTTGGTTTTGGTCCCGGTCGTGGGACGCGTGGCGGGAGCGGACTGGCGGTTGAGCGCTTTGGGGAGAGGTGCCTGGGCAACAAGGGCGTCCAGGTACACGCGTTTACCTCGAACGTGGCGAACGTATGTGCGGGGGGTATTACCGGCACGCCGCTATTGTTTTGTTCGCACCGGAAAAAAATATTATTAAATATACCTTGCTTGCCAAGTCGACGATGAATCATCCCATTAAATCGATACCGGTGAGGTGCGCATTTTATATTTTCCGGAAATTTCTTTCTTACCCACCTTCTCCCTTTCCGAAAATACCCCCACCTTCTCCTCTGTCGCTATTTCGTTCTCTTTTCCGTAAACAGCTCTCGTATCTTGAGAAACAAGAAGGCGATTTGGATTTGATTTTGACCACCGTAGAGAGTTTTTTATTCGTTATGTTCTTTTTGTTTTTTGTATTTTGGAGTATGGAGGAAGCACGGTTATGGCTATGATGATGCAGTTGATGACGAGGTAGATCACGAGCTTTGTTTCTTCAATGGACGGGAATGCTGGTCTCCTTCTCGATCGACGAGTTCCCTTCTTGAGTCGGTCTCTAAAGAGAGACAGGAGAAGAGAGTAATGGAGGAGAAAGACAGGTGGGGATGTTCATGGAAAAAAATAAAATGAGTGAGAAGGGAATTTATGAAAAATGTGAAATGTAAGCCACACTAGACACTCATTGATCAATAAATGGAGTAATTTATTACTAACTTAACAAGCAAAATTTACCCGATATTTTCTCTTTACACCGAGTTTAGGTACTCTAGGTGTAACTGACAATTTTTAAATTCTCGTGCAATTGTAGATTATGTAGTTATGGTTCACAGCAAACAATGTACAACAAAAGTGATATATGTAATCCCAAAGAGAGTAATTACATAATCACATCTAACTATCTTTTCTTTGATAAAATAAAGGGAGTGGGCTTTCATTCTTTTCACTTTTGTCGGGTTTTTTTCCGACTATGGGGATCTTGAGATGTAGATTTCGATGGGTATTGAAGTTGAAATCTCGTTTTGGATTCATCACTTTTGCTTGCCCCAATTGCGAGTCGCCATCTTTGGTTATTATTATCATTGCCGCCGTTTTTACTATTGGGTATCATCCTTAATATCATTATTATTATCGGCATCCCCTTTCCACTAACATTATTATCATATTTTTTTCATTGTGATCGCATCGATACGATCACGTCATTTGTCACGACTTTAGTGTAACAGCTGCGCAATTTGATGTGAGATGCAATATCCTCGATAAAAGATTGATCGTGCAACGTGGAGTACACGCCATCGCATGGGCACTGGGCGAAAGCTTACACACAAAGGAATATCAAGGGCGGCTGAAGATGCCGGTTCCTAGTCCGGTCCGGTCCGGTCCGATTCGCAAGCCGAACCGAATGCTGCGAAGAGTCTTCATGTCAGACCCGGTCCCCCAGTTTCTTTCCGGAAGCAAAGCTGAAAGCAAGCAAGAGTCTGTCGTCTCCTCGATTCCAAGTCTTCCTGCTTGACATCGCTTCGACAACGTCCATGGAAGAGTCGCCATCTTCTTCTTCTTCTTCCTTCTCGACGACCCCGCTGCATCCTCTTTCGTACTGGGATTGCCTCCACCTGTTTCTTCTCCGTCCGGCTCTCGCCATCTCCTTCGTCTTCTCCTTCATTCTTCTCGGTATGGTGTGGGTCTTTTATGTACATGATTCTTGGAATTGTGCTGTTCTGGTAAAGGTGTTTGTTTGTTTGATGTCGTGGGTCTTGGATTCTGTAGGATGGGTTTTGGCGTGGAAGCTAGTTCTGGTTCACGTCCCTCTGGTTCAGGAGATCTTCGGCCTCCGGAAGAAGACCGTCAAGCCGAAGCCTCCGACCCGCCATCGGCTTTCGAAGTTCTACAGTAGCATGGATCGAGATCCCCAACGCTCCGACTCTAAAAAGCCGAATTGAGATCGTTTATCCAGGTTAGGCATGGCAACCTCTGATGGGATGGTATAATTTTGCATCTGTCGCGGCTGTCTGACTTTGAATGGATTGTGAGGTGTTTGGTTTATTATCTCTTCGGTATACTTAAGGTGGGTTTGTTTGGATTTGGTGCTTCAATTGGCTGAATGACGAGGAAACTTTTAAAGGCTCAACCTTTTGTGAGATTTATGTGTAGCTTGTCTAAAATGCAAGATACCCATGACGGGTGGATTATGTAAGAATTCACCCCCATCTGCGATGCTTAAGTGCTGAAATTATATTTAGACACTTTTGATGGGGATATTAAGTTTGGATTGTAGTTGTGTTGGGGATCCTTGTGAGTATCGTGAGTCAAGCCGTTGATCTTCCAGTGTATTAAGCTGGTACGGTAGTGAGATGCTGTCGCATTGCATGATGAGAGGTTTGGGACTAGCCTCTTCTTCTGCAGTTTGTATGAAGCAAAAGCTTTTGCTAATTAGGGAACTTATTTGAGGGCTGCTATGTGTCTTGTTTATGCTTATGTCAGGCTCTTGAGAGTTTCCTGCTCTAGTCGATCGGTTCAATCAAGATTTTACATGAATGCATCATCCTGGTTGTAGATTCTGAAGCTGTTGAACTTCTTTGAAGTAAGTGTTAAATGTTTTAGGTTCATAATCTCCAATGAGGTCCAGAGGTGACACTTTCATTGACAGGACTGGGACTCACTGTCTTGTTACTGCAAAGACATGATTCTGTCAAGAGGAAAGAATGAGAGAAACTCTATTCAATAAGAGGATAATTAACTGCCTGACTTGATGGTTTACATAGCCTGCTACAACACTGGAGGCCTTATAATAAAATTTTGTCGGAACATAATGTGATTTGTGAAGGATACACCATTTCTTCTAGTTGATATATCTTAAAATGACCGATTGGTTCGCAGTCCTTGACAATGTCAGAGGTGCCTGCCTTTATCACTGCTCCCTTATTCAGCAAAATTCATTCATGGCACCAAAAGCAAAACAGTTTCTGCTGTAATATAGTAAAAAAGGAAATGACTAAAGGATCAAGATTTCAAAGTAAAGCACCAAAATCCAACGGCTGTTTACAAAGGGTTTCTGCTGAGTCAAATCTGGAAAAACATTGTTTGCAACCCTCTTTCTTCTTCACCTTCATCTTCTTCTGGCCTTTTTCCTCCTGGAAAGGCAAAATTCTCCTCCACATCCACATTAACCAGAACTGGTTACAGGATCAAGAAAACTATCATTCCTGCTCCTCATTAACCATCTGAGATCCTACGTCTTCCTTTTGTTTTGAATCACCCAGCCAAGAAATGGAAGACTGAAAAGTTGATTTCCATCACTTTATCTAATGCAAACATGTAAAGCTCATCACCATTTGAAGAAAACTTACAATCTCCCATCTGTTACCATATTTCACAAACTAGATGAGCTATGATATTCCTCATACAAGCATAAATCTCAGATACCAACATGACTCATGTCTTAGCGAAGGTCACTGCTGCATGGTCTCTTTAACTTGTTGAAGAGATGGCTTAAGGTGCCACTTAGCAGCAAAGTCAAACTCTAACGTTGCCCTGCTTCCATGAGGGGTTACATACCTAATGCCCAAGTGTGAACACATCTTACATTTATCAAACAACTTGCCAATTTTGGCAATACAAAGATGGTGCTATGGCATAGGAAAGCTTAAATCTTTTTTCTCCGCTGTGTATGAGGTGGACTTATAGTAATGCTGGCATCCTGAATATCTTATGACGATGGATGTCAAGGAAAATGGTGCATGAAATCTCAATTTCCATGTCATCCTCTCTGTGAGGAATAATTTCTCCTATCCTCTCATTGACAAGCTTTAGATCATGTAACTTCAGACCAATACAGATCTTCTGGCTGTTTACTGTAAAATTGAATAGCTTTCGGATAACATTCAGAGAATGATGAAGTGTTTTGGTGTAAATCGTTCCTTCTTGGTGGCCACAAGAGCTTCAGTTGAAGAGATTGTTGCTAAACGCTAGAATCAGACTGTTGTTGATAACCTTTTAGTTCTTCCATGCCATGCGAATCCTAGATTTTTCCATGATAGGTTGAATTCAGATAGAAAGTTTCCAATGGCACAGTAGCTCTGTGCTATCTGTTAAAACTTTTCTGCTTGAGAATATGCAGAACACAAATTGCAATAGTTTTGCATATTGATTCTGCACAAACCAACTTTTTGGTTATTCTTTGTTACAGACAGATTGAGCAACTCTCGGATGAGGGAGGAAATCAAGAATCTTAGGTCACTGTATTTGACAAGGATGAGGAACCTCAGAATTGTGTGCCGGAGGCATGCCGATATTCCACACCAATCTCTGATGGTGTCAATAGGTCGGAAAGGTTTAAGATCATCCAGTTTGTAGAATACCAATCTTGATACATCTGAGGTGTGGTTATTCATTCTGTGCATATTCAGTTCCATCTCATCAGTGTAAATATTCATTCAGTGCATATTCTGTTCCGTCTCTTTGTCCAGTCCAAATTACACGGTGTTTATGCTTGTTTTGCTACAATTTGATTGATACCTTCCGAACCATATATGCTCATATTTTACTATTTCGGTTTGATTAGTCAAAGCTCATTATTTCATAAATGTCCTACATTGGAGCACTGATTATCTAAGACGGCAGCGTCCTTTGTCGTGCTATGCAGTATGCAAAGCTCAGCAAAGGTATATAGCATTTACTTGTGAGAATCATTCTGGAGAAGGAAATATCAACATCTGAACAACAGAGTAGCTTGCCGATTGCCATGACGAAAACAGTCGCACTTGGCAATATCAAAGTTGGGTAAGAAGGAAACGCGTCCAGCTCGTTCATCATCTCCATTTGACGGCATAGACTGTTTCAGAACGAAATTCCAAGGCCAGTAGAAATCCTTCCGACTGCAAACTACAAGGCCAACATTATAAACCTTGCCCCGTACTAAAAAGAAACGGGGTTTTAGACACTTAATTGGGAAAGAAGGAAAAAAAGGAAGTCTTTGATATCGTAACAAATTCATTTTTGCAATTCATTTTGCAATTCAATTTAGGTCTCCCGGCTTTCTATAGACACTCCTAATTCAATACCTTCGACATTCTTAAAGGACATTATCTGTTACCAAGATTGGTATAATTTTCCAAGAGCTAAATGTACTTTCTCAACCAGCCTCATTTATCCTCATAATAGCACTCCATCCTCTTCCTCCTCTCATTGAAAAGTTGTACGAGCCTTTAATCAGAATTGCTAACCTCACATCTACAATTACTCAAGACCAAAAAATAAAAACAAGAGAGTTCCTTATTATAGCTGATAGCATAGATTCTATAATTACTCACTTGGGGAACGAAGGTTACTTTGGGCGCGCATGGAAACACATTCTTTTTTTGTTCCAGGAACGAAATAAAAAAAAGTGTTTTGTTAGAGCAGGTTTTTGAACAAAAAACGCGTTTGGTAAGTGTAAAAAAAAACTGTTCTTGGAATAAAAAGAACAGAAACACGTTTAGAAGCTACTTGATCAATTTTACATTAGAATAGAAAAAACGTAAAACACGCGTTTGGTAAACAACAAAAAAATTTCTATTTTATTTTATTTTTTTAAACATTTTTTTAATAAAGTTTAAAATTGATATTGAATTCTCATTCTTATGAAATGCTCATTAATTTTATTTTGTTCATGGTTAGTGAAGACAAACATTTTTAGCATGATCATATGGCATATTTCGTAGAAAATTTTGTAATTAAAGTTTGTATCAAATTTTTCAAGTACTTTTTTATTTTGTATTTTTAAAACATATAAACTTGATATTGATTTCTCATTCTCATTAAATGCTTATCCGGGCAATTCTGGTTTCCAGCAAGATTGCTGAAATTAAGTTCCTAATCGAACGACATAGAAAACCCTTTAAAGATTAGGCAAAATGAAAATTATAACGGGCACTTTCATGCGGATAGGGACATAAATATTTGACCAAATTAAGATTTCCACTATCATTTTGCATAGGGAAAAGTGTCATAAAAGTCCTAAACCTATTATATTTGTGTTAATTTAATCTTAAACATTTTATTTGTGCTAATTTAATTCTAAACCTTTTGATTTAATGCCAATTTAATCCTTCCAACTAATCTTGACTGGATATTGTTAACATAAACGCCGAGTAGCTTATGCGATACAGTCAATGTTGACACAAATTTTTTTTAATAACATTTTAATAATTTCTCAATTTTTTATTATTTATTCTGATTTTTTTTTTTTTGTCCTTCCTCCACCAAGGGTGAGGGCTGGGTGAGCTAGCCTAAATATACTGCTGCAACAATTGAGCACTCTCTTGCAGATACACTCGCAGAAGCTATCAGTTCGCAATAATTCTTAGGTTAAAGAATTGCTTTAACGAGCCATGGTAAGATCAGCAAAGGAAATAAGTATTTAAAACTATCTCAAAGAATTCCAGACTGCTGAGCACGACTAAAGCAGTTCCCCAAACATCTCTACCTTAGCAACTTCACGTCTTCTAAGTTATGACCGTAGCACTCCATAAGTCGACAGAGAATGTCAAGAGAACTGCAGGACAAATTAAACCGGAGTAATGCTGTTCAACCATATAGATCCACCGGTCACCAACATCAGCCCTTAAGGCCATGATAATCAAACCCCCACAGATTTATCCTTGTAAGCATCTTCCTTCCTTACCAATGACCATGAATCAGTTTCATCAACCAGTCAGTTAATCCATCACTGTTTGTGAAGAGGTTTAGCTTATCTCGTTATAACACTAGACACCCCACTAACAGGAGTTTCGAAACCAGGTTCTTGCATACCTCCTCTGTCTCCAGGATAAGGAGAAAAAAGGTATACAAAGCATTGTCGGCTTTAATTCAGGAATTACCTCCAGCAAACTCACTGAAAATTAGATTGTCAGCAATGAATCATCTGCTTCCAACAAGCAATGAAATACAGCAGCCATGAAAGATACAGCCAAAAGATCTACTGCATTATACAATTTACTTGAGAAAACTTAAACTCGCCACAAAAGGAACAAAAAAGTAATCTTACTCTCCTAATGGTAATATATGTACTGCCTTATATATTTCGCTAGAAAGCAGAAGAGAGAACGAATGCAACTGAACAATTGAAAACAAAAATAGACTTTAGCATTCATGAAGGCTCCAAAACTTTCAACTTATGAACATCCAATCCAGACATGCTACATTCCTCTTGACGGGGGGTCTTGTTAACATACTGACTGAAAAAGGAAAAGAACTAGCAACCCACACTGGTCATAAGTCACAATCATTAAACATCACATACAAATAGAGTGGAGTTTTCAACTCAAAACCAGATAAGTTTATAACACCCTTACAAGGAACAGAAGAGGGCAAAATTGATGACCTCAATTCTAATGATGAAACAAATATATATGAGATTGGTTCCGACCATGAAATCATTCTTCCATAGCTCGGTTTTCCTGAGATTCTTGATGAGAAACCTTGACCTTGATCTTGGGCAAAGTGAGAGATGGCTCCTCTTGAAGTACTGATGGAGCTTTGACCAGGGTGATTCCTTGCTCCAACTCCTTCGCTTCCTCTCTCTGCTTCTTTGCTTTCTTGCCCTTCATTCTGCCATTTAACCGGGACACAAATTACTTTGTTGTCACATGGCAGAACTTAAAAAAAAAGAAAAAAAAAAGAGCAAGAACTACTCCACTTCTAAACAAAGTTTAAAAGGAAAGAGCTAATACCTGAGCGCGTGGTGCCCGGCTGCCCTATCTTCCCTAACCTTGGCTATCTTCTTAATGGCCTTTAATGTGTTCTCTGCCAGATTCCTATCATACCTCTCTGGCCGATTTCGCTTCCTCTCAAATTCAAAAGTCGAATCCTTGAAGAGGAACAGGGCATAGAGGGATTCGAAATCAGTTAAACAGAATACTCTACAGACTCTCTTGTCCGACAAAGCAACAAGACTTATGTACAGCCAAGAAAAGAAGTAATTGATAAATGAGATAACAAAGAAAGATCAAAAGCTCAAGCCACTTTGCTTACCTGGGTCATATCCTTCCAATGCAATCTCCTATAGGCCTTGGTCCATTTTACCTTCCGAGGATTTCTCTTCATCTTAAAGTTCTTGTGGCATTTGGATCTACAAAACCGGAATACCTGCACAGATACACGCCACGATCAGGGAGCACACCTGAATTCCCAGTGTTCAACCCCACTAGAAGCCCAATAACAACGAACCAACGCCAGTTTCATCGAATGCATCCAAAGAAGCAAAAACATAATGCCAGTTGCAACAGAACACAAAAAGATAACAGCATGCACTTAGTAATTTACAGAATTTGCAGTAACCCAGCAAAAGGCGGGGAATTTCTCATGATACACCTAACGAAGATTTCGAAGTATAAGCTGCTACGACATACCTTAGCATCGTTTCGAACAAACTGAATACCATGGCCAGGGTACACGGTGGAGGAACAGAACCAGCACTTTTCCAACCTCATTGTGCCTCCTCGTCAAGATCGAAGCATAAATTTCTGGACGAGGGTTTTCTATGTCGTTCGATTAGGAACTTAATTTCAGCAATCTCACTGCTCTGCCGAGCGAACACAGCAGCTCGAGCTCGGCAGAGCAGCTCGAGCGAGCCGCCGTCGCCCAGATCTGCCGCAGATCTGGGCGAGCGACGCGCACTTGAGCCTCCACCGAGCTGTCGCCGAAGCCCTCGTCGACCGGAGAAGGAGGAGCACCAGAAAACGTACCTGGATTCGGAAGCTTCAGCCGGTGCGTCGGCGGAGTGAGGAGTCGCCGGAGAGTTGGTCGAGTGGGAGGCGCCGGAGAGAAGGGAGACACGCCGGAAAGTTGCCGGAGACAGCCGGTGCGTCGGCGGAGTGAGGAGTCGCCGGAGAGTTGGCCGAGTGAGGAGTCGCCGGTAAGGAGGACGAACGAAGGAGACGAACGAAGGAGAAGTGTTCCCGTTTTGTTTTTTTGTTCTTTTCATTTTTGTTCCTTTCGGGCGTCCAAGAAGTGTTTCTCAAGGCCAGAAACAAGAATTTATTGTTTCTTTTTTTTGTTCCTATTTTGTTTCGGGAACAAAAAAACAAAAAAAGAACAGAAACGTAACCAAACGCGTTTCTGTTCTTTTTTTGTTCCCGGGAACAAAATCCGTACAGAAGTGTTCCAGAAATATTTCTTTGGAACGTTTCCATGCACGCCCTTTGTTTTCCCAGCCAAGAAGAAACAATCAAAAAGAGAATCATCGGACTCATCCAGTAATAAGGCACACAAAGTCGCAAACAATGACAGCCACTGCAACTTTAGATAAAGATCTCAGAACAATAACTGAAGTTTAAAGCCAATATAACAAGGTTCCAACAGATCCTGCCGCGACAAACATATAGACCTTCGAAGGTACTTAATCCAACAACCTGAGATAAACGATAAGCAAACCAAGAGGGTAGTGCCGGGGAAGATGAACAAATCCTCCCCCTCACTGCCTCCCTCTTATAATAAACTAAGAGAGACGCGATTACACCAGCAAAAGCCAAAAACAGAATATCATAAGCATCAGTCAACAGTATCTTTGATGCTACCAGCAGCATCTGAAGCGTGCGCGCAAGTTCACCTTCACTCTTCTTCGGACTCGGACTCAGCATTCTGAAGCCACTCAATGAACGGTTTAACATTCTTCCAAATTGGGGAAGCTTTGTTTCCACCAGCCAGACCCTTCTGATACCACTCCATTATGAACTCCTCCTCAAGCACATCATTGTCATACAGGAACTTCAGAACCAGCGCTACCTCCTTCGTGACCTCCTGACCTGCCTTTCCACAGAAAGACTCAATAGCCTGCAGCAGTACCATCTGCGATCCATCCTCCTCAGTGGCAGCCACCAGATAACTCTTCTTTTTGGTGACTTCCTTTGCAAACCCCTTCCCAACACCATCAAAGAGAGCCTCAAATAAAGCATCCATGATTTCTTTCGGGGTCCCAGAGAGAGATTTCAAGAATGATTTTAGCTGGCTAGATGAGGAGCCCTTTTTCAGGAATTCCTTAATCTCGTCAACAAGACTATCCTCAGTCTCAGCAGTTACAGTGCCATTGCCATTAACTTTGGTTTCTGATTTTGCTGCTTCTTCTTGCAGCTTCTTCGTTGACTTTGATTTCTCCTCATTGGTGGAAAGCATGACCATGTCAGCAGTAGCAGCACTCAGCTGCTCCTGGATGCGCTGCCGGGCCGCCTCTAATGATGTGTCTGTTTGCCACTGCACATCATCGTCATCATCGTCATCAGCGACAGCATGATGATCATTCTCATCAGCCTGGCTGCCTGGTGGAGAGTGCTCCTCATCAGACAGGTTCTTCTTCTTAGTCGATGCACCTTTTGAAGCATCCTTGGAAGTTGCAGAAGCCTTTTTCTTCGCCGCCTCCTTTTTCAATTTCTTTTGCTCCTCATCTGCTGCCTCCCCCTCTTTAAGCCTCTCTTTCTCAGCCCTCCTCATAGCCTTCTTATCTTTTGATGACTTCTTTTGCTCAGGTGGATTTTTCAATATAAACGTTGTCAGCTTGTCCCTCATATCAACATCCGACATAAATCCACATGCAGCACATTTCAGTGTGATCATCTGGGTCTTGGTAATGATAATCTCGGTCTCAGGATTTCCACAACCATAGCACTGAACATACTTCTTAATAAAGTTCTCCAGTAAGCCAGCGAGCTTTGCAGTGTCGTGGGCTCCATTAACAAGTGAAATTCCCGTCTTCTCATCAAACTTTGATTGAGCGCCAAGCTCACAACCGAAATACTTTGTGGTGTAAGAAGCAGGTCTCCCCAGTGCCTTTGCAATCTCAACCATGTTGACAACGTTAGTCTTGATGCCATTGCCTCTACCCTCTATCTTTGTTATCATTTTTGGCATCTTATACCTGTAGAAGGCATCATCACGGTTGGAAGCACCAATGTTTTGGAGGGCCATCTTGTCGCAGCAGGCACAAAGTCACGAGTCTATATTAGAGGGAGCAAAAGGTAACGGCAGCTTTATCTGTTATGGCAAAATTCTCTTCAGATGTAAAAGGTCGCATAAACCCACAACCTAGAAGAAAGTCACTCCTGCAGCTCTCAATGGCTCCAAGACGCAAGCATCCAACAATTTCAGATGGATGTATGTTCTTTTTTCTAGACGTAGGACAGTACTCCCCAAGTAATCCAAGTGATGACAGAAAAAGTGATGCCGGTTCAGACATAAAAGAAGCTTCAAACTGAGGACCCTCCACTTTGACAGGCCAAGCGTTGCAGATTGACTGCACCAACTTCATGCAGGTAAAACAAGACAAAATTTAGGAGACAAAATACAACACATATAAATATATAGCGAAGTATCTGAAATTTTCTTGAAAAGACTGTAATTGTTGAGACAGATACAAAAGAAGCAATTTCAAGAAAAAAAAAAAAAAATCAACAAAAGCAGTTAAAACAATAATAGAGATCCAAGATGTTTGATAGATAGTGACTCCAGAAGCTCAAGCCAAGTCATATATCCAGCATGCAATTTTCTCCTTTTTTCCGCCGTAAACCAACAAGCAGCAGGTCCAGCAAGTACTACTTTTCACACGCTTCAATGCCTAGCATCATCCATAGTTCAGGCACAGCATCTCACACCCAGGCAGTACCAACGTCCTTTATTAATTACATATCAAAGAAAAGCGATGGGTGCATATCTGTGTAAAACTAATATGGCCATTCTGCAAACGCATGTCTTCATGCCAGAAGTTTCTTCTTCTATTATTCAAATTTCACTTTCCATCATTGCAAACGAATGAAGGGCCCCCACAAATCAAACCTAAAAGACAGCATAATGGATGTTCTCATATATACTTCAATATTTACAGAACATGAAGTTCTCCTTGCCAATGACCAATATTTGTGGCTCTTAACTATCCCAAGTTCCACAAATGGCAAGCTTTTCAAGAAAATGCAAACAACTTGGTCCAATGTAAACTATTTATGCCTTTAATAACTCAATCTTCCTGCAAAAGCCAGGTCAGTATTCTTAAAAATGTGGCAATATGCAAGTCTCTCTTAAACATTAACATGAGAGAAAGTTTGCATGATTAAATCTCATAGGTGAATTCACTCATTAAAACAAAAGCTAGACACATTCCTTTGAATATCCAAATATGTAAGCAATCAAGGAAATCAAAACAAACATGGAATAAGACAATACTCGATATAAGACCTGCAACGGCTTCAAACACATACAGACCACAAAATCAACAAGATATATCAGCCCAAAGCACGCACGATCCACATATTCCCAAGCAGCAAGGCTTAACTCCGTCTAAGACCAACTGAGACCAAAATCGATCAGAAAATATCCACCGCTCAAACACTTGAAACAAGCATTCATCCACTCCATCAGGCAAATCTTCAAACACAAAAAATCCAGCTAAATCAAATCAGTTCCCAACCGATCGTCAACAATCCATCGAGGTTTGACCAAACCACGACTGAAAAACAGCACCACGCATCCAAACCATCAAGAAACCTCTCGATTCCGACTAGAAACAAACAGTCACCCACTCCATTAGGCGATCATCATACACAACAAACCAAGCTAAAATCAAATCAGTTCCCAACCGATCGTCAACAACCCATCCAGGTTTGACAAAACCGCAACCGACAGACAGCATCGCGCATCCAAAACCGTCAAGAAACCTCTCGATTCCCACTAGAAACAAACAGTCATCCACTCCATCAGGCAATCATCATACACAACAAATCCAGCTAAAATCAAAACAGTCCCCATTCGATCGTCGACAATCCATCCAGGTTTGACCAAAACCCGCGACCGAAGAAAAGCATCGCGCACATCCGAAACCGTCAAGAAACCTCTCGATTCCCCAAGAAGAAACGCCAGATCTAACAAGGAAAACGGACAAATCGCCCCCCGACGAGCTGAATCGACCGCACCCCAACCGCCGACCGACAAACAACAGCAGCAACGGCAAGATCGAATCCAACGACGCAAAAGCGACGATCGGACCGATCGGTGCTACGCCGGAATCGATCGGAGATCGGAGAAGAGAGAGAGGAAAACAGAGCACGATACCTTATTTGCCGATGGAGGGGGATTCGTCGTCGTCGACCGCCTCTTCGTTCAGAGCTTCGCGTCTCCCGCAGGCGTGGCCGTGTTTGTGAATTTCTGGGTCTCTGCGGACGCGCATGAGGCTCAATTTATATAGGAGGCGTGGGCGGTCCTTAGGGCAAACTCATCCCCCACAAATAAAAATAAAATAAAATTCAAAAAATAAAAATAAATATAATCCGACCGACTTTCTAATTCCTAATTCTATTTTGCAAACGAGTATATGCCACTGCCGCTGGCCTGATTTACGATTATACCCCCTTCCGGACGGGTATTCCTCGTTTTCGTTCGGGGATTTTCTCGGCATTTCATTACGTTGTAGATATGGTTTGAGCTGGTCCACGAAAATTACGATTATCCTGCTGTAAAAGGTTTCAAATATTAATTAATAATTATTATATATTTCAACTTTTTTTTTCCCTTGGCCAACTAGTTACCCCTTCTTCTTCTTTTTTTAAGTCAAGGGCCAACTTGAACTAGGTGCTTGACATGGTATTTTTGTGACTTTCTGGCTTTAATTGGAATCGTCTTTGTCGTAAAAAAAAATAATTTTTTGATATTGCAAAATCCTTTTTATACAAGTGAATCCGAGCTCATGAAATGTCCTTTAATGACATAATGAATAAAAAGGTATTATAATCAATAGCCAATTCGGACATTAGTCACTATAAATTATTTCTGTTACGGTGATTTTAATCTTGTTATTTAAGTAACATAGAAAGTTTTTTCGATGCAACACGTCTAAAGACCAGGTGATGTTTGACGTGTTGGAAGAACAATCAATTAATTCGTCAAGAATGCGATTTCGATTCCTTTTAGGTAATAGTTATATATCGATTTTATATTTTTGTCAATGATATTGCTTTTAAAAAAAAATTATAATAGAACCCACGTACATGAAATGGCTAATCAACTTTTCTTTTTTTCAATTTGCACTTGCAATTATTTCAGTTTGGACTTTTGAGGACTCGTCAATCAACAAAGAGGGGCATTAAAAATAAAAAAATCTCGGTGCCATGTAAGTTCGCAATTATTGGGATTGTGAAGTGATGGAGATATTCAGAGGAAAGGGTCCAAAAGTATATGCTGAGGAAATGGAATCTAAGAAGCTTATCGCTATCTTTGATTGAAAAGTGCAAGGCACTGACGTTTTCGGAAGAGGGAAGTAACGCGTCGTAGAAGAAACATCACTGTTCATTACATTTTTCTTTATCACACCTCGACATTATTCGCTCGTTTGAATTAATAAGATACGTCATCATTATTTGAGCTTTCAATTCGATCGATTATTAAAATTGCACATAAAATTGTCTTGTTCTATGTACAATTTTTTCACGCGTGGATTGAATAAGTTATCATCCATAAAATTACGAGAATGGTTATTATGAGTGCAACACTTTATATTTGTTATTATTTTCTCTATTTTGGCGAAAATTGGAAGTTTATCGTATGCATTAAGTAGATTTCGCTTTCTGCGTCCAGGCCATAGTGGGAAAAAAAACAATTTACCATCAAATGATTAAATTTAAAAGTCGTGCGGAGAAAAAGGAAAAAGGTAATTTGGGGTCTTTTCCATTCTCTCTTTTGTCTCCTCGACTCCAGCCCAGATGGTCACATGACCAGCCTTTTGGCATACTGGAGGACGTCATCTTGCTTGCCTCGAGCGCGAAGGCCACGATGATTTAAGGCCCACTCTCAGATTCTTGACCCTTTTCTTCCCCATAGAGAAGTGATGAATTATTAGTGACAAGTCGCGGGGCTTGTTCGATACACTAAAAAGATAAAATGTTGAAAACTTACAATTTTGAATGCATTTATTTCGCAAAAATAAACAATTTAAAAAATATCTTCTTAAAGTACGATAATTTATATCATCTAAGGTAGGAGATCGTCTTGCTACTTAATCTGATACCCACAAAATGACGTTAAATCAAGACAAGTGCAAAATGGCCATAAGAGGCAATTGAACGAATAAATGTACTATTTTTCTGATCATAATATGCCAATGAAAACCAATGAGTAATGTTGTGTAAGATTATTCACTTCAATGCGGGAGGACAGTATATTTATATATGCATATATACATGTATCTTGTTATTGGCATTTCATTTCATCCCAAACACTCTTGGGGCATTTCCACATACCAAGTGTCTCAACTTCGAGGTATCCCGACACACGGGACATCATTGCCACTAATATATAGGCGATGGCAATATAAAATAATACTTTCCATATGTAATCATATCATAGCAAAGTGAATGATAACATTATATTAAAATGATCCCAATTGTATCAACAACAAAATTAACATCCATTTCCAAGAATCGACATCTAGTACACGACATATTTTCATTGAAATCCTTTTTGAATGCAATTATCTTGCAATTTCAATGATTGCGTGCGTGAGTTATGATTATGACAAACTTAGCTCTTTTTATTTCTCATATAGCCAGTGATAACTTAATCAAATGTTAGTATTATTTATTGGAAAGTCAAGTTATAAAATCAATAAAACCAAACCACAACTTAACAATCGACGACTTGGTTCATGATTGGCAAGTCAACAAAAAAATCGACAATTTAATGGCATTTAGGAATTGACAACTTCAAAGCATGCAACTTGATTCAGAAATCAACAACTTTGAGAACGACATTTGAAAATCAACCTCTTGAAAATTTGCCAATTCGTGAACATTGATGAAGTGGTTAAGAGATCAATTTGACCAAAAAATTAGTGAGATGCTTATAGTCAATAAAGTCATCAAAGTCAATATAATAACTAGACTCGGTGAAAATGTCACAAAATCGACAGTTTGGTTAAAGATTGATAGCTAGTTAGAAATTAATGACTATCAATTACTAGGAATTCAATTAAAAATTGCTCAAACGATCAAAATTAGTAAAAGGAATGAGTTAATCAGCACTTAGTCAATCTTGTGAAATTTTAGTAAAAATTTCACATTTGCACTTCCTCACATAGTATACAAGCAAGTCTTTTGTGTGGTTGATCAAACACTTTCTACACATGACAATATTATAGATCCAACTCAAATAAATAAAATAACTCAACATGCTATTTATCAAAGCTTGATCTCAATAACATTCAAACTAAGTTGACAGACATCAACCAACCAAGTCAATAGCATTAAGTAGATCAAACTAATTTAGCCTTAAGGTTTCACTTACCTTGTCAACACTTGAAAAATTGAAAAAG
Organism: Eucalyptus virginea; assembly: GCA_014182375.1. Classification (NCBI taxonomy): domain Eukaryota; kingdom Viridiplantae; phylum Streptophyta; class Magnoliopsida; order Myrtales; family Myrtaceae; genus Eucalyptus; species Eucalyptus virginea. The sequence goes on along the minus strand of CM024519.1, from coordinate 34,780,218 downwards.
AAACCTTAATAACACGAGCATGAGACTTTCGATTTTACTCTAACTATTAGAAAGTGAAAAGCGAGAGAAGAGTTGAAAACTTGAAATATTTCGGAATGGAATTACATAGCCAAGGGAAATGTATTTCAAAGGCTACTTAATAGTTACCAAAAGACAAGAACAAATAGTCAAGGCTATAAGTAAGGATGACTTCTTGTTAAAATTACCAGGTGGAGAATAAGAGAGATTTGTATAAATTATAGAATGACAAATAACTTAATTGTATAATTGCAAAGTAGATATTTTGATAAGTTTTCAAGGCGACAAGTATATCGGTAGGTAAGGAAGGAAATCAAAGTCCGTTCCAAATATTGATAATATATAACAATATTTCAAATTCATTAAGACGTTCTGTAACGAGCAGCTGTGACGTCCTAGGGCGTCACGTACTAAGCGCAAGCGGAATTATAGTTATTATTATTATTATCTTCCTAATTAGTAATCTCCTTTAGATAACCCATAGTGTTTACCATTGAAGGTTAGCATGTATAACATGAATTATTTTAAAATCTCAAGTTTATATTATGAGGTTATCCTACAATGCACATAGACAAGATCATAAAAGGCTTCCTTTCATTTTATCATCATCGGGGCATACAAAATTATCGACCTAGACTCGTTCCATGTTCTTCACCTATATATTTACATCATATACAAAACAAAAGTAAGGCGCAACAAAAGCCAGGGATAAAGGGTGAGGGTGTCTACTCCACGGGTTCCCATACCAGCCCGCATCTAACAAAAAAAAAAAACAAAAGTCAGTCAACCTCTACACGATCCAAGGCGCCTAGGCGCCGTCCATCCCCGCTCCAGGTCCTCCTGCTCCAAAGGGTAAGGGTCCAAACATCTCCCCTTCATGGTTGATAAACCATGCAATGAACGTCATCGATATTAACTCAGCTCTACCGTCATCCATCCATAAAGTCGCCTCATACTTGGAGAAAATCATGTCAATGTCGGGACCATACACGTCATGAAGAGAAACATCAAGACGCACTACCACCCCGTATCGAGCTACTGGCGGCTATGAAGCACGGACACGTTCCGTGTCGTGTCCGACATGTGTCGGAGCGTGTCGGACACGTCGACACACTCGGACATGCTCGGACACGCGGTCAATGCGTGTCGAGTTTTCCGACACGTAGTCAACTTTTTTCGACACGTCTCGACACGCGTGTCGGATGGAAGCGAGGGCGAGGGAGGAGAGACAAGGCCGCGAGCAACGGTGAGCCCGCGACGGCGAGAAACCGCCAGAGAAAGAGTAGAGACTGATGTGCCAGAGAAAGAGTAGAGACCGAGGCAAGGGCGGCCGGAGAGACTGAGGCGAGTAGAGACCGAGGCAAGGGCGGCCGGAGAGACTGAGGCGAGGGCGGCCACAGTGATGCTGCGGGATCGGCGACGAGGCTGCAACTGCAAGTGAGGAAGGGCTGAAGGCGAGGCGGAGGACGAGGAGAAGGATCGAGAGGAAGAGGAGAGAAAGGGGATCGTATGGAGGTCGTCCGGCGAGGAGATGGAGATGGATCGAGAGGAAGACCGTGCGGCGAGGGGAAAAAAGTGAGGAGAGGAAGGGGTTGCGAGGTCGTGCGGCGAGGGGAAAAATGTGTTCCGGTAGCTAGGGTTTTGGAAACTCAATGGGGGTGAAGCGAGTCAGTGACAGCCTGTCACGTGGGTTGGGGAGGGGAAAAAGTGAAATAAATTTGGGGTGGGGGAAATAGTCTGACGTGGGAAGGTAGGGAAAAAAATTGAAATAAATTTAGGAGGGGGAATAGTCTCTCGTGGGGGAGGGAGGGAAAAATTGAAATAAATTTGGGAGTGGGGGAAACTTTGTTTTAATCGGAAAAAAAATAAATAAATAATTTTAAAAAATAAAAATACTGAATTTTAAATGATAATAAATTTTGATCATTGTAAAAAATCATAGATTTATTTAAATAAGTTGATTCTAATTTTCAAACATGGATACGTATTAATTATGAATATGTCTTTCGAATTTCCAATGAATTAATTTATTAATATTATTAGTGTAAATTCATTGTAGGCTCTTTTTTAATTAATGTGAATTTAAATCAAATTAATTAAAAATAAAAATATTTATTTAATATTTAACATGTCGGAACGTGTCGAAATTCTCTACTTTTTGAGAAATGACGTGTCGCGTGTTGTGTCGTGTCGTGTTGCGTGTCGCGTGTCGCGTGTCGGTGCTACATAGACTGGCGGTACATCCATACTATCAATCTAAAATGTAAGGTATGAGCAAACAACCTTGCCCAGTAAAGAATGATAAAACTCTAACTTAAACAATCCATAGCCATCAAAGTTACAAGTGAATCATCAAACAATTTAGGATGCTAAAGGAAGTATATCACAAGCATAAACAATTGGATATTGACACATTATGTATATGATCACCTTATGAGCATCCACTTCTAGGCTTACCTTTCTCAAGCTCAATCTCATATCAAGATGTAATGCAACAATAATAAATGAACTCACTTGCCAAATAGAATTATATTTAGTGTGCATAAAATCCACCCTCGAATCAGTCACAACCGGGACTCTACCGGCCTGATCGAGTCACTTCCGAAAAGTACGTTATCCAGACTTCCACAATACCTCTAATTGTGAGCATCTCACTCCGAGGCATCCCGGCATCACACAACCGAGGTCCTCCTTGATCACACACAAGAGCATCTCACTCCGAGGCATCTCAGTATCACACAACCGAGGCATCCTTGATCATACACAAGGGCATCTCACTCCGAGGCATGTTAGTATCTCTCTACTGAGGCATCCAAGACCACGCAGCAAGGGCATCCCAAACTTCCAAGGGCATCACCGGTATCTCGGTACCGATGGGTTCGTTCACTCTTTTAAGCACACGTTTCACACCACCACACCTTTGATTAATGCATTTATCGTATGCAAAAGAAAAGACTCTAAAGTATCTATCTAACTCTCATGAACCTAGCACACGTGCATGTCCAAATTATAAGATAAAACCCATTACATCATATGTCCCATTCCATGGCGAACATATATTTATCCCATAATTAAGCACTATGCACCGCACTCATAGCACACACATGATTCTATATGCACTTATATCTCAAATGATATATGAGACTTACTCTTATATGACTAACATCTATTATGAGGTTTATTAGGCTCTATGTACATCACGAAGACCTAATATAAAAGACACTTTGGGCGTGCATGTTTTCGTTTTTTTTCTGTTTAAGAACAGATTTTTTGTTTTTTTTGTTCTCGGGAACAAAAAAAGAACAGAAACGCGTTTGTTTGTGTTTTCGTTCAAAAACTGTTTTTTTGTTCCCGGAACAAAATTGGAACAAAAAAAAGAAACAAAAAAAACTTACTTCTCCGTTCCAGAAACACTTCTTGAAGGGCTAAAAAGAACAAAAATGAAAAGAACAAAGACGAAACACTTCTCCGGCGGCTCTTTCGTTCGTGCCCTACCTGAAACAAGCTCTCCCTTTTCCGGCGTCTCTCACAAGTTCACCACCGGCTGACTCTCCGGCGCCTCCCCACTCGGCTGACTCTCCGGTTGCGACAGTTGCTGCTCCTTCACCGGCTAAAGCTTCTGAATTGAGGTAAGTTTCTGCTGCTCCTCCTTCACCGTTCGACGAGGGCTTCGGCGAGAGCCACCCCTCGCAGATCTGGGCGACGGTTGCTCGAGGCTCGAGCGCGACGGCTCGCTCGAGCCGGCGCTTGCCCAGATCTGCGAGAGGCTCGCTCGAGCGAGCCCTCGTGCTCGAGCCCCAGCGAGCGTTGCTCGCCGGAGCCGCTCCGCCGAGCTCGAGCGAGCGTCGCTCCTTTGATCGCTCAAGTGAGCATCGCGAGCAGAGCAGCAACACTCTGCTCGCTCGAGCGACCTGGCTGTAAATTTCTTTTGTAATATGCTGAGTAACTTTGATCCAAAAGATCGCCCTACTGCTGAAGAGGTTGAGATCTTATCTGTCTTCATTTTATCTAATCATTTTAGTATGCTTGTTCTTTAGTTAGAGATACCTGATTGCCTATTATCTTCCCGTACTTTCCTTGGTGTTGTGTAGTCTGTACTAAAGAATATGACCTTTTTGTAGGCATTCGCAGATCCATAGTTCAAAGGACTAGCCAAAATTGAAAGGGAACCTTCATGCCAGCCCATTACAAAGATGGAATTCGAGTTTGAGAGACGAAGGGTTACCAAGGAGGATATACGAGCTAATTTTCCGAGAAATCCTTGAATATCACCCTCAACTTCTTAAGGACTACATGAATGGAACCGAGAGGACCAATTTTCTATATCCGAGGTCGGTACCACTTTTATTGGGTGTAGTCAATGCGTCTCTCGGTTCTCTTTATTGCTTGAAGAACATTGTCAATGCCCATAATGATTGCTATAACTTGATCGTCATTTGTTTCTTCGGTTGACTCACTTTGGTTGCTCCACCTTGATCTTTGCTTTTGTCTATGTTGTGTACAGCGCCGTCGATCAATTTAGGAAGCAAGGTGTGCACACTGGAGGAAAATGGTGGTAAAAGTGGTGCTTGACCCCTCTAGAAAGAAAGCACGTGTCTTTGCCAAGGTACATTTGGGTTTCATGCCCCCCCTTCTTTGTTTTGCTCGCATCAAATTGTATGTCTTGTGTTTGTATCTCGAGTTTTGAACCGTGACATTGCATGCCTTGCGCAATCACGGGTCTACCGTAGTACATTCGAATTCGGCCCGCCAAAGGAACAACAAAAAATAAACAGCTATAAAGATCAGCCAACTCGGGCCGAGGAAGTGAACCCATCCGGGAACTTCCAAGCAACCCAAAGACTTCCAATCGGTAGTTAACCTTCTTCCATGCACATTTGCTTTTACTAGTGAATGGGTGATTCTCGTGCTTGATATTGTCATTTTGCTCGGCCAAACCGGGAAGAGTCGTGGGCCCGGTTGTTCCATATGAGAACAGGCACATTGCGAAAGATGTGTATGATCCTCGAACGATGATCCGAGGTACCATCTTCCCCTTGCAGCCAATGCCTCCTGCATAATGCTACAATAAAGCGAGCATGGGAAAGCAAAAACAGCATGGGACCGAAGCCGAGAGAGAAGTGGCTGCTGCCCATGCCAAGCGATTCCACACTTTGTGGGATTGCAGCGAAGTTAGCGACAGACGTTGCCATAAACATAGACACGAACCCGTTCTTTATGACAAGGATAGGTGGGGGCAAAATGGAGAATGGCGAGGAGAGGGCTGCAATAGACGCAAACATTTTAACGGCAAAGACACAGTATGGCGGGATTGGTGCTGCAGTTGCCGCTGCTGCCAACGCGGCATCTCACCGGAAGGTCGGGTCTGTATAGTTTGGTATGACAAGAATGTATTGAAGAAATGGCGTTAGTGTAGTGTTAGCTTGTCTGAATACAGTGATGAAGTTGAACAATGAACTATATTGCTTCATTATTGTGATGTCATGTATGGAAGGGTTCATGTTGAGATGTATAAGATACTCTTCTTTTTGCTAGTTCTTATTATACGAACTTTACTTATAAAATTTTACCTTACCAAAAAAACTTTACTTATAAAATTTTCTTTTAAGTATGCACATATGACCATGTTGAAAATATTTTTCTTCACTCACCATGATCAAAATTAAATTGATGAGCATTTCATGAGAATGAGAATTCAATATCAAGTTTATATGTCATAAAAATAAAAAAAAAAAAAGTACTTGAAAAAAATTTGATACAAACTTTACTTACAAAATTTTCTACCAAGTATGCGATATGATCATGTTCAGAATGTTTGTCTTCACTCACCATAAACAAAATAAAATTAATGAGCATTTCATGAGAATGAGAATTCAATATCAAGTTTAAACTTTATTATAAAAAAAAGCATTTTTTGAAAAATTTAAAACATAAATTTTGTACAATTACCAAACGTGTTTATGTTCTTTTTCTATTCTAGGAACAAAAATTGAGTGCAGATTCCAAATGTGTTTCGTTCTTTTTTTATTTCAAGAACAGTTTTTTTTTTACACTTACCAAACGCGTTCTTTTGTTCAAAAACTGTTCCCGGAACAGAAACACTTTTTTTTTTTTAATTTCTGTTCCCTGAAACGATTTTGAACAGTAAACGTTACCAAACGCGCTTTCTCTTTATCTAATATATGTTCTCGGGTCCGGACAGTTTACTAGCTAATTGTACAGTTTCGGTTTCGGATACAAAAGGTATATCAATTCTTGTCGAAATATTACCAAATTTTAGTATGTTATATTTAAGACATAGACTAACAATTCCCATGAATAAACTTAAGTCTGATTCTCACTGTATTAAGAGTAACAGTCGCCATAATCTTTACTAGTACCCTGTACCGACGTCCAGATTTCGTATTTACAAAGAAAATTATTTCACCGATCAAATTTTATCGATTTAATCTCAAATTTCGACACGTCATTCCTTAAGATGTGTTCTACAATTTTCATTAAGAATTCGAAGTCAAATTCTAACTAGGTAAATACAGAAAATTCGCATAATCAGTAAAGGTCAAATACTGTTTCTCACAAAACAGTTTGCTGGTTTTACTAAGTACACTTCTATCTCTATGTTTTGATAGTCATATGGTTATAGCTACGTGTATAACTTGATCTTATAGATGTTCTATTATGTAGAATAGTTTCTTTCTTATTTCTATTAACATACATAAAGAAAACTAAACACAAACAGAAAACTTCATAACTGTTTTCACTTAGAACAGAATAGATACACAAATTTTCTCACTTATAACTCAACAAAACAACTTGTCTATCCACAAATCTCTTCTAAAATACTCCAATGCTTACTCACAGCAACTCAAAGCAACTTCAACATATCTTTCTCTAACAAATGAGCAATTCCACAGCTCGGCTCGAAGTGCCGTTGCATCCGTAAGCCACTTATCACGATTTCTACCAAAACAACACACTCGGCATCCATTTCATCACTTCGCTCAACAAAACAGCATACTCACACTTGGATTTTGAGACATGCAAGACTCAAGAGTGACATGCAATAGCTCCTACCTTCAATCTAACACTCATTAAGCTTAGATCAATCACAAAACAGCAACTACAAACTATATCCATCACTGTTTGGTTAGATCCTCAAGCTCCCTTGATGAAACAATGGATAACTTTCAATTTAGAGTTAGATCTTTCCTTACCTTGCTTTAGCTACTAAACAACACAGAGATGCTTCAAGATCAACACTCAAAATCTCACATGCAAGAAGAAGAAATCGCTGGTTTGCTTCTGGTTTTTCGCTGCTCAGCCGAGAGAAAAAGAAAGAAGAAGATGAAGATGGGTTGTTCGGTTTTATATGGAGAGAGAGAGAGAGAGAGAGAGAGAGAGAGAGAGAGTACGAAACTTAAGGAGGAAAATAGGCTACAAGCTAATCCCTAGGCTAGTGTAATGATTAGATTTGGCTAATGATTATGCTTCCTTGGAGTTGCCATCTTCGGTTCTATGGATTGAGAAAAACCGTGGGTGTTGATGAGAGAATCGAGAGAGAAAAAAGTGGCGTGGCTTTCATGCATGAAGATTTTCGCCATCTGTCGATCGTCGCTAATTAACAATTTATCGATATCATTCGTTAGTTCATTAGCTTCTAATATTTTCATCTAATTGCCTTTTGTTTCTACTTAATCCCAATTATACAAAGTCATAACATATATATAACATATCGACTAGTCAACGTTAGTCTATAAATAATTCATCACAAAAAGAATGCTAAAGTTATAAGTAATTTACTAATCAAATCACCTTAACTATAATCTATTAATCTTAACTGAAAATAAAATCACTCGGGCCTAATTATCCATTCCTGGCCCAACAGGATCAATCTACAACGATCCGGCTCACTAAACTTATAAATCTAATAATTCCGAACCTTGGCCCGCTTCAAGTCAATTCTAAGCCCAGCTTTCCCATTCGAATCTACAAGCCCGGTTCTAAAGTAATTGTGTGGCCCACTTATTCTCAAGCCCACACGTTCCTCAAAGTCCACTAGGTTCACTTTCCGGTCCGTTCTAGATAAATTTAAGTTCCTAATGATCTAATTACACTAACGAAGATCAATGAAATTTGGGATGTCACACGTTCAACGAAAGTAACCATACACCAGAAGAGTTCAACTCAATAAAAATCGAAACCGTCGCTTACTTGATAATAGGGGTGAGCAGCGGTCTAGGGTCGACCCTGGACCGACCCTGGACCGGCCCAACCCTGCCGGTCTTGATTCGGTTCCCAAGGGGACTGGGTCGGTCCTTAGTCCTGAAATTCTAGGACCAACACTGTGCAGGTTGGTCCTCGGTCCTAAGAGTTTTGAGTCGGTCCAACCCTGAACCAACCCTGTATATTATAGTATATTATTTATAATTCTTTTATATATTCAAATCTAAGTAAAATGTTTGTTATATTATATTATATTGAGATGTTCTATCAATAGCACTAATAGTAATTTCAATTTAAAACTTTTGTTGAGTATTAATGATGTGTCGTTTGTTTTGTTTTCGGGTGTTTAGAAGTTCAAGTGAATTAACAAGATGTGAAGTTATATATTCATGGTTTATATTAAGTATTTTAAACTTTTTATGGTTTAATTGTATTTCACTAATGAATTTCAGCTGCATTTTGCTTTTCAATTTGTGTCAAATGGTAGAAGTTTTTGAAGAGTAGAGTAGTACTGCAGTTGCTACGGTGATTTGCTAGTCAAGTGGTGTGAAGCTCATTTTTTGGTTGAGTGGACTCTACATGATCAAATGCAGGACAACGTTTTTGCATATGGTTTTATGAATATTAAAGATAGATGATTACAAGAACTTTCAATCTTGTCCCATATCTCGATGAGCGGTTAGCAGGTACGAAATTTCTATTATTGTGTCATCTTAAATTTGCTAAATATGTGTTAGTATTTATAGTTTAGTTGCACAATGCCGCATTGTCGATGGATGTGTAATTTGAATTTGTAGGTTTGCTATTTTAGGGAGTATAAAAAATAAGACGAAAAAAATTATCGATCGGTCTTGGGTTGACCTTGGAACCGGACCGAACCCATTGGGTGGGTCCGGTCCTTGGTCCTAGGCTCAACAGGGTCGGTCCTCGGTCCTAAAAATTGAGGACCGACACTGTACGGGTTGGTCCTAGGGTTAGGGGGTGGTCCGGACCAACTCGGACCATGCTCACCCCTACTTGATAATAATCAAGGAACATAGTCTCCGTTAACAATTAATGTAGCAAAACACTTTTGTCACCACTCTAAGTAATCAACCTAATATATATATAAAGTTAACCCTAAATGAATCGCTTTCTAAAAATTACACACGCTAAATATATAATTCACATATTCCTCTACTACAATGTTAATAATCAAACTAGAATTCCCACTTGTGATGTTTATCGTATTAATTTTCTAAACATTATTAATTGACGTAGAAATTTTTAAGTGTCATAGTACGTACTTATAAAAATAAGTTAGTATTAGCATGAAATTTATGTAAATAGTTGAAGGAAATTAAAGAGGATTGGAAAAGAAATTTCCTTTAACCAACTTAAACTAGACCTGTTTAGCATGAGATAAACGTCAACATATTTGAGCATTAAAAGCCTCATATTAATGTTCACAAAATTAGTAGGCAACTGCCCAGAACTCAAATTAATGTTCACAAAATTGAGATGTAGTCCTCAATTTTGCATGAGAGGTGGATTCGTTTGTCATAATCATATAATTCATATTACATATTATTTCTTTATATTTGACAACAAAGTCTTGTTGACTGAGTGCTCTTATGTGCATATTTCAAATTAGAGGTCAAAGGATTTACTACTCCCATTTGTAATACTATTCTTAATTTTAATAAGATACATAAGAACTAGAAACAAAATTATATGATGAGGGGTTTTAAGGTTTCATACCCGAGAACTAGCTTGGTTTTTCTTGAAATCGGCTTGAATCGGACCGACCAAGCCTACTCAAGGTAGTCTCCTTTCTATCAACAACAAAATCAACATCCATTTCCAAGAATTAACATCCGGTACATGACATCTTTTCATTGAAATCCTTTCTAAAATGTAATTACCTTGCCATTTCAATGATTGTGTGTGTAGGTTATGATTACGACAAACTTACCTCTTTTTATTTCTTATGTAGCCAGTGATAACTTAATCAAGCGTTAGTATTATTTATTGGAAAGTCAAGTTATAAAATCAATAAAACCAATCATAACTAAACAATCGACGACTTGGTTCATGATCAGCAAGTCAACTAAAAAATCGACAACTTAAGACGACTTGGTTCATGATTAGCAAGTCAACTAAAAAATTGACAATTTAATGGGCATTTAGGAATCGACAACTTCAAAGCATGCAACTTGATTCAGAAATCGACAACTTTGAGAACGACATTTGAAAATCAACCTCTCGAAAATTTGCCAATTCGTGAACATTGATAAAGTGGTTAAGAGATCGATTTGACCAAAAAATTAGTGAGACGCTTAAAGTCAATGAAGTCATCAAAGTCAATATAACAACTAGACTCGGTGAAAATGTCACAAAATCGACAGTTTGGTTAAAGATTGATAACTAGTTAGAAATTAATGACTATCAATTACTAGGAATTCAATTAAAAATTGCTCAAATGACCAAAATCAGTAAAAGGAATGAGTTAGGGCGCGTTTGTTTGTGTTTGTTCAAAAAGTGTTAGGGAACAAAAATAGAAAAAACTATTTACATTGGGGAACATTTTTGACAGAAAAAGACGCGTTTGGTAAACTTGTTCGGAATAAAAAATAATAGAAACACGTTTGGTAAATTTATATTCTTTTTTTGTTTCTTTTAATTTTTTAATATTTTTATTTTATTTTTCTTTTTTTCCTTTCTTTTTTCTTTTTTTTTTTTTCTTCGAGGCGCCGACCGGCCGACGGGGCCGGTAGCCTCGCCCGGCCACGGCGAGGCTCGCCGGCCCCCGCCGAGGCTCGGCCTCGCCTTGGCCGGGCGAGCTTGGCCTCGCCCGGATCCCACGAGGCCAAGCGTCGCCGGGCCAAGCGTCGCCGGCCCCTAGCGAGGCTCGGCCTCACCTTGGCTAGGCGAGCTCGAGCTCGCCCGGATCCGGCGGCCGAGCCTCGCTAGGGGCTGGCGACGCTCCGGCAAGGTCGCCGACCCTCGACGGCCGGTCACCAATCATGGTCGAGGCCGGCGATCGGCCAAAGAAAAAGAAAAGAAAAGAAGAAGAAAAGAGAAGAGAGAAAAAATGTTCTTCAAAAGTGTTTTAACAAAAAAATAACTTTTTTTTTGTTTTTCATTTCGTTCCAATTTTGTTGGGAACAAAAAAACAGATTTTGAACAAAAACGCAAACAAACGCGTTTATGTTCTTTTTTTTTGTTCCCGGGAACAAAAAAAACAGAAAATTTGTTCATGAACAAAAAAAAAAAAAAAAAATGCACGCCCTTAATCAACACTTAGTCAATCTTGTGAAATTCTAGTCCAAATTTCACGTTTATACTTCCTCACATGGTATACAAGCAAGCCTTTTGTGAGATCGATCAAGCACTTTTTACGCATGAGAATATCATAGATCCAACTCAAATAAACAAAATAACTCAACATGCTATTTATCAAAGTTTGATCACAATAACATTCAAACTAAGTTAACATACATCAACCAACCAAGTCAATAGCACTAAGTAGATGAAACTAATTTATTCTTAGGTTTCACTTACCTTGTCAACACTCGAAAAATTGAGAAAAAAACCTTAATAACATGAATATGAGACTTTTGATTTTACTCTAAATATTAGAAAGTGAAAAGTGAGAGAAGAGTTGAAAACTTGAAATATTTCGGAATGGAATTACGTAACCAAGGGAAATGTATTTCAAAGGCTACTTAATAGTTATCAAGAAACGAAGAACAAATAATCAAGGCTATAAGTAAGGATGACTTGTTAAAATTACTAGGTGGAGAATAAGAGAGATTTGTATAAATTAAAGAATGACAAATGACTTAATTGTATCATTGCAAAAAAGATATTTTGATAAATTTCCAAGTCAACACGTATATCAATAAGTAAGTGAGGAAATCAATGTCCGTTCCAAATACTGATAATACATAACAATATTTCGAATTCATTAAGACATTCAATGAAAGTAACCATACACCAGGAGAATTCAACTCAATAAAAATCCAAACCGTTGCTTACTCAATGATAATCTCGGAACATAGTCTCCATTAACAATTAATATAGCAAAACACCTGTCACAACTCTAAGTAATCGACCTAAGAGCACATATATATATATATATATATATTAATTTAACCCTAAATGAATCGCTTTCTAAAAACTACACACACTAAATATATAATTCACACATTCCTCTACTACAACGTTAATAATCAAACTAGAATTCCCACTTGTGATGTTTATCGTATTACTTTCCTAAACATTATTTATTGACGTAGAAATTTTTGAATGCCATAGTATGTACCTGTGAAAATAAGTTATTATTAGCATGAAATTTATGTAAATAGTTTGGGGGAAATTAAAGAGGGTTGGAAAGGAAATTTCCTTTAACCAACTTAAACTAGACCTGCTTAGCATGGGACAAACGTCCACATATTGGAGCATTAAAAGCCTCATTTATTATGATAGAGAATGGATGAGCAAGCCGCGAGTATCAATAGACAAATGCTTAGAACTCAAACTAATGTTCACATAATCAAGATGTGGTCCTCAATTTCGCTCGAGAAGTGGATTTATTGTGTCACAATAATATAATTCATATTACATATTATTTCTTTATATTTGATGACAAAGTCTTGTTGACTGAGAGGTCTTATGCGCATATTTCCAATTGAGGTCACGGGATTTACTACTTCTATTTGCAACTTACTAATCTTAATTTTAATAAGGTGCATAAGAACTAAAAACGAAATTATATGATGAGGGGTTTTAAGGTTTCAGACCCGAGAACCAGCTTAGTTCTTCTTGAAACTAGCTTGGAAACGGACCGACTAGGTCGGATCAAGGTGGTCTCCCCTGTATCAACAACAAAATCAACGTCCATTTCCAAGAATCGACATTTGGTACACGACATCTTTATATTGAAATCCTTTCTGAATCTTGCCATTTCAATGATTGCGTGTGTTGGTTATGATTATAACAAACTTACCTTTTTTATTTCTCATGTAGCTAGTGATAAACTTAATCAAATGTTAGTATTATTTATCGGACAATCAAGTTATAAAATTAATAAAAACCGAACCAAAACTTAACAATCGACGACTTGGTTCATGATCGGCAAGTTAACTAAAAAATTGACAACTTAATGGTCGATCAAACATTTATAAAATTAGTAAAAGGAATTCATTCTTGTGAAATTCTAGTCAAAATTTCACGTTTACACTTCCTCACATAGTATAAAAGCAAGCCTTTTGTAAGGTCGATCAAACATTTTCTACGCATGACAATATTATAGATTCAACTCAAATAAACAAAATAACTCAATATGCTATTTATCAAAGTTTGATCTCAATAACATTCAAACTAAGTTAACAAACATCAACCAACCAAATCAATAGCATTAAGTAGATCAAACTAATTTAGTCTTAATAATTACCAAAAAACAAGAACAAATAATCAAGGCTATAAGTAAGGATGACTTGTTGTTAAAATTACTAGGTGGAGAATGAGAGAGATTTGTATAAATTAAAGAATGACAAATGACTTAATTGTATCATTGCAAAGTCGATATTTTGATAAATTTCCAAGACAACAAGTATATCAGTAGGTAAGCGAGAAAATTAATGTCCTTTCCAAATACTGATAATACATAACAATATTTTGAATTCATTAAGACGTTCAACGAAAGTAACCATATACCAGGAGAATTCAACTCAATTAAAATCCAAACTGTCACTTACTCGATGATAATCTCAGAACATAGTCTCCATTAACAATTAATGTAGCAATACACTTTCGTCACCACTCTAAGTAATCGACCTAACAGCATATACGTGTGTTTGTATATATATATATATATATATATATATATATATATATATATATATATATATATATATATATATTAATTTAATCATAAATGAATCACTTTCTAAAAATTACGGACACTAAATATATAATTCACACATTCCTCGAATACAACGTTAATAATCCAACTAGAATTCTCACTTGTGATAATTATTATATTAATTGCCTAAACATTATACATTGATGTAGAAATTTCTGAATGTTATAGTACGTACCTGTGAAAATAAGTTAGTATTAGCATGAAATTTATGGAAATAGTTTGAGGGAAATTATAGTGGATTGGAAAAGAAATTTCCTTTAACCGACTTAAACTAGACCTACTTAGCGTGGGACAAACGTCCACATATTGGAACATTAAAAGCATCATTTATTATGGTGAAGAGTGGATGAGCAAGCTACTGGCAACTGCTTAGAACTCAAACTAATATTCACAAAATTGAGATGTGGTCCTCAATTTTGCTCGAGAAGTAGATTTGTTTTGTCACAATCATATAATTCATATTATATATTATTTCTTTATATTCAATGACAAAGTCTTGTCAATTGAATGGTCTTATGCTCATATTCAAATTGTAGGTTACGGGATTTACTACTCCCTTTTGCATCTTAGTATTTTTTTTAATTTTAAAAAGGTACGTAAGAACTGAAAACAAAATTTTATGATGAGGGGTTTTAAGGTTTCAGATCCGAGAACCAGCTTGGTTCTTCTTGAAATCGGCTTCGAATCGAATTGACTAGGCCGGCTCAAGGTGGTTTCCAAATTGATCAAGACATGTTGTATGCCCTTCATAATTAAATTGGAGATCTACTCTCGAATATTACCTTTTGAGCTCATTTTCAGATTGTTAGGCTCGAATGGAGGCTAACCAAGTTGTTAGGAATTCAACTTTGGACATTCCAAACCCCTTTAAGTCGACTTGTGAACTAACAGTGGGCCAACAAACTTCTAAGTCATCAGCTAGAACGCTCCCTTTCACACCGTGAACGAGGTCGACCGATGTTTTCGCTAACACACTGATCCTTCGCAGGGCCGCGCGCTCACCCCAGCCCCATGCACAGGTTTGGCGGAGATTGGATTAATTACACCATCGCTTAGTACTGCACAATGCGAACACAAGAACATTGTTGACCTCGTGAGCGAGCTACTGTTCGTCCAGCGCCAAAGTCGCTAAGGACGGGTCGATTGATCAATCAATGACATCACGAGTGTGGATCAATGCCTAAGGCTAAGGCTACTCTAGCTATGCGTGTTCATACAACTGATGAAGCAGAAATCGCGACCTCGAGTTCGCACCGTGAGGTCAATCCCGGGGACTAAAGGGGGGCCACGAGGTGGACCGCTATGTGAATTGATTTCGGAATTCAATAAGATACCGAACTTTGTTCGAATTGGCCGTCCTATCAGGCGAAAGAATTGTCAAAACACCATTCTTCCATGCACGCATTCTTATAAAGTTAGTTTCCACGAATCTGCCGAAATCATCTCTTGCGATATATTGAACGTTTTTATCACGCAATCGGGCTGGGCTTTTCTTATCGTCAACGTTTCATGCGCAAGAAGACGAATATACCCCGAGTTGAATTTGAGAAACCGTCGAGGTTTCGCTCGGAAATAGGTTTAGAGAATATTTCGAGAGTCCTGCTCTTTCCTTTTTCGGCCACGCCAAACTTCTAATGTTTGACGAGGAAATTTCGGGCTCTTATGAAAGTAGTGCCCTTAATCGGTATGACGTTCGCATGAGTCACGTGGGCTGCGTCGCTTTTCCGGATGATCAAAATGTGCATGAACACTTATGAGAATCTACGTGTAGATAACTAATTTTTGAGTACGTGTTATTTTTGCGCCTTTTTTCTTTTATGCGGCAAGACATTTAATGAGAATATACATATAGATAACTAAATCTCAAGTACATGTTACTTTCGTGCCTTTTTTTCTTTTGTGCAGCACAAAAAAATAGAACACTTTTGATCGATATTGACATTTGAAAAAAATGCGTATGTAAACATGAACATTCAAATTGTGGAATGCATAAATCATAAAAACTTTGCAAAAAGAAATAATAGCATGACAATAATAGAAATGCCTCCTTATCCAAAATTACAAATGATTATTATCTTGTGAGTACTTATCATGATTATCTTTGGATTTGTTTATTTCAAATCCAATTTAAGTATAAAATACTCTTTTCACTTCCCATCAAAATTTGAAATATTAGATAAATGCGAAAAAATAATTACGAACAAAAAGTAAATACGTGTGTCACCCGGAATCACCATCTCATATAGAAAAAAGTTTGAAAAGTTTAGAGTTAAAAAAGGAAAATAAATCACCGAAAACGTGAATATAACTATTTAATGGTTGTTTTCCTCGGCCTTGGCCCTTGACTGGAGGCGTGACTTGTGTCCGTCCAGGTTGACAACGTGAAACGCACGTCGCAGGCGTGGGAGACCCGACACCAAATCGAATCGAAAGGCTCGGTCGTGCTGACCCACAAATATTCCCATTTATTCCCCCCCTCGAAAATGAATAAAAAGGAGAGGAAAATCATAGACATAAAATAAATAAAAAAAGGAAATATTCCGATTTTCCAAACCGTTCTGCCTAACTCGGCTTGACGGTCCACGTCCACGCGCTTGCTGCTCTCCATATATTTATATAAGCTCGAAAAAAGGAAAAATGACTCCATCGCCTCTCCCATCTTTCGTTTGAACTCCAGTTCAATTGAATTCCATCCTCTCTCTCTCCTTCGAACGCGCTCGCCATGAAGAGCCGAGGCGGCGGCGGCAACAGAATCTCCACCAAGTGGATTCCGATCTTCTGCATCTCCTTCTTCCTCCTCGGCATCCTCCTCTCCAACAGGTCCGTCTGTCTCTACTTTCTCGATCCCCCACCCCCCCGCGGGGTCCGTCCGATCGCGATCTCATCGGTGATCTCGGTAGTGGCTTGCTGCGATGTTTGTTGTTCGAGGAGCTCGATTCGAGCGCGATCGGGTTTTGGAGCGAGCGGGGTTTCGGTCGGGGTTAGCGGCTTTTTTTGATTCGGGAATTGTGGTCGCAGGATGTGGTCTCCGCCCGAGTCGAGTGGCCAGTTCGTGTCGCGGTCGCGGCGGGAGCAGGAGCTGAGGATGGTGTCGGAGGATTGCGACTCGAAGAAGGTGAGGGGGATTTTGCTGCTGGAACGATTCGGTGGTGGTGGTGGACTGTGTGTCTGGGCGCGTGGATTTTGAGTTGGAGCTAGTTTAGCTCGAGCTGGCGTTGATGTCGAGGTTTTTACTTTTTTTCTCTCTTTGCGTGCCAGAAGCCTGAGGATGATAAGAATGTGCTGCAGGAAGTGCACAAAACTCATGAAGCTATCCAGTGAGTGTCATGGCCGAGGCTTTAGTTGTCGAAGGCTCGATTTTGAGATTTTGTTTCTTAAGTCGTTTGCTTCTTTTGAATTTTTGTGGAGGCTGGATAGATCTCTGGACAAGTCGATCGAGTCACTTCAGATGGAGCTAGCTGCTTCTAGGAGTGCGATGGAATTGGGGAATGGATCGGGCGATCAGAAGGCCAGGAAGAAAATGTTCATGGTCATGGGAATTAATACGGCATTCAGTAGTAGGAAGCGGCGGGATTCTGTCAGGGAGACTTGGATGCCTCAAGGTATTAGAATTCTTGTAGAACTTGCTTTCAGGTTGGCTGATGTTACCTCCTCGGATGTTTTTTGTTATCTAATGATTCGAATGTGGTCGCCATTGATTAGGAGAGAAGCTTCTTCAGTTGGAGCGTGAGAAAGGGATTGTTGTGCGGTTCATGATTGGACATAGGTCAGTTATTCCCCTCTCCATTAGCGTAGTGCTTAGTGTTATACGATGTGGAATGCTGTGAGTAAATACTAGACAATTTTCGCAGGATGGAATACAAGAGCAGAGTTTTGTGCAATGAGTTCCTTCGTTCACAAATGCTTTACTAAAGCCATGAGTGCCAATATAGTAATTCAGGATATCTTGAATCCCCATAATCAACATAACGTAACTTTCAAAACTAAGAGTAACATCCTTTGGTCTTCCATAGTGCTTATTTTGAACTTACCATGACGCAATGTCCTGAACAATGATAAGATTTTTTTTTTTTTTTTATTTTATTTTTTATATTTGTAATGATCCATTACCTCTTCGGTGATGAATGCATATAAGACCTTCACAAAATACTCTCTTGATTGTGTTCTGCCTACAATTGGCAAAAGCCGTAAATGAAATTTCTTTGATGATGGACAAGCATTGGTCAATCATTCTCTTTCTAAAGCTCTCTTTTATTAGACGAATGAGCTCGTTTTAGAAATTTTAATTTGTTTATGCATGGGAAATTCGAAGCTACAGAGTTAAAAAGGGGAAAGGTCTCTGGGCAAGGACCTGCGAGAACAGTCAGTGTTTGTTATGCATAACTTATTTATTTCTTGCCACTATGCATGGGATTGGAAAAAAATCATATGCACAAGAATGACATTGGGAATTTGCTCATCAGCTTCTTTTAGATATTAAATTAGTAAGTTTTTATTTTTTTTACCTTTTGTTTTCACGACCTTTGATGGAAAAATTCCAGCTAGATTGGGTGAAATAGATAGGTGATGCATATGTCAGGCTTGTGGTTTAAAATGGAAGGTATAGGAGAATCCTTTTGAACCTTTAATTGACATTCATTAAGTTACACTTTGTACTCATTTTGGAGTAATTTTGGCATTGCAGAAGCTCTGATTCCCGGAAGTTCCATTGCTGTGTAATTAAATGTAGAGTAGCTTATAATCAGCAGTATTTGCAATCCTGAATGTAGTTTCCATTTAACTGAGCAATGACTTCATTGGATTTCTAAATCTGACTATGATCGCTTTATGGATCCAGTGCAACATCAAATAGCATTTTAGATCGAGCAATTGACTCAGAAGATGCTCAGCACAAAGACTTCCTAAGGCTGGTAAGATAGCCACAGTTTTGCAGCCGGAACTCTGATAACGTGTTTGTAAAATTGGTCTTCTATAATACAATCTTTCTTCCTGTAGGAACATGTAGAAGGATATCATGAATTATCTGCAAAAACAAAAACCTTCTTTTCTACTGCTGTTGCTATGTGGGATGCTGATTTTTATATCAAGGTGGATGATGATGTCCACGTTAATTTGGGTATAAGCTACTCCAATTCGTTTCATTGCTTATCATTTTTCACTTAACTCCTGTCATTATTGTTCAAACTCTATTTAACGCATGCTCACTTCCTAGGCATGCTGGCGACAACCCTTGCCCGCCATCGTTCAAAGCCGAGGGTTTATATTGGCTGCATGAAATCTGGACCTGTGCTGTCTTCAAAGTACTTCTTAGATCTTTTAGCTTGAGAAGTATCAGTGTCATGCCGGCATTTGCTTTCCTATTTACGCTTCTTTCTGTTTTATAGAAATGTCAAGTATCATGAACCGGAGTACTGGAAATTTGGAGAGGAGGGTAATAAGTATTTCCGCCATGCAACAGGACAGATCTATGCCCTCTCAAGGGATCTGGCTACCTACATCTCAATTAACCAGTAAGGAGCGCAATTAAATCCGGGTTTTGACTGATTGCTACTTATGCAATATCCTTTTTAATCTTCAGAAGACACCACTTGTTTTCAGATTGTCTAATAGATTTTCACTCTTTTGTAACTAAAATGATATTGCCATTTTATATATTGATGTAAATGTAAAACTCTTCTATATGCTCAACCTCTTGATCAGCGTGCGGATAGATTGATTAAGAAGTTGTCTATTAATTCCTCTCAACAAAAGAGCCCAAATATAAGAAATCATTCTTTCATGGGACATTATCATTAAATTTCTTAACCACTATTCAGAAGATTTACGTAATCAGAAAAATGCGGATTATGTGTGCAGAAGGACCCTTTCTTCACATCATTATTTCATTGAAAATTTATGACTGATCTTGATTATGAATTAAATTTCTGTATTGACTTTTCCGCCCTGTTTTCATACCAGAATAGAACATCGCATTTGTTGGAAGCTTTAGTCTTGGTATTGAATTAATCTGATTTTATCTAATTATGATCGAGATTGATTCCTTGAGGTCCTGAGTGCATGTGGTGGATTGGGCATTTCAGAAGATTGTGAAATAAATAGTTGGTTTGGATTGTAATTGCAGGCCCATATTGCACAAGTATGCCAATGAAGATGTGTCGCTTGGATCATGGTTCATCGGTCTTGAAGTTGAGCACATCGATGATCGCAACATGTGTTGTGGGACTCCACCAGGTAAATTTATGTATCTCACAGAAAGGCACATACTTATGACCTCTAGATGATATCATCACTGCTAATGTAATCATGTGGCTGGAAGTTCGCAATAGTTTTTAGCCATCTGCAATTTGCAGGCTACAAATCTCAATCTTTACTATGTTTGAATTTGGAGTTGGAGATGGGAAACATGCCCTGGGGTTTGATGCATGATGGAATGCCAAAGTTTTAGGGTTCTCATAATTTCTTTTTTGTTAACATAAAGCTTCTGCTGCATCAGATTGTGAATGGAAGGCACAGGCTGGTAATGTGTGCATTGCTTCATTCGACTGGAGTTGTAGTGGTATTTGCAAGTCGGTGGAGAAGATTAAAGATGTCCACAGAAGGTGCGGCGAAGGGGATGGAGCTGTCTGGGATGCTTTAATTTGACGTAAAGTTGTAGTGGTGGATGTTATGTTGGGTAAAAAGTGCGTAAACAATCGTAACACGGCGTGCGCTGAAGTAATGGAGGCACTTTTGCAAGTTAATCGAGCACACAACTCATGGAGAAGAGATTTACTTGCCAGGTTCCACATATTTTGTGTGCATGTGTGGTTCGAAGGAGGCGGTTGCAGCTGCTATCAAGTTGGAAAATGTCGACGCAGTGCTTGTTTGCTGCATGTTCATGGACTAGGAAAATTCGGCTGGGAACACTTTGCAATCCCACTTAGATTTTGGGGTGATATGTAGCTACTTTTAGACGAAATTATTTCTTTATTTTTCACACTTTAGTGGGGCATAAGTTAGGCTTTAGGATTTTATACACTGGGGTCTCATGTTTTTTTGACCCCTTGGCAGAATTTCGGGAACTGATTCTGTTTTGTTCAAAAGGAAGTCAAGTGAATTGCTGTGCATCATGTGTCAGTTTTTTCTTCTTCTTTTTTTCCAGCTGAATTGGAAATATCAAGAATTTCCTTGCATTTTTTTTCCCTGCTGGACTCTGTTTGCATGCACTGGAAGTTTGTCATAATTAATCGTGAAATTCCCAGTATTGCAGCTGAAGTGAGCTGCCAATCCTGATGGGAACACTTCAATAGCAAAAGATGAGGACCACAAAACATTTTCAACAAATGAAATGTATTTGCAGTTTTTAAGTGAAGGAGCCTGCTTAACCTTCCCCAGAGCCCGCACCGGCGGGGCAAAATGTCTTTCTCTGTATAAAACATAAAAGGAATAAGAAAGAATCTTAATTTTAAAAGAAGCCAAACACATAGTATTTAATTGAGTCAAATCCAATTACCATTCATGATTTTGGTTAGATTCGGTGTCCGATTACTATTGGACTAACCTAATCTAGATTGTTTAATTGAGTCCGATCCAATTACCATTCATGATTTTTGTTAGATTCAATCTCTGATTACTGTACAGATAGAGAGTTATAGAATCTAATTGCATAACTCATATAAATTATAAAAGACCAAAAATAAAAAATATCTCCAAAATATATATATATATTGGAGATATCCTAATCTATAAATATCGGATTTTGCCCCGACTCTGACTTTGCGTTCTTGGAGAGGAGGGAAGGGAAGGAAAGGGAAGAAGGGAGGCGTGAGCGTGAAGTCAGTGATAATATATTTTGTGAGAAGGAGAGAACAGAAATTTTTAAAATTGGAGATAATTTTCTCTAGCTTTTCTTTCCTTTGAGGTCTTCCAAAGAGAGCAACTAAAATTAAGAAGAACGACAGGTATCTTTTACGTAAATCACTCCGCAAATTGTTGAAAAAGAAAAAAAAAACTATAATCGGTCTGCCTTCTGTGTCGCTGTTTCTGTCGTCCCCTTATAAGATGCTCCAAAAACATTAAAAAAAAAAAAAAAAAAAAAAAAACAACGAAAAGAGAAAAACTATATTTCAGTTCAGCCATAGTCCTGCCTGCACAGCACACGCGACACAACCACCACCACCTTCCTTCCTTCCTTCCCAGCTTCCTCTGCATCTCCGCCTTTCCCTCTCTCTCTCTCTCTCTCTTCTTCGATGGAAGCTGGCGAGTGCAATCGCGTCGCGGCTGCGTAGATAGAGGAGCGGAGAAAGCGATCGCGACTGTCGTCGGGGCGCGCGGAGACGCAGGTCAAGCGGGAGCTCGCGTCGCGCTGGGGGTTCGGCCGGCCGGGCGGGCGGGCAATGGAGAACGCCGACGTCGTCCTGGGGCTGCACGATTTCCTGGAGCGAATGCGCCAGCCCACCGCCTCCGACATCGTCAAGTCCATCAAGAGGTGCGCGGCGCTCGTGCGTGCGTCCGTTTTCTCGATTCGCCTTAGTTTTCTGCGGCCTCTCGATGTGGGGTGGGGGCCCCGATTCCATCGGCTGTTTCCGTGGGAGTCAACGGTGGGGGAGGGGGGGTAGAGCCTTGATGTTCGGCTGCTCTTTGCTTGGTTTTTTAGCAGTTTCCCGTGCTTCTGGAAACGAAAAACTAATTTGAATTTGAGGCCGAAAGGGGAGTGCTCTATGCGATTGGTCTACTGGAGGGGTCTCATTGTTGAGAGCGGAGAGTTGTGAATAATTTTTTTTCTTTTTTGGATCGAGCTACTTTGGAGGGTAAACAAGGATCGACTTCGTAGCCATAAAGTTTGGAAATTTGGAAGCAATCGAAAGTTTTGTTGAAAAAAAGTGCTGATGCTGGGGCATGATCAGGACCTTTGCTCAATCAAAGTCCACTGTTCAAGTCAGGGACAATGAAGAATTATGTAGCTTTGATTATGAACTTTCCCCCTTTTTCTAGAGTCGCAAAAATAGAAGACCGTAGATCATATGTGGATAACCTTGTTTTCTATACTTATGTTTGGCATTAATATGCGAAGGTTTTTTTACCTCTGACCTACGTGCGTTTCTTTTTGGCAGTTTCATTGTCTCGTTTACAAACAATGCTCCAGATCCGGAAAGGGATAGCATCATTGTACAAGAATTTCTCAACAATATGGAAGGAGTATTCAGGAATCATCCATTGTGGGCGGGTTGCTCAGAGGAGGAACTGGAGAGTGCTGGTGAAGTGAGTCACTATCACCACAATTTTTCCCCAGAGGATTGCTTTTTAACTTTGTTTCCTGTATACTTATTATACACGAAGGCATGGATACGTGAGATCATTAAAGTTGCCTCACAGACAAAGCGCTCCACTTTGCCATCGTTTATAGTATTCTAGATTGTTTCTACTATAGACATGTTCCAAATCTCAAATAGATTCCTAGGACCATGTCTTTAAGGTGGAGAGGGAAGGCTGTTCAGGGCTGGGCAATTGGCATTAGAGTATCCATGCAAATTCTAGATTGTAGGGGGACAAAGGCTAATTTCGCCATGAATGACAATATTCGACAAGTAAAGATATACCCGAAAAGTGGCTTCTTGCTCCAACACCCAAATTCTGATTGTGCTACGAGCGAAGGGAAAGAAGCCCAAAGGGGAAATGGGATAAAGCATGTAGAAAATGGCTGCAGTTCAGCAGAATTGATAGGTTAATATCTGGTGAAGGGTAACTGATACTATAAAAATCATACATTTGCAGCTGATATGATAATATCCCATGGTTTGATAGAAAGGACCCACTTAAGTGATTTATATGGTTTGGACATGATTCTTTGATGAGATAAGTAGAGTCTGTGAAGTTTATGATGCTTCTAGAAATGAGAGAAGTATAATAGGCAAATAGAAGCACTGTACATGTTTGTGGAATTCCGCAACTGTGACATCTGTCCTCCCCATCTTTTTGTCCCATGGACTTCTAGAAGAGTTAAACTCTATTTGCTGAATTAGCTGGGAGCTTACCTTCATAAAAATGGTAAACTTTTCTTGAACAGCCTGTTGCTTTGGGTGGATGCGAATGCATTATCCTTAGAATGGAGTAGATTTTCTTTATCAGGAATTAAATGAACTGGTTATGTTGATTTTACTCTCTTTTTCCCTTATTTATTTTGGCTGCAAATATGCAGCTTAAGGTTCAAGCCTTTTGCAGCGAGGCTTGGAAGTGGTGGAAATAATATTTCTACTTGGAACTGAAATGTAGTAGTTCATGCTGAGAATTCTCGATCATGATATTATTCTAGTTCATTATTCAATCGGCAGTTGATGAATCCTGACAAGTTTCATCCTGTTTCTCTGGCTTGTTTTCTGTACAGGGATTGGAGAAGTATGTAATGACAAAATTGTTTTCCCGTGTGTTTGCATCACATCCAGATGATGTTAAACTTGATGAGGACCTTTCTGAGAAGATGGCTCTGGTTCAACAGTTCATTCGGCCAGAAAATCTGGACATCACACCGACTTTTCAGAATGAAACATCATGGCTGGTGGGTGTCCACATGCACTTTCTTAAACAGTTTCGTTAAGAGAATTCTGGATTATTTCCTTAAGTTAGACTTTAGACGGTCAGCCCTTTGGACTGCATTGACAGTATATGACAATACTGGCTACTCTTCCTTTGGTACTGATAATGCATTTTGTTAGATCTGGTTTTGAATGGGTTAGCTGCTGACATTATCTTCTAAGGATCTTTTAGTCTGACTAATTTTCTACTTTGGTCTTGACAGCTTGCTCAGAAAGAACTACAGAAGATCAACATGTGCAAGGCACCAAGAGACAAGCTAGTGTGCATCCTCAATTGTTGCAAAGTTATTAATAACCTGTTAATTAATGCTTCCATTGCTTCCAATGAGAATCCACCAGGGGCTGATGAGTTTCTCCCTGTTCTAATTTATGTTACCATCAAGGTATGTGTTTTCCCTAATTGAGATACATGTCCTGTTCTTCGGGAATCATGACATATTGAATGCTTTACAGTCATTGTATCCTGGACTGTTGAGTGCATTTCTCTTTCATCTATATTCATTCATTTGCAGATTTATGGGTAAATATCAAAATTCTGAAAATTATTTTTGACATTAGATTTGAAGTTTGTGAGATAACTTTTCTGGTTTGCAAGGCTGATGCCTTGTTCACTAATTTTAGCAATGTGCATCACAATATTCAGACAACAATCTATGCCAATGTTTTGTAATAATTTACTCCACACTCTAGATGGTGAAAGGAGAAGTGTTGGCTTTGATCGTCATTCTAGAGTCCTTAACATACAGGGGTTGCTGGTCATTGGTAAACATTTCTGCTGATGAAATGCTAGAGCTTTAAACAAGACTGACAGACAATGTTGGTTAGTTTATTTAATCTTCTGAACAAAGAGAATCTTAATTACAATGATGGTATGGAACTTTTTCTTTGGATGTTTATAGGTAAGTTGGTAAGGGTATCTTGGGCCTTGGTAAGGCTGGACCACCATAAGTGTACAGTCTTCTGCCTCATTGAGGCACTTAGATGGATAATATGGATAACCTTCAGCCTAGTGACGAGTGGAACTTGATGTTTCCAAATATTAAGCTAAATTACTGTCATATCTCTCACTTTGGCCCAAACAAATGGACACCACATTTTAGCGGACACCCCACTCCCCAAGAGTCATTGTCAAGGCATCAAATGCTGAGGTAGCCTGAAGTATTATCTTTTCATCCCATGGCTCAGATTGATGAAGTAGACAAGATTCATCTCGGCTTTGCGGATGTGAATTCCTATGTGGCAAATTAAGCAGGCAACTGGAAAGTGCATTTACTATTTAAAGAGAACATTTTACTGGGCCCAACGGTGAGGATAGAAATGTTGTGTTGATTTGGAAACACAAGGAGCAGTCTTGCAATTCAAGCAAATTATTATTATTATTATTTTTTTTTTTTTTGGGGGGGGTGTGCAGTACTGTAGTTTAGATTTCGTTAGGTGCATATGTGACCTGCAAGTTGTTCTACATATTTCGTTAATAAGACATTGTTTATTCCAACAATCATTTTTTTATGTGGAATTATCACATATGTTTGTTGACACTATTACATTGTCTTGTTTTTTAACATGTTCCATAGAAGTTCGTTGGCAAGCCATTTTGAGGATTTCTATCTGTTGTTTATAAAAATGCTGGCGTTCTTACATAATTGGTGATAGTCCAAATTCTTTTCTGATTTTCCCAAAAGGAAAATTTGATCTTTCAATGTATACATGGGGCGTGGAACCCTAGTGGTGAATGAAGCCTAGAGATGATGGAGATTTTGGAAAGAAGTTGGATTTCTAATGATCACCGTGCTCCGCAAAGTAGTCTTGTGGCTTCAAATTTAATTCTAATCTGTTACGAATATTTTGGGATGCTGCTTTATCTGCTTATAGCTGAAATTATTCTCATGTATAATCTGCCCTCTTATACATCCCATGCAGGCAAGCCCGCCACAACTGCACTCAAATTTGTTGTATATACAAAGATACAGACGACAGTCTCGATTAGTTGCTGAAGCAGCTTATTTTTTTACGAACATGCTCTCCGCAGAGTCCTTCATCTCAAACATTGATGCAAAAGCACTTTCAATGGATGAAACTGAGTTCTCGAGCAACATGGAATCTGCTCAAGCTCTTTTATCTGGGCTTTCCGCTGATA
Source organism: Eucalyptus virginea (assembly GCA_014182375.1). NCBI lineage: Eukaryota > Viridiplantae > Streptophyta > Magnoliopsida > Myrtales > Myrtaceae > Eucalyptus > Eucalyptus virginea. Next base: position 34,753,361 of record CM024519.1, on the reverse strand, counting down.
TCGATGGTCTCTCTAGTCAAACTGATAGCGCTGGTGATTATACGCCAAGAGCAGGACAGATGGAAACGAAAAATCAAAGTTCTAATAGAACTCCTGCAACACTGCCCAAAACATCTGAAACAAAACTGAAGACAAAGTCAGTACCATATACAAGTAATCAGGCATCGATGGAAAAAATTCCATCCCTCTCTGATTTGGAGAATAAAGGGGCAACTATGCTATTGAAGGAGGATCAGGTGAGCAAAACCTTTCAGGAGTTCCCATATTTATTTGCCCAGGCTGGTGATTTGACAATAAATGATGTAGAAGACCTGCTAAGTAATTACAAGAGGATAGTTTTCAAGTACATATGTCTTTCCAAAGGGATGGGTGTTGCCACCCCACAGATTCCTTCCAAATTACAAACCAGCGGCCCAAACCAAACGGAAACAGTGAAGAAATCTCAAGATATACACTCTGAGCCACAAGAAGATACGGAGAGGATGGATGATAGAGTTTCCCTCGTCGAAGAGGAGAGTCTTGTTTCAAAGTCGCCACCGGATGAGCCATCGGAGCCACAAGGCAACCCTGTTGGCGAGACATCCTGATGATAGGTCAAGTCTCCCTACTTTTTTTTTTTTGAGGTCCCTTTCATATGTTTCTTGGGGGAAGAACACTCCCTTAAGGAGGTCATATATTTGGGACAATGAACAATATGATAGGTTTACTCTTGTCCTATGGTAGAATTTAGCAGTCAATCAGTCTTGTTTAAGGGAATGAGGATGATCTTAGAGAGCGTCGACATCACTCCCTCGTCGTTAAATTTAGCCCACGTCTTCCTCTACCACTTGCACAATTTTTCAGCAGGTTACAGTGATGGATAGGTGATAGTTCAATGTGGATTTTGATTGGTGCGCTAGATTTGGATATTCCACTCTTCATCAGTTTCGATATCAATGTCTGCTTTAATGTTCCGCGCTTGAGATTCTTTGTTTCTTGAATTATGCCTTGTGTTGACCTCATAAGGAATTTAGTAAATTCTGGCCTGCATAGTCTTAAAAAGATTTTGGTATGTACCATGAAAAGAATGGATACAAATTATATATTTCATGTGTTGAGGGAAACTAGAGGTAAGAAATGAATCTCTCGGTAAATTCTGGTCATTCTGAGTTATCACTCTAGGAAGTTTTAAGCCAGTGATCCTGAGGAAGATATTTCAAGGGAATTTATGTTTCTCAATCCTCTTTTCAGATTAGGGCAATATATTTTGGAGGATTCTGATAAGAAAAGTGATCATTTGTTGGTTGAAGGCTAGTAAGCGACCTTGAAAAGAATTAAATGACTCGCATTTAGTGTGGTTTCACAGAAAATGAAAGAATTGCAAACTGAAAAATGCGGCTTCATGGATTTGCTTCAACAGCATCACGCAAAGTGGGAAAGTTGCATCAAATTGTCCACCTTAAATTGCATTTTGCACGCTATCTTTATTCTTAAGCAGGGTTTCTGCATTCTGAATCAAGCCAGATGATCATGTAGTTATGCACATGAGAATGACTGATGTTTCACCAGTTTCTATGCATTTTTTAGTACTCACCTGCTGCAAGACTTATCTTGACGCTATCAAACCCTGGCAGCCTCTAAGCTCAACTCTCTTCCACCGATCTTTTTATTGATTTCTTTTCTTTTTCCCCATTGAATCTACCTCCACCACTTAATGCTTTTGCCTTTCCGTCTGAACTTAAATTGCTTGTGCATTTCCTTTTAAATAATTCCGTACTTTCTTGACGAGACCCAAGAGAAACCAGACAGCATGATAACCATGGGATCAACAGTCTCGTCATCGTCAATGGTCGTGATAGATGCTTTCGATTGTTAACCACCCCATCCAGAAAAATTATTCCGCATGGACCTACGTATTTCGGCGAAAACACATGCATTGCTCGCAATCACCGAAGTTGACTATTAATTCCCATCAAAAGGAACGTGCAAAAGGCCCGCCAACAGACAACCTGAGGGCCTTTAGGTACTCATCTCCTCTCTTTCAAAGAAGCTTCCCCCTTTTTCACTTTGAAAAAGGCGAAGCTCGAGTAGAGATGACACCACCATTACCTTGTCCTTATCTCCTCGTTGTCATGCGATCGCCCAATGTATTCTCTCGCGCAGCTAAGCTTGCATTTCTTGTGTTTTCCAAAATTCATCGAACCACGTAGTGCTCTCACACAGGTGACATCACCTGCGAACTGCGGATCAAGATTCGAGTTATTCTGTGTGTTGGGACAAGCTGCAGTGCATACCCAAAGTGGTACTATAATTAAAAGGGGAGCGTCCTCTTGGGGAGTGTTTTTATGGATCTGGGGGCTATAATTTGACTTGTCACTGCCTCTATATAACCGGGCATACCAACTGGCCGGTAAAGGCTCTATTTCTCGTGCTTTGCATCAGCCGTGGATGAGAGAGAGAGAGAGATGGGTCTAGGGTTTCCTCTATTTCTTTATCGTCTGGAGACTTTAATGATTTAAGAAAGAGGGGGTGTTGCGAGTCACAACAGACAAGCATGTCATGCTGTGCCAAGACAATCTCTGGCCGTGGCAATGTGATGCCACCTTCTCTTGTGCATCGACCTCGACACGACAGCACCTTTTTTTCAAGGTTAACCTAAACCGAAAAGAAACAGGAAAAGGGAGACACATGGATGAGTAAAGAGATCAATGGTGGCTTCCACAACCTCCGATTTTTCCATTATGGAACGACAACTGTGTCTCCCACGTATAATTGCTTAATCTTGAAGCATTTGTGGCGGCACAATGCACAAAATTAATGACATGTTCCAGTGATTTCGAAATTGGCGTTGTCGCTCTTAACTCACTCTTTGCTTTTCTCTTCATGTGAATGGATACTTTCTTGACTTTTTGTTGACTTAGAACAAGAAGAACATCAATTTGTATAACAATGAAGTATTTTTGTGATCATCTCAATTTAAATGTAATTATTCTCTACTCTAGGACTAATTTAACGTAAGTAAATCTGTTCAAAAAGATAAACACAAATGCCTTTCCAAAGTCTGACATCAATAATCATACATAAATTACAAGTAAAGATTCTGTGCCTCCAAAGTATGATCATCTAACAATCAACCTTGATAATCAGCATGTATGTATAAAGATATCGAATTAAAAATTTGATTACCTCACAATCTATTTAATAAGCGCAAAAAGAAAAAGCATCAACCCAGTTATAAAGAGGATTTCTCTAGGGCTATAACGCTTAATAACGGAAGTACTTAAACAAAAAATTGTGTGAGCTTTTTTTCCATCTAATTTTGGGTGTGCGATTTTTATTTTTTATTTTTTTGAAAGGGATGGAGAAAGAAAGAGGGATTACCAAATCCACCTTTCACGTGCCGCCCACGTGCAGACAGGGAGACACGCACTCTGTGTCGGCTGATCTAAAAAAGATGCGTACTTCCCCTTGGCCATGGACAGGATTTCATCCGCACGTGACCTGCATGTGCTTGGTCGGTACCTAATTGGCTGACCTTAGCTTCTGAATTGGATTGGACCCAACAAAATTCATAGGTCTTCACCAACTCCTCTCCATTTTGATTGGATGTTTAATCGTGTCGTTCGAGCTCGATAAGATTGGATTAGTCACAATCAAATACCACTGCAGAAAAAGGTGGAACCAACCCTAATCAAGTTCAAATTGCCATCGGGCGACGTGAATCACACGATAAACCACAATAATAGTGTCGTAACTTAAAATAATGAGCGAAAACCAAAAAGAGAAGATGGGAAATTTCAGTTTGTGGCTTTACACCGGGGAATTTACATTTTTGGATTCTTCAATTTGAAATGCCATAGTAGTCAAAATAATGGAACATGTGCTAATGATGATTTAAGGGTAATGAGTGACTTTGTTTAGGATCGTAGGGATTGAAACCAAGCAACTTAGCACTTTGGAACTGACACATGGTTATATACCGCAATTCATTTACTTTTTATTTATCACATTTGCCATTGGTCCAACCTTAAACAGTCAAGACTATTCAATTACCAGAGAGGGAGGGGGAGGGGGAAAAAACAAGTCTGTTCCTGCAAACATTAGGACGAGAATTGTCATGTGGGTTGTTGGCTAACTTCAAATATCTTTTTTTATTCTAGCTTGAAATACATAAACCACCTATTTGGATCCTATATATTTGCTCATGGAGCACTTTTTTTTTTTTTTTGGTAGGTAAGATGCTCATGGAGCACTTTAATATGCAATATATATATATATATAAGATTCATCTATAAAATAGAGTACACCCATTTGAAAATTTTTGAATAGGTGAAAATTTTTTAAATGAGTACATTGAAAATTCTAAAATTTATGATGAAAGTGTAGTTGAATTCTAAAATTTTCAAAAAGTGCAATCCAATCTTAAAATTTATCAAGTTTGTGCAATCAAGCATTCTCATTAAATCCGTTCAATTTAGTTGACAAAAAATACTAACAAATTTTAGAACTTCATTATGTCAACTTAATGAATTTTAAAATTAGATTGCACTTTATGAAAATTTTATGACCAATTGTACTTTTTTGACAAATTTTGGGACTTATAATTCACAAACAATTGTTGTTGCATTTAAAGCCTCCCAATGTTTTTATTAATTGGAAGATACAACTAAAATCATAAGACGTTATTTTCTCCACATCGGTTTGGCATATGGATGATCTCTAACTTACATGGATGGATAGAGTTCTAATTAATGCGGTGGAAAATGGAGGCATGACTAGCTAGCTTGATTCTCAGCCGTCAAAACTCTCATCTTTCTTCAAACCTTTGTTAAAACAATAAATCGGAAGCGGATCAGAAGAGAAGCAGAATGCCAAGTGACTCCAAAAAAGCGTTCTAAAACCTGACACCGATGTTGCTCATCATTGTAGGTCATCCTTATCATTTGTCGGTCCTCTTAACTTCAACATTATCGGCTAACCGGCAAGAAAAGAGAAGGGTTCTCCAAAACAAATGTTAAGTCAAACGCCCAACCAACCGTTGAACTTCAAGCTTTGGCAAAGTCTCTTCTTTGGGTACGAATTGGAGATGGTGAAATCTTGGTCCTCTTATTGAGAGAGAGATTTTAGCACACAACCGCTTCTACCTCAACAGAAGCTTTTGGAAAGCTCAACACACCCGTGATTCGAGTGCAGAAGCGTCTCTCCCAAGAATTTTTATTTTTTATTTTTTTTGTCTAATCTCCCAAGAGTTTGAATGGAAGAAAATAGCATCGACTGTCACTAGGGCGATACCCATTATTTAAAAGAAATTGAACCATTTCCACCGGTGATTCGAGTGCAGAAGTGTCTCTCCCAAGAATTTTTATTTTTTATTTTTTTGGTCTAATCTCCCAAGAGTTTGAATGGAAGAAAATAGCACCGACTATCACTAGGGCGATACCCGTTATTTAAAAGAAATTGAACCATCTAAAGTTTATGCACACTTTCGAGCGACCCACTTTCAATGCCTCCGACGTTTCAATTAACTTCAGGACGGTGGTCAACATCCAAATTTGATAATCACGATACCAAATAACAATCACATGTCCAACGGGTCGTGGTTTATGCCCATACCAATATACTTCTCCCAGTTAAGTCCGTCCAATTAATCTCGAGGCCGCAAACAGAAGTACAAAAGTCCTGTTCTTTTCCCCTCCTCTTTTTCACCAATTGATCTCGTGGAGAACATAGTCACATGCTATGAACTCGAAAGTCTTCTGCACCTAGACAAAAGCTTCAGCCTAACATCGAGTGCGTGGTTGGGATCCAACATTGAAGGAGAAGAGTCGTCAATTTCCAGAGTACCTTCGAGTAGCGTCGCTTCAGGATGTGACAGTAGCTTTTGGCTTGACTCTGTTCGGAGGGTTGCGATTGTAATTGGGAAATCAAAAAGTTGTGCAGTCCCTTGTGCACCGAAGCCTGCCTAAAATGTATATTTTCTCGTAAGTATCAATCGGCTTATGTTGCTAGCCCTAGTTAACGGCGGCTTTATGGATATAATCTTATTTTTCTGGGCAAAAAAATAAAAAATAAAAAGGGTTTCTAGGGCAATCGACTTTTTATTTTTGGTCAAGAATACGGCAATCAACTTGAGTGCAAAAAAGGCCATCGATACTGAGACAAAAATAAATAAATAAACAAAGAAAAACGCCGGCAAGGAAGCATTAGGGCATGGGGCTGGGGTGGCCTTTAGGCCCCAAGGTTCAATTTTTTTTTCTAAAAATAAAAAATGAAATTCCAACTTCAATTTAAAAAAATTCTGAATTTTTTTATTTCTAGTAAAATAAAAATGCAAATATTCATGTTGGCATTTAAATTATCAAAAAGGTTTAAGATTAAATTTTGATTAAAGTGAAAAGTTTACGATTGAATTGATATTCATCCAATAAATTTACGACTCTTTTCTAGTAATTTTTCTTATCCTATGAATTCAAGTATTTGTTATAACGCGTGGTGCATAGATGATGGCTCTAGGGTTTTTGTACAACCACCCTAAACGTGGCGCGTTATTCCGTCGGCGACAAAGGACTCAGGACTCGTCGAGATTTGGAATTCGGACGAGGCCATTAATTAAAATGATTTCAAGAGCAAATTTAGGGATTAGACTAAAAAGAAAAACAGGGAGAGCGTCAACCTCAAAACCGCCATGATTAAACAAAAGGAGTGGCTGTGTGAACGAGGCGTGAGTCCCATTCGGAGTTTTCCCCCCGACTTCAGCAACATGTGCAGCGTTTTGGACCAAACCCCCTTTTCCTTTTTTCTCTTTCTTTCCCCTTTCCTTATAATTACTGTCGTCCACACCTAGCTTTTTTCCTCCTCCCACGCGTGCTACGCAGCTTCAAAAGACTACAACCTTTTTAGTTATCTTCGCTTCGGTTTCACTTCCACGCTTCCATGCCCCCATCGAAAAACATGGAATGTTCAAACATACCGAAAACCGATGCGTGAAAACTGGTTCGGAGAGTGACGCGACGGTGTTTTTATTAGGTTCCGTTCGTTCGGTCTAATACTTTCGCTGTCGTGCGCCTTTTGTGGACTGGTTTTTTCGAATCCAACTTTTTATGCCTTTGCATCGTTGTACATGAATGGGGTCGGGCTCACATGTCAATCCGTATCGAACGAGTTTTGGAAAAGAGAAATTTGAAAAGGGAATAAGTTTTCTCGATGTTACGATATCTAATGACGAGATTTAAGTGTTGCAATAGGCTCGATTGATTAAGCATTGATAATTTGAGGACTTTTGTCTGCCAAAGCACCAGTAGGTAATTCCCGTAATTAGATGGGGAAACCCACACGAAAGAGTTAGAAATTTGAAAGATGGACGGACGAAAAACCAAGGTTTGAAATGAATATTTGACCAATTAGTTTTAAATGCACCTTTGCAGCTGCATATGAAGGACCAAGTCCATCAAAGACCTGGTTCTGCACTCGCAGGAAGAGGTCCGTCAAAAGAATCCTCTTACCCCTCCATTTTTGACACCCTCCAAACTCAAACACTCTCTCTCTCTCTCCTCCTCTTAATCACTCCCCCCCCACCAACTATCACACACATCACCCCTCTCCCTTCTCTCTCTCCCTCTCTCTCTCTCTCTCTCAATCCGTCAATCAAGAAGAGATATCAAAGAGAAGGGAACCAAGATGGACAATGCTTACAGAGACCATCACCACCATCATCACCATCATCATCTCCAACAAAGGAACAACCTCCACAACCTCCAGCACAAGAGCTCGTTCTTGCCCATGCTGTGCTCAAGGCCCTCCATTAGAGACGTGAAGCTCCCCAAGTGGAACGACAAGGACAGATCCGCCTCTTTCTCCGACGACCCGATGTCGCCGAAGGTCGGCTGCATGGGCCAAGTCAAGCGGAACAACCGGGTGGTCGGCTTCCCGACGCCGAACAAGCTCATCGCCATCACCGCCAAGGCCAATGTCAATAACAGTCTCAATAAGTACGTAAAGCTCAAGAGACTTTTCTCTAGCAAAGGCCTCCTCGCATCCGCCACGACCTCCCCTGCCGCAGCCGCACCGGCAACCGCCGCTGGCTGCTGCAGAGGTAGGAGGCAAAAGGAGAGCAATGGGTGTGCAGGCGCCAAGAAGAAATGCGAAAAGACTGAGAATTTCGTCGGGTCGTCGGTTAGTATTTTGGACATGGATCCCCCATTGCCAGTGATCAAGAAAGCGAGCAAACCGGCCGCAGACGGAGGTGGCGGAGACGGCGGCGGCGACAGCAGCCTGTGGAAGAGGAGGTTAGGTGGGGTTGCTTTGAAGGGCCTGGAGCTTCAACAGATTCACCATCCGAGGCATCATATGCAGCCAGTCACTGTTTGATAGGGGGATAAATTTAGAATTCATAGGAAGAGAGAGGGAGAGGAGGATTCCCCTGAGAAATGTAAATGGCTGGTGTCCACTGTCCAGTATGTTTCGCTTGTTTCATTAGAAGTGTATTGAATTGATTTGTCGCTTGTATACACTGAATATATGCGATTTTGATCATATATCTTGAACATACCATGGATTTATACTTCTATGTCTGGGCGCAACCAGAAAGTAACTTGGAAAATCTTGTGTCTGGCATGCTTATAGTCTCATTTGGCAGAAGCATATGAGTGGGGTATTACTGACAAGGTAGGCAATGGGGAGGGAAAGATCATCGGCTGTCTTTCAATGCGAAGTAACGGTTTTTTGTCCCCAGCATGGACACGATGTTTCGGAAGAAAATGGAACCCACAATTGGGAAACTTGACACTATATCGATTAGCTCGGCCAATTATTTATATGGAGGATGAACTGCACAAAGTCACCAAATTCCCACACAACCTTGCCAAGCGAAACGAAAGAAAGACTGAAAACCTCAGAACCGTAGAAATGTTGTGGACATTTGAGAATGCTTACAACGTAATTTGGTGAAAATGAGAGCAGCCACTCAAATTAACCCTATTTTCTTGATTGATGTGGCCCAATATAAACTCTCCACTTGAGTGCCTCGAGTTCGTTAAGCATGACAGAAAGGTGCTGCGCTCAATCGAAACGATTGTTCACTTGATCAAGTTAGAGGGGAGGTGCTGATAACGGCTTTCTTTTATTTCTTTTTATATTCAAATTGTTCGGTCTTGCTGGACAAAAGCTCACTGCTTGAACAGAGAAAATTCGTTGCGGTACCAATGTAGTGACCCGTTGATCTTTCGAGCCAACAAAAGAAGATGAATGAGCACAATTCCGACCATCAACATCCAAAATCCCACAAAGCCAGGGCACATTGTAAGGTACTGCAAAAGGAGCATTCCAGCAAATTGACTTTGGCACAATTGCTGAATATTGATACTGTGACTATGTACATGCACTAAACTTTACATGCACACTAAAGGATTCTATCTCTGTTATTTTGGGCATTCAAGTACAAGCAACAGTGGATGGTGATAGGCCTCTATAGCTTTTGTTACGCCCACCAGCCACCCATCATACCCCGGCAAGCAATGTGAATCGACAAGAATCATCGAATAAACCCTGACCTCCTGTACACTCGAACTCTTCTCAATGAATGTACAGCTATGGTGCCAAAATTTCACGGTCAAAACCAAGCAAATCGATGGCTCCCTTCAGGGTGCAAGCACAATGACCCCTGACCAGGCTGGGCATGATCTCATTGTTAATGCCTCAATTTCCTTTTTCCAGGATCACCCAAAGGCAACTTCTTCTGCCGCACAAGCTTCGTTTACCCATGAGACACCAAGAAGCCTTCCGCAAGCAACTCACAAACCAGAAGGAGATGGTTCTTTGACTAGCCACCATCTTCCAATGGCTCACTCGAACCATCCTGGCTTATCCACTTGTCCTTTGGGATGCTGTCTGATGGTACATATGCATAACCTTTAGGTAACATCTTATTCTTCAAGTCGGCTTGATCAGAAGTCATTACCAGCTCTTTCTCGAAAGTCTCTGGATGCTGAGTCAGAATGCGTAGAGAGAAGTGAAAAACCAGGTCCTCACTACAGAAACATGCAGTTGAAGTCAGACAAACAAAGGCGAAACTATACCTTCTTATACCTCGACCTCACTTCCCCATCATTCAGAGTATTACGAGATGCAACTGGTGGCCTCTGAGGAATGTGTTTCCCAGAGAATGAAGCCTTTTCCGTTGGCTTCCGGATCACGATATTCTGTGATCCAGAGCTGCCATCGGTCTTTTGGTCAGTGCTGGTGTGAGAAGGAACTTTACTTCGTCGCTTGATAGAAACCGAGCTATCCACAGTCATTTCATCTGATTTCTGAACTGCTTCATTGCCAGATCTGTAGTTCAGTGATGTTGTGGCAGATTCAGAGCTGGCATCAGTAGATAAGAAAGGACCTTGAACCAACGTAGAACGAGCAACCATGTTTCTCTTCAAAGCAAGAATCTCGTGCGTGGAAAGCACAATTTCCCGCTGCAAACATCCGGTCAATGTAAAGGGTCACGACTAAAGGTCCAAAATAATGATAAACAGACAGTTCAGAGAACATGCCAAATCCTAGGAGCTTAACAATGAAGGGTGGACTCCACAGCATTCTATATAAAAGTAAAGGTACGCATGCAGCAAAAGACTGATATAGTCCCAGCAAACTCATGTTCCAACTTTAGGATATCAAATATTCTAAGTTAACAAGATCTGCAAGTAACAATTCACAAAAACAATAAAAAGAAAGAAACATGTCAGAAGAATTTCCTTCACCAATTATAGGAGTTAATAATTCTCCTGTTGCAAGTAAGGCCATGCCCATGCACAAAAGATCCCCCACCATCACAAGAAAGATCAAACAGTGAAACTCTTCAACTGATGTACAACCCCCACCTAATAGGGTCCAACTACCTGAGACTAATATGTAATATAGACTTTTAACACATGCATCACAAAGAGGATAGATGGCACAACTGATTGTCAGAAAGGCACTGACAGCACATATGCATAAGAATTCATCTTATGGAGCCAAGAACCTTCGAGCAACAAGAAAGAGTTGTGCAGGCATAGAAAATCAGCTACAGAGCTAATGCAAGAACTATGGAAAGTGCCTAAGTTTCTACGGAGGTGAATTAGCATATCAGCAGCTTACTGAGACCATATTTAAAAAAAAAAAAATACTGAAGTCATGTCTTTATCATGATGAGCACAACTTAAAACAGACATTATGTTATTGCTTGGCTTACCTTCACTTTTTCACGTTTAATGATTCTCTCACAAAGAAGCCGCAACCTTTCCAATTCAACCTGCAAAAAGCGTTGAGTGAAGTTCAATAATCTGATTGACAACATAAACGGCAAACACAAATATAACGTGAATGAATAGCATAGTCACATATCCATCATATGCAAGAGAAAATCAGCCATGACTTGCCAAGATGTTAGTCGAAGGTAAAAAAATCAAGCACAGTTAAAACCCATAACTTCATAATACATGATAGATTATATGATATTGTTTAACAGTTAACTGGCTGAGAAAAGTGAATGATAACAAGTTTGCAAAAAGAAAGCTTGATAACACATACTAAACTTCATATGCCTTCTTCTGGCTTTTGAAAACTTAACCCAAATGTCCACTTGCTACATTTTTCTGAAATTTAAACGGTGCACTGATTTGCTAAGTATACAAAATTAGGCCATGCATCAAGATCAACGTAAATATAACTGTACCCGGATTTGCTTGATGCTCTTTAGCTCTTCAATTCCATACTTTTGCGATTCAGCCTGTCCAATATTTTAGAATGAAAAAATTATATGAATACATGAGATACACAGCTCAATATCTATGATCTCCAGAATTGATTAATAAATGCACATGCAATATACAAGACACACCTTTGCCTTCTGCTCTACACCGTGCTTTCCACAATAAGCCCGGTGCTGCAACTTGCCACCAACTGTTTTTACACTCATGAACAATCCAGTAGTTCGAGCACATGATGGATGAAACGTGCTCTGACAGTGACCATAATTGCACTGCAGGCATAAGAGCCAGACTTAGCTTCATCTACTTATAATGAACACAGAGTTCATAAAATCAAAAGGTAAGTTCACCTTTATGCAGACGCCATATCTATGGTGGCACACATTACACTCGTCAACACCTTTTGGAATTGAATCCTGCCATTTTGTCAAGTACATTGCTTTACGACATTAGAGAAAATAAACAGGGATGAATATGGGATACATGTCTAGAGGGACAAACAAAGAATTACACAACATTAAATAGTTCAGACACCTAGCATGACACATACCATTCCTTCGACTGGATTTCCTTGTCCTCTTGTGAAGGTAGCTTCAAAGACCCACTAGAGCACAAACAAGAGCATAAATAATCAAAAAAGAACTCAAATTCCCATCTGTATAAAGATAATAACAAAGAAATATCCACAGAAGCCACAAAGGAAAATCCATTCACCTCAGCACAGAAGGCATGGACCCATTTACCATCTTTGCATTTCCTAAAAGCACCAGTGTTGCCTCCACATAAAGCACATTCGGCAGCAGAAGTAAATTTCTCCCAGAAATCAACAGCTGGTGCTCCAGAACTCCGTAACTCTTCACATAATTCACAGTACCATGGTCCAGTGGATTCTCTTACACTTCGGTAGCAATCCATGTGCACAGAAACCTGTTACCAGAGAAGCCCGTCAAATCCAAAGCAGCAAACTAAGATTACTTGGAGAAAAGGAAAAACTCAAGGTGGAAACCTTGCAACTTGAACAGACTAAAATTGGATTCATCAGTGTCTCAGGCCGACTACAGATATCACATGATTTGGGATGATCTTTGGAAAAATCCGATGCTGACTGAATAGACCCAGAATGCCGTTCCAGTGAATCCTTGCGGACACCCACTTTAGGAACTGTCTCCCTTGCTCGTGGCATAAGTTGAGAACAATAACCGGGCCTTCCACTAGTAGTGTTGAGTTTCCCCAAATTCTGCAGAGACAAGAAATTATAATGAAGATTATAACCAAAATAACCATCATTTTCCCATCCGTCAACCATTAAAGTAATTTCCAAGACAATGCCAAAACCTCCTGAGTTGCTGATCCATCGAGCAAATCTTTCCTGAGTGAAGAAATCCTAGATGAAGCTGCTGCAGCAGCAGTAGCAGCAGCAAGAACAGCCTGGGCTTCTTTGTGCTTCCGCTCCTTCCTACCCAGCTTCTTTGCCACTCGGAGCTCACCAAGATATTTGTTGACAAGCACAGTATCCCATACTTGACCATGAGCTGAATCAATCTCCTGTGGCAGATCCCTTCTAATCTTATTAATCAAATTATCTGCGTGCGCATTCCAGAAGAAACAGTTAGGCAAGGTCATGGTTCCATAATTGATAAAGATATATGAAAGAAAAAAACAAAGTTCATAATCAAACCAAGTAATGAATCAGATAAAGGAGAAGAAAAACAAACCACTACATCGTTTTCTAGCAATTGCATTGCCAAGCAATCTACGTTGAAAATAGAGTATCTCTCCTTCCACTTCATCATTTGGGGACATCTCTAGCACTCTTGATTGACCAGCATTGACCAAACTTTCTGATTCTTCTCCATCTGCTTTACATTTTACCGTGCTGCAAATGATCTGCCCATTTTGGTGATCGCAGCAAACACTGGCACCACAAGAGGAACCAACACGAGAGGTTTCTCCTCCCTTTAAACCTGCAAAGTCAGATATTAGTAAGACCTTAAAAACACATGCTAGCAGATAACAGAAAAGACTTTACCATCATTCTCGTCCATAACATTCCGTAGAAATCCTCTGCTCTGCAAGTACAGGAAACTCTTTTGGATATACGGATGCATGTAGAAACTTCGAAGTGCTTCTGATTTTCTGTAGTCAAATTCGACTTAGACACTGATTTTATGCAACCATAGTATTAAAAAAAATTAAGAAAAACCAGGACAAAAAATATAAAATATTTCAAATGCACATAAAAGGAACTGGAGAAGAAAAACTTAACCTACCCATGTGAAGAAAGATGGCAAAAGAAATAAAAGAAAGAAGACGGCAAAGAGGATCATCTCCAAACCAGGAGGAACTCCTTGAGGGAAGTCAAAATTTGAGGATTTGAGAGGATCTCAATATTCTCAGACAGATGGTATTTTCACACGTTGGAGGAGACAAGAAAGACTCTCATAGACAAATTTCAGGAAAACCTCTTTTGTAGACACATCATGCCAATTACTTATATGTCCCATAAAACAATTTGCATGGTCATAGTTATGGACACCAGTTTAATTTGTTCTGACACTTCTTCCAGCAACCAGATGAACTTAATATTAAGGTCGACTCTGGAAACGGGAAAAATACCAAAAAGAAATATATGCCAACCCTGATACGCAAAATAACTATTTACACAGATTATACATTTCACTTGAAGCTAATTTCATTGGGGAATCACTTCATCCTTTAAATTTCACAATTGCCAGGTTAACATAATCCTTACTATAATGAAGAAAATTAAATTCCCCAAAAGACAATTTAGCAGAACTTACACAGGATTAGAATCAGAATTCTCATGATGAGGACAGACAGGATTCCCAGTGTTTGAAATAGATAAAGTACTGGGGTCAAGATCTGCAGCCTCTTCCAATTGACTGCACTGAGAAAAGCTGCTATTTGGAGGTCCCACTGGGATCCCTGCACATATCCACAGCTAGTGACCAATAAATTGACATCAAGGAGTAAATAGAAAAGAGTAATATCCAGCCACTTTCTGAAAATAGGTCAACCTCTCAAGAGAGACCTGAAAATGCTGCATACAGTCCTACGATGTGAATAGTGCCCATCAGAAACCAGGCCACGTGCACAATAATTAACTATTTGACAATTAACAGACTATTTGATGCTTTTTTCTGGCATCTGTCTAAAAACCAGTTCCGACATGTGAAGAAAACGAGCATTTTGAACGTTAGTTTCTGTTATTATTCCTAAACAGTTCTATGAGATGAAGAAGGGCACACAATGACAAGAAAGGAGGAAATAAACAAATGCCATACGAGCTGCAAAATGACATCAATTTTTTGGGCAATTTTTTTATCTCAAAAAAATTATAATTTTCATAGAAAAACAAAGCCTAAATGCTGTTAAATTTTTTCAATTTTTTTACATGTAAGAACATGACATTAATTAATAAAAAAATTATTGACCGAATTTAGCCTCCATGTCCATCTCTGCTAACAATATACAAAATAGAACACTAATTTGCTTCTCAACTAATTATAGCATTAGAATTCTGTCATGGCATGTGCAATAACTTATGATGCTTATTAAAGGAAATTGAATGCCACATTACCGCCGATACATCACAGTTTTTTTGTTAATGGTTGTACACTCCAACATAACTACATCCTTTTACCCTTTCTTTCAACTCCTAATACTATCCTAAAGCATTATACGTTCCAAGGATGAGGTACCAAAAGCGAATCTTCTGACAAGCTGATGACATTTGATCACATAGAACAATCTCCTTCAGTTAATTGTCTATATTATGCACTTTCCCCACGACAAGTTCAGGGCAAAACTCACAGGAGCTAGGCACCATCCGATAATTGTTACATGTAAGGCACATCCTCTAGAGAATTTTAGGTCAAATAGACACATCATCCAAGCATAACAGAGCAATGAGAAGCAGCCTTGGTGTCAAAGGAGAATAAACTGAGACAAGAAACATACCTAACAGCGAAGGGGAATCCTTAGCTGAAGTATTCTGAGAACTATCAATCTCAGTCTCAAGCTGCACAAAGAACAGCTTCAATTATTGTTTGATAACATGACCAGACAAATCCAAAAGCAGAAGCAATACAAAAACGAATGGCCTTCATTGGCCTTCTTAAACACAAATCTGCGGAATACAAAGGAATAGATCACAACCAGCAGAAACTTCCAATTTCATATTATTTCAGATTCAAATACATGGAAAGACTCCATGCATAGCCTTAATAACCCTACAAGTAATAAATGTAGCAGGGCCTTAGCATCTTGATGCCGATGCCACAGAAGAAATTAGATGAGTTGAATAAGCGCCAAATGGCATAAAATCTCTAGCAAAGGTGAGAAATCATAGACCATCCAGATTCTTCAATTCCTTATTGGGAAGGTAATTAAAAAAATCGTGAGAAGCTATACATGCCTCTACTATTCTCTGTTCTACAAAGAACATGAAATAAATGCACAGCAGATAATTAAAAAAATTGAGCAAGAAATTGAAATGTAAATTAGCAAGATTCAAAATTGAGCTCAGACCAATATCAGCTTAAACGCCAAGAGACCACTGATTGTCCTAAAGATGAATAAGGGCGTGATCAAAAATCAACCCAGATGTCACGTGTCACTAAAGACCAGGTAATGAGATGAATCCATACAAAGTAGGATAACAAACAACATGAATTCAGGAATTCCAGTTTGAAAAGGCAAAAGATGTCCAAAATTTATGACGGCCTTGAATTTGAGAATTCCGAAATAAATTGTACATATACATATATATGAAGATTCAGCACTCATAAGCATTCTCTATTTCATTTAAATGATCATCTTGACAGATATATGAATCAGCCGCCACGTGTAGCTTCCTACCATGCAGAATGACCCAGTGTATATCGCTAAAAAAATGACGAGAAATGGAAAGATCTCAAACTTTCCATTACGGGTTAGATGAACTCTCTTCTCAGAATACTTAACCAGCCTAATATAAATCGCGTAGTTAAATAACCAGAAGGTACCATCTTAACTCCCGATATTCTAATGAACACCATAAGAAGCAACAGAATAACATATATGGTTCCCTTTCTTTTTTATATCTAGCAGGAAGACAACACAAAACCTTGAGAAAGAACAGATGAAAGAATCAGCAACTTCTTGGTAAGAAAGTTAAGTTGTTTATAAAGCAGAGAAATTTCGGATAGCAACTCAAACGTGCAGGATAAAGAAATCTCACTTTAGACAGCCAAAAGTTACACATCTTTTTAACGTCTTGTCTTCTTTGGATACTCTAAACCCCCTATTGCCCAATAATATAGCTTCAACTACTTAAAAAGGTCTTAAAAGACCAAATATAACCATGCACGTGTTTATCTATTGGCAAAGAGTTTATTTTTTTGGATAGGTAAGAGAAGTTTTGCGGGGCTTTTATTACTTCCATTGAATGAGATTGCTCAAACATTGCCGTAACAAATAATATTCAAAAGGACAACAAAGTTACCATCTCCATCTCTCAACGTCATTGCTTTACATTCACATCTACATGTTACTAGCTTTTGGTTTATCTCCTACGAAACCAATCGGTACTTTATTACAGATCTTACTCCCTTCAGCCAGAAAAACACCACAGATTTCATGTCAGAATTTAGAAGCCACAGCAGAAACCTCAATTATGCTAAGCCAGACATAAAGTAAATACAAAGTACCAATGCTTACATAGCCATTCTTCATATACACAAGCAAGAAAATTTTCAGTTACTCTTTAACTTATTATATTCCACTGTCCCAAAGGAGAGAGATTCTAGGCATGCCAAAGGCATTTAAACAATCATCTGAAAACCAACATTACCTTTTCACAGACATCAGGAATAGATAATTCATTTGATCTCTCTACTTCTCCGGCTACAACTTGATCTAGTCCATCCATCACCGTCCCAATGTCATTAAAACTATTTTTCGATGAGCAAATTATATCGTTATCCTTTAATATCCTTATGTTGCTTTTGGTTCTTCTCCGTGGAGGCACTGATTTAACAGCAACAGGATCAGAAATATCAGAATCTGATAGTGCAACTGAATCAGAAACATCAGTTCCTCCAACTTCGGCCTTAGCTGGAAAATTCGACTTTTTTACTTTCAGATCCTTCTGTGAGGTACCCATGCACGCATGATTTTTAAGCCATTTAACAAGCTTCCACTGCAAATCAGGCACGTTTTTATCATCCTGCAAAGAAGACATCAGGAATACATTGTAAAGTAAAATATGAGCAGCAGAGCAGAAAAAACAGCTTCCACCTAAGCTATTAAGAAACTAATCTAGCAAACATAAAGTTTTGGATTCATTTGGGAATTACAGCAAGTTTTGAGTAAAATGAATCGGGTGAAATGCCAATCTCTGATGCCACGTCTTTCACATTCACTTTTCCTCGATCAATCAACTGCAAATTGGCAAATACAAGGACAATCTCAATCTTTACCATCATTCATAAGAGGAATAATTATAGTGCAGCGCAACATAACAATTCAAGCAACCTTTTTCAAAATAAGCACAAAGTTCAAGGAATCAGATGCGTTGATGTCTTCACAGTTGCTTAAATGTATCTTCTCCAATTGTCCAAGTTCCTCTGAATCAGTACCTTCCAACTTAGTATTAATGTTCGATCTATCATTAGAAAGCGCCACTCCTTGCAAATCAGTACTATCTGATTTATGAGAATTATCACCCCCATTTTTGCAGCCACCTTTCGAACTATTGGTTTCTTTCGTAGTTGTTACCCCAGATACAGGATTCACAGCATGAGGATTGCCATCAGCCCAACCAGGACAAACTTCTGGCCGGCCTGAGACACCACTGGCCTGGACATCTGAATGCTTTGAGCAAAAAGCACGTAATTCCACCTGTAGAATGACACTAGGAAGTAGGCCACATCAGCTAGAAAACCTCTTCACATTAAAGAGCGAAGAAAAGCTGCAAAGCACATCTACAACAGAACCAGTGAGAATAACTAGAAAGCATCATCAGCTACAACAAAAGCTTACATTGTCATCTCCAAAATTTCCCCAGATCTCCATTCTACAGCCAGCTTCCCTGGCACAAATAGGGTGGAAAGAAATTCTGCAGGTTCCTGAGTTAACATCATGTGACACAAAAAGGTAACAAATAAGATACATGTAACATGATAGGAATGCATGTACTAGAAGAAATAATCAGAATGTAGAACGAACTTTTAAAAAAAAAATAATAACTAAGGCCAACGATATCATGAGTAAATACTTCTAGCAACACAATCTTACAAATCAGTTACATATCCACCAAGTTGGCCAAAACAAACAACCAAATGTTAATAGTAATCTCAGATATGCAGGCTGCACCTAATAATTAAAAGGCCAAATAATCACAGAAAAGAAAATTCATTTCCAACAATATCATCTTAGAAGGAAAGAGCAACCCAACAAATTGACGATAGCTCATTACACAGCATCAAATGGCATAAGCAAGACTGTAGTTCTCTATGCGCATAATTAGAGATAAACATTCTTCAGCACGAATCTTACAGAGAACTGAATCCACAACCAGTCTAAATGAAAGGCCAGATGACCTCATGGTTAACCATGAAACAGGGAGCAAACATGAACGTAGTCGAGGATGGTAACAAATACGAACTGATCAAGTGAGAACAAAAAGTTTAACACCAAAGAAACCAGTATCGCTTCTAACTGTTACTTTTTACATGCATAGACAGAAAACAAAGTGCTGGCAAGCCATTATGTTTGGAAGAATTGTTTAAGAAGAAAATAAGAGATTTGTAATTAACCCAAAAGAAACAGATAGGAACAAAGAGCTGGATAAAATTTATCTTTTCTTTTGCTGGATGTTTGGGGAAAAAACAAAGGGAAGATATGCGAAAATTTTTGTTTTTCCAAACCCACCCCACTGCAGAGGAATTTAGAACCTTCGTGAATATTGTAAACAGGAACCGACAACCCATAATTTCTTCTCTCCTCCCTTCTAGAAAGGCTAAACAAGTTTGTTTGAAATGTCTTTCTTTTTTTAATCTTCCATTTTATCCTCCAATCCCTCCAATATAACATAAAGCAAAGAAAAAGCCCAAGAAGCATAAAATTAATCCAGAATCTCTCTCAAGTTACGGCAAATCAATCAAATATTAAAAGTAGATTTCAAATTAAACTAAGAAATAATTAACTTAGCACAGAAGTCAAACCTCCAAATTATCTATATATAAAGCTACATGAAGCCACAAGTCCTTAAATGAAGAAGAAGGGGTGGATGTTTTCGTGCATGCTGTATGCTCTTCTATCTCATAGCCTAACTACATTTAACAGCAGAAAGGACGGTACCAAGAGGCCTACCAAAGTATCGGTGCATCCTGAATTGCAGCGATGTGCATGGACATAGAAGATAACTGAACATTACTCAGATGATCCTTTTTGTCGAGGCCAAGCATCATATATTCAAATTTCCAGATTGACCAAAATATTTTCTCCCAACTACACAAGGTGGAACAAAGAACTACTGCTACTTCCACGACATAAGGTCCATTTTTATCAACTTTCCAACTTAGGGCAGGTTCCTCCTTGCTTTTGACACGAGTTGACAACCAGATATTCCTACCCAATTAAACTCGACTAATTACTACATAGTAAGATATTCAAACCCAATAAATCTCAGCAGCTATACAAAATAAAATCCAGAGAAGATTCCCTGTGTAGTGGATCACTCCAAGGAAACCAACTGCAAGATAACTACCACAGCCTACGGTTTAAAATGTGACTCGAAATGCAACTCCAAGATTTTCAAATATAGACAGCTCACATAGATTGGGCATATGATACTGGGCAGCTTTCTTCACTAACAAGCAGCAGTCGCTTCTGGGATTCATTGTGAGTAAAAGACTGCATGTATTGATGAACCTTGGGACTGTTTATATTTTTTAATTTCACTTGTTTGCTGTCCTATAGGGTCCATTTGTTGTTGCTTCTAGCCTCTCATCACATCAAAGGTTTATCTTAGACATCAGAACTTGTAATTGCTAAGTGGTGGCCTTTCACGCTATCAATGTAAAAGAAGTGGGGAATCTGCCGATTTCATGCTTATACGATGATTTAGCTTCTAGCATGTGGAATGAATACCTACTAGTCACTTTGTCTTGAATTTATCCACAGAGTATCAAAAGGTTGCTATATATCCAGAATTGGTGCAGATAGAAGCATATCAAAATGATGAGAACCTATAAAAAGCGCTACCTACCTCGTTACTTGTCGTGTAAAAGAAAATGACTTCTTATAGGTAGGAAATGCCAGTTCACTTAACTGACAGCTGGGTTTCAATTCATGTTAAAAACATTTTTTCGGCATAACCACAGAAAGGCTTAATATCACATTCACAAAACAAAGGGCACGAAGTCAATTCTTCCCGAAGCATGGGGCATTAAATAAGGTCAATAAGAACTTGAACAACCAACATAAGAGATCAGAAGTACCATAGCATCATTAATTGATCTAATATACATAAATTCCCAAACTCCAGTTTGAAAAAATGTGGCAATTACCATATGTGCATTCAAAACCAGCTAGGCGAGACAGAATCAACATAAGAAAAGTAAAACATCCACAATACCATTCCCAGGTTCACTGCTGACATAGAGAAGCAGAATGACACTAAATAGTGAAGCAACTAAACATACCATGACTGCATGGAACACAAGCGCCGCATTTTATCTTGCACACATTGCACACTAATTTTCTTCGAGTCTCCTTGATCCCTTCCAAATTCATAATCGGTTCCATCTTTGTCAGATCCTCTACATAAACCTCAGGCATCCACTGAGAGCAAAACAAATGGGCAAACTCAGAGGGTGCATTGTTTCCCTCCTTTCTCTGGACTGGTTTCAAAGCGCCTCCTTGCTTTGGACAAAGGACGCAAGCATCCCCTGAATCACATCCACTGTCTTTTTTCAGCTTGCACCATGAGCAAACCCAAGAGCCATCTACTTCCCCTTGCACTCCATAACACTTTGCATGAATTGCAACTTTACAAGAGCTGCAGACAATTAATGGATTTGAATCCAACCCCACCTCAGTCTTGCAACAAAAGCTACATACAGCAGAGTTTCCTTCACAAGGATGACCAATGAGAAGCTTTTGCAAGCCCGCATCACTACCTAACAGCTTCCGTTTCTTTGAAGGCCGCTCTGATGTTAAATAAATCTTGTTCCTACAACCCAAAAGCCATTCTAAACTACCCGAAGAGTCCGACACAGGACACGCCCCTTCTCGTCTGGGAGTACCACCAGCTCCCACGCTATCAATTTCCATATCCTGTTCACTCCTCGCCTGCTTCTCCTCTTCTATATCAACCCCACTGCCACTACAATCATCGACGTCCTGACAACTAACAGCATTATCCCAGACATTATCACCTTCCAAGACCGGAATCAACATGCGCTCCCTGGAAACTATTGAACTAACAGAGCATGCCTCGTACAATGCGTCGATGTCCGGCAAAGTCAAGCCCCTAAAGAAATCCTCGGTCGCGAGCCAAAGGGTACCGCCCCGCGACCGCTCCACTTGCCTAGAAGACTTCTTCTCCGTGCCCGAATGCGACTTCTTGTGCTTCTTCCTGCTATCGAAATTCTTCAACAGGCTGGCCAATCCACTCGGCAGGCCGGGGGGCACAGTATCCGCCGCCCCAGCCGAACCGTCCTCAGCCACGTCGAAAGGGGAGCGCTGGGACAGCGCCTTCCGAGCCTGGGAGAAGAAATCCATGCCCTCCCCGGGCGGAGCGGGCTCCTCGGCCGCCCCGGCCGGAGCCCTCGCCGGAACCCTAGAGACAGGGCAAGGCCTCTCCTCGGCGCCACACCCTCCGTCCGCGCCCCTACCCATCATCTTCCTCTCCTCCCGAAGAAGCTGGCATGGGCCCCCGGTCATCGACGACGCCAGCCGCGGCCCCCGGCCCCGCGGCCCCCCTCCATTCCCGCGCGAAACGAAACCCTAGCAAAAACGCCTCCCCCCTCCCGCGGCCCCCACGGTCGGAATTCCGGACGGCAATCGGACCCCGGCGGAGGCGCGAATTGAAACCCTAAACCCCCGCGAATGCGAGTACGGAGAGCTCAGTCCTCGCCTGGAAGAAAAACAGAGACAGATAGAGAGAGAGAGTGTGTGTGTGTGGGGAAGAGAGAGAAAGGGATAAGTCGAGTGCTGGGAAGCTAGGGTTTTCAGTTATTTCTGGTTTGGCTCTTTTGTTTATCAGATCGACGCAGAAGAGAGAGAGAGAGAAGAGAGAGAAAGAGAAGGAGGGAGGGAGGAGAAATGATTTTTGCTTTTCTTTTTTTTGTGCTGCTCGCGGTTGGATTTCGCTTTCAGAAGAGAGAGAGAGAAGAGAGGAGAGAGAGAGAGATTCGCGTTTTGCGCAGGCAGAAGGGGCGTGTTCGTTGAGACTGAGAGAGAGAGAAAGAGAGAAATTGATTTTTGTTCCCTCCAATGGAGAAATGGAGAAATGGAGAAATCTCGTCTCGTCTCGTCTCATTTAATTAATTTTCCCATCAATCGTCGTTGCGCCCCGATTTCTTTTCCCATTTACGGACGGCCTTTGCAAATCACGATGCGCCAAGGCGATTCACCCTCCAAATATGGAGGCTTTACCGCTTAAGGAATAATTATTGTGTTCGCAACAAATTTATTATCCTAAAACTAATTTACTGTGATAAAAACTTTACTTTGCATCAATAATGCAGTAATCGCTTAATTTACTACTTTCGAAGGTGAATTAGGTCCTATGGGATATATGATGCTATAAATTAATAGATATTACAACATCCAAGATGAATTGCTTCGTTCTAAGATGAAATCCTTTTGAAGTAACTTACTTCGATTACTCCCTATGAGGTAAATCACTTTGTCTCTAGATATGTTTATTGCTTTAAAGTTATACAACTCCTTTCAAAAGCAAATTAAATTACTCCCGTGACATAAATATCTTCGAGAGACATCGCTCTCTTCCACGACACTATAATTTACTCAATCATGCCACAATTCAAACCACACCCATAATTACTATTTTTCTTTCTTCGTGTGATAATTCTTCTAGACCATTTTATGGCGGGAGAATGCTAATCATCTTAAACGTGGTAATTTATCTTAAACCGTCGCAAGAGACGAGACTTACATTTATTAAGGGACCTCAATGGCCGTAAATTGTTTTGTACTTTGTAACTTCACGATATTGTCGCTAATAATAGGTGTATTATTTTCTCACATGTTTGTAATCAATAGATCATCACGATCTATAACTATCCATCGTTAATGGTAAATTTCATTTATACTCGATAATGCTATCACATACCAATTATCTAATAATATCGTAATTTTCCTCTATAGGTCGTGAAAATGAAAACTTCCTTTTTATAATAATCATACCTCCGACAATAGTAATTTCTTGGTAGTCGCTGTAAATCTAAAAAAAAAAAAAAAAAAACTAAACTATAGCTATTACTTTACTCTTTGGAGTGGCACCTAATGAGTCGGTAAATTAGGATCCTCATCACTTGCTAATTTACCATTATCAAGGTAACTTAACTCAAGTAATCCTAAGTCACAGAACCTATAAGAAGTAATTAATCTTAATAGTAGTAAATTGCAAAGTCCATGTGAATGACAATTGATAATCTTCCCTTTTTCCCCATAATCAAATTAATCATCCAAAACGACTAAAAACGAGCATTTCATAATTACAGGATAAGGACGAGAGCATTTTCGGAAATTGATGATTGTTTGATCCCAAAAACCAACTTTTATTTCCACAGGGGGAAAGGGACCAAAAATGGTGGCCCATCTAAATTGAAATTGTTTTTTTAATATAAAGCGAATTGTCAATTCTGGACTCACTTTTCCCACAAATCTCTATTTTCCCATTTTTCCCCAACCTCCCAAAAGTGAATTTTATCTTCACTTTCCTCATCTGGAAGCAGATATATAACAATAATAACAGAAGGGGGAATATTCTCACGTAGAATTACGCTTTCGGCCTTCGAATTCGGGCCATTGGAAGGAAAAGGAAGGGCGATTTGATAATTACGATGATTGAACTAGTGGGGAGTCTTCTTTCTTTTCTTCTTTTTTTTTTTCCATTTACCGGAGAAAAGGAATATTCTCCATATCTACTTGCGTCGCAAAAAGGCTCCACAGAAAAAAAAAAAAAAAAAAAATTCCTCCGCGCCTCTCTATCGATCTTTTTTTTTTGTTTCCTGCGTCAAAGCATAGAATGAATTCCCTCCTTTCCCTTTTCTCCTCTTCTTTCCCCCCCCTCTCAGTCCTTCACACATCACACTTGATGCCATCTGAGTAAAACTTTTTGTCATTCAACAATATATCAAAACTTATTTCTATGATGATTGCGGATTTTAATGGTGATTTCAATATTGTGTTGCCGCACAATGACATAAAATTTCATCGAAAATAATTAGTCATGCCATTTTCTTAGGGTATTTAAAATAATTAAAACGATGACACCATCGATCTAGGAACTGGATTGCACAAATAAGAAGAAACAATACCTCCCCTGTTCTGGCTTTTGTGAGGTAGTGCTTTCCTTTGCCACCATCCTTTTCACAGAGACGAGCCCTTTGTGAGCACTAGACCCCGGCAATCATCGTCCTTTCAAAAATAATAGAGAGGCATTATTTTGACATCTTTTTCACTAAAAGCATGCATTTTTTTAGTAAAATTACTAAAATATCCCAGTAACGACGAATTCTACCAAATATTTATTGATGAGACTTTTTTTCCTCTTATCCTTGACTTACAAGCGAACATTTTTCCATATAGCACTATTAGATTATGTTAAGAGCCTGTTTATTTGGGTTTTGTTTTTGTTCCCCATAACACAATTTTGTTCTTTTGTTACAGGGAATAAAAAAGAACAGAACGCGTTTTTTTTACACTTTTGTTCCGAGAACAAAAATTTATTTTTTTTCCCGATAATAAATTTGGAATAGAAACAAAAACAAGAAAAACTTATTTCTTTGTTTTCTAACACTTCCAGAAACAATTTTTCTCTCCTATTTTTTCTTTCTCTTTCTTTTCTTTTTCTTTTCTTCTTCTTTTTTCTTTAGCCGGCAACCTCGCCGGAGTGTCGCCGACCCCGATGAGGCTCGACCTCATCTTGGTGGGCGAGCATTCGGTGAGGCCAAGCCTCGCCGGTGGCTAGGCGAGGCTTGGCCTCACCTTGGTTGGGTGAGTTCGGCCTCGTCGATCTAGGCGAGCTCGAGCTCACCCGGCCAAGGCTCGGCCTCGCCTCGACATGGTGGGCAAGGTCGGAGGAGACTGGCCAAAAGGGAGAAAAAATTAAAAATGAACAAAAAATTAAAAAAATTATATAAGTTTACCAAACATGTTTATGTTCTTTTCTATTAAAGGAACATAAATTTTGTGCAATTACCAAACGTGTACTTTGTTTAAAAATTGTTCTCCGGAACATAAATATTTTTTATTATTTACATTTCCCTAGAACAATTTTGAACGTAAATATTATCAAACGCAAAGCCTAAGCAACCAATCAAAATATAAAAGAATAATTTGTTAGAAGTATGGCCAAACGTCAAAAGATGTTTATTTTTAGATCATACCCAAATATCAACAAAAGATAAAGCACAAAAAGAAGAAGGAAAAGAGAATGCGATCTCAAAGCAAGAAAATCAAAATATTAAAAGTGCTTAAAAGTTTGAGTTTGAAATCGAAGAAAATGTAACTAGAGTTTCGACTCCTAATTTGCAATTCATATTTGTGAAAAGCTCAAATGAAAGCACAAAATATTGATCTTTGGCCTTGTTTGGTAACCGATCAAATGATAATTATTTATGTTCTTTTTTTTTTTTGAAACAAAAAAAAAAAAGAAATCCGTCAATGACATTTTTGTTTATGGGGATAGATTTGGAATAGAATCAATAAAAAAAAAAATATTTGTTCATCGAAACAATTAAAGAATCAAACAATTTTTTTTTTCCTTTCCTTTTCCTTTTCTTCTTCTTTCTTCCTCTGGCCAATCGTAAATCTTGACAATGGCTAGCGCTCGGCTAAATAAGAATTGGTGACCTCGCTAACCCTAGCAAGACCAAGCCTTGTTGGCTCGAGCCTTGGCCTCACCTAGCCACAACATGGCTCCCTTAAGGTCATTAGCTCTTGTTTGACCAGTTGCCTGTTATAGGAAAAAAAAAAAAAAAAAAAATGAGAAAAATGTAATAAAATTATTAGAAAATTAAAAGATATTATAAGTCACAAATTTTTGTTAGGGTCGTATCAAATACATTTCTATTTTGAATATAAAAATTCTGTGTAGTTACCAACATCTTCGAATTATTAAAAACTTGTCAAGGGAACAAAATAAAATAAAAATTATTTTTGAGCATGAATTATTTTCGAGAATAGTATAGTTACTAAACACACTCTATGGAAATCTAAAAACTAATTCTAGCAAAAATACCCACAAGAAACATCAGTTAAACTGAAATTTGGTTTTCATTTTATGATATAATTTCACTCAAACTATTTGAACAAAAATAGGTAATTAATTGTGTACTCATAAGACGCCAAATGGAAGTTTATAATCTTATATATAGCTTTTATGCTTCAAAACATGAGATTGGGAATTAAAATTAACAAAGTTATCTAGGCAAAGTGATAATATGATATGAATAGAATGATAAATTGTTGGGAGGAATGGGCATTTATATTGGGAACTAACGAGGACAATGGAAATGAAATTCGTTTTCTTATTAACATGATTAAGCTTTACTATCTCATCGTCGAGGAAAAAAGAAAGAACAAATTGAAAAGAGAGGATGGGGTATTTCAGTCAATTAAGTGGTAAAAAGTGAGCATCTTAGGGCGCATTTTGTAAAATTTTGTTGTCGGGACCAAAATTTTTAGATTAGATGATTAGAAATGATTCTTCTTTTTATTTTGTTCAATATTTCTAGCATTTTAAGTCGTTTAGCTTTATTTATCTAAAAATTTATGATTATTCAAATAAAGTACATTTTTGTACTCATTAATTATGTTCCAAATCAATTTCTTTTAATTTTTAAATAATTTTATATTTCTTTTAATAATTTTTTTTTCTTTTTCTCCTATTCTTCTTCTTTTCTTGTGGTTGGCCGAACAGATAAAGCAAAAGTTAGCTAATATGACCTAATCGAAATTTCCATGCATTGGTTATTTACTATTGGCCCTTCCACTGTTTTTGGATTTTACGAACATGTATTGTTCTCACCGTTTGTGGCCTCTTCGAGGCTAATCATCAGCCCGATATAAGGCTTGGCCTAACCCGTGCGGGCCTCGAAAAAAAAAAAAACCTAACCCGTGGAGGTCGGCTAGATTCAAAATGCTTTTGGAACTAACCACTTAACCCAGGCGGGCCTCGCCTAACCCCGGCGAGCTTGCCAGACCTCGCCCTGACCTGGCGAGCTTGCCGGACCTCGCCTTGGCCTGGCGAGCTTTTGACGAGCTCCTCGGACTGGCAGATGGCGACCGTCGGCGGTAGCGGTGGTCGGCGGTTGGTGGTGGTGGCGGTCGGCGGCGGATGGTGGCGAATGGTGGTGGACGGCGGTCGCGAGATGGCCGAAGGGAAGAAGAAGAGTTTGTTGGTTTTGATTCTCAAATTTGTTAAACAAGAATCAACTTTTTTTTTTTTTTATTCTTAATTCCACTCCCAATCTGTTATCGGGAAGAAAATTTTTTACCAAACGCGATTCTAGGCCCAAACTGATTATGAAAACAAAGAATCAGAATTTGGCCATGTTTGGATGGTTACCAAAGAGGGCCTTAGTCAAAATGATGGCGGAAATAGGTTCAACCAAAAATTGTATTATTAGATATTTGAAATGATTACTTCTATAATTATTCAATTATTCAATATTTCGAATCCCAAGAGCTTTGATTTATTTATCGAATTATTCATTTCATAAAGTACACTTTTTGTATAAGATTAATTTTAAATAAAGCGAGGACTTGATTATAATGGTATATATTAGATTGGTTGAATATAATGTGCATCTTTTTAAAAAGATATAAACCAGCCGAACAGATAAAGCAAAAGTTAGCTAATATACCAGATAAAGCCGTAAATATTTTCGTTTCTTGCGGCGCAAAATTGCCATGCATTGGTTATTTACTATTAATTCTCCACCACCACTATTTTTGGATTTTTGAACAAGAACTATTTTCACCATTTTACCTATCCACGCATGGCTGCGTTGGCTGAAACTTACCCGAAACCATCCGAGATCAAAGATTCGAACTCCCGAAGAGGTTTCATGACTTAAGAGGGGGGCCCAACTGGTGGACTGCTAGGCCAGTCTCCCCCAAGGTACTAACGCCTTGAGACCTCGAATAGTGCAAGTGAAAGGGGCCAGCGGATCATTGGTCACCAAAAAAAAAAAAAAAACTGTTCTCACCATTTTGTGATAAAATTCCCGCCTCTTCAAAAGAGAGACTAATCATCATGAGCGATATAATTTACTAAAGCTAACCTAACGGGTTATCTCGAGAGTATTTCTGCTTCTGCCTTTACAAGGTAATAATACTTATACCGTTAAACATCCCTTTAGCACTAGACTAAAATTTAAAAAAATCTGCTGAGCATATTTACATTCGGGTAAAACAGACGAACAAAGCACACGAAAATGTACCAACACAGGTGGGTTTGCCTCCAAAAAGTTGAATCAAAATCACGAGGAGATGATTTTTATTGGCCGTTGTAGAGATTAGAAAACCCCATTATCTATACTACGTATGCAGCAAAATTTCAATTTTTGTGGTCCAAAATTACTACCACAATGCCCTGAAAACAAAATCATGTCTTAGTAGAGTAGTGGAAAGTCCACGGCGACTTTTGCAATCTTGCCTAGATCCGATTTCAATTTCGTATCCGATTGCACGGAATTGGGCCAGCATAAGGATCGTTAATTGCACTAAGCTCTTCTCCAACACGCATTAAATAATCTCTCGAAAATGAATCAACCGTCTTGCTCGAGTTTGAATCAACTGGTTAAAATGAAGAGCTCTGCTCAAGGGATAGCAATGCTCATGGTGGTGGCGATTATGAAAATTCAGTGGCTCGTTCTCACAACTCACAAGCAACCGAGTAAGTAAGCCTCTGCATGCCTGACAAAAAAAAGGGAAAGATTTCAGTGATCTTCTCAAATTTATTGTTTTCAAACCTTACATCGCTATTTTTTTCGAGATGGCGTGTTCCTTTTGAGTACTCGTCTTTCAAATCTTTCCTGATACCCATAGTACTGGTGTCAATTACAAGTTTAATGAAGATAATCTCCTATCTCCAGCTGACGTTGTCAGCCTCCTGGGAACTTATCGGATAAGTTATGTCCGAGGCTTCGACTGAGGAAAGATATGCTGGAAGTGTTCAGAGGCAAACCCTTTGTCATCTCACTCGGTACTCAAAATGAGGACATCGGAAACCTTGCTTCGAGTTTAAATACGGCCCTCGCGTGGATCCAGACCGATGTCTGCCCATACATAAGCGACATGGACATTGGATACATCGCGATTGGTAATGAGGTGATCCTGGGAGCAGGCGTGGCTTACGTCGCTCAAGCCATAGACAACGTGGTGGTGGCAATCTCCGCCGCTGGTATCACGAAGACCATTATTAAAGTGTCCAAGGTGATCGCGATGGATGCGCTCGCAAGCTTGTAGCCTCCGTCGGCCGACGCATTCGCCGATACTGCCTCACAAGCGTTGAACCAAATCGTGCCGTCGCTGGTGCGTCAAGGGGCGCCCCTCATGCTGAATGAGTACCCGTACTTCACGTACTCTCGGACCCCGAAAAGATCTCCCTCGAGTAAACACTGTTCATATCAAGGGACGTCGTCGTGAGGGACGGGAACCTCGAGTACTACAACCCGTTCAACGTGATGGTCGATTGGGTCTTTGCGGCCCTGGAGAAGATCAATGCGGCCGACCCGAGCGTCATCATCTCAGAGACTAGGGGGCCGAGTGCCGAGAACCCGCCGCACGCAAGCACGGACAATGCCAAAACCTACAACAGGAATTTCATGGAACGGATCTTGAACCGGACCAGGACGCCGAGGAGGCCGGGAGTGGCCATGAACGCCTCCATTTTTGACCTGTTCAATGAGGACGAGA
This sequence comes from Eucalyptus virginea, assembly GCA_014182375.1. NCBI lineage: Eukaryota > Viridiplantae > Streptophyta > Magnoliopsida > Myrtales > Myrtaceae > Eucalyptus > Eucalyptus virginea. The sequence continues at coordinate 34,722,462 of CM024519.1, read as the reverse complement.
AGGCAGGCGGGGTGGAATAGAACTTTGGATTCATCTATCCCAACATGCAGCCTGTCTACCTGTTCTGGCCAGGATCCTAAATGTAACTGACGGCTTGCAATTCTGGGTTAACTGTTTGGTTCTTGTACACGTATAATCGCTAAAGACTAAAATCTTTCAGGTGCGTACGATGTTGGTGTCAATTATAGGTTCCATTGAGACGGCCTTTCATCTCTGGCCATCGTTGCCAAACTGTTGGAAATTGTGAGAATCTGTACAGGACCACTGTCAATAGTTTAAAAGCTTAAACTATTATATTAAGGCATAGTTTAATATTCAATTACTCTAATACTTTCTTTTACGCGTATGGTGGACTTTGGCCTACGCCTAAAGCGTGGAAATAAATAATTAGGAAGGTAAATAGGGGACTAAACAAATTGAATTCAGACCCCCTACTCTAATACTATGTGATAATTTGTTTATAACCATTGCTAACTGTTCTGAAAACTTAAATTATTAAATAAATATGTGATTTAATATTCAATTATTCTAACAAATACTGGTCAAAATAGGTCGAGTTCGAGCCTCTAACCTGAGTTTAGAAATGTCAAAAGTGTTTAGGGCAAATCATTTATCATCTCCCGCGGTACTCAAAATGAAGACATACGAAATCCCTCACCGACTTGAAGTGCGGCCCCTTGCATGGATCCTCAGCTGTGTCGTCCTTCATGTATATGGATGATGACGACATTTTAGATATCACTGAAGGTAATGAGGTGATTCCATGGTCGGAAGCGCCTGACTTAGCTCAATCCATAGACAACATACTAGCAGCAATTTTCACTGTTGGTATAATGAAGACCACTAAGGTGTCAATGGTGATCACGATGAATGTGCCCTCGAATGCTCGTATCCCCCATCCGCTGGTGCATTCTCCACCGATGCTGCATAAGCCTCGAAGAAGATCATCCCGTAACTCGTGCGTCAAGAGGCGCCTCTGATTTTGAACGTGTATCTTTACTTCACGAAAGTTCTAGACCCCGAGAAAATATCGATCGAATATGTGAGGGCTCACTTCCGATCCCACTCACAGTGATATTATTCGCTTTGGGTTGCAGCCGCACTGCCATTGCCCTCATGGTTTTGTTTTTCAAGACTCCATCTTAAGGATAGCAAAGGGGTAGGAATGAACCGAATCCTACATCACTTGAGTGCGATAAGGTAATGCACCATACAATGTGTAGCACTAGTTTGAATTCATGGTATATATAATTCATAATATTTTCGGACCATGACTTTTACAAATTCAATGAAGACATAATACCACTCACTTAGATATACCCAAAATAAAATAACAAAGCTTACTCGAATCAATGAACTCATAATTTTAATGACATCAAAACTAAGTAAAATACTATTTCAACTACGGCTTGACAAAATTAAGATAAATGAGTTTTTAGTTTTGATATTACTCTATAAAGTGCATAATGGGTGTTCGATTTGCTTAGAAGCGATACGCATTACTCGCTGAATTGTGGTTGCTCACCATTTTATTTTTCAATATTTTTAGGTCCCTTGGTTAGTGGCCATCATAGCGATGACGTTATTGTGGGGACTTTTGGGAGCTGGACTTATGGGTGGTTAGATGCTTGGTTAGATGCTACATTTTTCGGGTGGAAGGACAGCCATGTCCCTCTATCCCTATAGGATTCGGGTTGTGACAAAATATGCACTGTTCTTGTCGGGGGGATGTTGTTATTAGGGATGATATGTTTGAGTACTATAACTGATTTGGTGCGTCGATCGATTCGGTCTTAACGGTCTTAAAGAAGATTAATGCGGCCGATCTGCACATCGCCGTACCAGGAACTTGACGGGCCGCGTCTTGAACTGGACAGGTATGCTGCCAAGGACTGTGGATTCTTTTATCCCCAACTTGCGACTTGCCCACCCATTCTGATTAGGAACTCAAAAGGAATTTGACAGCTCGTAAATCTCTATAAAATTTCGACCCAGAAAAAATCTCTATAAACGACTTGGCTTTATTCATGAACAAAAGGTGCTATCTAAAAGGAGAGATATTCCCGGGATCCTCTTTGGCTCCCGGCAAACGAGAGCTGGCATAAACAAAACCTCTCTCTCTTTCGAAAAAAGATATATTTTAACATTTCACGTGCTCTGACCAAAAACAAAAGAAAAAGTTTCGCGTGCAATTCAAAAAGACCATACGGATTTTTGTTTTTGTTTTTGTTATTTCGCGTATAATTCCGCGTATGATTTAAAATATTCGAGCCGGCGACGAGTCTGGTTGGGTAAAATCCTCGTGTACGAAAATTGTTAATTGGGATTATTTAGACCAGGAAAGGACCATACGGACGAACAACAACGACGAGAGGGGGCCCACTGCTGGGGGATATTGCACCCCACCGCCAGCCGTAGAGCAACATACGAGAGGACCCCACATCCTAGCGTTCCCCGGCCTCGTCAGATCCCTCCACGTGGCACCGCGTCCCGCTTTTCCAATCTCCTTCGGCGGCTTTTACCCGTGTTTTCTCTCTCCTTTCCTCCCTCTCTCTCTCTCTCTCTCTTCCTCCTCCTTTCTTCAGTCTTTCACTCTTTCTCGCCGGTCAGCTCTCTCTCTCTCTCTGCGAAAAAATCTTTTCCTTCCCCAATTTTTTCTTTCTCGCCAATATTTTCCCGGAAAGAGACCGGCAAGGCCCGCCCGAGCACGTCTCTCCACGCCGTCTTCAACCGCGGGAAATCCGAGCGAAGCGCCGACAACGAGGTGGTTGTTGTTGCTGCCGCGGCGGCGCCTTCTTTCCCTCTTTTTCTCCTTCCTTCCTTCCTTCCTTCCTTCCTTCCGTGCCGCGTCGGCGAGTTCTTGAGCGCTCTCTCTCCCTCTTCCTCCCCATCTGCGCTCCAAACCCTAGGCCTATGCGGCGGCCACATGCGTCGATTCTTCTCTAGACCGAAGACCATGGAGTCCAGCAAGAACCGAGGCTCGCGGCCGCGGCTCGAGCGCCGCAACGCGGCGAAGCACTACGACTACGACGCGTCCTCCTCGTCGTACTCCCCCGACGACTCCTCGTCCTCGGCCTCGGCCTCGCTCCACACGCGGTCGCTGGACCTGTGCGAGCAGACCAGCTTCAGGGTCGAGGGGGGCGAGGGCGAGATCGATCTGATATGCCGGAGCCTGGGGCTGACCGGGATCGAGGACTTCGCCATCCCGACGGCGGCGTGGGAGGCGAGGAAGATCAGGTCGTCCTCCGATCTCCTGCCCCGGTCGAGGTTGCAGTGGATGGAGAGTCCCAAGGACGGAGGCGAAGACAAGCCTGCGGTGGAAACCGAGTCGCGGGATGTGGGGTTGACTGAATTGACTTGGATCCATTCGCCTAAGCCGAAGCGGCGCGATGAAATGGTTGAGGATTCAGGGGACAGCCTTCGCGAGAGACTCGGGGCGGATGCAATCCAGTCGATTCAGGACAAGTTTGTTGAGCTGGGCGGAAAATCCGTAGCGGTAAGAGGAAGTTGTGGGATAAAGGGCGTTAGGCCGCCTATGCTTAAGCCTCCACCCTCAGTTCGGCTTCCGATAATTGACGATGGTTGCTCGACGTGGGACTTACTGAGGTATTTTGCCCCTGTTGTCGAAGAAGAAGAAAAAGGTTCTAGCGTTGCTGATGAACAGGTTCATCCCTCCTCTTATGAAGAAGACGGAGATGGAGGAGAGCGGAATCGATTAGCAAATGAAGCGACTAGGGTTGCGGCTGAGGAGGAGCAGGAAAAGGGAGTAAGGTTAGGGGAGACTGCGGTGCTCTCGACATCTTGCTCATTTTCGACCTCAAATGATGAAGACTCTTCAAGTACTACTACAACTACACCGATAATTATTTCACCGAGTGAGAGATTCAGACGAATAATCGAAAATTGGGATAAGGGTCAGCTTCTGGGCCGTGGGTCATTTGGATCAGTCTACGAAGGAATAGCTGAGTAAGTGCGAAATTCTCTCCAGGCCTCACGCTAATCGTTTAGTTTTGCTAGTGTAATTCCTAAACCGTTTGGTAGGTCATCATTTAATGCAGCTCTAAGGTTATGTTCCGAATTTTCTGTATAACTCACGTTAGCTGGTGGAAATTAGGAGTTGCTTGGATATTGAGCGAAGTACACGGCTCAGATGTCTTATTACCTTATTAATTTTTGCCAAAAACCCAGTCTAAGATCATCATGCGGGACATTCGGTTTGCGAAAGCAAAAGGAGTACTATTGACTTTCTTTTTGTTTTTTTTTATTTTTGGTTTCTTGTGGGATGATGAGTTGCTATTAGCAAGCAAAAGGAGTATATGGATCTGAGTTTTGTTAGCTCTGAGTGTGGGAGAGAAATGCACAGAGTTAGATTGATGTGCTGCAGTGATAGTGGAGTTTGGTCCTATAAGGTTCACGAATTGGCAAATTAATGAAAAAGGATGCATTTGACTGATATCACAAATGTATGTGACTCTTCTGCTTATGTAGGCAGGACTCCTACACTAAAAGAGCCTGTACTTGTCAATCAATCTTTTTCCTGCTGTCATTGAAAGTCATATACTTTACATGCCATTGTTGTTCCTGCTGTTCCTACATCTGCAGCATTATGTAATTTCCATTTACTGAGAGAGTTTATTCTACCGGAAATTACTTGGTTTTCTTGGTACTCTATGGACTCATCGAATTCTAATCCATACATTAGGAAATTCTCATTAATGTCCTTCTTCCTTTCTCTTGCTCTGCAGTGATGGCTTCTTTATTGCTATAAAGGAAGTCTCATTGCTGGATCAAGGAGATTTGGGAAGGCAAAGTATCTTGTATTTGGAACAGGTAATTATATTTTCTCCTTTGCCTTATCTAGAATGTCAACGTAATTAGGAGAGGCTGGAAATGTCAAAGCTGTAATTTGTACCAGTATTTGCTTGATCTCATCGAGTGCTTTCATTTCAGGAGATTGCTCTTCTAAGTCAGTTTGAACATGAGAACATAGTCCGGTATTACGGCACAGCCAGGGTAAGGCTTTCTTTCTTATTATGTTGATGATGTGCTTTGTAGCAAGTGACTCTCCACATTCTTACAATCAACAAATGCATGAACAGGATGAATCCAATCTCTATATTTTTCTCGAGCTCATGACGAAAGGTTCCCTTGCAAATCTCTATCAAACATACAATCTAAAAGATTCTCAAGTCTCTTCGTACACTCGACAGATCTTAAGCGGTCTAAAGTATCTTCATGATCGCAATGTGGTCCACAGGTGAGACATGCATACATACCCTAATTCCTGTAGTGTTATTAGACAATCTCTATAGGCACCTTTGATGTTACTATACCCTAATTCCTGTCATGTTATTAGTGCCAGATCTTTGATTTTGGGTGTTCTTAGTGGGCGTTGTTGGTATGTTATGTCTGCATTACCAATGTGCTACTGCTGCCAATTTTTTGCAGCAGTATCCGTATGACCTCTACATGCTTTCGGCAATCCAAGAATTTTTTTTTTTCTCATGTTTTACTAGAAGAAATTCTTTCTATATTGTTTCTATGGTGTGTATTCTGTATGTAATTAATATTGGCTATATCTTTAAGTGAGAGGTCTTTGAACACTGATTTCCCTTTTGAGACTTAATCTGGTCTTCATCGGTTTCTCTAGATTGTCTTTTACCACATATTGTATTGCACCGTAGCTGGCTTTATTGTGGTTGCAATATAACTGCCTTTAGTTGGAAAAATATCTAGTGTTATTGGTGCATTAAAACATACTTCCGCGTAGTTATTCCCTATTATTTCATGCACTGTTTTGACTTTTCTTTCGGCTTTTGAATTGATCTTTGCTTTTTGCGAATATACTGGAGTAATGATTTTCTTTGCTGACTTAAGCTGCATCATGTGGATTTCTTGATTTTGAAATGATACGCAAACCTTGTGAAGTTGTTTGGTTTACAGTGCCAAATACTTGGAAAATTTGCAGTTTTGTTTGGCAATACTACATTTTTCCCTGGAACTTTGTTTTGTGCTTTCATAGGTTTATTTGAATCATATTATTTTGTTACTTAAGCTCTCTTCACTCTTGCTTTTATAGTTGTTCAAATATTTATGAATCTGATTCAGTTTCAATGGTTGTCAATTGCCATTCCTCATTGTACAATTGCTTTACCTCTTTTGGCACCTCATCTTTTTCATTATTGTGCTTAAGGGACATCAAATGTGCAAACATCTTGGTTGATGCAAGTGGAATGGTGAAACTTGCAGATTTTGGATTAGCAAAGGTAATTATCGCTTTTGTTTTTTTTTTTTGAAGGTTGTACGTGATGACACTTGGTTCTATGGATGTTGAATCTGCTAACACTACTGGCTAATCCTTTTTCTTCTCCTGCCTCAGGCAACCAAATTGAATGATGTCAAATCTTGCAAGGGCACTGCATTTTGGATGGCACCGGAGGTTGTCTTTCATCCTTTCTATTTCTGGTTCTTTTCTTTTACTGTAAGGTTGAGTTTTTGAGTTGGTGTCAGACTAGATTATTTTATTCAAATGATGGTTGGTGGCCCATAAGTTAGGGTCGATGTGATCATCATATTCCAGTGGATCAGATGATATATAGGACAAAAAAGATGTAGAGCTGGATGAAAGGTTTGATAGTGAACAAGGGCAGGACATTTCTGGGCTGGACATTTCCTCTTTGGGCATTTATTGATATTTCTTTTCTTTGAAAACATTTCCTATTTGGATGAAAGGGTTTGATAGTGTGTAGATTCTAGTCTTTTCCTTTTCAGTTGCTGCTATTGTCTTTGCTTAAGTGACTGTCCTTTACATTGAGCTTAATGGGTTCTTTCAAAGGGCGAAGGAGGAAATGTATCCATGTATATGTTTGGTTGGCAGTCATTGCCAATGTGAAGATTGAAGGAGCTACATACATCCTTTATATCTCCTTGTACCCATGGGGAGTGTTTGTACTGAAATTACCACTTCCTGATATGATAAAATAGGATGAACTGAGACTGTATTTGAGACAAAGATGGCTATGAATGTAGAGGAGGTAGGATGGGCAATTGCTCTGATCTAGTATGGAATTTCGGTTGGACTTGGACGGTATTTGAAGCAATGGGATATTATAAAATGTAATTAAATATCTAATTTCCTAGAATACATGGTACCATGTAAGTGCTCAAAGGAAGTACTTGTGTGGTAATTTGGACTCCAAACATTTCCCTCTTGAAAATAAGTCAAAGACACATAAAAAATAAGTCATAATCTGATTAACAACTTCATTTTGCAGGCAAATCATGGAGCCCTCATCTCTGTTTTACTTTGCAACAGTTTTCATTATTTCGTTAGTACATCCTGCAATCACTTCTCTGTAATAATCAAAAAGCTATTGAGTGCGGTCATTGAATTTCCTGCACTATGTGGCACATGACTGCAAACTCTCCTAAGCCCCACTCCCATGGCTATAAAAAATTTGCTTCTTGGTGGAGTGGCCTCAAATGAGGCCTTTTATGAGCATTTAGGCAACAAGTACTAGGCATGGAATGGAATGTGATAGGATGATATCCTCATGAGTGTTATACTCATTTTCATCATCAACGCAAACAAATAGTGATTAGTTTGTTTCCAGAAATTTATAGGGTCAAAGTGGAATTTCTAGGAAAGATATGAAATGCCCGTAACGCCCAAGAATATGTCAAAAGTGGATGTCCCCTCTAGCTCAAATTGTTGCATCTGAAGAAAGGAATGAAGGTTGAATGGATTTTCATTCTTGCCAATTTTCTGACTACCAAGGGGGGTGCTATGAGCGAATATCTTATTGAAGCGTGACATGTGCTATGTGATGGTTTTCGAACTGTTAAAAAGACCTCGATATCCTCTGAATTTTAGTTTGTCTTCTCTGTGGATGGAGAGTTGTGTGTCTTGCAAAACTTGATTTGGGGGTGGATCATGGGCTGTGTTACAAGTGATGTCAGATGATGTTGATCCCATAGTCTGGTGTTCGTGGCAAATTTTCAAGCTGCATCTAGGTGTGGTTATTGTTGTCATCGTTCTTCTTCTTCTTCTACTTCTCTTATTATTATTGCTACTGTTACTTTCTTTCTTTGATTGTGCTGTATTATCCACTAACAGATACTTTTGAACTTCAATTAGTCAAATGCTTCATATGCATAATTGTTTGTCTCTTTCTTTTTAGACATTTGAGTCATCCAATCAACAAGTTTGCTACATCTGATACACATTATTGAAAGGATTGTAATGCAAACTTTGGCTAATTCAGGTTGTAAAGGCCAAAAACCATGGCTATGGGCTTCCCGCTGATATATGGAGCCTTGGGTGCACTGTCTTAGAGATGCTGACCGGTCGGGTCCCATATTCTCCTTTGGAATGGGTATGTTCCTCCAACACTTCTTGCTAAAATATCTCCTCCAATTGTCTTGTTCCAAGAAAAGAAGAATCTTTCCAACCAGTTCTCTCTGATGAGGCAACTCTTTAACTTGGACAATGAGGGTTTTCCTTCTGATAACAGCTTTTCAATAATGTCAAATCATATGATACCTTCTCTGTGTTGCTTTTGCTTTACTATGTACTCTTGTTATATTTTTCAGTTTAGTAAGAAACTGAATCATTTCAAATCGTTTTGTTCACAAACCTGTTATCCCTTAAACTGCACTTACGTTTATCCTGAAGAAAGCAAAAGATTATGTCTGACTGTTTTAACTGTTGACCAAATCAGATGCAAGCATTGTTTCGGATAGGAAGGGGTGAGCCACCACCGCTACCAGATTCTTTATCCAGAGACGCTCGTGATTTTATCTCGCAATGTATACAAGTTAATCCTGACAAGCGTCCCACTGCTGTTCAGCTCTTAGATCATCCATTTGTGAAGAGGCCGGTCCCCACATTATCGGGCTCGGCATCTCCTTATCACGATCTTGGTAGACGAGCAACTGCATAAACCATACCAAATTCATCTTTGCTTATTCATAGACATCAACTTCTCACTGCCTTGCTGCGGATCTAGCTGTAGACCTGTGACTTATAGAGAGCATGTATTTGGTCTGTATTATTAGGTTTAGGAATTCATGCCTTGCAAATATGTTTAGTTTGATGCCTAGGGTAGGTCAATTTATTTTTTGCCTCTTGCTTTTCTCAATTTCTTTTTTCACTGGTGAAAGTGAAGATTGCAAGGGACAGACGACCCGTCATTGTCGTCGTCGTCGTCGTAGTGGTGATGGTGAGAAAATGAAACGGGGAGACAAATGTATATATATATCTCTATCATGAAATGCGTGTATTTAAATTGAGTGAAGTCAGGTCTTTGATTCGGAGGTTGATGTTGGCAAGGAAAATAGGCCTCAGTCGGATATCCATGTATTCACTTGTTCAATTATTGGAACAAATGTGCCCCGATAGTATAATCTCTAATTTGAAACTGCAAGCTATCCTCTCTCTCTCTCTCTCTGTTTCTGTGGAGGTGCAAAATAATCATTATAGCATCATCAAACTCTGAAATTTTTACCCGGAAAGCACTTCTATCGTTACATTGCCCAGTTTTCCTCTGGAGCGTTGTGCCATCTTATTTGGAAATATAGGAATGAGATCTTTTTTAGGAACCTTACATTCACGGTCCTGGTCTTGAAGAATCACCTCATTAAGGTGGTCAAGGATAAGGCCTTGACTTTTACAAATGTGGAGGACAATCCAAGAAACAGAAAAATTCAATGTAGCTGGGAGATTGACCCTTGCATCTTTCATTCATCCTTGGTGGTTCCTTAGGAGTCCTATTGTGGAGTGTTTGCTATATGGGATTCTTCTCTTCCTCTGGCTGCATCCTGCCTTGTTTTTGGTTGCCGTTTTGGGCTCTAACGTTTTTGTGTTGGGTTTTGGGCTCGGGTTGCCATTGTTTGGCTGGCTGGTCGCCTTCTTCTGTTTTTGTTCTTTAGGAGGTGGCTGACTTTGTGCTATTTGTGCCTTCTAGCTTTTGCCTTGTTGGCTTTTCTTTTATTTCAGCACCCTTCCACTCATTATGCTTTGTTCGTATTGAGTGTAAGCCGGTGCCGTTGCTTGTACATATTGGCTTAGCTTAATACAATTACCGTTCACCCAAAAAAAAAAAAAAAAAAAAAAAAAAAAACTCTGAAATATATATAGTGAACAGCAGTTGATTTTTCGACAACGTATTCCTCCACTCCGTTATTAGAGCTTCTTTTTATCTGCCCCGTTTACTCCTGGAGTCATAGAGGGAACGATGTATTTTCTTCACGGGTGAAATGCTGTAACGATCCCGTAGAATTCCTGGAACCTCTCATCCACTCGTCTCGTCGTTGAGCCCAACTCAAGGGCCAAGAAAAGTCTCCGGGGGAAGAAGAAAAACCGTGTCCTGCACGAGGACGACGGGGGGGCCCTGCGGAAAAGAAAAACACGACCCTCGTCTCTTCGCCAAATTGTCGAGTCATAATCTATCCTATCAGCCATGCTATGCATCGTTGACTGATGACTTGTGAGCGGTGGATACACATGAAAAGAAAAAGCAGGTTTTGCGGAACATACTGAAAATCCTCATGTGATGACCGACTGTGAGTGGACAACAAACACTATTTAAAATAGTTCTTTCGATTTCGCTACGAGGATGCTAGATTTGTGTAAATACTTTATACCATATCCCTGGAAAAATTATTAAAAAAATCATAAATACGCGACAATTCAATTCTAATTTTTTTAATTTAGCTAAGATATATAGGCGTTTCTTTAGAATATATAGCTACTATGCTATTACTAGTAGGAAATAAAAGATTTAAATCTCTTATAAATGGAAAAAAAAAGAAAAAGAAAAGCAGCTACCTTGCAATAAAAGTGAAACTATTTGGGAGCTGAAATGAATCAATCACTGTGCATATGGAAGGACATGAACCGTATGCGAATTAACGACGGTTGCTTGAGAGCATTTACGAAATCAGGGCAGACACTACCTTCTGCTAATTGAGATTTGGCAATTAATTGTATCGTTAGTTGGAGAACTCTTTCCTAATATATGTTTATAAGAAATCGCTGTCTTTAATCCAAGATCCCTCAATTCTCTTTTTGTCCTTCAAATATTTCTATGGATCTGGTATGCGTTTGTTGGCAAAAAGCGCGCTGATCAATTGCCGAATTTGAAGATATCAGCGTCTGAGAAGTTCATGGATCTGCCGCTAACGAGGATGAACCAAGAAAAAAAATCGAGGGAATGACTAAATCAATGAGCACAGACGGAAAATATACAGAAACGGGAAAGCGCAAACTCGAAAAGTAGAATGCGTTCGATTATATATGATGCGATACGCGCCCGTCGTCTCTCACACGTTTATGAATATATTAACGTGTAAATCTCGATCAGATGAAGAGTCCCAGGGCTACAGCAATGGAATATAGTATGCCAATCGATTAAATACCTCTTCCCACAACTACTCATGTGCACCTCTTGTCACGATGATCCTTTTGCGCACTTCCATCCGCATGATAACTTTCCGAGCATGCGTCTGAATTTCCTCTGTTGAGACAAAGATAGAAGGGAGGAAAAGCGCAAGAATGTTATCACCACAAAATAATGCAAGTTGATTGAAGAAGTAAATGAACTCGTCGCAAAGAATGATTATGAAAAGGTTCTGTAAGAATTCCTTACGTAAAAGGGCATTTTACTTCTCTGATTGGCACGCTCAGGAGTCACAGATCTTTCTTCTTCTTCATCGTCGGACCCGAGGCGCTCGTATCTCCGACTCTTGTTCCGTCGCCGAAGAATCCGATCGAGACATATTCGGAGCCTCTTTGGCCCAGCATGGGCTGACCATCTACTCTTCTGCATTCGGAAGCAATGCACGCACGTTAATTCACACATCACACGATCAAACCGACGCGGAGATTAGCCCGTACTCGTATAATATCTGAGTACCCTATGCTCGGTCTGCTGCGCTGCTGGTCGAGAGCCGCCGCTGGTTCTCATTCCTCTTGCATAGGCGAGGAGCTGAGCGCGACGATCGTAACCGTCTGTTCCCGGAATTTGAGGGTTTTCGAGGAATGAGCTTGGCTTGATCTTTGTGGTGGGATGATTAGGGTTTCGAGAGGAAGACGATGATGGCGATTCGACATAGACGGAGATGATGACTGGATCGGTGTTCGCCGATCTCTTCATGGATGGATCGTGAAAAGCGGTTGAGGATCGACCGAACAACTTAGCAGATTGATAAAACTAGGGTAGTTATAAGACTAGCAAATCTCAAGGGTTTTAGTTTGCAACCTCGCATGGATTAAGTTAAGTTGTTGAGGTAACTTTGGCTTTATGCTTCGGACTACGTCAGCTCTCGGGTTAAACTTTCATTAATTTTACATTGGGTTTGACCTTCAGTGTCATTCCTCTTAGTACTCGTTATGGACAATATCTTGCCCGATCAATTATCCACCGAACATTTTGTTTGATCAATCACCCACTTATGGGCAGTGCAGTTGGTGTGAAGTTTTCTCCCTTATCGCCGAGGTTGAAAGTTCAAACCCTCTCGTTATATTTCCATGACTTAAGTGGGAGTCTCAGGGGTAGATTCTTGGAGCCAACTCCTCGAAGTTTTACGTCTAAATAGCGGCTTGACTCTCGTGAGATGGAAGATGTGATCAGCACACGAGATGTGTCACACTCAAGTTGAATGCTTGCCCACTTCATTAATCTTTTACAGGGTCAATATAGAGGTCATAATTACTAACGCGGGATTATGATTTGGTTCCTTATTCCTGAATTCTATTCAGGTATGATCCAATTTGAGATAAATTCTTGAGATCGGTCAGAAGAGAGTAAATTCTCCATAGATATTATTGCCTCTAGTCCAATTGTGAAGTGCCTTTCTATGCATCTACGATAATGTCATTTTTTAAAGGGTTTTCTTCATGTTCCCTTCGTAGTTACAGGCGTGAACCTAATCATATATATCGATCAAAATCAAATATGTCCAAGATTAATTGAATTGATCTCAGCCCTTTCGATAGTTTGTGGAGTTGGACAAGGAATTAGAGAGTAATCTTTTTGTCCCCTAGCAATAGGGACTTATTCCGGACGACTAGCCCTCTTAGTCTTATTTTTGCCATGATCCGTAACCACTTCCCTAATAATGATGAACTTTCCACCGAATCCATTATCTATACGTTCCCTGGTCCAAAACACTCTAGTGGAAAGTGAACAGTGGAAAAAATTCAGAAAATCATAAAACAAATTGTAATAATCGTCGTCCATGTCTACACCGGAGGCTCATCCGAGACCGCACTATCCTCAACTGATCGAGCCAAATTTGGCTTTGTTGAGGATTGGGGAAGCTAGCTTTGGCACCGTCGCCAACGAGGGAGCCAATCTCGATCGGCTCAGTCGTCGTCGAATCCTCATTAACGGGACGTATGGCCCTCAAGTACTAGCATTTCATCACCCTCACTTGTGATAATCTTTGAATCTCCAGTCACCGCCGCCAATCACCCGACGACTTTGGAATTGAGTAATGCTAAGATACTAATCGCCAAACTGGTTTACGAAAGTAACATGGCGAATTGAAATTAGTCATTTAAGTCTGCGAATCCATTTAGGCACTCAACATGTATCCGTCACATGACTCAATTGATTCGACAGATACCATAGCATACTCCCATGATAGTCGTTCAAGATTTGCATACCAATGTTCTTGTTTCTTTATTAGTATTATTTTTGTTCTTTTCTTCCCGGAACATAAAAAGAATATAAATTCATTGGTAACATCAATTAATTTTTCTATTCCCCGGAATAGAAAGGTAGCTAGAGAATAAATTTGGAACATGAGCGAGAAGTAGAAAAAAGTAACTTCATGTTCCTAAGAACAATTTCTAGAAGTAAGTCATTTTTTTTTTCTTCTTCTTCCTCTTTTAATCAACTAGTGGAGACTTGCCACCACTGTTGGTCGTCAACCGTTGTTGCCGCCACCGTCGATGGTTGCTAGTCGCTGGCTAGCGTTCGTTGTTGGTTACGGCCATCGATCGTTGACTGCCATCGCTAGTTGCCACCCGTAGCCGCTATTGTCGATCGCGATCACTATTGCCGCTACTAACTAGAGGAAGAGAAAGAAGAGAAGGAAAAAAAGAAAAGGAAAAAGGAAAAATATAAAAAAAAATTATTAAAAAAATTAAAAGAAATTCTATAGCATAAAAAAATTTGTGAGTCTTACCAAACACAATCTGTTATGTTTTTATTTCAAAAATAAAAATTTTTATAGTTACTAAACGCGTTATTTTATTAAAAAATTATTCCAAGAAATAGAAATAAAAAAAAATTATTTTTGAAAAGAAATTATTCCCGGAATAGAATTATTATCAAATGCAACCTTAATCTCATTAATTGTATTTCTAATTGAAGTATGCGACCTAACATGTTGCTACTCGATTTTCAAAAACATGTATGCGTAGTTTCTATTGTCGGTGATCTTAATAAATGTCTCGAAGATACTCATTGGCAAGACCTGATTGATGTACTATTCTTTGTATTTCGAGCATTCTTCCTTAATCCTCTAGAATTGCTTTTGCAATTGAATCTAGCTGTAAGGTTTAATTTCTCTTTACATATTTTGCATGGATACAGCGGGGATGCCGTGATCTAATCAATTCGTAGGAGGGAGGAAAAAAATGAAGCTCCAAGGTGAAACCCTTGAAGCTCATCCTTGGGTTTCTGCAAGTTCCTGGATTTATCGTGCATTTCACGATAGAAAGATCAATCAAGCCCAAATTCCAAAAGAAATAAAGAGAAGAAAGAAGGGAAAGGGAAAGGCCGTTCTTCGTTTTTACATTCTTGAGTGCGTATGGTTTAGAGTGAGTTGGGAAATGATTTTAGGGGTTAAAGTTGATGATCCCCAATTACTTGTACATACTACTTATTCTCAGGAAAATTTCAACTAATGGTCCAAAATGCTTTCATTTTTTTAAATAAAGGCATAAAATGAACCTTATTTCATATAAGAGTCTAAAGTGATCATATCAATGTTAATGAAAGACTTTTATTTGAAATTTTCCCACTATTCTTTTGAGGTAGATGAAATGCAAGTAATGAATTGTGAAGAAGGATAACTCTTGAATGATTTAAAATTGAACTAGAGATGTGGGATTCGAACTCAAGACATCGTGTCATGATGCAAAAATTAGGGCGAGCAAAATGAACATTCCAAAAGTCCAAACTTTTGGAGGAGCACACCAACATAAATATATATAGTGCATTAATATCCATTTTAAGTAGAAAGCTTGCGCTTCTTTTATTCCATTCCTAGTCTCAATTAGGCGTTTGATTAGTGGATTCCTTAATTCTTTTTACCAAAAAAGGGACTAAAATCTTGGGTCGTGCAAATCTGTGGTCACTCAATTTCAGTGACCTCGTACCAGTCTATGTGGGGTTGCTGGTGGTCCACGGTGTTGGATATCTAAGGCTAAGTAGTGGGTATGATAATCCCTGCGGGGGGAAGACGACAATGGTGCTGAGAAAGTTGGTTACGAGAACTAGGTGGCACTGAATCAAGGGTCAATGATCGTGTCGGTGCAATGGCAACGGACCTAAATAATAATGTTGTCTATGAACTTTTATTTTAATTCCGTGTGAATCATACACCACCTTTCATTATGATTGATGTCCTTGCATTCTTTGGTGATTGGCATTGACATCTTGATCATCCCTCTTATAAGAACTTAGATTTTTTTTTTTAAAAAAATTTAAATTGAAGTCAATTCCTTCTCTTTCCAGGTCTTCTTCTAGATTTTTATGTGAGTCGTGCTAATGTAATAAAAGTCACAGACTTCTATCCGGTGCTTCTACATTATCTAGCCGACGGTGTATCGAACTCCTTTATAGTGATGTTGGGGGTCCCACTCAAATGAAATCAATAGATGACTTTCCATATTATGTTATTTTTGTGGATGATTATATCAGATACATCTAATTCTTCTCAAGTAAACAAAAATCCGACATTTTCTCCGTATTTCCAAACTTCAAGAATTTGGTGGAAAATTACTTTCAAAATTTCATAATATTATACTTTGATGGTGGTGGAGGCTATTAAAAACTACAAGGATTTTCTTTATCTCATGTGGTTGCACATTTACAATCACTTACATACGCTCCCAACATAATGGGATTGCAAAATGTCATTATAGACATGTTGTCGAAACAGGTTTTACATTGCTTTATTAAGCATCTCTTCCATCCTTGTTTTGGTCTTGTGCTCTTCAAGCTGCTTCATTTCTAATAACTCATTTAACTATACCAATCTTAGGACTCAAAAGTCCTTTTGAGGCTCTCTTTGACACCTATCTAAACTACTCAAAACTTCGAGCTTTTATTGCCTATATCATCCTTGGTTTAAACTATATAGCAAAGCACAAACTTGAATCGATTGAAATCTTGTATTTGGTTTTTAGTTATACTCTCTTTTTAAAGTTTTTACAAGTATTATGATCGTCAACAAAACAAAGTTTTTGTCTCCTGTCATATGGTGTTTGATGATTCCATTTTTCTTATTCCAAGCACACTAAAATGCTCCATGGTATCACTTCCCAATTTCTGTTTGTACAACCTCAAAGTACTTGTGCACCGTCCCATTTTTAATAAAGAATTTGGCCAACTCTTTCAACAATAGACAGTTAAGGTATAACATGGACGATCAAACAAGTCATATAAATTCCGTGGTTAGAGAAGTTCTAAATTAACATTTAAATGGCCTTACAACTTTAGTGGGAAATACCAATTTAACACCCCCAATGGAAATCCATCATCAGCCACTCAAGTCCTATCCATGCCTCCCACGGAGTGGAACACTTCATTTGGCTCCTCCACCGCAATTCCATCAATGCCACATGTTGTGATTTGATGGTCACTTGCTCCCATAACATTGCAAACCCAAACAGATACATTCAGCCATCAAACATTCTTTGCCTCCCTCACTTGAAGTAACATGTGTTTCCTAGGCCTCAAAAGACCTAATTTGGTGCGCTGTCATGTTAGAGGAGTTAAATGCAATGCGTCAAAATAGTACATGGCAACTTGTACTGTGTGAGCCTCATAATAATATCATCGGCTGCAATTAGATATTTCAAGTCAAGCAAATTTCATTGGACTACATTTGCAAAGTAGTCTTTCTCCATCACTTTCTCCATTCTTTGATTGGGCAGGCAATCGAAATACATTGGAGTGCTATTACATATATTTTACTTTATCTCAAAGGGATTATCAATTTTGGATTACACTTGCAAAGTAGTCTTTCTCCATCGCTTCAAGCATTCTTTGATGCTGATTGGGCATGCAATTGAGATACATTGGGGTGCTATTACATATGTTTTAAATTATTTTAAAGGGACCATCAATCTTGGACTACACTTGCAAAGTAGTCTTTCTCGATCACTTCATGCATTCTCTTATGTTGATTAGCAGGCAATTCAAATGGCCATAAGCTTGCAACTGCTTGTATATTTTATGTTGGCTAGAATCTATATCATGGTGCTCTTGAAAGCGAGTTACTCGTTCATCAACTGAAGCCAAGTATCGCGTTATTGTTGTGACAGTTTTTGAGTTACCTTGAATTCAATCTCTCTTCTACATGAACTTGGAGTATCTTCTTTGACTACACCTAGCATTTATTGCTATAATATTGATGCTACTTATGTGTGTGCTAATCTTGTTTTTCACTATAACATGAAACACATTGTTATTGATTATCACTTTGTTCATTACATGGTTAACAAAGCTTGGATATGAGTGTGTCGTGCTCATGTGTGCACTATCCACTTGCAGATGCAATAACAAGGCCCTGCACAAGAACATTTTATTAATTTACAATCCAAGATCAGCATTCGCGACGGAACACCCCTCTTGCGGGAGCATATTGAAGAAAATATCTTTCAATAGTAAAGCAATTCCAAAAATTGCTCTCTCAAATCAAGACCGGTCAAGCAATTCTTATACTCTTAGTAAGTGCAGTAAGATTTTCCATGAAGAAAGGCTGTAGCTCGGGAAAGTTATTCCATTGCATATATTCTAGCAAATGTCATTTTGTAAAGCATCAGCTATCTTGTACTTTGAATACATGTAAAAAATAACACTACCATATCTTGTCCAATTCTCTAGTGGCATCATCATTAACCTTGAAGAATTATCCCGACATTATACTCATAGTCGTACGTCGTAATTCACATAATCTGAAACTGCAAGAATCAAACAATGGATGCGTTTAGATCTGCAATTTTCTGCAAACTACAACTATGGAGTTCTATTTCAGTTAATCTTCAAGAATGTCATCGAGCTTATTTCTTAAATTTTCCGAAAGAAGCAGCGAAAGATCTGGATCTGGGCAAAACAACACAAATGGTACGATTATGCGTGTCTCAATCTTACAATTCATGTTTTTATAATTGGCACACTAAAGGGTATTTTATTATGATATTTGCTGCTCAATTTGTTATGTTTTCCTTTTGTTTTAAGTAAACATAAGCGCAACTAGTGCTGTGCATTTGATTTAGTTCTACCTGGAAACTGGTCCAAATTGGCCCCTTTTCCCTGGAAACCAGTTCGGTCTCCAGTTCCAAAAATGGTGGTTCCCGGTTCTGAGTTCAGAACCATCCGAAAACCGGCCTTGCAAATCCTGTTTCAGGGTGGAACTACAAACTGGAAACCAATCCATAAAAACCCTCGTTCTTTTTTAATCTTGCCGCAAGTGCCATTTTCTTCTTTCTCTCTCTCTCTCTTTTTCCCTGTCCTCTCCGGCCTTACTCGTTCACAAGTCTCTCTATTGCTCTCGAATTTCCCTCGCTGGCTCGAGCCTCGCGAGTCAAGCAACCTCATTAAACTTCAGGATAGCTCAAGAGCAAACACATTTTCACGGGATTCCGCTTCTGTACTTAATGAATGCGACAAGGACAATGCACTCTCAACATACGTGAAATATTCGCTCACTTACCTTATTCCTTTTTTGTTCTAATATGTGGGACGCTATATGGATTACATTATTACATTATTACTATTGTTACACAATTTTTCTTTATGCTACTTCAATATTTTTACATACAGGGGTAACGCTTGATGAGTTGCATGCAAACATATACGCAATTCAATCTCTCTTGACATCTGGATGCAAAGATGATAACCCAATGTGAAAAGATAACTAGCGTAAGAAGTTTCATTTTCCAAACACTGTTACTATCCGCTTATGCGTTTTACATGATCTCTACGGAACAATAAAGGAAAACTAAGAGATTACTGATGCGTTGCAACTCGTGCAGTTGCATAACATGGAGTGAGCTTACACACTATTTTATATACTATCGCGAATTACAGTCTTTTACTTTTATGAACTGTGAATCTTTGATAATTAGTTGAGCTAAAATTGGGCTCTCTTCTTTCTGCACCTTATACATCCGTTCGCATTATCATGCTCACACACCAAGTGTGGTTTGCTTGACATTGATCATCATATTGAATTCAACGGTTGTCTCTCACAGGTGTTCAAGTATAATCTCATACCATTTAACTATGTGATTAAAAGTTCTTATATACATGTAATCTCCTTCCACCTAATAATTTAAGATTTTATCTTGGAGTTTCCAACATGGTATCTAAACATAGGTTTAGAGTTCAAATCATGGTACTCCCTTCTCAAAAACTTACAGCCCGTGGTTAGGTAACCACAACTGGCTCCCACCAAATAGGTGCCACTGCCTATTTTACAACCCTTCATACGCGGTCAAATTATGCCTTATATATGTAATACACATTTTTAAAACTAAACTAACAAATAACAAATTTACATTTTCTTTTGAAATTCTTTCACTTAATAGAAAACTTCCGGAATTAGAACGGAGGTGGCCCCTTCATCCACCAATGACTTAGGTAATAGATCATGGATGATAACCAAAAAAAGGGAACACGAAATTAGATGTAGAACATTTCCGAGATAGGCTAATGCGATATCATGAATCAGTTACTCATGCATTTATTGCATCTTTTCCAACAAGGATTATCCAAATATAATTTGATAATTATATGATCTAGATACACGTGAGTCTAGCTCTTTTAACAGGCCACGATCTAGTATTCGCTCCACATAATATCTTAATCTTTCAGGTTTAACTTTTTCACACGATGCATGTATTCGGAACGACGTAGGTCAATGGTAAATCAAGAATTCGAGCTTGGCGGAGGTGAGACACATTCTTTTCCACTAAAATTAACGACTATACATTTTATTTTGAAATTCTTTCCTCTTAATAGAAATTTTTTGGAACTAGAGAGTTGATGACCCTTTGTTCTGCCAGTGACGTGGATACTATATCACAGATGATGGCAAAAAAAGGAAACACGAAACTAGACAAGGAACATTTCTGCGATAGGATGATGCGAGATCGTCAATCACTCATTCACATGCATATTTATTACATCTTTTCCATCATAGATCATCCATACTTAACTTTTTTGACGTAGATAATTACAAGATATATAGATATACACGAGTTTAGCTCTTTCGACGGGCCACGAGCTGGTGTTCCCAAAAGCCAAGGGGCCAAAAATATCCCAGCGCCACAGGGCCAAATGAAAATGTGGCGTCTGTGGCATTTCTTTTGTGGAGACAATCGTGTCCAAGTAGGAGAGCCAGACGAATGTAGGCTAGCATCTGCTCCTCTCCTTTTACAATCGTTGTTATCATTATCATATTTAATAAACATTATCGCTACTATAATTATATTATTATAGTTAGAAAGACAGCTGGCAATACCTTTTCTTTTATATTGCATCCCCTCCCGATGACCACTTCAGTACAGTCACGTCACCCCCTCAATGTGAGGAGAGGAGAAGTGTGCCAACCGTGTATTGCGAATAATCGAATTAAATTTGCTGGCCCCCACGGTGCATGGGCGTGATTCGACTCTTGGGGAAACCCTAGCTCTTTTCTCTAGCTGGGGCACTACAGATTCGTCCACATGACTCATTTTGTCACTGGCCTCTCATGGGGAGGAAAATTGTTCATGAATTCTATCATTAGTTTGCTGAAACCCTCGTAATATATAGAATAGTCCCATTGAAATAGAGTATTGAAAAGGGCTTTGTTTCTTTACCATTGGTACAAAGTATAGGACTTGAGTTTCCCAAGCATGACTTTTTTTTTTTTTTTTCCAATTATTTGCTACAATGTATTGGACATTGATTGAGTTTTACTCGACGCTAAAACTGCTTGAGTGAATGGAACATAAAACGAAATGAATTATATAGCGATTGCATCAAGGGATGCGATGGATGCAGCATATTAATCAATAGATGATCTCTAACACGTTCGATATATTTTTTTCAATGATCTATTCACGGCCCGTATAAGTTCATGCAAAAGATATCTTTCAAGTACATCATCCGTGTCGTGATCATTCGACCAATTCTATCGAAACAAAGAAAATTTGGCTGAATCTATTTAAAAAAGCATCATTATAATCCTTTTATTACTAATGATGTATCTTGATATGTGATTTGGTCGAATCCATTAAATTTAACCTACTTCACACCAATTGAGAGAGAGAGAGATGTGTGGTAAAGAAAGATTCAGGGAAGAGAGAGAGAGAGAGAGAGAGAGAGATGTGTGGTAAAGAAAGATTTAGGGAAGGGAGGGGTCAGGCAAGGGTACAAAAAGCGGGGGACGCGGCTTATGGATGTGCGAGAGGGCTAAGTTAAATAGGCAAATTGGCCTTTAGGTGATGCATTGGGTCACCTCCTTGGTTTTGATGGTACGGACCCGATGCGATTCCCCCTATCTTTCTCTTCCTCCCTTACTGAAATTCCGCCCCAGGTTTTTTCTTCTCATTGGCCGTTGGAGCCTCCATGCGCCACTTCCCATCGCCTCCTTCACCCCCCACCATTTTTGTCCACTTCATCCCTCCCTTCCTTCCTTTCTCCCTTCCGTATTATTCTCCAATTTGACTTCCTCCTTTTAATTAGCTTCCGATGCTGGATAAGATTACTTATTCCAATCGGGACCTACTCTAGATCACCTGCACCTTGCCAAACCCTAATCGATGGGCGGTTACTCTCCTGTTCTTCTTCTTTCTTTTTTTTTTTAATCCCCAAATGCACATGAACTTGTCCCTACATGATTGCTCTGAAATAGCAAACCCCGCTTAGCCCCTCGCGTAGCGAATTCCCATTGGAGTTACCCCAAATGGACAACCTATTAGGTTATTCATCAGCTTGCCCCGACACGATCGGTTGGCTGTTGCATTCGGGGAAGTTCGCACCCGGACAGGGTAATTCTGGATTCGTGTAATCTTTCAATTGGAAGAATTTAGACACGTAAAGGCATATGTGAAGCCAAAACAGCGAGACAAACGAGAAAAATAAAAGGTTGACGAGGCATGAGCATTGAGCAATACAACTATATTATGTGATTCGGCGACTGGGTTTTGATAAGATGGTTATACTTAACAAGAAGCACGTTGTTTCGGTAAATCAACTTGAAATTAATATTATGCATGTCATTCATCAGAAACCCTAGCCATCTCTAGTTTTTTGTGGGGAAGGGTTGTCTGTGGCTCACACACGGTCTGTTCAAACCATGGAAGGAATGACATCGCTGTGGATCCACGAAGAAAGTCCACCCCATTTTCTGAGCTTGTAGTTTTTCGATTAATTTAAACATGGCCATCGAGAGAAGATGGGAACGACGAAGAGAAAGACCACATGCCCTCAAAATTCCGAATCTGGTTTCTTATTATTGATGATTGATACACATCTATGTGTGTTAGATTGTAGGGCGTTTTCCCATCTAACTTGACATGGAAAAGTCACATTTAGGACGTGAACAATCATCCGAAGCGAATATCAAAGTCGCAAAGAATTATAATTTAAAAAAGTTGAAATCAATTTCACCTTGCCATATATGTTTGGCTGCTTCTTCAGTTCGACAAGAAAAACTTTATAATGGAAATCAGGCCTTCCATCTCAAGAGCGCGACACATCCATTTCATTTCGCTCCATTCGACTTCGGAATAAAATTTCAAAAAGCACTCGCTTGCCTCTTTCTATTTTTATATTGTGATTTTGGTATTTTCAACTTCCTTTAATTTTTTTTCGCCTTAATCCTCTGAAAACGTGGAAGAATGAAATGCTATCCCGACTCCTTTGTGACATAAGCAAATGCAACCTAGTCTTTAGTTATTTATGTCATCGTAGACAATATGGTAACATGCTCATCAATTTTACACTTTGCAATCCTCAAACATGAAATCTATCCAATCTTTTAAGCTTCACTCATACTAATGGCAGGTTGGGGGAGAGAGAGTATGGGTCAATTTATGCGTATAGGTCATTATTTATAGCTTTAAAAGATGTTCTATGGTTCTAATAATAAGGTTCCATTGAATATCTAAGTATAGTTAATTTAAAGATATTTATTAGTAATAATAGTGCACCAGTAGTATAATAATAATAATAATAATAATAATAATAATAATAATAATAATAATAATAATAATAATAATAATAATAATAATAATAATAATAAAGACCTTCACATACATAATTTGGTGAAACAAATGTTTAAGAAGTTATGAACATTAGCACATAAACAATTTAAGACCCTCTGTTGACTTTTTATTTTTATTTTTGGTTTTTTGGTTCGTTTCTATTGTACTTGAACCGAGTGCAAATTTTCCGTCACAAGAAGTCAATAATAGTTTTGGTAGATTTAAGGATGTCACGTGGTATATTATATACAAATTATAGTGTGTTTTTTGATAGCTTAAACTTTTGAAAAGAACCGGATTTAAAAATTTTAGTTTCGTGATTAAAGACCATAATATCGGACCCCGACAATCTCTCTTGTTTAACCATTTGCTTTCCCATATCAGGTTGTTCACTAGATGCAGTTAGATCTATGTTTTATGTTTTCATGTGTTAGCATTAGCCTACATATGAGACAGAGTATTAAGTAATGAAAATTGAGAAGCAAGCAATATGCATAACATATTTTCCTATATAACTTTTTTATCCGGTTCACCTGGGGAAGCAAGAATCCTCTTGGTGGGATCTGTTACAAATCTCGTTGAGACGGATTCCCTTAAAAAAGATAGCCAAAGTTAGCAAAATGATACCAAGATTCATATAATCACAAGTATGAAACAATGTTGGATGGGTCGAATTCTTATATCACATTTTAAGTTGATTTTCTTTTCTGTTGTTTACGATTTCAATCTTCTATCACATTCTAAACAATTGTATACTTATTACTTTTTCCATTTGATATTATAAAATGTATGCACTTGTCAAAGTTAAGCTCTATACCGATATAACACAACATAGACATCTTGTCCCTTATTGTCATGATATCTTCATCATTAGCGTCGTTAATTAAATAATCTGTCTCAACCTTTCATATAATATGGTTTCATCAATCCAATTACTGTAAATGGAACTTCAAATTGAAAAGAAACTTGAAATAAAAAATGGTCTTTAGCATGCTCGTTTCAAGAAAAAATAAATATGATGATAAATAACAAGTAACATTCGATGTTCAAGTCCCATTTACTTGTGGTGTGATTAAGGTTAATAAGAGACCAGTAAACTTTGTTTTTTCAAAAGAGAGGCTAACCTGTTCACCCATAAATAGATAAAAGATTAGTTGTTGTGTACATGATCAAAAAGCCTTAAATGATTTGAAAGTCCACAATATATTTATGTACCGGATATTTTATTTTTTGGTCAGATATGTACCGGATATTTACTTTTCGCATTTATCGTCTTGAATGTTATTGTTCATTCTTTTTTCACAACGTGCACCTAAAAATCAGTATAGAACTCCGTATAATGTTTTAATCTATGCTTGAATAATGTCACAAGGTTATGCTTCCCCCACCGTAAAACCAAAAACCATTTGAAACGTTGAAATCAATGCCCGCTCAGGGATATTGCCCTCCGGTTTGCCCTTCCCAGGGTCCAAGAAAGGCTATTTGACAAATCTAAGCATTCAAACAGCTACCTACTTAAATTATTTTAAGTACATACATACATACATACATACATACATACATACATACATACGCACGTACATACATACATACAGTGCGTATCTGCATTGTGTGTATATATCTCTCATGATGGAATTCCTTGAACCGAGACACCTTATGGTTGTGCGGTTTTACAATCAATCCATAATTGTGCATGATTCAACATATAGAAATGATTAGTAGGGTCGTTCTCTCTCATATAAATTACAAGTAATAGCTATTCCTAAAAAAATAATCGGATTTTTTTTTTGGTCATAAAAATAATCGGATTTTACATGTATAATCTTTCTCTTGCGGAGGTGAAGAGGCGGAGCCACTTCCCCAGCCCCAGGCGGTGTAGAGAAGCGGGGAAAATACAAGGAAAAAAAAAAAAAAAAACAGGTCATTTTCGACCAGAAAATATATCCATTGGTCACACAATTTACAATTTACAATAATAAAAATATTATAATTGTTCACCGTTTCTTTGCGGGAAATACTATGACGTAGGATGATTTATACTTGACCGTGCGACAAAATTAGGGGACCAGTTCTGCTACGTTGGCCTCTTCATTTTCTTATTTAGATTAAGGTGATGTAGGAATCAATATATACTATTGGTGAGGGGTTTACTCACGAAAGAAGACTTTGAGAAAAGGACTCGCCTCTTTGCTTTGAGTCAAAATAGCATCATGTATTGATTAAATTTGCGAATCCAATGTCGGCTAATGTAAATATTAGAATTATCCGATGAAGTGGTGCACGTTATGTTGGAAATTTCTTATAATATGGGCTTACATAATCAATTGATTTTCTATATTAAATAATTGGGTTAATGGATATTCCAATATTTATCAACCCACTCTGGTGATCGATTGAATTGAGTATTGGCATCTATTAATAACGGCCTAGTTGAGCAACAAAATGTAGGCAATTGTGTTTAACTAAAGCTCGTAATGGGAATGGTCCAATTGATACGCTATTGATTAGGGTTTGCTAGGTCCTCTCTCTAGCCTATAAAATGGTAGGTTATACCTATCAATTGCATCTCATTGAAAACTGCTATAATAAAATATGTCATAAAGAGGAAGATCTGGTATTCCGATAGATCTCTGATTATGAGAGTAATCTATTTTTCTTCAAGTGAAGTAATGGTTCATACAGATATGCTTTAATTCTGCTGTATTTATTGATTTATGAATCTGTTTCTTCTCGATTGATTAGTTGTTTGTGTGAATAGTTTTCTACACGTTATTCAAAAGTCAAAGGAGTCTTCTTGCTAGTATATTGAGACTTCGTGCAAAGTTTGGATTTATGTGACGAATTATATGTAGGCATATGATAGAAATATGTCGCTTTGTGGCCCATAAAATCCCATGTAAGAAAAAGTAAGTATCCATGGGTCGTATTTAGGGGTTGTGCAAAAAAATTAGGAATTGCTTGGAACGAATCAGAGTAAAATCGGTGATTCTTAGTTCCAATCTACTAGAATCAAAGAATATTAGTCCATTTAACGGTTCCAAGTGTGTGGAACCGTCTACCCAAATCGGATTGGTACGTATACATATTATTTGTTTTTTCTATGTTTTACTTTTTTTGATTGAAACTTTTCCTTTTTGTCTTATCGCCGTCTCTCGCCTCACTCATCTTATGGCTTCGCCTCCCTCTCGCACTCTCGTTCTTGCTCTTGGTGGCCTCCAATCTCGTCGATACCTATCTCACCCTCACTCTCAGTTGCCTCCAGCCTTGTTGCTCCCTATGTTCCACTCGCTCTCGCTTGCCTCCGGCTTCCAATCTCGTCACTTGCTCTCAGGTCACGCACCTCTTCCAAGTGGGGATATGATAGTCCGGTTCCTAAGTAGGTTCATGAAATCAGTAAGTGGTTCCTAATTTCAATTTTTTGGAATCGATTCTTAGTGGCGGTTCTCGATTTTAGGATGTTTTAGGATGGGAATGGTTTACTCTAGAACCAATCACCCCTAATTGTATTGGGATGAGGTAAGATGATTTAGATTTTCCAATTTTGGCGGCATGCTCCGCTGGCAAACGGTTTTTGGCTTATAAACAACAACGGAGAAAAAGGCAGTCTGCCCTCACGCAAACATGAAATAAAAAAACAAAGACGAAAAACAGCGATGTGATCAAATATCGAATATAAATAAGCGGTGGCCATTACTCTTGGCCTGCCCTTCTTCCTTTATGCGTCTCCAATGTGTGTTTGTGGCTTTGGCCAAACACCCCTTCGCTCTTGGGGCCGCATCCACCACTCAATTAAAAAATAATTCTAAAAGTACCATGTAATGGTGATATATATCTCGCGAGATACTAAAAAGGTTTTGGACGGGTGACCCTGTGGTATCATTACCAGGTTTTAGGTCCCTGGTTGACTCCGACAGACCCCCAGTGTTTTACACCCCCGCTTGGGAATTTTTCCGGGGGGATTCGCCTCATGGGTTTGGCGAGAGCCTTTTAAAGATCTGCTCAGGTCTAAAAGTACCATGTAATGGTGATATATATCTCGCGAGATACTAAAACGGTTTTTTTATTAGGTTTTAAATTAAATAGAAGATGGATATGTAAATACGGTGTGGACGGAAAAAGGAATCAAGAAAATTATCACATCGAATTGGTACATATACCAAAAATTAGATTCGAATGTACTTGAATACATATATTTATTAGATTCGTGTAATAATTTCGTCCTGGAAAGAAATGTCCAATTATTAAACTCAGCTCTTAATAATAAAAGAACACCACTCTCTCTCTCTCTCTCTCTCTCTCTCTCTCTCTCTCACGTATATGACGTCACGGGGTAGATCAGCTGGGACCCGGTGGGATCAGTCGCCTTCTCGCACGTTCGCTCCTCCAGCTTGGAGGGGGCTTATATATACTCGAAAGGACACCCCCTTCCCCCTTCGTCAAGGCTCGGACCAGAGACAGAGAGAGAGAGAGCGAATCAACTTCCTTCCCAGTCTGAGGGGAAAAAGAAAAAGGGAAAGAAAGAAATACTTGCCAGCGAAGGGGAAAAAAAGAGTTCGAAAAGTCAGTCCAATGGCGGCCTCAGTCGATAACCGCCAGTACCCCCACCTCGAGGCCGCCATCACAGGCGGCGTCGTCCGCCCCTTCAAGCCCGGCCCGCCCCACCTCCCCGACTCCCCGTCAGGGCCGCGGCTTCCCGCCGACCGAGCCGGCCGACTTCTCGAGCGAGGACGAGGACGGCGACGCCGAGGCCGAGGCGCGGACCGCCTACGAGGAGCTCATCAAGAAGGGCGACGCCGAGGTCGAGGCGTCGGTCCGCGACCCCCGGGACGAGGGCACGGCGGACCAGTGGGTCGAGCGCAACCCCTCCATGGTCCGCCTCACCGGGAAGCACCCCTTCAACGCCGAGCCGCCGCTGGCCCGGCTCATGCACCACGGCTTCATCACCCCGGTCCCGCTCCACTACGTCCGCAACCACGGCCCCGTCCCCCGGGCCTCCTGGCAGGACTGGACCGTGGAGGTCACCGGCCTCGTCAAGCGGCCCGCCCGGTTCACCATGGACCAGCTGGTGGACGAGTTCGAGAGCCGCGAGTTCCCGGTCACGCTCGTGTGCGCCGGCAACCGCCGCAAGGAGCAGAACATGGTGAAGCAGACCATCGGCTTCAACTGGGGCCCCGCCGGAATATCCACCTCGGTTTGGCGCGGGGTCCCGCTCCGCGACGTGCTGCGGCGGTGCGGGATCATGGGCCGCCGGGGCGGGGCCCTCAATGTGTGCTTCGAGGGGGCGGAGGACCTCCCCGGCGGCGGCGGGTCCAAGTACGGGACGAGCGTGCGGAAGGAGGTCGCCATGGACCCGTCCCGGGACATCATACTGGCGTACATGCAGAACGGGGAGCTCCTGTCGCCGGACCACGGGTTCCCGGTGCGGATGATCATCCCGGGGTTCATCGGCGGCCGGATGGTCAAGTGGCTGAAGCGGATCGTGGTGACGACGCAGGAGTCGGAGAGCTACTACCACTACAAGGACAACAGGGTCCTCCCTTCTCATGTGGACGCCGAGCTCGCTAATGCCGAAGGTACGGCGTTCCCCTCCGCCTGATTCATTTCCAGTCACAGTATGGTGTCGAGATCCGCCACGATGCTTCAGATCTTAGCTCGTACATCTAAAATGATTCCTAATTCCTCGATTTTTACGAGGAATACATTATTTCATGGACGAGAGAGACTGGAAATTCCTTTTTCTTTTTCTTTTTCACATTGATCCTTGCCGATTGAAGAGAAAAAAAAAAAAAATCCGTTTCTATTAAGCAATAGATGAAAAGACGGGGAGAGAACGATGCGTGCGGTCGATCCATTGGTGGAATGATCATTCGCTTCGTAGAAATTTCAGATTGGGTATTAATCAAGTCAATCTCCGCGAAGTCTATTCGCTCAGCTGGAAATGGACAGACCACAAAAGGGTCTTCCTTTCCATGGGGTGGGGGGTTGGTGGGGCTATGATTAATTGGTTTCGATGGGGACGTTGGTTTGGGATCTACCTTTGCCTTTTGTCAGTTAGTCTCTTTCGGATATTGAGGTTAAAAATCGTGGGTAACTTCTGAAGGTCTTTTTGTTTATTTCGTTGTTGTTATGAATTGTTTTGGTCACGAGCTTGAAGGGACGAACTGACGATGTGGTGGGTTTTGTTTTTTGGCTTTTGGACAGCATGGTGGTACAAGCCGGAGTACATAATAAACGAGCTGAACATCAACTCGGTGATGGCCACGCCGTGCCATGAGGAGATACTGCCCATCAACTCGTGGACGACTCAGAGGCCCTACACGTTGAGGGGCTATGCATACTCCGGTGAGCCTTTTTCGAATTATCGTTCACTGGGATTTAAACGGAGACGGTTTGTTTGCACCTCTTTCGTGCGAAACAATAGCTCGGATCATCTTATCTATTTCCCACGCGCGAGTACAAAAGAATTGATCCTTGATGCATGCAAAGGTAGATGCTGTCCGGTGAAGCTTGTAGCGGGGTCCATGTGAATTCAATGCATATATTCGTGTTATATCATGTATGTATGGGATATTGAGTGAGATTTACGATAATTAATAGATATGGTAAATTGATTTGGTGAGAATAAGATATGTGTAAGATCTTTCATTGTCTAGATATAGTGATTTTTTGCCCCTTTGAGGAGAAAGCTACACCTCTTAAATATGGATGTAGAAGGGTCTATAAATAGTACAAATCAAGATTTTCTAGTTTATTGATCACGTGGGTTCCATATATAAGATTCACATGTCAATGTTAGTAAATGATACTAAGCACGAGCTTTTCACCGTAAAGAATAGGTACTTCACAAAGCAATTACTCGGAGGATTTTTTTTTAATTTTTAAAAAGGCGGTTAGAAGTTAACTGTGGCATAAATAAAATTATCTGTTAATCAAAATTACTAAGGAATTATGATAATTAATCACTTTTTATAGAGTGGTTGATTAGGCATATTAGACATTCGGGAAACATGAGCACGGGAGCGGACTGGACTTTACTTCGGGCAATGTGTCTTTTTCTGTACGGTGAGCGTGACAGATTTGTGACACATTCGATGGTTCGAATTCACATATGAATAAAGATTTTTATTCGTTCTTCATGCTGAGGGCAGCACGCCAAAGAAATATGGTACACACGAGGAGGAAAATATCTGGTGCTCACATCGGACTCCCTTTGTCGGATGACTCTGTGTGTGTGCAGGAGGAGGGAAGAAGGTGACGCGTGTGGAGGTGACAATGGACGGCGGCGAGACGTGGCTGGTGTGCGCGCTGGACCATCCGGAGAAGCCGAGCCGGTACGGCCGCTACTGGTGCTGGTGCTTCTGGTCGCTGGAGGTGGAGGTGCTGGACCTGGTTGGGGCCAGGGAGATCGCCGTCCGCGCCTGGGACGAGTCCCTCAACACCCAGCCCGAGAAGCTCATCTGGAACCTCATGGTATGTTCATCTTTTGAGGATTTTAAATTGACTCGTGATTTTTTTTTTCCTCATTAGGTCCGCGTCTTTTTCCCTATATCGTACGACGTGTGGTTGGTACGATAGAAGACCCATTTATAAATGTAGTTTAGTCACCGGAAAGTTGCTTTGTATGATTATTTTGGTGGACTCTAAATGGGTTTGTAAACTCGTTTGGCCGTGTTCGAGAACCTAAAATGATTTTCCAAATCGGTGTTTATTATATGGAAAAAATGTATTTCATGTGAGGATGATGTGTAGATTAAGGAATTATAATAGATATGCACTATTATTTTATGTTTGCTATTAATATAAGCATGAAAGTAATTAATTATCATAAAGCAAGAATTACCGTCGAGGACCGAATTATTAGGGCATGCTAGTAACGACCGCATGTAGTTTTCATGGGATGTAAGTGTATTAGAGACTGGGAAAAGGACCGGGCTTGCACGTAGTTGTCAAAACGAGATTGATACGGTATGGCAAGGATGACTTGTGCCCCTACGTCACTATATATAATTTGGTATAATCTGTGCTACGTTTGTCTGGGTTGGAAAGTTTATACTCTCTGTAGGAAGGTAATAAGATAGATGGATTTCCCTTTTTCTCTTCAAATGTCTCGCTTTCCATGGTAATTCGAACAGGAATATATATAATATTCAGATCGGGACAAGTGGGTTGGTCCACATTGACTTGGTCAACGGACGAAAAATTCTCATGGAATCTTTGACGGAAACAGGGTATGATGAATAATTGCTGGTTCCGAGTAAAGACCAACGTGTGCCGACCGCACAAGGGCGAGATCGGGATCGTGTTCGAGCACCCGACCCAGCCGGGAAACCAATCCGGCGGTTGGATGGCCCGGGAGAAGCACCTCGAGCGGTCGGCAGAGGGCAATCAGAGCCTAAAGAAGAGCGTCTCCTCGCCTTTCATGAACACCGCCACAAATATGATCTCCGCGTCCGAGGTCAAGAAGCACAACTCGGCCGACTCAGCATGGATCATCGTCCACGGCCACGTCTATGACTGCACGAGGTTCCTGAAGGAGCATCCGGGCGGCACCGACAGCATCCTCATCAATGCCGGCACCGACTGCACCGAGGAGTTCGATGCCATCCACTCTGACAAGGCCAAGAAGCTCCTCGAGGACTACCGCATTGGCGAGCTGATAACCACCGGCTACACGTCCGACTCCACCGTGTCCTCGCCGAATGACTCAACGCACGGGTCCTCCAACTTGACTCACCTGGCCCCAATCAAGGAAATTGTGTCCTCTCGCCCCGTTGCCCTTGTCCCTCGCGAGAAAATCCCGTGCAAACTAGTCGAGAAGACGGCCATCTCGCACGACGTCCGCATATGCCGGTTCGCTCTTCCGTCCGAGGACCAGGTGCTCGGGTTGCCTGTGGGGAAGCACGTATTCCTGTGCGCCACCATCGAGGACAAGCTCTGCATGAGGGCGTATACGCCGACGAGTGGAGTCGACGTGGTCGGTTACTTCGAGCTCGTGGTGAAAATATACTTCAAGAACGTGCACCCGAAATTCCCTAATGGTGGGCTAATGTCGCAATATTTGGAGTCACTCCCCTTAGGCTCGTTCCTCGACGTGAAGGGTCCGCTAGGGCACATAGAATACACCGGACGGGGCCACTTCTTGGTGCATGGCAAGCCGAAGTTTGCCAAGAAGCTGGCCATGTTGGCCGGCGGGACGGGCATAACTCCGATTTACCAAGTGATCCAAGCGATCCTGAAGGACCCCGAGGATGAGACCGAGATGTATGTGGTCTACGCGAACCGGACTGAGGAAGATATTCTTCTAAGGGAAGATCTCGACGGGTGGTCGAAGAAGCACGACCGGTTGAAGGTTTGGTATGTGGTCAAGGAGCCAATTCTAGAAGGTTGGCAATATAGCACCGGGTACATCAACGAGGGCATCTTGAGAGAGCACATCCCCGAAGGATCCAAGGACACGCTGGCGCTGGCCTGCGGCCCGCCGCCGATGATTCAGTCCGCAGTGCAGCCCAACTTGGAGAAAATGAATTACGACGTCAAGAATTCATTGCTACTGTTTTAGAAGAGGCAAAGGTGTACACACACACATATATAGGGAGACAGATAAGCGAGAGAATGTAAATATGCTAGCGTTACATATTGTTACCACGTGCTATTCGTTGGTTCATCTCTTGTATGTGTCCTATGTATTATTGCGAGAATAAAAAGGGGGATAGTCTCCATAGAGGCAGGGGTCTCTCGGCTTTCTTCTTTGTTAGGGATAGCACAATTTGTTAGGGGTGTGCATGGTCCAGGTGAGCGGTTCCCGACCTAGAACCGGGAACCGCCCGCTAAGGACCAGTTCCGAAAAATTGGAACCGAGTGATCCACGAAACCGATCTTGACGTGAAACAATTTTGATGTTCAACATAGAACGGTCGGGTCTATGAGTTGAGAAGGAGGGGAGGAGGTCTATGGTTGGGTTTTCAACATAGAACGGTCGCGGAACAATTTTCCGCGGCTGTGGCGGGTGGCAGCCGACGCGAGGGGGCGAACAACAGCGGCGGAGGAGCAACGGCGGCGGTGTCGACGCTCGGGGAGAAATCAAAATGGCGATAGGATTAGGAGGAACCGAGGAAGAGACAAAGAGAGAGAGAACCGAAGATGAAAGGAGTGAGGAAATGAGATCTAATCTAGGGTTTTTTTTAGTAATTTTTTTTTTAATATTAAAAAGGTTCCGGTCCGGTCCGAGTGGGCGGATCCGCCCATGGAATCGGGAACCAGACCGGTACCCACCGGTTCCAATTTTTTGGAACCGGGAACCGGACTGGTTTCCTCAAGAACCGCCGATTCCGGGCGGTTCCGGTCCAATTCCGGGCGGTTCGGGCGGTTCCCGGGTATTTTGCACACCCCTACAATTTGTCTATCCTGTAGGATCAATTCAAGACTATTCTTTCAATATGAAGGAAAATTGGCTGCCTAAGTGATGGTTCTTTTACTTGCGACCTTTTGAACGACCTTTTTCTTTCGTTTATTATATACGGTTAGTTACATGCAAAAAAGAAGAAGAAAACGACAGAATCTGCAGGGCGAATTTTCGGCGCGGACGAATTGGGTTGTTCACATTTTCCTCTGGATAGCGGTAATTTTAAGTATGCTTTATTCTAATTTGGGTATTTGGGCACAAAAGTTTGACAATAGCGAACTTTTTAATCATCGTTGACCAATCTCCAGCCGATGTAGGTAAATAACCGATTCTAGCGTAACTCAATTTCACAGCATTTTTATTTTTGTTTCTTTTGTTATTTCTTGCTAATTGGACTTTCGTTTTCCCTAACAGGCCCTCTATTACAAAATCCTAATCCTATGTCCTAAGTAATCGCCTCTTGTAGTTCCATGAATATCGAAACTCGTTTAAAGGGCTTAGAGGGGTTAGTAACCTGCCAATTCCACATTGTCATTTATTGTTGAAGTAATTTAAATTTATGGACATTACGATTTGTGGTATATCTAATCAAAACACAATATGGGTGCTCCATATTTCTAGTGTCAAAACTCTTGATGGGCCACGTCTCTGAATTAACCAGATCGAGCTAAACGACAGACGTCAAACACAACCCGTAATTTCGAGTGTTAGAATAGTTTTCATAAACTAAATGGTCGGCACAATTTGAGAGAGACAGACCAAGGGACCCCCACAATATGAAGGATAAATCCTCACTCTCGATATATTACCACTCTGAATTAACCACATTGAGTGAAACGACGAACGTCAGCTACAACTGGCAATCCATAGTGTTAGAATAGTCCGCGTGAAAGGAACGGTCAGCACGATTTGAGAGAGATGGACCGAGGGGCGCCTCGTGACACAGAGGATGGAGGCCCCCACACATCCAAAGCTGGGGGTGTGCATCGGTGATTGGTGGATATGCACGTGCGAGGAAGGACCATCGCCGCGTCCGAAGAGGACGACGGCTCTTGCAGGGAGCCAAAGGCGCCAAAAACCGCGACTAAACGAGCACGGTTTGGCCCCTTGCGGTCCCTCTCCTTTGCTGCTTGGTGCATGGCAAGGGCCGTTTCATCTTCTCGTTTCTCTCGCCGCGCGCAATGACCCTAATAATTCAATCGCTCCTTTTCCCCCCCTTGCCTCTTATTTTTTTCTCTCTTTATTTTATTTTATTTTATAGTACTACGTACGTGCCACTAGTCTTTCCTTCCCCTTGCCCACGGAATCGACGAAGCCAAATCCCTCACGCCTCCCAAGAACGAAAACCCTAAATACAAAGGAATATATGTGCTTTCAATTTGGCCCGATGGGGGTTTTGAATATCGCGACCTTTCTTTCAACTATCGTCCGATCACATCGATCTTCGCAGGGTCACAGCACATGCCTCGGTGACCCTGGCGGTAGTCGTCGACGAGGGAAAACGAAAGGGTGAGAAGTCAAGAAGAGGAACGCGACCCGGATTAAGCGAGGCTTATCAAAAGAAAGTAGGATTTTCTTTACGGCGGTTCCTTTCTTTCTTCATACATTGAACCAATGGGGTATGAACGTAAACAATGGCTTAAATGGGCACCATCATCATCATGACTATTCGGTGGATTTACTTTTCTAAAATAAGATCGGTTTTTCTCCTGACCCCTCTTCTCACGCCCGAGGCATGAGAATGGGCGTATCGGTGAAGAGAAATATTGCATTATCTCTCATCCATCTAAACCGTTGATAATTTGTGTCTCACGATGAGATACAAATGAAATTGATGGATTATGTTAAATTGATCCACATAGTCTATAAACCTCATTATAACTCCTCACATCCATTTTTAACTCTTATTGCGAGCTAAAAAGAGAGTTCATGGCCCGCCATAGTATTACTCCGGAGTTTGTGAGCATTAAGAGTGAGTCTCATAGAGAATTTTTTCGGGTGCGATTTGAGAGCTAAAGATTGAAATAAAGAATATTCAGAAGTTCGGGGACAAGCCTGGGGTCTGCTCAAGATGGTCCATTTGATAATCTTCATGGATGGATTTGACACGTTCATGACGTTCAGATGCAGTGCACCAAGAAGCCAGGGGAAATTATCAAAAGATTCTTGAACTAAAGAATATTCAAAGGATAAGACAGAAGGCCAATAAATAAACAAGGTAATAACACGTCCCGAGATCCTTTCTAACACAGCACCTCAGCCTTGACCTGGGAATCCTTACTAATCTGTCTTCTCTCTACGGGTCACGTCGCGGTTAGAGTCCATTTCGCTCCTCTTTTAAAAAAGAATAGGGAGATGGCTAAGTGATTAATCAAATACTTTAGTTGGTCAAGGCGTAATGCGCAATAAATTATTCCGAAGAGCTTGGAAATGAGTTCCAAGGAGACCGGGCGGAGATTGGAGGCAAAAGAGAGCGTTGAGGTGGGTCACTCCGCCATTAACTTTGAAGGCTTATCCTAATATTTAAAAAATAATAATTCCATGGACTAACAAAAAAGTTGATGGTCAATGCCAACATGTCCACTTGCCAAAGTCGATATCAAAATAAATTTTAGTGCTTTTGGCGTATGATGTAAGCTAAGGTTATTAATGCCAATTGCCACAATTCAAAATTTTCAACTTTGCTCTCATAATTATGTGAATGCATGTATAAAACCCGTATAAAGCTTGTAATCAAGAGATGCAGAATATATATCGGATCCTAATATATTTCATGCACTTATTTTTGACTCGTTTCCCTCTTAAGTTATCGATGTATACTTAAAAGACAATATAGCCGAATAGGTCACTTGTTATGTAAAATCATGATGTAGACCATGGCCAGTCTCCCCTAGCAGCCCCTTCAGTCTGCCCATGGTTTTTGTTAACTTAAATAGAACATGACGGTAGCAAAAATGCCTTTGACGAGAAGTTTGAGTTGGAGGAAAGTGAAAAATGACATAAAATATCTATATGTGTGTGGGTGTGAATGTTTATACTTAGGAATTTGTATTATCCGAGGGAGATAAACTGCCAACTTAGTCTGGTGGAGGACATGTCGGCCCATTTCAGTTGAATTTTGGCTTGCTTTTTACTTGCTTCATGAAGTTAATGAAATACTTTACGGATCATAATTCTCGTCATTTGAAAATAATTAGTATTCAGAAGCATTGTGAAAATGAATGGCACCAAAGAAAATAGAGAGAAGGAACAAAAGCACTATTCATAGTCAATGCTCGATTCTACTTTCAAAATTTTCCCTAATTCTGTAAATTAAATTATTCAGCATGCAACGTGGCCACTTGTTCAAATTGCTGAGGTATGAGCTTATTGATGCGACAGCGGTTGATGTTTACCATCTCGAACATTTTCAAATCGCAAGTTGTTTTGTGGATGGATTGGATAGGTTCATGACATTGAGATGTACCGCACCTAGAAGCCAGGGGAAATTACCAAAAAAAAAAAAAAAAAAAAAAAAATTATTTGACCAACTTAATTCTAAAACTTTTGACGTTTGGCTAATTTAGTTACTTCGGATAATTTGGCTAGAAATCGCTAACTAGATACTAGGCGACTTACGTGGCACAGTAAATATTAACGTGGATAATTTTTTGAATGTTTAATTTTTTCGAATTGTTTATATATATATTTTATTTCTTTTCTCTTTTATTAATCATTCTTTCTCCACTATGCCAGGCCTCGGTGATGGTCGGTGACTGGCGGAGGAAGAAGAAAAAAGATATAAAAAAAAAGAAAAAAATTATAAAAATTGTTTACGATTAGGATGTCCAACATTCACATTAGCGATTTTGAGTCAAAATTAGTCGTGAGAACTAAATTAGCAAATCGTCAAAAAGTTTTGAACTAAATTAGCCGAATTGAAAAGTTTATCATCGAATGGCATAAGTGTAATAAATTTAGAAATTCTTAGGAATTCTTCAACAATTGTCCCCATGAGTATTGCAATTCTCATGAGATGACCCACCCAATTGACTAGGCATTTCTTCTTTTGTATTTTTCTTGCCCCTTCACTTTACCCGCTGGCCGCGTTGTTTTGCAAAGAATCATCAATTTGAAATATGGTTTTCACAAAAAGATCACTTCATCACTTATTTAAATGAAAAATCGAAAAGTACTTTAATCTTCAATGGAATGCATATGCATAAAATATTGTTGATAAGTGAAATATTTTCCATTGATCAATTATATCAAGTAATGATTTTTAAAAAGAATTCCTTTAAATTTTTCATCTTTCGCGAATTAAACAAATGTTTTGTTTGCAATGAGAAGAAAGTGTCCATCAATTGATTCGCTGCACGTAACTTTGTTCGTCTTATTAATCATGACGACAAAGCTCCTTGCCAGCTGGATATGTTCTTTTACCCGTCAGAAAAAGACTAAGAAGAAAAGGGCCTTTTCCTAATTTCCACGCCGCATCGTCCCTAAGACTGGAAGGCGGCCGAGTTTGACTATAGCACACATGAAGATTAAAAGCTTTACAATATCTAGCTTCTTTTTTTTTTTTTTGTCAGAATAATTAACTAGGTCTTCATAAGATGTGCGTGGGTTTTCTCACTTAAGCACGCTTCAAGAGCTGCCTAAATAGTGACGGTATTTTTGGATGGGCATTTCAATGATAACTTGATTTAATGCACGATAAAATAATCGCCGTGCCCTGTCTATTCATTGTCCTGACGCAAGAGATGTGATGCCAGCCGGGGGATGGCAAGGCGAGTCGATCCTCACCATCGGATCAAGAACTTCTACCATCAAAACGCGGATTTGCTCGCGTAAGATTAGAAGGCAGGGGCTGAGACCCGTTCTCAAGTCCCAAAAGCGTCGGAGAGCAAGGTGACTAGTGAGACTTAACTTGAAAATGGGGGGAGAAAAAAGAGATATCTTTTTGGGCCCAAAGCTGACCCGAATCCAAGTTTTCTAGAAACCCCATGATCCGCAATCTCTTCAGGGTCCAGGTCCAGTGACTTCATGGGCCGAGAGGGCCTCGTTCTCTTCCGGACGTCACTGGGCCTGGGGTCAGGGCCTTCTTCTTTTTCCCTTTTCCTTTTTCTTTAAATCCGAAAGAGATAAAAAGCTAACGGTGGCCTCTCATCCGGACCTCGGAAAAGCTCACTTGCCCCGACGACGCCGACGACGCCGCCTACGACGAAGGAGAAGGAAGAAGAAGGAGAAGACGATGGCACAGGCACTAGCGACGCCCGTGGCGCCGTCACTCTCTCTCATCTGCAACCGCGGCGGAGGAGGAAGCTCCGCGTCACCCTTCTCCGCCCTCTCTTTCCCCGTCGCCGCCCCTCCCAAGGTAATTCCCATTCTCTCGCGGGCTTCGGCTTCCGGTATTCTTCGCGGCTCGGTTTGATGTTCGGTGAAATTTCCTGGAGAATCGACTGGAATTCGAACGTTCCGGCCTTCTATCGGATTCGATTCCTAGCGATTATCTTTGAATTGAGCTGACTGGAGGATTTCGCCAAGCTCTCTGAATGATTTGCGAAGCGTGGAAGAGCTGATGCATTGGCGGAGATGCTGACTTGGTTTAGTTAAAAATCCTTTCTTTCGTCAGTGCTGGTTTCTCGCAGCGCAGGCGAGTTTAGGATCGTATAATTGGTTGCAATGCGAGCTTAGCGCGCTGTCGTTACCTAGAATCTCGTCCGCATTGCGCTTCGATTGAATGAACTGGATGGGTTTACAGGTTCTTGTTTTGTTAAGCTGTATGCTTGAGTTGAAGATTCGTCATCCTTGTTTCGTTTGTCGTCGTCTGTAGCTCCAAGGCCTGAGCATCCGATGCGCTCGTGTCGGAGGTGTGGAAATCCCGAACAATAAGCGAGTGGAGTACTCTCTCCAGTACATCCATGGAGTAGGCCGGACCCGAGCTCGCCAAATACTCTGCGACCTCGGCATGGAGAACAAGATCACCAAGGATTTATCGGAGGAAGAGCTCACTACGCTCCGTGATGAAGTTTCCAAGTACATGATCGAAGGCGATTTGGTAGTCCGCCCTCCCTTTCGCGTTATTGTCTTTGATCTCCTGATGTCGTCCTTCTTAGCATCCTTTTTCGCGTTTTGGTTATGCAGAGGCGGTTCAATGCGCTCAACATAAGGAGATTGAAGGAAATCCAGTGCTACAGAGGCACGAGGCACATCCAGGGGCTGCCTTGCAGAGGCCAGCGCACCAAGAACAATTGCCGGACACTGAAGGGCAAGCGCGTCACTATTGCAGGGAAGAAGAAAGCGCCTCGTTAGGCAAATTTAACCGGTTCGTTTATCTGTGATGACCGCCGAAATGAAAACTCGACTTTGAACTCCATTCATTGTTGT
Organism: Eucalyptus virginea; assembly: GCA_014182375.1. Taxonomy (NCBI): domain Eukaryota; kingdom Viridiplantae; phylum Streptophyta; class Magnoliopsida; order Myrtales; family Myrtaceae; genus Eucalyptus; species Eucalyptus virginea. The sequence goes on along the minus strand of CM024519.1, from coordinate 34,682,194 downwards.
GCAGGAAAAGTAAACGCGTCTTTTTAAGCTAATGAAATTTACTTCAGCAGTGCCTGAGTTTAGTTGGTTTCTATACTTCGAGAAGCATCTCCTTTTCTGCATAATCATTAACTTCCTTTGCCTATGTCTGAAACACGATTCTTCAGTAGAACGAGTTGTAGTTGAGAGAATTGGAGGTGTTACATCATCGTGCTCAATTTTTCAAAATCACAGACTGCATAATCAGGAGAAGCTGATATCTGGTTGAGACAAATGTAGTTTGTGTGTTTGCTACACACAAGTTGGCGGATGCCTTGTCGTGTCGGTGAGTCGCATGATACCTTGTTTCAGCCGCATGTTCTGCATATGTACTGCATTATCTGTGCTCTGAATGTTCTTTTGGTTAGTCATTACTGTCTTTTCTGCAGTCTCGGTTTCACTTGTTCATGTAGCTGCTTTCTGTGGCCCCTGTTAATCTTCTACCTCGTTGAGCTCGTAATATCTCAAGCCATCTTTTTTGGAGTCAATTGTTGGTAGTGTATTGACATTGCAATTCGTCCGTCAATTGCTCGAGCATTTACTCTGTTTAGATCACCGGTCTCTCTCGATGTTGGGTCATGTCTTCCTCGGGATTCGATTTAGTACCCCATTAGTTTCTTCATGACAACTTATTAGGTTCCTGGAGGATGTCTTTTGCTGGTCTTCGCAAGTCACATTGGTCTTCACGGCCTTGCCATGACGAAGATTGGCAGGGATTTCCTTCACCAATCCATCATTTAGTCACTAAAACTAGCATACGATCCCTAACTCAAAGCCTGTGAGTCCCGAATGAGAGGCATTGCTAGTGATCATGGATCGAATCCATCGAGTCCGGATAGTTAAGATTAACGCAGGCCATGTGGTCAATGTCTGCTCCCATTCCTGACAACCTCAGTTTTCTACTCCTAGTATTCTTCGCATCAAATCACTTGTATCTATAATAGTTTGTTTAAATTTGATGATGGATGACAAAACTAACCAAATAAATCGTATAAGCTCTTCAATATCCAAACTCCCAATAGAAAGAGAGCCATCACGCTGTTAAGGCCTCTACAGCACAGAGTCGATTGAACCATGATTAATGCAAATGAAGACCAATCCACAGCATCGAACTTTATTGACAGAAAGCTCATGATGGACAAAACTATGGCCACACGTTAAGCAGTGGCTAAATCTACGGACGAAGCTTCGGCAACACGTTATCAAGTCTCAGTTAAAATACCTGAAGAGCAAAGCCTTGGACTATAAGAGGATATGCACATGAAACCGAGCAGCACAACTATTAACAGGGCACTCTTACTAGATCAACTAGACCCGGGTTCACATGAATTGATCATTCTCCACCGCCAATCGTTAAGACTCCACATTTGAAGCACAGGCAATTAACAGTGGAGATAGAGCTGATTTGATGAAACGGGCGAGAAGGTTTTACTCGTTCAACACACGAGAGAGCATTGATCAAAGCAAAACATACACCAGTAGAACAGTGACAATGCCTGAATAAAAACAGGCGATATACAGACTGTCTAAACAAGAGACAACAGCAAATACAAATGAAAGTTTCCCAAAGCCCATGTGTTTCCAATTCACCCTGGACTTCATCATCTCATCTTTCCTCCAGGGAGAGAATGAAAACACAGGAAGGAGCACGCTAAACCTATCAACTTGGTTCACAGAGAACCAGAGAAAACTGAACATAGACCTCGACGCCATTTACAACTGCCAAATGATGCTACAGAAACACAACACTTCTCGGACAAAGAGGGGGAGGGGGAGGGGGAGGGGGAGGGGAGGGAGACTCCTAGTTAGACATGTACGATGCTGCCATTCCGACGTTAAGGTGTGAATGCGTGCATTATTGGGCCTCATCACACCCACCAAATTGTTCCCCAGCTGTGACCGTGGTTGCTTCGGCTCTGGCTTCTCGAGCTGATGGTGCACTTGGACATTTCCCAATGACGATGAGCAGGCCATTCTTCTGGCGGCCATTGCCTGGCGTTTCGGTGGCAACCACTGGCTGATACTCCCTACACGGGAAGGCCCTATTCTTGAAGGTGCTCTCCAACGCTACCTTGCCCTACAAAAAATGCAACATTTTCAAACATAAATCATTACGGGACCATATAAGATTTAATAGTTGAAGACAAAAATTAACAAAAACAAAATCTACTTAAACAGGTTCTTTGAATGCAAGAAGCCATATCAACTTCTCCGGGGATAATTAAGCTCTCTGTTAATCTTCGGGAGGAATCCTTTATTTCCAGGATTATAAGACAACTATCACAATATGCATAACAAATACCAACATCGTTTAAAATAGTACCCAAAGCAGAAAAGGTAATAACGACAGATAACTCATGACCGTCCGTTCAAGCTCAGGACAAGAGCAACACCAACAATGAAAGCAGATGCGGGTCCTTCAAAGCTTCACCTGAATCTTGGCGGGGCTGATTTCGCACACTTTCTTGCTCCTGAAGTTCAAATTTTTGATTGGGAGACACTCCCACCTGAAGTTGTGGTAAGCTTGGTACAACCTTGACGCCCCGATCGGGTTCGTGAAGTTCACAAACGCATAACCCTTGTTGGCCTTGGTTCTGATCATCAAAGTAAAAATCTATCAAAGGAGGGTCAAATGATGAATCAAACAGTGAACAGAAGCAAAGCAAAAAATTATCAACAATCTGTATCGCAAAGTACTAAAAACAACCAGCCAAATTAGTGGCCGAGATCGAGCTCGTTACTTGAAGTCTACTGGGACGTAAACGAAGTCGTACTCGGATTGGTCCTCCTTCAAATCCGCCATGGCATTTGCTTCATCGCAATGCTTGTCCAGAATGTACAACAAATCTTTCCTCCTAAATCAAACATAAAACGATAACAAATAAGCAAAACCAGAAATTAAACTGACGGAATTTGGTGGCTTATTGTTTTACATGAGGAGGCATATAGGTCCACTGCATGTAGAGTAATAAATGCTCAAATAAATCGTGTTCAGGCGTGGAACATCGGAAGTTAGACCAACAGTAACGACCTTTCATTCCCCACTTCTACATTTCAAGATAAATAATCACAAGATAAGGAAATTTCAGAAGTGAGAAGAATCAGAAGAAAAAGGTATTAAGCTTGTTCAGAGAGCAAGGACACAGGCGAACGCACTTGAACTGATTAGGGATGTTCCGAATCATGATCGTCGTACTTCCGTTGAGTACAACTTCCGGATCATCGCGAGCAACATCGTCGTCGGTCGCGTTCTCCGCAACAACCCAAGCCTTACCAGCTTCACCGTAACTATGTTTGTTCTCGTCGCACCTATCGTGTTGCTTCTGAACCCATTTTCTCCCCCCGCGGGAGGACCTGATCAGATTTCCATGCCTCTGTCCTTCTCTCATCGATCGAGGAGGCACGAAGCTCCTCACACCGCCTCTCTTCCTCTCTTTGCAGAAGGGCGTTCTTGGAACCTCCATTTTCCCGAGCAGCTTCTTCCCAAGATCGCCACCGAAGACCGGGTGGGGCCGAGTCACATGCTCACCGTATCTGATGGGTCGAGGGCACAACGTCATGTGGAGTTGAGGGTTCAGATAATAGTGAACAGACGAAGGAGACACCCAGCTCGAGAACACCAAGTGCGGAGGCTGGAACTGATGAAGTCGGAGCCTCTGGGGAGCGAAGTGAGGTGGCGCATAAGGCTCGGCCAGCGGATTCAAACGGGGCTTATCTTCCCCTTCCCACGTTTTGGAGAGAAAAGAAGAAGCCTCGTCGGGTTTCTGGCACATGCTGTCGATAGGGTAAAGATCTTCTCTCCTGGTTTCTTTTCCGGACAGCTCTGTTCCAACGCGCAAATGGCTAGGGTTTGCGAGTTTATATCATCCTTTTTTTTCCCTACCTTTTGCTCGATGGGAAAAACCCAAAAGAGAAACAGGGTCGCGACAGAAGTCTGAACTTTCTGACGGAGCAGAGCTCGAGGGGATGATGATGATGGCGATGGATATTAGAGAGAGAAAGAGAGAGGGAGAGAGGTTGTGTGAAATGAAAAGTCTTTGTTTTGCAGGGGGGTTTGGTTTTCACGTAACGGGATAAGAGATCTGAGCAATGATGAAAGTAGGAATATGGAGAGATTTACATGCATCGGTATCACTCCATTCCATTTAATGCGCGTCATCGGAAGATGACAACCTCGGCTCGCGTCGGCGGCTTCCTCCCGATCCATCTGAAGAGAGAGAGAGAGAGGGAGAGCCGCGTGTAACATCAGACATGGGAGTCTGCTCTTGTGTGGGATTTTCGCGGTTTGTTTCGAAATGGGTAAATAAAGCGCGACCGGAACCGAGGGCATTGGGATTTGTTAAAATTCGGTTTTTCCTCATTTCTATTTTCTAAGTTTTTTTTTTTTTTTTTTTTGGGGAAATTCTATTTTCTAAGTTGAGATGGAGGAAACCTTTCCAAATCCCACTAAGTGAGTTTTTTTTATAAAGATGAAGAATGAAAAAAAATAAACATAAAGAAATAGATAATTAAAGAATGTAAAACATCACCAATAGGCACATGTCATCGCTAGTTAAAAAGAGATTGTTTGATATCATTGAAAGATTTATTAATTTACAAAGATGAAAAAATGATTGAAATATTGATTTTGAAACTTACGAAGAAATTATTATGCATTTAAATGGCTCTTCGTTCTTTCTTATCAATCAAATTATTCTAGAATGAAAATCTATATTCATTATTTTAAGAGTCGAATCGTCCGTAGATTATTTATGTCTTTGAATATTATTCACTTAAATTTATTTCTTTTGAAAATTTCTTTGCTTTTTTTTTTTTATAATTCGGTTGCTACTTAAATAATAACCCGATGGTTTTCCTTTTTATATTGGTTGTGCATTTGACATTATTTAAGAGTTGTGATCATAAGCACATCGTTAAAATATGAGCATAATAATACCGTCATGCTAGCTACATTAAAGTGAAAATTAGATCTTACAAACTTAAGAAGTATAAAGTAGTAAACAGTCGCAAATTTTTATATTGCATTGAGTGGTCGATATCATAGGATTGGATTAAAAACTTCTGAAATTTCTTATCAATTATAAGAAACTAACTATAAAAAGAAAAAAGTAAATAAACTGGATTTAATGTGTGCAGCAACCACTGTGGTGGTTTTGATTACCTGAGAATAGCCACCATTGCGATGATCGGATCATCATTAGAATAGGAAGTCATAAGGATAGCGAGGAGAAAGAGAGAAAGGGAATATTTTGTGACCATCGCAAGATAATAAGATCAATTATAGATTAGAAAAGCATGCAAATGAAAAGGGAGTGAATGAGATAGAATAATCTCATGTTATAACCAAGGCGATGGTTGTTGTCATGGTGGTCACGTGCAACCTCGAAGGTGGCCGATGACGAGCGACCGATCAAGTCGAATTCGGCTTGGTATCACATATGACATGCGTGATAATTTTCTGAAGTCCATACGTCGATGCGGAGCAATAGGGTCGCATTGCAAAAAGCTATATTATCATTATTTCCACGTGGAGTGAACAGTCGATAGTACAAAATCCAGCAAACATGGTGTTTCTATCCCTATCATCTGAAGAGCATGGCCTACTTGTTAAGTTGTGGATGGATTGGACAAGTCATTAATGAAGGAGGCCGCACCTGGACTGGCGATTCGGGATTTGGGTTAGGGGGAAGGACGATTTCATTCGTACACCAACCCCAACCAAGCGGGCGATTTGAACATTGTCATCCGCCTTTTCATCAGTCTCAGGTCAACTTTCCCTTCAACCCCGACTAAGAAACTCTCGATTATCTAGGGTTGTCGAACGGGATTGTCCGAATTAATAATTGCCCGAACCAGCCGATTTTAGGCAATTCGAAAATGATCCAACTTTTGATTCCCATTCTTAAAATCGGTGGTCAACCTAGCAAGACGGCGCGTTTGAACGATTACATTAGGGCGATTCGACAATAAATGATTATTTTTTATTCATTTAGGGAACCAATTCCGAGTAAAAGAATGTGTTTGGTAAATCGTCTAAAATTTTTATTACGGAATAATTGCGTTTGATAACGTGTCCATTGATTCTGTTCCAAATTATTTTTTTTTATTTTTAAATAATTTTTTCTACTTTTTTTTTGACCTTTTGACCTTTTTTCCTTTTCTTTTTCATTTTTTCTTTTCATTTTTCCTTTTTCTCCTATTTTTCTTTTCTTCTTGTGGCCGGTCGCCGGATCGGCAACCGGCCGGACGAGGGCGGCGACCTCACCAAAGCGTCGCCGGCCCTCGGCGAGGCCGGCCCTCGTCGGCCGAGCGTCCGGCGGCCTCGCCCAGCCGCCGGCAACGCTCGCCCAGCCCGCGAGGCTCGGCCTCGCCGGATCCGGCGAGGCCGAGCGTCGCCGGTGGACGGCGGGCCTCGCCGGAGATGGGCGAGGCTCGCGGGGGCTGGCGAGGCCCGCGGCCACCGGTCGGGCTAGGCGAGCCCGGCCGATGGCTAGGCGGGCCTCGCCTCGCCGGTGGACGGGCGGGCCTCGCCGGGCGGGCGAGGCCCGCCCGGCCACCGGTCGAGCTAGGGCGAGCTCGGCCGGTGGCCGGGAGGGCCTTGCCCGGCCCGGCGAGGCTCGCCGGTGGGCGGGCGAGCCTCCGGCGAGCTCGCCGGACCGGCGGCGGCGGCCGGCGGCGGGCGGTGGTGGGTGGCGGCGGACGGTGGCGGGCGGCGGCGGGCGCGGTCGCGGGATGGTGGAAGGAAAGAAGAAGAGTTTTATTGTGTTGATTCTTTTTTGATTCTTGGACGTAGAATCAACTTTTTTTTTATTCTCAAATCTACTCCAAAAGCGATTGCAGGAACAAATTTGTTAGGAACAAAATTTTTACCAAACGCGATTCTCGTCCCAAAGGCGATTGGGAACAAAAATCAGAATTAGTCACTGTTTGGAGTGTTGCCAAACAGGGCCCTAGTTTTCAATTTCAGGATGGGGATCGGACTGATCGGATTAATCGGATTGGACCAACTAATTATAAAATATATTTTCCTCGCCCCGCCTGCGCAAGAATAGAACAAGCCCCACTCCTTTTTCCTTTTCTTCTTTCTTCCTTCCTTCTTTTTCTCCCTATGTTCCTGCCCGTGAATTAAAATTCATCATATGTACCCCAAAAAAACGAAGACCTGGTCTTCTTTTTAACTGCGGGGTGATGAAACTGGGGGAATGTGAAATGGGTTCTTGCACCAGATGCAATAGAAAACCAAAGTGACATGGAGATGGACCCAAAGATGAGTGGGAAGAGGGAGGAGGTAGGGCTGAGCGCGATTCCCGGGTTACCCCGGAACCGGAACCGAACCGGAGGAGGGTCCGGTTCGGTTCCCGGTTCCAAGGGGACCGGTTCGGTTCGGTTCCTTTTCTGGGAACCGGAAACTGAACCTGAACCGGAACCGGAACCGGTTACTTAGGGCAGAAAAAGCTCGACCTTGGATGTTCTAGTGACTTGTATGTGATGTTCTAGTTGAAGTTTGGATTCGGCCTCTAAATGAAAGTTGTAAAGGACTTCTTGGAGTATAACATACTCAAATTTGGGACAAAACAAACAAGTATAAGTGGGTGAAATCGTTATTCTTTGGAAAGACTGGATCTGGAGATTTTGGGACCGACCCTTGATGAATGCATGGACTGTAAGGCAACCTTTTTGTCGAAATTTCACTTCGGTTTCTTAACAAAAGTTGTAAAGGACATCCTGAGGTACAACATATCAAAAATTTAGAGAAAACAAACAAGAATAGGTAGGTGAAATCGTGGTCCTTTGGAGATGGTTAGATCTGGAATTACGGTACTACGAACAGGGATTTTAACCGTCCATATTTAATTATCTAGGACGAATTTGACTTCGATGTTTTCATGAAGTATATACCTTATGGTCTTGGCTATCACATAGTCGAATTTCATAATTTTTGAAGGTCATTTGGGTATTTAATCGGAAATGTTTCTAAAACTGTGCAATCTGATGTGTTCGGATCTTGTAAGTTGCAATGCGTGGACTATATCATTTTGTATGAGGTTCTTTTGGAAATGTGTTCTGCATGAAATATCTCTCTTCATGTCTTCCCTACAACATATTTAAATTTCGTAATTTTTGTAGTTCATTTGCCTATTTAACCAAAAATGTTTCAAAAACTGTGCAAGTAGAGAATAGGAAAAGTAAATCGATTTTATCTTTTAATCCAGAACGAATTGGACTACGATTTCTTCATGAAACTTGTACCTCTAGGTCTTAAATACAACGTGTCCAAATTTCAGAATTTTCTGAGTTCATTTAAGGGTTTAATCGAAATTATTTTCAAAACTTGTACCTCTAGACATTCCTGTTCTAGTGGTGTTTTATTTCTACTTTCTAGTTTGCTATTTGTTTTGAAATTTCTAATTATATTCTATTATTGTTGTGCAATGCGAAGTTAATGTATCAAGATAACATGTCAATGGGAAGTTACCGTGTAGTATACGCGTACATTATAGTTTTTTTGGTAACATGCGCATATGTTATATTTTTTTTTGGTAACGTGCGTGCACGTTATAGTTTTTTTTGGTAACGTGCGCATACGTTATATTTTTTTTGGTAACGTGCGCATATGTTATAGTTTTTTTTTGGGTAACGTGCGCGTACGTTATAGTTTTTTTGGTAACGTGCGCGTACGTTATTGTTTTTTGGTAACGTGTTATATTTTTTTGGGTAACGTGCGCATATGTTATAGTTCAAATCTGAAAAAAAAAAAAAAAAAAAAAAAAGGAACCTGTTGGAACACTGGAACCGACCCCTGGAACCTGTGACAGGGTAGGTTCCAGGTTCTCGGTTCCCATGGGTAGGTTCCAGGTTCCTCATTTTGAGGAACCTGTACCCGAGGGTAGGTTCCAGGTTCCAGACGGAACGGAACCGAACCGGAACCTGGAACCGCTCACCCCTAGGAGGAGGGGTTGGAAGGGTCAAGGATAAATTATACACATTAAATAATGGAAAGGAACAAGACCGAAAAGAAAAGAGGGAGAGGGGCACCATAATTGGTTGAAGAATACCACCTTGCTCTGGGGAGGGATGTCACTGCTTTTGCTCTTTCTCTGCGTGTCTTTGAGTTGGGTTGCTTTTTTTCTTTTGCTTGAACCTAGATACAAGAAGGGTCTTTTCAGCTCATGGACCCGAGGAAGGAAGATGGGAAGGAAGGGGGAATAGAAGAAGTAGATTCAGATGTGGAATTGCTGGGGCACTCCGGCTGAAAAGCCGACCTCTGTGACTCCTGATCATCTCTCACTTTAGGTGCCCACCGTGAATTATTGCTGCTCATGTGTGAATTATGGGTTTCATTGGACCCGTCGGTCAGCCCGATTCTCGATTTTAGGATTGATTTGTCTGGTTCCCGGGACCGGACTAGGAATCGATTAATCCTACAATTGTTTGCTACTCAATAGAAATTGATCGGTTTTTCTCAACATTGAAAGATTTTTGGAAAATATCAATCTAATCACATCGGTTCAATTATGGTTGTGATTAGAGATAAGCGGTTCCAAATGCGGTATAGATTCCACCTAGAACCTGAAACTTACCCGTTTGAATAGATTTCTTATTTTTTGGAACTTAGAATCTACCTTGCAGACCCTAGATACTGGAACTTACCCTAAAACAAGTTCAAAGTCAGTTATAGGATTTACCCAAGTTCCACATATATTATTATTTGAGCGATTATAATTCATTAATCATAATTTATATTTAGACAAACGAAAAATATGAATATTGATAGAGCAAAAATCTTAGTCATAAAATAGAAACTTTGACAATACTTCTAGATTATACACTCATTGTCGAACGGCATGAAATATTAGAGGATCACATGGAGATATGGACCAAGAAAAACATTAAAATTTGTTTAAGGTTCTAGGTTACAAGTTCCAAGTTTCTCTAACTAAGAACTTGGAATTTACTTGTTTGGAACCTGGAATCTACCCTATATATCTCAGAACTTAAAACCTACAAGATCTCACCAGTCCAGTTCTCAAGTTCTAGATTCTACCATGAAACCATGCTCATCCCTAGTTGTGATACTTAAAAAAAAAAAAAACTATGGCTGTGATGATTTCTAGTTGTGCATTGGTAAATATGGAAGTTTCTTTGATTCGAGGGTGATCCCATGTTTGTTTTTGTTTGATAGTGGAAACACAAAATCTAACTAAGTAGAAAATTCTTATTTGCATGTTAACTTCTTGTTCACGATTAAAGACCAAGTAATTTTGTTTGGATTATGATTGCATTGGTTTGATCAAGGCCTGGCTGGTGAAATTTTCCAAATCAACTTATCAAGAACATATTTTATTTCCCGCTCGCTATTCTCAAAATAGTCCATTAAGCTACGAATCCTTCGTCAATTGTCCAAGTGTCTGGAAATCGCCACGTTTTCCTTCATTTTATATGCGAATGCTTTTTCATATCCGCGTTACAACAATCATAGAACTTCTCCGATTAGAGACGAAGCGAAATATAGCCCATTTAGAAAATGCCTTATTCTAATCTCGTGAATATTTGTCTCACAGCTACTATTAGCGAAGGGGTATGCTATTCAAGATTTGTGAGGTTCACGTTGAAAATTTGTTTTTGCAAAAAATAATTTCAAGATGGGGAAAAGAATTAGGTTCGGTAGCAATGGAAAAGTTATTTTAACACTTAAGTATCATCCACACATTGCATAAATGGCACTAATGTTCCTTTACGCCATGACTTTGTCATTCCGCACTCTATGAAGCACTATTCTTCAATGAAGAGCAAATAGTTATCTAGACTCAATCCATTGTAGAAAAGGTTAGTCTCAGCCGTTGATGACACGAACCTTACTTGAATCCTAGGCCGGAGATGATCCATCCATGTCCGAATTTTAAGAGTTTCACATAATCATATCGGTTGACCTTGAGTAAATTAGGGTTTGACCTTTCAGCTGAATCTTTTTTAACTTCTGCAGTTTCTACTTGCATTGTTCTGGTTAGACTCCAGCGCAAAGAAGAGGGCTATACCACCCTTCATGTTTTCTATTTGCGAGTAAGAAGCCCTTGTTCCTTGTCCTTTTTTTGTTTTTCTTCTTTATGAACTTCATCTTTATACACATGCATATGCTCATGAATAATTGCGCTAAAACACACGCATGAACAAAAGCTAAAACCATGTAAGGAGACTAATGCTGGAGACGGGGTTTAGTGGGGTTTGACCGTTCCTTTCTGGGCATAGCTCAGCCCCTTATACCATTGGATTTATGTATATGCAGATGAATAATCACGAGTGGACGTAACATTCTCAATATGTGTGTCAAAAGACTCGAGTAGTAACGAAAGATACACAAATATAGCTCAGATTCATTTATAGAATTGTCAGTTATTGTTCTCCAGATGAATCTCTGCGTCTCTGTCCCACGAGAGGACAAAAGCCAAAATGAACTCTTGACGGCTGAATATGTACCCCATCTGCAAATTCCCTCTATTCTAACGATGGTTCTCTTTCACTCTGCGGCACTTTTGGACATGTATAGTAGACTGCTCTGTTTCTTGGTCAAAGACTCTGAGTCCATGGAGATATTTCCCGTTCGTTTGTCCAGAAGATGCACAACAATAACATCCCTCTCTCTCCCTCTCTCCCTCTCTCTCTCTCTCTCTCCCTCTCTGAAACGTGCATCTGCTTGTGCCTGCGAGGGAAAGATTATGCAGCAAATCTCTGTTTTTTCATGCTTCTCTCTCTATCTCTCACCCCGAAGTTGACCTTCTTCTTGTGCAGATGTCTTTGCCTGTTTTGGCTAACTCCAACCCAGAGAAAGAGGCAAAGCCAACTTGCGTGTTTGCTCTTCGCATGTAAAGGTCTCGTTTCTCGTGTCATGTATCGTTTGCATTCTTTTCTATTCTATTTGTTCGCTTCGCGGACGAGGTATGGACATGCCACGCATGTTTGTCTTTTTCTACGTTCCGAAAAATATTAATAATACACAACGACACAATGTACTTAGGAAATTTTGTGAGACTAATTATAATCGTTATAAAATTTTAAACTATTAGATAAATATGTGATCATATGACATCTAATTTCTATTAATAATGACCTAAGCAACCTATTGAACCAAATAATCAACCCCAATGTCGACGTTCACATGCATGTTCTGTTGTAATTATGGTCGATTAATGGATTGATGAAAGTTGGCAAAACGAAATATGTTTTTTCAGTTCATGTATCTTTTGATTATCATTTGGTTGGGTCAAAACCATTCCCTTCAACGTGTGCCTACTATTCACACAACTAATAATTCTCTCATGTAAGTCAACTGCACAAAAAATATTGCCACATCCACATTGTCCTTACCTAACACTTTTATGGTTTCTAAACTCTCTTTAAATTTGATTTCAGCGGGATGATTGTGTAAACTTGGCTTTGATGTTCACTTCTCTTTTCATGGTTGTTAGGTGCAGAATCCAATCCACGAACAAGTGAAACTAGTTGTAGAGTGGGATGCCAATTTGAGTTCATTTCCTTAGATATTCCCAACTCCTTACTAAGTGTCCTATGAAACTTGGCATTTTTAGTTAGGTCATCCTTCTTTAGATTAAAATCTCTAATTTCAAGTAGCCATTTAGGTCCAAACAAAAATAAAAATAAAAAAAGGAAAAAAAAGAAGAAGTAGCCATTTAGGTCCAAATTAAAAAAAGAAAGAAAAAAAAAAAGAAGTAGCCACTTAGGTTGTGCTGATGAAAAGCATGTTGATTGCTTCCGCTACCAATTAGGAAAGCATCATGCCTTTTCATGTCCAGGCACTTCTCAATAAATTGGCCATGCATAACGTAAACTTAAATTATTGGATGAATGCGTGATTTATTATTTAAATGTTCTAAACCCCCTCATGTGCAAGCCAGGCTTTGACACTTTGAAGATTTGGACTCATAACTTTCCGCTCTGATACCATATGAGATTTTATGAGATCGATGCCAATTGCACCAAAAGCTTAAGTTGTTAATGAAGGCATAATTCGTTACTTAACTATTCTAGCAGCAATGACAAATTAATGAGCAGGGGTTTTTACTTTCTGAATACATAAGAAATGTTTGGGTTGGACCGGAATACTCTCTCGTAACAAGGATAACCCCCGAAAAGACAAATTCATGATAACACAATCCAATTAATTTACATGTCTCACTTTTGAGTAAAAAGTGAAGAGTCGTCTCTATTAGGATTTTTTTTTCTTCTGTAAAAGGCACACATTAGTTTCGATATCATTGGTAAGTGCACCGTGCCTTGACGATGCAATACAAATCAATGATTCATCTATTAAATTACATAGGAGCAATTTGTATCACGAGAGATCTTTAAACTTGAGTTGGGCGTGGCCGAAGCAACGGTTTCAGGGTGTCTAAAGCAAAAGCCCAATCGCGGCATTTTGGATTCGTCCAAATGGGCTGGCCCAACATTTGCCTCTACACGCATTTTATTCTTTCTATAATCCGAAAATCAAGACATATGGTTGTATGGTGTATTGTGTGAACTCTTCCGAGGCCAAAAACTGATACGGGTGGAAAAATAGATTTACATGCTAAGTAAATTTTATATGTGTCTAGGCCAGATCGTTTTCGTGATGAAGAACCCATTCACTAAAATGCCTTGTCAAAGACTAAATTCCGTATTTCTCGTGAAGTTTTTTCTTTTTAATCTCTCATTTGATCTGCTTGTCGTACTGTGTACTGTTTGGCATATATATGTTATATTTTCGAAAAATGTAGAAGTACACCATAGACAGAATCTACAAAAGACAGAGAAATAAGTTAGTGGCATACAAAAAATGGATTCGAACTTTCTTGATCGAGGTTAACCGACCGTTATCATCAACTCGACTTAAATATTAGAGGCAGACTAACGTCGTTGCCTTTTTTGGATGTGCTGAAATATCTAAAGACACGTATGGCTCCGGTAAATATCGAAGAATATCAGCCTGCGTTTCCTCCAATATGAAAGGCAAAAGAGCGGAATTGTGGACGACCCACTCAGCATTATAAAACGCCGGATGTCCTCGTATCTTTTCGCAACTGCAGACAATATGATTAGCATTGTCTTGCACTACCCAAAGACGCGAACTACTCACAAGGTCTTAAGCACGTCAGTTCGTTAATTATAAAGGTCATAAACTAATTAGCGACACAATTGCCCAAGAAACAAATTAGGACAGGAGTCGTATAGGAGAAGGGAAGGGTTTGGCGATTGTCTGCCGGGGCGGGAACCGCATGTCGGACATGATAGGGACCTTCCTTAATTGAAGAGTTTGGAGGATGCGCACGGCCCTTTTTTGGGTGGACGGCGTTGTTGGGGTCGTGAATTTTCTCATCGACGGGCCAACTTTATATCCCCCCAGTTGAAAAGAGGGAGTGGGGAATTCGCCCTTTTTTTTCTTATGTTTTCCATAATGTACGGCTGTTAAAGCCTAAGAAAAGCGTGTCTTGGTTAGGTCGAAAAAATCAGGCGCCATGGTCTTAAATTATTGTCTTGGATGTAGGTGAAAACCGTCGTTTATCTTTCTCGTCTAGGATCTTTGGATGGGCGCATGACTTGACGACACGTTTAAATTCAAGTCAGGGCGGTCAACTTGATAGACACGTGACGACTTACCAAAGAGTTGATATACAGGTGAGATTTTCGAGATAGGAAACACACCTCACATGTCCAAACACTCACGAGGCATATTCTTGCGATTAGAGGCCATCAAATGTGGCATGATTTTTGTAAAAGCAATTTATTCAATTATTTTTAAGTCTATTGTACAGATGACTATTCAGTTTTGAACAATTTGTTAATTCAATTATGAATTTTATACAAAATTTTAATATAATTTTTATTTAATTTTTATTAAAAATCGTTGATAACGATTGAGTTACTACTAACCATGTTACGTGATATATCAAATAAATTTATAATTGAATTGAAATTCGTACGATGGATTTAAGACTTATCTGACAAATTTTGCTTGGTGAGAGTAGATGACAAAATCCTCAATTACTATGGCTGTACTCATCTTAACTCACATGTTTGGTTGCATATATCGCCACGTCATCATGGAAAGTTGAAACACGCAACTGAATAGGTACCGGATCTTATTTTATTTAGTTTAACTGGATGCCTCTTTTGTACATGAAACGTGACTGTTATGTATGCGATTTCAATATTTTTACTCATATGACATTATTATTATTATTAGATATGTATGTGTAACATGATCTAAAACATTTATAATCAATTTTTTGATCTGATTAAATTTAATAGAAAGCCATGCCAATGCGTATATTTGACGAAAAATGCTATTTTAAACAGATAAACGATGGGCCATGAAGCGAGCTTGAACCATGATGGATGGTCTAGATATGGAATTGCTTACACTTGATGGTGCGTGGAGAATCGAACACATAGGATGCGCCGAACTATTAGACACTCAAATCTAATTCTTAACCGATAAGCCAATCCCATAGAACACACATTGGCTCGATTTACAAACCAAAGCCAGACACCTTTTACTTATTGAAACCAAACCAAACCAGACACCTTTTACTAAATGAAACCAAACCAAACTACATGATTCCCATCATTTGTTAGGTTTGTCAAATGCGACACCGACTTTAGTTCATCCCTACGTTGCGATTGGCGAATGTCAGCGCCTTTTGCCATTCTAGCCTGCCAAACATAAGATTTAAAACCCTAGGGGGGGTGCTAGCACCCATTATGAACATCGATCTAGCCCTAATTAGTGGTGACTTTTCATTCACCTTTAGGTACGAATTGTAAAAGTCAATGGGGGTGGCTCGTTTTTGTCACGAGGTACCTTTCCAATTAATTGGAAGAAACAGGGGGCAGTCGCGATCCACGACATTACTCTTCATAATTGCTTCCGTTCATATCTAGTGACCGATATTTCGTCTACGTGTTTGCCCTAATGACCTTTATCCCATCATTTAAGTTCCGTCGCTTTCTCCATGGGCGACCAGCTAATTAGCAGCAAATTCTGGCTGAACCGTGGAAAGATGCTCTCTTCCTATCATAATGTCAGACAAAGAATTTAGAGATTTCTTACTTGCGGAGTGTCGTTTTCACAATGAACGTGAGCATTCGTAGAAAACGAATCTCACATGAAAGTTCTTACGTGCTTTTAGGTGGCAAGATCGCTCTAAAAGTCCTCAATGTTTGAATCTGTGAAATCAAATTCTAGACATTCATTATGGGTGCAATTCAGTCCTTCCAATAAGAGCCAGCACGGGATTTCTTTTTAATTATTTTACAGATATGTGGCTTGATGCGGCGTTGATGTGGCGCCACGGTAGGAAAAACCAAAAATTAAAAAACAACGAAAAAAGCTTTTTCTTAAAACTAAAATAAAAGGTCCAAGAGTTAAAAAATGAAATGAAAAATGAACTCACCGAAGAGGGAGAGAATGAGACCTGCTTGTTCATCGACATCACCGGGTGAGGGTCAGCAACCCTTGCCCCCATGCAAGCTAGGGCATGTAAGCCATCGCCTAGCGTAGATATGAGCAAGGTTTCGCACCCCTGTATTGCAGTGGCTCCACCACCAAGCACCACTGCACGAGGGCTTCGAAGCTCTAGCCGATGACATGGGGGTGGCCTCAAAGCACCCCTTCCCTTAACATTGCTCTGTCGAATAAATGACCAAAAATCTCAAAACTATCGCACGATAGTCAATTCAGTGTTTAAACTTTTCAATTTTGCTAATTTAGCTTTAAAATTTTTGACAATTTGTCAATTTAAACCTTAACTTTCTGATAATTTTTTATTATAATCTCTATAACCAATTTTGATCAAAAATCGCTGATCCGGTAGTCTACTTTAGTGTCGGCTAGTCGTGCCACATAGAACGATCGGCGTCCGTATTAGATATTTCAGGCAAATTGGTTGAAAGAACCACATTGGTAAATGGTTAAAATGTTTATGATTAAATTGGCAACATTGAAAAGTTTAAGATTGAATTAATCATTGTATAATATGTTTATGACTTTTTTGGACAACATACCCCTGCTCTCGCTAACTTGATTTTCTTTGATTTTTCCTTTTTAAATTTTTTTCAATTATTTTCTCTGGGCTTTTCTTTTTGTACTCATTATTATTTTAAAAAAAATCCC
This sequence comes from Eucalyptus virginea, assembly GCA_014182375.1. Classification (NCBI taxonomy): domain Eukaryota; kingdom Viridiplantae; phylum Streptophyta; class Magnoliopsida; order Myrtales; family Myrtaceae; genus Eucalyptus; species Eucalyptus virginea. The sequence continues at coordinate 34,665,009 of CM024519.1, read as the reverse complement.
TTTTGATGAGGCACCACATAATGTTACGACATGCCACGTCAAGAAATTTATCCGAGTGGTTGCCGGAATGACTTAATTGTACAAGACTCAAACATGCAGGACTCAGATTATACATTCTCAAATGTTTCAAATTTGATTGAATATTGGGCCAAGTACGTAGGACTTTTGATGCATTTTCTCCTTCTAAAATCTAGTTAGCTCCGGGTATAACCAAGCAATGCCTTTTTCAGTACGTAAATACAGATGTGGTGTATTCTTGGTTACAGAGAGAGAACACAAAAGAACAATCTTTTAGCTATAACTCTCTCTGAGTGACAGTATCTTATAAAGGAAGTCCACATCCGATCAGCTACTCTACCCCAGTATATAAGATGAGAACAATAATATATGCCTCTTTAAAAAAGTAGCTGGGGACAGTATAATTATATGGTTTCAGCTACTATCTTCTTCTTTTTCTTTTTCTTTTATTGCCCTTATTCTCCATCATGCAGGTTGGCAATTATTTCTGGATGAAAGTAGTTCATAATGAAGGAGCGAAGTTGTCCCCTACAAACGAGCCCCTCATGTTGGAAATGATCCGTAGCTTTTTCCAGACACTTTGGCCGCCCCACATTTAATACATCCACATCATACATCCAATTACCTAATTCACTTAATGAACAGTGAATAGACGTTCATCCACCGGCTTAAATCTATAGAGAAATGACCAAAATCTCGCATGTTTATGTTTATATGTACCGCAATTTGTCTAGGAATAGTTTCAACCTGATCATGTCATGACCTAAACATAAAAAGTGATGATTCTCAAGAGTTGATTAGGTCTTTATGTACTGCTTTATTTGATATATGTCCCTTTTAAGTTATAAAGCATATGTGAAGGAGATCCACTTAGGACCATGTTATTGATTTTATTAATGTTCATGGACCTACCTCTACTTAAGTGTGGTGGTTATGGTGGACTGCCCCGCCAAGGCGCACAATTGGTGATCTTTGTTTTGGTGCCCATGCAGATCCTCCATTTGCACATGTGTAGTCTCAGTCCGAGGCTCTATCTTGGCCCAGTCAAAATTGATATAAAATCAAGCTCTATCATCTCGTGTCGACAAATTCGTAATGCTTTGTTCCATCTGAAGATCACAACTTTATTGTGAAGATTCTATCTTGCTCGAGATTAATTTAGAGAATCTGTTAACATGTGGACATACAATATGCAATCAAGGGTTTCCGGCATACTCCGTTTCCGAAGGCATTTAGTTCCAAGTAAGAGATGGAATCAATAACTTAATCTTTTGCCGACAAAATGTTACCTAGCGCGGCGTCAAAGCCCGTATGATAGGTTCCTATCATCGCAATCACTCTCGTTGATTTCTCCATCACTATTTTGCATTACTATTAAGTTTCTGTTCCCTCTCTGTTTTGCCAGTGTGATAAAATTGACATTATGAGTATCTCATTCGTATAATATATATTCCATATTTATCACTCTTGACTCGTTCTTGAGATAATTAAACTTATGAAATACATATATCCCTTTGACTTGGATCCGATGTAATACAGAATTTTAAAAAGCCCGAGTCCTTGTTTATCGTACATGATTACCTAAACTGGGGAGGCGTATCGTGAAAGGGTTCGAGAAAGCAACACCTTGTTGCCGCCCCAACTACAATCTCAAGAAACACATGTAAACGATGCCGATATTACCAAACCTACGAGCTAGGCGGCATGGCAACATTTGTTTATGTTTATCTCCCGGAAGACTAGGGTTGTGGAAACTTGCATCTACATCTCGGCATGCTAATGAAACCCTTCTAGGGCAAACTACTTGACAAAATAATTCAATAGCATCTTCTCGCTCATGCGGGATGTTCGGCTTTTGAGTGACAATATCATAAGATTACGCATAATGGCCATCATCGGGCTTCTAAAACACAAAAAGGAAAGAAAGAAAAATTATGGTTGGCGGATGAAAGTTAGGTGGACGGTTCATCGATCCATGCACATCGCACGTACATTATTTCCAGCAGAGGCATGCATGGCGTAAATCTCAGTTGCATGAGAATGTGTGTGGAGGAAACCCTAAAATCATTGCGCCCCGTTCGCCCTTTGCTTTATTCAGTGGATCACGAGATGGACACCTGACCGATTGATTGTGCCCCTGCAAATGTGCGTGGAGGCACAGAAAATAAGGGACAAAAAAACGGAGTCATTTGACACTTCGTTAATAAAGAGAATCGAGTTGCTCGACTTTGACTCGATATAAGCCTAAAGTTTTTAGAGGAAATGTTTATGCCCACTCAACCTTCAACTCAAATAAAAATTTGGCATTCGCATTTATTAGACTTTTTTGGAAGACGGAAAGTTTATTTTCAATGAATAGGTAAATTCAGAAAAAAGAGTTCTAACACTAAAGCATATTATTGCGAAAAGTTATAGAACTATTGTTGTAATTGTCGGAAAAAAAGAAAAAAAAACTATATCAAACGGCTGAGACAAGCTATGGTAAGAGTGCCTGATATTTTTATCCACTCGTGGAATGCCGGAAACGTCCAAAGGCGTTGTTCCAAAACGGGTCAACGCATCATCTTTCTATTCGATGCTGCTGTACATTTCCATCTTTGTTTTTCTCTTTTCCTCAGTGAAGCAACGATCGATGAAACTTCTGCTCGATAATGCGTCAGACAAGCAGGTTCCCAAAGCCTGTCCATCCTGGGGAGTATTAAATCCGACAATGAAACTCATGCGAAATTATGCTAATGCCTGACTGGCTCAGTGGAACCAGCATGTCGATGACTAGCAGCCTTCTCAGCTTCTGCATTGAGACTACTTTCTCAGCATCTTATTGCGACTTTGGTTCAGAGACGAAGAGGAATACAAGCTCTTTGTTTGCAGCTATATTCATTGGGACATGACTCAAAAGCCATAAAAATTCATTTGCTTTACTTGAAGCAACGGCTAAAAAATTAAATTTAATTGGAACAGAAGGATTTTCATATATATTGTGTGCCACCAAAATCTAGATCATGCTATGTTCAATCTAAAATTTCCTCCCTTCAAATTATATTCTAGTTGAATTACTACTTTCGATTTGGGAAATGGAACAGGCACAAAATCCATAATCTGTCAACACTTCTCAATACCATATGAGTCCTTAAAAAGTATGCATGGATGACTTAGATCAGTCTTGGTCGAATCAGCCTGATCTTGAGGGCTGAATTAGGCTCCAATATCTTGATCAATTGTCCACTACTGTCTTACCAACGGATGTGCATCATTGCTCATTAGGTAATCAACTTGTAAAGAAATTCAGAGACCGACGCTACAGAATTTTATCTAACTGTTTCTTATCGTCAATTCCAAATGCTCCCGAGTATCAAAACATCAACTCAACCAACAGTTTCTTCGCTCCAGGAGATCGATCTTATTGAAAGTGAAATCTACGGTACCAAGTTCACAGTGAATTTCCATTTCGTTTCTAGAGGAGCGTCGCAAGGAAAATAGGAGTTCAGGGCTTAAATTCACCACCAACACAAGTGGGTTTGTCCATTTGCTGGATTTAGAAAGGCTTTTCTCATCACGTGTAATAGCTGTTTCCGTTGACCCTTCAGGCTCCATTTCACAGGGTTGCGTTGCAGTCATAATAAGACATTCTAACGAAACACGAGAAGGAACACATTCATGTTCATCTCTTCTTTTTCAATGAGTGTTCGGAGTGCATTTCATGTGAAATTCTTCGTCTTTTGAGATATGAATTACTTAGCACAAGACAAGCAAGTAAACAAATATTTTTATTTCAACGCCACTCATTGCGACCCTAATTAATCATACCTAGCAAACAAATATTCTCATTTCAATGAACTCATTATATATGACATGAAAACGCACCAATTGTGTTTGATGGGAAGAAGATAAAGGTATTTTCAGTTTGGCAAAACTTCTTTAAAAGTGTTTAATAAATAACAAAAACGTCTAACGAAATAAATTTATTTTCATTAATTGCTGGATAAATAACTTTTGAGGACATTCGCAATTAATAGGAGTGCAATAAAGAATTTCCTTTTTGGTTGGGGGGAGTTGGCGCTCCGGAACTGAAAATGATGGGAATTGCAAGGGACAGGAATGAGAGAGCAAGAGAGAGATGGGAGCTGCAAATTCCCAAAGGGGGTAGCGACGCGCTGCTAGCGAGGAATGAGCAGGCCTAGACATTTATGGTGACGGCTAATCTTGTCTAGAGAGGCGAAGACAAGCAGTACACCTCCCTCATTTAATAACCTTCAATTTTGTCACCGCGTTTCAATCTTCGGTCCCCAAAAGCCCCTCCAAATCAAATCAAAAGTAAGACCCCCAGACAGACATGGAAGCCATCATCCAGTTGCTGTTTCTCAGCCAAAATTTCGAGTTCAAGCCAGATTTCAATTTTGTCTGCGTGTGTTTCGGACGTTTGAGATGCGCTGGTCGCATCAATTGGCCTCGACAGGCTTCTATCTAGAATAACCAAAGTGACAGATGATTCTGGGTAAATAGATGTAGACACATCGATGTAGCTTTGCTAAACGACTTTACGCGGTCGATGAACCCGGAGTCGTTGTTTACCGTCTATTCTATGGGAAAATGATGTATTATCTTGTAGCTTTTTTGACTCGGTTAGTCAAAAATATACCGAGGAAATAAAAACTCGAGGATATACAAAGCGGTTTATGCAAAAAGTGCAAAGTTAAAGAGGGGTTGCAATATGAAATTGGCCTCATTTTTCCTCCCTTCTAGAAACTACTGTCTATTACAAAGTTGGCAAAGGGGTCCCGCTATAGTCGACAAATGAATAAATATTCAAGATGGATCATCATCTTAATTAGAGTCACTTGGGACTATGATGGCTTTGCCTCAATGTAAAGCTTGGCTGATTGAATTGACATTGGGCAAAATCAGCGGACTACACGTTTTGCACCCAAGAGAGGGAGAGAGAGAAATGATATTAAGTTACTTTTTTGAATTTATGATCATTGAAATCTTTTGGAAAAAAAAAATGATAGTTTTTGTTGTGTTTGTAGCAAAATAGGAGGGGGAAAAAGGAGGTTAGGGAATTGACCCTCTTAATCCTTCAATCCAATCGATGTCGCAGAACGATGTTGTCAAGATGGTGAGGGGTCTCACGTCATATTTTAAATCATATGCAAATCTGGGAATTTCACACTTCTTCCTTTCATCATAGTTGGGAATTATCATTCTGGATTGGGGGCCACCAGAATGGATTTTCTAACCAATTTTCGCAAACTTTTAATCTCGGCTCATCTTGGATACTTCCAGTTCCAATGGTGGTTTCCACCATACTCCTCATCTCTTGGATTCTCTAGTCTTCAAATACGATGTCTTAATTTAGAAGGTTTAAGAGAAAAAAAAAAATCTCATTCGCTCACCTTATAAGTGCTAATAAAGACACTTCGAATTCGAGTACTTACATACACAACATGAAATGTTGTCTTTGCAGGAAAACTGATTCCAAAGAAAAATAAAAAGAATTAGCCACATCGACTTTATCCTTGAAATTTTGGTTGAAACTATTTCTGAATAGAAGAGTCGGTCTATTTACTGAAAAAGCGAGGCTTCTACAGCAAATTGGCAATTTAACATGAAATTTGAGGTGGTCAAAAGATAAATATAAGGAAAAAAAGATATTGTTAATAAGTGACTCTACAATACTTTTTAAATGTATTTTTATTTAGAGCAATTCAATTTTCAATATGCCAATTGTATATATAGAAGAGTCATCAATACATTGGACCAAGATATACTCGTTCTAACTCTAAACAAGTCAATGTCATGACTGGCCAAAAGCTATCCCCCATTTTTCATCAATGAAATGTACCTAACAATTGTTCTAGGATTTATATGGATGTCAAGGTTTCCAAATTCGGGGCAACTGAATATTATATTTGGTTTTCTTTTCGGATTCCAGAACTCCAAATTTCTTTTTAATGAATTACCACATTAGTTTAGTGGTAAGAAGGCCTCCACTTTCTAGGGAGACGAGTACAATCTCGTTACATAATCTTTGCCCTAGGAAAGAGTTTCCCCATCGATTCGCGCAGTTTCTTTATTTCTTGGAAAAAAAATAGAATAATATATAAGGACAAACCAAAACGGTATAGAGTTCAGCAATGAGGCAGGCAAGGGGATCTTAAAAGATCTTCCCCTAGCTTGGTCTTTCGAGGCCCCCTCCTCTGGTCAAATACTTCAAAATTTTTGCCCTTCTTATACAAATCCCAAGTTTATAAATCGACCCTTATTTTCATGTGGCTGACAAGTCTGCCACAGCATCACCCTATTGCCATCACCACGTGGAGTCCACCCACCATAAAATATGCCCCAAAAAAATAAAAAGCGCCCGTATAGTATAAATATAAATATTCAAATCTTTGGGTACAAACTAAAGTAACATATGGCCAAGAACACCACAAAAAAACTCTAAAAAAGGAGAGTACGAGTTGGCTCCAAATACACGATATCGAATCGATTGCGTCAGCGATTGATCCTAGAATTGGAGTTCTCTATTTTGAAGGAGTAGTCAATTGTGGTCCTTTGGCAGCAGCAGGATGGGGACATCTATTTAGATGTGCGAAAAGATACTGTTGGGTCCATTTCATTTAGACCATCTTTTTTAGAAGGCTGTGGCTGATTTCAATGGAGAAATCGTTAATCAAGGTCGTACCACTGTTTTCCACTTAATTAGGTATGAACTAGAAATTGTGCCTGCCCCGGTTGTTGTTTAATTGTGTTCTATCGCTTTTGACCCGAATTTGATGACTTTTCGACCTAACAACTCAAGGGTGGGGGGCTAACTTCACATTGAAACAGAGGATTGAGATATCTATGGTTTTGCTAGTTTCCTAAGGTTATGTCTTGAAAGAATTAAGGAGGAGATTAAGGAAAGGATCCGCCGTCTTGCCAAGAGGAGACAGTAATTTGGGCTAAAAAATCAATGAGTGTAACCCTTCTTCATTTTTTTGTATTGTAAATTCCTTTGGGATTGAAATTTAATAAGATGACAATATTGTCAATAAGTGTCTCAACAGTACTTATTAAATTATTAACTTAAAAAAATTTTCTTTTCTTATATATTGACTTGTCTTCTTATCGCAGTCTTATCATACATTATTTGACGATTGACAACATAGATATCTGGTTATTTTGTTTTTAAAATGTCTAAGAGATTACGTGGCTATTCCCAAATTATTGTCCAAAGAAGAGCGAAAGGACAAAGTTAGAATAGAAGATGCAGTACTTAGGTATTTGTTCTTCGAATGCCTTTTTTTTTTCCTTTTTTTGAGTTTTCCTTCCGATCGCATTTTTTGTCCCTCCAATTTAACTTTTTTCGCCCAAGAAATTGCCTCCAATTTAAAATAAAATAAAATAAAATAAGTTGGTTTTCTTTTCTTTTTATTTTTTGGAAATGGCATAGTAAGGTGTGAGGGATGACACGGTAGGTGGACCCAAAAAGAGAGAACATGGGGTCAAAAAGAGAGCAGGAGTGTACTGTGTGGAGCTGGGGGCGGGGACTACTTCTGCATCAGACTTTGACCTCTGCAGTGGCATCCTCACTCCCAAAAAACAAAAACAGGAACACAAAAGAGAAAAGCAAACAAGAGAAAAAGAAAGCAAAGAAAGGAAAGCGCCCCCCTCCCTCGCACGAAACCCTATGCACCACGTTCTGCTATCATCCCTCCCTCTCCTCCCAATATGACAACACTGCCCTCCCTCCCCTCAAATCAATGTAAAGCAAAGATGGCGTTTCATAACTCGGATTACAATTCCGACAATTACCCAGAAACGACACGGCATTTGTGGGGCTCGTGATGATGACAGGCTTTGAGTTTGATTGGCAACTCAAGGATTGCATTTGAACTTGGGAGGGGGCCAAAAAGCAGTGAAGAAAAACATAATGCAATTATACACAGTAAAAGATGGAGGGGTAGAGAGGGAGAGAGGAGAAGAGAGAGAGAGAGAGAGAGAGAGAGGGAGGGAGGGTAAAGAAAGTGAAGGGAGGAGGGGAGCAGAAGCGCATCTTTGTTAGCTTTCTCTGCTTTTCATGTGATGTTCTTCTCTCCTCTGCAAAAGGAAAAGCCAATGACCCCATTCCCATGCTCCTTCCTTCCTTTCTTTCTTCATAAATATACAAAACACACATCAACAACAGAGACACAGAGAAAGAGAGAGAGAGAGGTGCGGTGGGGGTGGACCAGCCCCGTTTGGTGATTGGAGTGTGAGTGTGGTTCAAAAGTAATTCCTGGCTGGGAAAATATCTCACCATAATAATAACAATTCATTTTTTTTTTAAATTTCCTCATCATAAATCTCTATGACCTGTACAATTCCTTATTCCACGGTCTCCTCCCATTTTTTTCTTTCTTTTTTTGAATCCCTCACTACTCTGGGGAAAACATTTTCTCTCTTACCTATACCATCCCCCCCACCCTTTTCAAAATCTTCACATGTCCTCGGTTGCCCTTGCCCACAAAATTTCTAGAAGAAACACATTAAAAAAAAATCAAAAATAGCGAGGGAAAATAAATAATAGAAGGAAAAAAAAAACGAAATTACCCCTCCCATCCCCAACCAATGTACAAGTATTTGCCCTTCCCACTTTCCCTTCACAATGACTGATTTAATCAAAATTCAGCCGAACATCCACGGACCCAGCGTGTGATGAGGTGCTTACCCACGGCATCATATTCTGCACCGGCGGTGACGCCTCCAATTTACAGAACCTCAGACTCCGAACCTCCGAAGGATCCACCATGAATCTTAGTTTGCCGCTCCAGGGTTCATGTGGTGACGATCCTTGGTTCATCCGCAAGTCTATTCCTTTCTCCATACACTTATCTTTCCCTCCAGCAGCTACCTTTCCTCTATGAAGATTCTTCCTATAAAATCCCGGAATCTCTTGGAATAGAGTTTTGGATCCACCGCCGAGATAGAGGTGGGATCAGCTTGGAAGGATTTATATGCATGCTCTAACTTCTTGGCGATGTCGTAATCCTGTAGGATGTCGATGATGCCGAAGTAAAGAACAACCTCGTATGTCTCGCTGTTCCGTGAAGGCGTCAAATGGCTCACGCCCCCTTGAGTGTACTGGTCAAAATCACTCCTCCGAGCCATCGTCTCTGCTCTCGCAGGCATATTTGCTCCTAACCGTATCAAGGGTCTCCTGATGAAAAGTAATTCAGTTTTCATCTCAGTATGAATGATTTATAAATTTGTTCTGAAGAAAAAAAAAATCCAAAGCAACCACATGTACAATTGATGTCCTGCTACATGTTTTCTGATTCGAATGAAAAGAAGCGAATTCATTGGAATACAATCGACATGGAAATCAATGTGCAAGGGCATAGAAGCTCTTTATCAGTATTCTATAGGACAACATAAGCTCCATTATTAAAAATTCCCAAACCCAATCTTGAAGCCAACAATAGTCCACAAGCATTGTCCCAAGAGATGAAGACAGAACAGGAAACAGACGTGACCCACATACAGCTATTGCTTAAACTACCAAGGCCATTGATTGCCCTAGACAGTCGTGCTAGATTTAATTACTCTTAAATATTGCTTGGCCAATCTCAATAAATTGGATTTAGATGATAAAAATCAATCATGAATCTTGTCAATTATTCTTTGGGAAGTACAGTATATAAGCTCGGAAAATAACTCAGTTAAAGAAAAGAGAGGGGCGCTAGCAATAACTCTGGGCATTCCCAGGGTGAACTTGAGACAAAAGAACAACGAGTCTTAAATCATACCTGCCAGCTAAAACTCGGTCCATGTCTTGTAGCTCTGCCTCAAGGAAACGGCAGCCCCGCATGAACTTTTCATTCTGATATGAATCTTTTCTGCCTGCAAAGGCAAATGCATTCCTTATGAAATGTTCTTTGTTATAAACATAATGGATCTAACTAGAGATAGTTACTGAGAAAAGAATTATGAACAATTACCAGTTCGCAACACGAACGGAGACAACCCCATTTTGTCGCACGTGCTGGTATCCCGAAAATGAAGACCAACCAATAGACTGTAATCCATTATTCCCTCTGCTTCCAAGAACTCACAGTCTCGCTCGATTTGCCTGATCAAAATTTCAGAGGACATGAGTACTATACAGGAGAAGGAAAAGGTTTAGGTTTGCCCACTAATAGAAAGGCCAGGGCGGATTATGACCAAGACTTACGTCTTGAGCTCTTGAAACCAACTCCGTTGCAGGCGAAATACAAAATTGAGATCGAGATCCTTCAGGGTTGTTGTTTCATCAATCTCCTCCTCGGGTTTATCTGTCATGCGGCCATGGGAGGATCCTTTCAGATCAAACCGCCGATGTATTCGGTATTCTGAGCAAAACAAGTTCGCCATGACGATGAACCGGGTCTGGATTTCAATAGAATCAGAAGTAAGTACTTAATGGCCGGAGTTTACAAAGGCCTGGCAATAAAGGTTGAAATATCTTCAATAGAGCATATACCTTCTGGCCACCAATAGGTTTGACACAGTGCACACCGAAGAACTTTGTCACCAGGGAATTTTCGTACTGGCAGACATGATAGTAATAGCTACGGAGCATCCTTATAAGCACCTGAACATAGATTTCCACAACTCAGTTCCAATCTACTAGAAGCTCCACCTTCTGGGCGTATTTGCTCAATCACAGAAGTAGTGCGAAAGCTAACCTTAACTTCGGACTTCTTCACAGTTTTTATCATAAATCTGTCATCCTGGGTAAGGTAGAAGAAGCTGCCACTCTTCCCCGGCGAAGAGAGCTCTCTCAATGCTTCGTTGCCGCAAATCGCTACCATGTAATCGGCAGGATCCACTTGAAACAGCTCCCTCAAGTGCCTGAAATGTCAAGCCATTTATTTAGCAGATGAAAATAGCGGATAGGGAAAAGGAGATTTGGGGAAAACAAGTGATGACCCTAGTCATCGATCGAATGTTGTCATCACTACCTAGACTTCAAGAAAGATATGAAGTATTCATAAAGGATAAATCAAACACTGAATAAACTGCACACCAAGCAAAGCATAAAACCCCAAATCACGCTCCCGTGCAAATTTACCTGAACACCATTGGGCAATAATCCTTCCAGCGGAATTCCACCGATTGATGGGGCGGCGTAACCTTTGATCCTTCCGGCGGAAACCTCGTCCAGAACTTCTCCTTCGGATCGAAGTCGCTCGGCCTCAAATCCCGCAGGTCGCTCGGCTTCCCGACAGAGTAACTAAGAAAGAAATAATTGGACAAAAAAATCAAAACCCCATGATCCAGAAGAAGGTCGTGAAACAAAATTAATCGAGATCCATCAGTCAGATTCGAGCGGCCGAATTACCTGATACCCAATTGCAAATTGAGCATCAAGTCGTAGTTCTTATGCCCTTTCGAGATCGTCTGGCCTGGCTTCTTGGCATCGTCACTGAAACAACAAGGTCCCCTCCTAAAATCCCTAAACCCGTCGTGGCCGAACCGCATCCCGTTCCGGTAGAAGATGGACGCCGGCACATTGTCGATGATGTCGCAAGTGATGTCCCCAGCCTCGCCGTCGGACTCCCAGATACATATCCTGGGGAAGTTCCTCTCCGTCAAGCTCCCCCTCGCGCCGTCCACGGAGGACCGCTTCCGCATCGTGGCGAGCATCAAATGCTCGGCGACATAGGCCGTGTCGTTGCTCTTCCCGTTGCCCGGGTAGAACGCCCCGTCCAATTGCTGCTGAATCTTCAAGTCCTTGTTCCAAGAGATGGAATAGCGACCGCCGTCTGGCCAGATGAACACGCCATTCCCCTTCGGGACCCCGTTCTCCCAGTGCCCTTCGTACCGGTTGCCGTTGGCCCACGTCAGCACGCCGCGGCCGGAGATCACGCCGTTGCGCCACTCGCCCTCGTACTCGTTCCCGTTCCTCCACACGTACCGGCCCTGCCCGTCCTGCAGGTTCCGCTTCCAGGTGCCCTCGTAGAAGTCGCCGTTGGCGTACCGCTTCTGGCCGTAGCCGTGCTTCCGATCGGCGCTCCAGGAGCCGCGGTATGTGTCGCCGTCGGCGCCGACGAAGGTCCCGAGGCCCTCCATCCGGCCGGACTTGAACTCGCCCTCGAAGGTGGCGCCGGAGGGCCACGAGAACTTGCCCTTCCCGGAGGCCTTGCCCCGCCTCCACTCGCCCTCGTACATGCAACCGTCGGCCCACAGGTACTTGCCAGATCCGTGCGGCGCATTCCCAGAGAAGCTCCCGATGTACAGATCTCCATTGGGAAGGGGCTTCTCGACGGCCCTCCCGGCGGCGGCGGCCACCGCCGGGGCGACCCGTCGGGTCCCGGCCTGCGATCGGCTCCGGCTAACGACGATCGGGGGCGCCACGACGAGCTCGAGGGGGGGCTTCCGGCGGTCCTTGTCGGAGACCACCGTGACCCTAATCCGGCCCTCCTCCTCCTCCTCCTCGGACGACGACTTCTTCTTCTTCGTCAGCGAACTCCGCTCGTCCAGCAACAACGCCTCATGCATTTTTGTTTCCGCCAGTCCCGCTCCCTCGTCGGCGCTCTACATCAAGTCAGAGCACCTCCTCATCTGGGGGAACTCTCGCGCTTCCTCTCCGCTGCTGCTCCTCCTCCCGGTCGTCGGAATCACCCGCATTAGCGGCGGCAAGCCCACCGCCGGAGCGAACATACAGCGGCGGCCGCGTTCCTCGGTACAGAAGTAGCCCCGGGCTACCGGAGAGACTCCCGTCGCTCGGTCCAGAGATTCGGCGGACTCTCGCCGCGCGGGGATAGAAACCGGCGGGGTGGTTGGGGGATACTGCGAGGGACAGAAGGTGCGGAGAGCGAAGAAAGAAACAAGAGGATAGAAAGAGAGAGAGAGAGAGAGGGGCGAACGAATACAAAAAGTGGACAATAGATAGAGAGAGAAGAGGGGGTGTGATTTGTGTGGGTACGTTTTAATTTTTTTTGTGCAAAATGCAGGAAAAAAATGGCGAAAAAGGAGAAAAAGGGAAGGGGGATGGGGGAGAAGCGAGCGAGGAGGAGATAATTGAATTTGAGACCCGGCTTTGGCTTTTGATGCATCGGGAACGGAGCGATAACGGAGAGGAGAGAGGGCGGGGTCGGCTTTCTTTTAATTACCGGGGGGTGCTTAACTGGGGCGGGACGAAAGGACGGATGTGCCCTCGGTGGATCGTGGGAACTCCCGTCCTAGAGGGATTCCTTCCATCTGTTGCCGGCAGCGGCAGCGGCATCGGCGCATCATCGAGATGTGACGACATCTCCGAGGCCGGCCCCCTCTCCCGCTCTCCTCCTCCTCCTCCTCCTCCTGCGTTGCAACTTGCTGGTAGTACCACGGCGGCGTGCCATAAAGCGACACGGGAATGCTAGCGACCATTCGCCCTCGCTTTTCCGCGTTAATTGCGAGTCTGCCACTCCGTCCGTCCGTCCCGTCCCGTCCCGTCCGTCGGTTCTGTTCCGACTGACCGTGGTGGACGGTGGCGGGTCCGGGTCGGATCCCATTGAGAACATCCTTTTCTTTCGTTCTCTTTTTTTTTTTTTTTTTTTTTGTGACCGTTTGCTTTTTGGGATCGGCAGATGGGTGTTCACTGTTCATCGCTGTGGCCCTTTTACCAATTGAACCCGGCGATGTCCCGACAGGCCGGGAGATGAATCGGTGCAGATTCCCAAAATTTTCTTTCTTCTTTTTTTTCTTTTTTAAGGGGAAAAAAAAATGTTTATGTGTGTGACTGACTCTGTGTGTATTGTCAGATCCGAGATGAGAATTTTGGTGGTCCGTATCAAGGAGGAGGGAGCACTGAGGCAGCCTCATTGAGCCGTCCAAATCAAGGGGAAAACCGGTCTCTACCTGCAGGATCTCGGACAAAGTTTGGAGTAATGGGGGAGGCAAAGTCGATTTACAGGCTTGCTTCGTCCAATCATGTGGCCACCTGTAATTGGGCAGCTCAACGAGTCCTTCTTATATCTCGATTTAATGCATACACATCGTGTCATGAATCGATATTTGACCTTTCCACATTTTTCCCCGACTATTTTGTCGGACATAAGAAGTCCGTTGATTTAAAGCAAAGCTGTTCCTAGAAAATTATTTTCCAACTTTTCGATTTTTTTTTTATCATACAAGGTTAAATGATATACAGAAAAACATTTTCATGCACCAAAAATAATAAAATAAAAAGTGACTTCCCATCCTAACAAGAAGTAAATCGTAAATAAGAATTAACCATTTCCCTTCAAAATGTTATCCATAAAAAATATTTTCATTTATCATGAAATTTTCAGCGAAATAAACGCATCTCCGGTGATTTATCAATTAATATTCCAGATGAATTACAAAGACAGAAAACCGCCTTTTCGATATATTTTAGAGTGAATAGACTTTCGACATTTTGTTTGCGCTTTATAATATTTTCTTTAATTCGAACATCAACTGATGGAATAGTTTGTTGAGGTAGGAGAACATGAAGAGACCCCCCTACCGATCTCGTACGCGAGATCCGCCGAATCAAAATATGAGCTTCGGCAAAATGGGTATTTTGCCACAACTGGAGTTGGGTGCGCGAATCGTGGGCGTTTTAGCAGCGGAACTTAGAAAAAGAGAAAGACATGGCAAACTCACTCAAACCGCGTGGAAAAGCATCTCCAATTTTCTCAACAATGCCAACAACATCAACAGCAGCATGAATGATAGGATATAGCGATCGCAATAATAGCAATAATCTACCTAATAATAATGCTGATTTTAGGATTGGTTAATTGAGCTAATCTACATTTTTTTTTTTTATAATTTTAAGTTTACAAAGCATCGAATGTGTGAAATATTGAGAAAAAAGAAGAGAATGGACGAGGGCTGCAAGGAGCCCACATTCTGCATGTCAAAAAAAAAAAAGAGAGAGAGGAGAAATTATATGGGAAAAGTTAGATATGGTGAGAGAAAATAAGTATTCCAAGATTCGGTCTATTTATGGAAATGAATTAAAATTTTCTTTTTGGATCAATGAGGATCTAAATTCGAGTTTGGAAAGTAGCATTGATTTAAGGAATCGTGATCTTGAAGTGCCACGGGCTTCTTGTAATCTCAAATGAGAATTCCATCCCTATGTAAAGCATTTTATCGTGAATTTAGTCCGTCCGAATTCGAAATTATCTTTCTTTGTTCGTTTTCATTTGCGTCGCAACGTACTCTGAATAATTTACATGTATATCATATGCTGCATCCTGTCGCGAGGACGGGTCGCGTCGGGCGTCGCCGGCCCACGTGCCATGCATGTGCGGTTGGCGCAATGGGAGAAGCGTGTGTGGTTCCTGATGAATTGTGAAGCTATTCTATCTTGTTTTTGGCCGCGTGACGGCCCCATTTCATTTCATCTTGCCCCTTTAGTGGAACCTCCAACTATGGGAGGAGTGGATAAACGCTTTCGCGAGATACTAATTTCGAATCGTGGCCATGCACAGTCGACCGCACAACAAAAGATCTCGCAGTTGCTTCACTTTTTAGGGCAATTTCTCTCTGGAGATTCTGTAGGTTTTGGTTGCGAAGATAGAGTTACATTGCCCGAATCACTGAGTTCGGATTATAGTATTCCCATCAATTTGAATGCGTGAGATTTATTTCTATCTATTCAGGGCAATACACGATAATAGAAAGTTATTTTTGGGTCGGACGTGTTTAATCGGAAATCGATGTGATGATGTCGGGTTTTATATGGGTAGAGAGACGTTTAAGTCCATCCTTGAGATGATCCGAAACACTCATTGTTTAACGCTCATTGCTAGCCATTGATTTACGTTTCATTCTTAATGGACTCCTCAGCAAATTGATGTGCCCAGCAATTAGTGTAAATGGCTTCCTATTCCTTTCCTATACTTCGGAGTATGATGAACATATCTTACAGAAAGTGGGAAAAAAATCATTTCAAAGTATCATGGCATGCGTCCCTCTGAACTGAAGAAGCCTTCGCTTCTTCAAGAGATAGAATCTGGATGAACGTAGAACCATAGAACAAGTAATGAAACTAGTGGGTCTGATCGGGTGGAAAATAATTTGACCCAAATCGACCTAATTTACCTATTTTTGATGCATTTGCATAAAATACAAATGTAGCGATCCATATCCGATTCAATTCATGCGGCATATTAAATCCATACACGACCCAAATCATATTATTAAAATACTTCCTTATTTAACTCAATCTAGAGAAATTCATACCTAAATTGAGGTGAGAGTGTGAATCCATACACGACCCAAATCATATTATTAAAATACTTCATTATTTAACTCAATTTAGAGAAATTCATACCAAACCTGAGGTGAGAGCTAGAAGTGAAAAAGCACGAGAGATAGACATAGACTGAGTTTAAGTATATTGTGAACTTAATTAACACCCTTATTATTTTGAGATCTACTATTTCAAACACATTCATAACTTATTTACTGAATATAACTAATCAATTTTTGATTCATTTTGATGGGCTTATGATACATTGTAACGTGCCCAACGAAATGGGTGGATTTGATTGAATAATCGGTTAGAGGATCCAAAGATGTATATACAACATCCCCTTCGCGACAAATCAATCGCACACCTAACAACAAAGACAAATGCAATCCTGTAGTTTAATGGTCTCGCGGGGTTGGTCAAATGATGAGATCCGCAAAGCAAAAGTTAATTCCTTCATATATGGACCGCGTAGGTTTGACTTCCAACATACGAAAAGTAATACCCCGAGACGTGCTGATTAACACCATCGAATTAAAAATGATTAGCGTGGAATTTAACTAAGTAATCTTGACATGTTCCGACAATGATTCCGGCCTAATCCTCCGGCACGCAATGGTGGAAAATCTATATAACCGTGGTCGGAGCTTTTCCGAATTTGCATGGAGAAAGAATCATGAGGCCCCCCCTGCTCGGAAGCATCGTCGTCGGGTCCGATCCCCATTAATTATTAATTTTTTTTTTATAACCCAGGGAACCCCATAAGTCGACAGCCGGTGAGTAAACCCTGGGGGAACGACTGCAAGACCCACCACCATAGTACTCCAGGTAAGAATCCCTAACGACTCCTCTGAGATTCAAACTTCTCCCCTTCGTGAGGGGGAGAGAGCCCAAGCCAGCTGCGCCGTTACGAGCGGTGGTTATCCCCACTAATTGTTTTTCTTTCCAAAATCCATGTTTGTTTAACGAGGGGGAGGTTGACATTTGGTAAAAGTCCATTGCCGGCGCGCAACTTATACATTAACTACGATCCGAGATCTAATCACTTCTTACATCGGGCATCACGATTTTTCATGCTCGCCATTAACGGTCGATCCGCGTGTACAAGATGAGCAAATGCGATGTTACGGGTTCATTACGAACTGTCCCTAAAACAACACGAGCCATACGTTGAATTCCACGTTTCCATGGGTCGATGAGATCAAGGAGAGAACGATGGTGCGGTGCTAACTGGACCGGTCAATAGATTTCTAGCGAAATCAAGAGGGGGACGGGTACGTGTTTGTTGGGGTTATAAAACTAGAAGTTGACCGGGCTAGGTTGCTTGGGCGGTGCCGATTACTATTTCCCCCAAAATAATTTAATCCTTTGAACCGGTTCTTGGATGAAGAAGGAGAGTACGCAAGAGCGATTTCAAGTCTCGCATAAAATCGAATGGACTTTCATAGTCAATGGAAAAAAAGAATTGACTGAGCAGCATGGATCTCTAATTGGCAACACCTGAGCATTGTCCTCTCAAGTTGCTATTTACGCTTCTTATGCTTCGGCCTGATGATATCGAGATATATGGATTATCAAGTTAACGTGGTATAACCGATCAACTATATCATATATGCATTTTCTAAATGTCGCATCACAATTTTAGGAATTTTCACCTAATAATTAATTGTTCATAAGTCTTTCACCCGTAACCGTTGTGTGGTGCATCGTAGACTTCTTGGCAATGAGACCACATTGCAAGTTTGCAATTAAGAAAAGAGGATTTCGTTATATTTTATCTACTATTTGGTGAATCGTAATAATAAAATTGGATATTTTCATATCATGTCATAACTATTAATGTAAATGAACATAAAAATGCACAAATGAATACGGTAATAATCTCTCATAATTCATTGCAAAAGAAATCATAAATGCACAAATGAAAATAACCTCCATTAATCAATTGTATGATCTAAATCTTAAACAACAAATGAACTCATCGTAGCATTCGAGAGCAACGGGCTTGACTATGACAAAAAATGTAAATGGGCTACGGCAACATCAACAAGGTAGATCAACCATTGACTGCCAAATCTAGTAAAGGAGAGAGAAAATGTAATCATTTACCTTAACAACTTCACCAAGTATAGTGTTTTAACTTTCTCACAACTTTGTGAAATTTCAACATGAAACACATAGTTAGGGATGAGAAGGAGTATCGACTTTGTTACAACTTTAGGGAACTTTCGACATGAATCAGATAGTTACATAAGAGAAAGAACTTTGATTACTCTCACCAATTTGTAGAGCTTTGATGTGAATCGTGGAATTATGAAAGAGTCATGGAACTTAATATGAACCAAGAGATACGAAGGAGAAGGAGAAGGAGATGAAAAAGGTAGGCTTTTCTTTAGAAACGTCATCGCTCCTCATCATTTGAGAACTAGAATGATTATAGTTTGAATTAATTCATTTAAATATAAGATCTTTTACTTCAATTTTAATTACTCATTTTTATTATTATTTTCCATTTTTTAAATTTTTTATCTTTTATTATTCCCTTCCATCATTCCTTATTAAATTTTTTTATTAAATAATAAATTATACTAGTATAGCTAATAATATATATACCAAATATATATACATACTTTATAAATAAAAATATGAAATAAATAAAAACAAAAGATGTTGTTATCTTTTATTATTTTATATTAGAATTCAATTTTTATTTATATTTAATAATTGCGATAATTTTATTAATTAATACATTTCTTATTTAAGAAATAACTTTTTATGAATAGATATAAGAAAGCATATCCACATTTATTGTACCTCTCCCATATGATATTTTATTTGGGCCATATCTCTCTTATATCCAATTTGGTGTAGTCTCAGGCAAGAACCAACCACTAGATAGGAAAACTTTTATCCCAACCACCAAATGTATCGTTAGGTGTAAATCGAGTTAGTCAGCTCTCCCTATGTCGGTAAGATCCATAATTATTGGGAAAAGCAAAATGGCCAAATGTCATTTTCTATGAACGTGACAACTAACTATATCAAAATGTCGTAATTCTTGGGATTGGCCATTTGATCAGGTTGTTTTCATTGCTTCTGTGGTTACACTGTATCACTCGCTTAAGATTGCAATTCGGTAATCATGCTGTCCAAACGCGTCGCTTTCATTCAAAATACTACAAAATTATGTAGCCATATACGGAAGAATCGCGTCATCAACCGTATGCCGCCATCCCCGGCGAGCATCGACGCGAAATCATCGGTAAATGAAGGCATTAATCCCGGCGCTCGCTTTCAAAAGGAGAGAAAACTATGAAAGTCCCGAATCTGCATGAACTCCTCACTTGGCCGACTATCAGGACAACGACCCCGAGCCCTCCCATTCGCATGACAACAACTATTGATGGGGTCTTTTCCTTAGCAAGTGTCCCGAAAGAGGCTCGTTAATGAAGTCCGTATTGACAGATTAGTCGATTTAGCTCGACATCAGCATGACGAAAGCATTGGTCTTAAATGGGGCATGCTCCGGGTAGGCCAGAGCAAGAGGCGAGGCACCCATTAATTAATCAAAGGGCACACAACGACGTACTCCAAGACAGGGTCTTGTTCATTCCGATCGTGACTCGCCATACATGCCTCATTGACCCAACTTTCGAAGCTGCCTCCTCCCCTGGGGGACACAGCGGTCCATCTTGGCCACCTACCGATATTAAAGACCACAAAAATTTGTGACTCTGTTTAAAGTTTGAGCGTTTACTTACTAGAAATCGGAAGAATATTTAACTTCTATAAGACGTTTGCTCGATCGATCCGTCCAGTTCGATTCATGAAACCACACGATCCATCGTTGAAGTAGATCGTGCAATCGTTTTGTATACTTGCCAATTCGCTTATGAGTTATTTCTATGATAATTGACCGGCTCACCATTCGAGCGTGAATATTGTTTCGTTGAGTTGAGTAGTGATTTGAGTTAAATTCAACTTTAGTGACTACGTAGACTTTGGGCCAAAATAGACAATCAAGGGCATTCACCTTTTTGTAAAGCAGGAAATATGCAGCGATATCATTTTTCACTTTTATGTCAAATTGAAGACTCTAGATCTAGTTCAAACATTCGACCATGAGATATTATCGCCACTAGGAGTGATTAGTTTCAAATTGGGTCGATTCCCACCGATGAACTTGGATTGGGTAAGATCAGTTCTCAGTTTGTGGAATTGGGAATTAGCCCATCTGGTCCTAGAATTAGATTGACCGGTCTGGTTCGATCTTAGAATTGATCTAGTAACCGATGATTTCTCTTTCTTCATTTTTGTTTCTTCTATTTTTTACAAGTGGGAGTTTCCCGAAATTAAAAGAAAAAAAAAATCCCAATTAGAGTTTGCTTCAAAATTTAAAAAAATAGAAAATAAAAATAAAGAAATCTTTAATGGTCCAATCATTTTGGCTTCTTATGTGGAACTAGGAATCGGATTGATCGTCTGTGGAACCATCTAAAACCAAACGGTTCAGTTCCCAGGTTGGATCAAAATCAATGCACAACCCCAATCACCACTGGTGGATTGATGTGTTACCATTAATATCTTATTTGACTCTCGATTCATAGAATCGAGTCCATAAGAAATCACAAGTTGACTAATACCGAAAAGCCACAGCTAAAGCAGAAAAAATGTCATGGTCATACCAAATGGAGTCACGCCACCACCTAATTTAGCGTCGTTTGTGGGTTTGTGCCGCCTCTAAAGCATTGGTGGGATTCGACTTGAAAGTTACTCTCTAGATGTTGCTATTGGCAATGTGTGTTTTTAAATGCCAAATCTAATGGAAATATTTGTTATTAGTTGAATTTTGGAGAATAATATTTGTTGTGTACATATAACATGAACGAAGTTCAACCGGAGAAATTGTGATTATGTTTATGGAGTAGTTCAATCATCTCTTCTCAACATTTACGTGATATAACAATTAGATAATCTTTTCCTTTTTGGCGATTAGACGGTATATGTCAACTTTCGTAGCCTAGATTAAGTCAAAGCCTAGGACCTGAACAGGTCCTTAAACTGCTCAAATGAGAAACAGGCAGGAGAATCGCCCTAGGGTGAGAGTCCCTCGTGCTGTCTCCTGTAAAGGCAAGGTTGGGGCCTTGAAAAAGATTCCCAACCCCATTGTTGGACCGGCCACAATCTCTTTAAAGGACACAGCAAGATGCTGATCCCGTGAAGCCCAAGAGATAACCGTCATCAGGGCGGGTTGAGAAATGATAGTGCTCGTCCGAAGGACAAGGTGGACCCAGGTTTTACTTGGCACCATCATTTCCCTGAACCACGCCCACGGATTGGTTACCTAGGGAAGGCTTCACGGGGATCAGGCGTGAGCCGGCCACTCGTCCTTTGGACGAGCACCATCATTTCCTTGAACCTGCCCCAGGATCAAGGAAATGATGGTATGTGTCAACTTCCGTAACCTAGATTAAGTCAAAGCCTAGATTAAGTCAATCTTTATGTTCTGATTAAAAGGAAGTCATCTATATCAAGAGTGGGGGATCCCGGGAGTTATTTTCTCGTGATCTCTCCCCAAATGACATGGTTATTTTCTCGTGATCTCTCGATCAACTCCTTATAACTTTTTAGTTGCCAGATAAATTATCATATCCAAATGGATAAATCTCGTCTCTAATAAGATTCCATCTTTTGAAATGCTCATGAAGCTATGACTCTCTAGATAAAATCGAAATTGGCCTTTTGATTAGGTAATTAGAAAGCTCAACTTGCTAATTGTGTCTAGCTTGCTTTCTGATTTCTATTACGATTTGCTAACAATGGTGAGGAGGGGATACCGACGAATAATCCAAACAGGATATAACAAGAAGCATATGCTGCGTAATTAAAAACACATCTCACAATCAACTTAGTCTAACTATACCATACCCCACACTAATCTATATTATTTGACTAGCTTAGAAATAAGCCTATTGATAATAAATTTTCTAATGCTTTGATTGTCGATGCGAGATTCCAATCATCGCAAGCCAATGACCTAGGCATAACTGACGACCAGGAAACAACTTGTAAGCTTCTTATTGGTTTAAATAGATCGAATCAGACTTTGTATTAGTTTTCGCGAATCGGATGGCTTCCACATTTACAATTGGTGAAAAGTATACGACTTGGGCACGGCATAATTTTAAACTTTGTAAGGAACTACATTTTTGTAAGATTATCAAATATTTCGGGGTCCACAAGAATCCCTTTTTTTTTCCTTCTCTCTCTTTTGGAGGGTGACTGTTGATGTTTAAGTTGCCATTAGATTTCGCAATTAGGTTTTCGTTTGCTCTTGCTTGTTCTGTTGCAAGACATTTTGATATATCTCGAAGACAAGGAAATCGATGATCGGTCGAGCCAAACTGTCCCTTTTGCGGATGTGCCGATTGCCGAGGGCCGGGAAGCTTGAAGGAAAGTGAGGGGGCCCCCTTGCGCTGGCACAGGTGGGGCCCGCCTCAACCTCCTTGGTTAAGCTGTCCGTGGGCCCCGCTCAAACGGGCATCGCCCGCCTGGAGGAGGCGCCACGTGTCCGGACGACGTGCCAACCGCTCATCGTCCAACCACGTCGGAGTCAATGGCGAGTGGAAGGCGGGGCGGAGGGGTTTCCTAAGAACATGCCGTGTCGCTGTCCGAAAGCCCCGAACCCCAACCAGTGGCGCGTACGTGTCCACCTGGAGCCAATCATGGCCCTCCACGTGGACAGAACGTGAAAATGTCTCGTCTTGTTTAAGCACTCGATCGTGTTTCTTTTCTTTTTTGTAGGGGGAAAAAGAAAATAATATCATGTCATGTCAACATAATACAGAGGAGATAACACTGAACCTCGTAATCTAATGACAGCAGATGATAAAATGATTAATGACTTTCATGAGCTATGACGTGATTTTATATATATGTAAATATGTATGTATCAATCAATTCATTAGCATTATCTGGACATGTTATCTGCAGTACGTAGCACTTGCACACACGGCTGGCATGCTTCGGGTATTAAAATAGGAAGAAAAAAAAAAGAAAAAAATTGGATTCGCGTTACAAAATCTGAATAAATGTGCGAGGGACGAACAAGGCCTTATAAAATGCTTCTAATTCATGGAAATAAAAAAGACAAAATTAATCTTATTTCTCGAGGTTTCATTTTTACAGAATTTCTTTTGGTCAAGAAGAGAATTCGTGCATGGCAAAAAGCAATTGTCACGGGTGTTTTTTTTATTCCAGTGATCGAAACAATGACAAAGCCACATACTTATCGAGTTGCCAATCTTCAAGTTGAATATTTTTTACAATTCTAACTTGTTTCTTATCGAAAGGACATAAAAGAAGTTTAGGGTTTTTATTATCACGCCTCCCAATTTTATATGTCACCTAAGCTTTTGACATTAATATATCGAATTATGTAAGCATTTGGATCTCTCTCTCTCTCTCTCCAACCCTAGCATTTGGCCTGCTAGAGGGAGAACAAAAGAGAAAAAAAAAAGATTAAAAGATTAAACATTGAAAATTTGAAAAAAAAAATTAAAAAATCGACACATCAGCATCAATCAAATCGGCTAATGTTCATGTTAACGTTGATCGGCCAAATTTGACCAAATTGATACAAATACAAAAATTTTAAAATTGAATTGATAAAAAGAAAGAAAAAAAGATTTATGAATAGATTGAAAAATTATAATAGATTTAAGATTATTTTGGCAATTTTTCCCATTGTGATTTGCGTTTGCAATTTCATATGTGGCCAAGACTTTTGACATCAATATGTCTAATTCTATAAGAGTTGAACCTCTCTCTCTCGTGCGTTCTAGCGTTCCTTTGTCGAGACCAGTCCGATGGATGTTCTTCTCCTTCAAAAAGTGAACATTCACTCCCTATGGTTTCTTAATCTTTGTTCAAGCTAGACAAAGGCAAATCAAACGGAATCACCAGGCATTCCAGGCCATTTGCAACCCCATTTATGAGAAGCGACACCGACGAAATTTACCGGCAACATCACACTCCTGCGGTCGCTGGATTGTCGAAAATGGATGGGATTGTTTGTGTGTTGATTGCGATTTTGCTTTGGCGGGATTCTAAGGTTCGAGCTCTAAAACATCGCATCATCCAATCTAATCGGAGAAGCAAATCTAAAACATAATTCCAAGGTACATATGTCTGATTAGATCATGACCAACATCAAAGTTGCCAGCAAATGTGCTATACGTGGCATCTCTCTCATGGTTTCAAAATGACTATCATCAAATATTTCTTATAAAAAAAAATGATTTTGAATATGTTAGTATGCCATGCAAATCCTTTATTTTTCATTTCCACCTAATTGTTCTTCTGATTTTGAAAAAAAAAAAAATCTTCTTTAATATGCCGCTTCTCCTAACAATTATGTACAACCTAGGATAGGAAATAGCTAGTAGTTAGGACTCATTTAAAAATAATTTGTGCTAGATACTAATATCATTTTAATGTATAATTAGATCGGATAATCATTCAAATTAAGAAATTATCAATAGAACCTCATTGTTGTTGTTGTTGTTTTTCTTTTTTTTTTCGCCTTTATAATTACTTCATCCTTCCACTTCAATAATATATTTTATTGAGATTTTTTTTTTGGTCGAAATATTTTATTGAGATTAGTACGTGGAATAAGGGCACGTATACCTTCAAGTCTATCATGTGTTGGAAAAAATTCAAGTAACCAACCTGTGTATTCGTTTATCTTTACGACCCGTTAGTCGATTAATCTGGATACTAGGATCGATTTCGCTAGTCATGGCTACCCAATCAATAGCAATGAAGGCGGGACGTCTTAAAAACAAGCGTACATAGACGGGGACCATGTAGGCGAAGCGGCGTGAGATGAAGCGGCATCCGGGGCGAGATTATACTGGAACTGCAAACTCACATCCATCTTAATACCGGAGCAACGCATGAAGAAAGCTACTTTAGGGGCGCGACATCGAAACGCCAAGCCCTTGATTTGTTTAATGACAGAACGGAGGAGTTTCGGGGTCGTGTCTCGTGTTGCATGGAGCATCATCATTCTTACAGAGCAAGGATGGAGAGAGAGAGCGAGAGAGAGAGAGAGAGAGCATGAAAATGTCTGTTCGGCCATGGTTGTTGTCCCGTGCACAAGACAACTAAACGCACACGTCCCTTTCCTAAAGGCGTGCGAGCCCCGGGAGCAAGTAGCGCCCATAATGCTGTCGCCATGGAAAGCCAAACGAGGAGGGAGGGAGGGAGGAGGAGGACCATCTGACAGCGCGCAGAGACAGAGGGGGGAAGAGAGAGATGTGGCGGTGGTACAGCACAAGAAGACGTTACGTGCTCCTCCGGGACGGGGACGCAAATGCATGAAGGCGGGGTCGCTGTCGGCGCGCCCCGAATGAGCCCGACGGGTGCTGCCGGAGAGGGTGAAATGTTTCTCTGCCATGTCCTGTTGGGGTTCCCTCCTGTACCCATCTCGCGCCCGAAGACGCCTTGCTCTTTCGCATTCGCCATCTCGAAATGGGGGAAGAGGAAGCGTGCGTGGATCGTGTCGTGCGTGTTCTTGCTCGTCCGGCAAAGGGCGAATCGTTTTCACGGGATTGGGGGATGGCCGTTGGCGGAAGAGACAAAAGTTGGGCGCCGGGCATTGCAAACTGAGTCGTACGTACGGTACATTTTGGTACTTGGGCAAAATTCCAAGCACGCATGTGGCGGGAAAGTCCTTCTTCGTAGGAATATGCTCGAGCGGTAACGTGTCCCCTTGTGCATCGCTCGAATTCATCCGCCTCTTACTCCACCTGATGATAAGGTTTAGGGTACTACAAAACCTTCTGGTGTTGCACTGCTGGCCGTGGTGCTGCCTTCATCCTGTTGCCGTGTACATGAATCAAAGGTTTAGGGTACTACAAAACCTTCTCACGTTGCTGACCTATGAAGCACCGACACTCTTCAAGAGCCCGTCGGATACTCTCCAAGACTCGATCAACAACACTTAGTTAACTTTTTCGACACTCTCCAACATTCGAATCGGAATTCTTACATACAAGTTTTTGACACATGATTTCAATATCGAGATCAATTTTAAAAATTCAATAAATGAGAGGTCAAAATACATATACGAAAAAATAAAACACAATAATAAAAATAATAAATGGGAAAAGAAGAAAAATATAGTATTCTATTCTCTTCTTTTTTGACTCCCACTTCCCATGATACATAATTCACTCTTTTTTTTTCCTCATTTTCTAACATATCTAACATGCGAGTCCAGAATATGGATTGCTTATTTTTTCTTCAAATTTTATGAATTATTGAAATAGAGCTGAATTTGTCAAATTAAAATAATGAATTATATTAATAAATAACGGATTAATGTTTTTAGTGTATATTCATTATAGGCTTATTTATCTATTTATTTATTTATGAATTTGATTCAAATTAATTTGATTGAAATAGTCATAAAAATGATAATTTATTATGTATATATAAAAATATATATTTAACATACAACATGTCCCAACGTGTCAGAATTTTTTATTTTTTGAAAAATAATATGTCGGTGTGTCGTGTTGCATATTAGTATCGGTGCTACTTAGCTGTTGGCCATGGTGCTGCCTTCATCCAATCGCCGTGTACATACATTTGATTAAGCATTTTCAAGGAACTTTTGACCTCCAAAGTCTCTTAGAGACATATTGGATCGTTTGACAATTATTTTAAATGAACTTTCGGCCAAATGCTAACCTTTGAAAAGTTGAAAGCCCAATACTAATAGGGATTAGCATTGGACTTTTAGTATTTGGCCAAATACTTAAGCTAATTTTTTCATTCCAAAATTATCTTCAAAAATTCTTCAAATTCTCGATTTTGTCCCTAGTTAATTTTTTATTTATTAAAACAATGAGAAAATCCTTCGCTAGACTGGTGAAGGGTTGTGGCTGTCAGCGAGCCAAATTTGACGCTGGTGGCCATCGGTTGAGGTCAATCAACCTCAAGCAACCTTCAACGAGGGTCACACAACCTAGTCGAGGGCTACCAAGGTGAGGGTCCTTCAACCTTGGCAGCCATTGTGTAACCCTTGTGAGACCCAAACAAGGGCCGCATGAGGCCACACCCAAACAAGGGCCGCATGAGGCCACAAGACCCAAGTGGCGGTCGCTTGGATTGCACGCCACCTAGATCGGTTGGCTGAGGTCGTGCAACCTCCAACGGCCCTCAGCTGGGTCACGCAACCTCACCAGATCTGGCTCGCCGGCTGCCATAGTCCTTCACTGGTCCAATGAAGGGTTTAGTTCATTTTTCAATATATATCCAAAACCCATTACAATGAGACATATTCACTTGTGATGGATATGATTATATTTCGTTTTCTCATTAGCCTAGCAATCTTTGAAAGATTGGAAATGCGTCTTATGGACGTTGTGACGGCATATCTATATGGCTCATTAGACTCTGATATTTATATGAAAATTCATGAGGGATTCAAAATGCTTGAAGCATGCACTCCCCGCAATTTATTCTCAATAAAATTGCAAAGATCCTTGTACGGGTTAAAGCAATCCGGTCGCATGTGGTATCAACGCCTAAGTGAATACCTAATTAAGGAAAGGTACAAGAATGATCCTATCTGACCATGCGTGTTTATTAAGAAATCAGAAATCGGATTTGCTATTATAGCAGTTTATGTTGATGATATAAATTTAATTGGAACTCCAGAAGAGTTAGCTAAAACTGTTGAATATTTGAAAATGGAGTTTGAAGTTAAAGATCTTGGTAAAACCAAACTTTGTCTTGGTCTAGAGCTTGAGCATAAAGCAAATAGAATAATCGTCCATCAATCAGCATACGTTGAAAGATTGCTTAAACGTTTCAACATGGACAAAGCTTACCCATTGAATACCCCTATGGTTGTAAGGTCTCTAGATCCCCGAAAGGACCCATTTCGTCCTAGAGAATCTGATGAAGAGATACTTAGTCCTGAAGTACCATATCTCAATGCAATTGGGGCTTTGATGTACTTGGCACAATGTACGAGACTAGATATCGCTTTTGCGGTAAATTTATTGGCACGTTTTAGTTCTGGACCAACTCGGAGACATTGGAATGGAGTTAAACATATTTTCCATTATCTCCGAGGAACTATAGATTTGGGATTATATTATTTCAAGGATTTCACTAACTCTGGTTTAGTTGGATATGCTGATGCTGGATATAGATCCAATCCACATAAGGCTCGCTCTCAAACCGGGTATTTATTTTGTTATAACGGCACCGCTATTTCTTGGCGTTCTACGAAACAATCGCTAGTAGCTACATCTTCTAACCACTCTGAGATTATTGCTTCATATGAAGCTGGAAGAGAGTGTGTTTGGTTAAGATCCGTTATAACACATATTCATAATTATTGTTGCTTAATACCAGTTACAAATTCTCCCACTATAATTTATGAAGATAATGCTGCTTGTATTGCACAAGTCAGGGGAGGATATATCAAAGGTGATAGGACCAAGCATATCTCGCCGAAATTTTTCTATACTCATGAACTTCAAGAAAGTCGACAAATTGATGTTAAACAGATTCGATCCATAAATAATCTTGCAGATCTTTTTACCAAATCATTGCCAACATCAAGTTTTGAGAAATTAGTATATGGCATTGGTATGCGGCGAGTTCATAAGATGCAAGATTGATTAGTCCCAGAAGTGGCTATATGGCTCAATTGAGGGGGAGACATTATGAACTATGCATTGCAGCATTGATATGCGGCGAGTTCACAAGATGCAATAATGATTAGCCCCAGGAGTGGTTATATATGCATTGCACTCTTTTTTCTTTATGTCTGGTTTTTTCCCATAGGATTTTTCCGGCTTAAAGTTTTTAACAAGGCAATTAATGCATCTATAAAAGGGAGAGATCATAACATTTTTGCTCTGCACTCTTTTTCCCTTTTGTCCGATTTTTATCCCCTTTGGGTTTTTTCGGCTTAAGGTTTTTAATGAGACAAGATATCATTCGATGCACATTCGTAATGAATATGATGAATATTCAAGGGGGAGTGTTATGAAATACATGAATGAATAGAATACATGAATGAATATTCATTATATACATCTTATCTAATGTACTTATTATGGTACATTTGTATCATATATTTTAAGTACATCTCCATATACAATGAATGTTCATCTCCCTTATCCAGTACATATATCATTCGATACATTGATATTAATGATAAGTACATTCTTGTTCTCCTATAAATAGGAGTTTAGTTTTGATGTACAATAAGAACAACAATCACAATACAGTGAAATATCCTGGCTTTCTCTACCATCTCTAGTGTTCACTTACTTTCTCTTCTCAATCTCTTCTCTATTATATATTCACAACTCAATATTTTACAACATATATTATATATATATATATATATATATATATATATATATATATATAATATACAACAAATCCTAACATGTCGGAATTCTTTATTTTTGAAAAATGATGTGTCGGTGTGTCATGTCGTGTTGTGTCACGTGTCGCGTATTAGTGTCGATGCTACTTAGCTGCTGGCCGTGGTGCTACCTTCATCCAATCGTTGTGTACATGCATTTGATTCAGCATTTTTAATGAACTTTTGACCTCTAAAGTCTCTTAGAGAAATATTGGATCGTTTGACAATTATTTTAAATGAACTTTTGGCCAAATGTTGATATTGGAAAAGTTGAAAGGCCAATACTAATAGGGATTAGCATTGGACTTTTAGTATTTGGCCAAATACTTAAGCTAATTTTTTCATTCCAAAATTATCTTAAAAAATTCTTCAAATTCTCGATTTTGTCCCTAGTTAATTTTTTATATATTTTTTATTAAAACAATGAGAAAATCCTTTGCTAGACCGGTGAAGGGTTATGGCTATCAGCGAGCCAAATTTGACGTTGGTAGCCATCAATTGAAGTCGATCAACCTCAACCAAGCTTCGACGAGGGTCACACAACTTAGTCAAGGGCTACCACGGTGAGGGTCCTTCGACCCTGGTAGCCATTGTGCGACCCTTGCGAGACCCAGACGAGGGTCGCATGAGGCCACAAGACTCAAGTGGCGGTCGCTTGGGTTGCACGCCACCTAGATCGGTCAATCGAGGTTGTGCAACCTCCAACGGCTCACAGCCTAGGTCGCGCAACCTCACCAAATCTGGCTCACCGTTGCCATAGTCCTTCCTCGGTCCAATGAAGGGTTTAGTTCATTTTTCAATATATATCCAAAACCCATTATAATTTTTTTTTGTTTACCAAATACATATTCAATTCAAAGTCCATTTACAAATAAATTTTACCAAACATACTTTGCATTTTCTTAAATAACTTTAACTTTCAGCATTTGCATTACGCCACAAGCTGATTTACAAAACTAAACCAAATGCATCAAGGGAAACCGTTGGTCTTACCTTCTGCTAGCTATACCACAGCATCAAATCAATCGAGTCCTTTTGGTTTGCCTACCCATGTTTGCCGCGATTTAGTTCAAAAGGCACGAGTCCTATAGTCAAAAGAAACATTTATCCATAGGAGATAAATTAATGAATTGGAGATGTCCATCCATTTCCATCGTAGGAAGATACCTAGTCGAGTTAATGATATCAAATATGTATGGACCATAAGGAGATCTCAAGCACAGTGTTAGGTTTTGTCATATTCTAGAGACAAATAACATTGTTCATAATCAGTATCGTTTGCTTTTGGTCTAGTCCCTGAATCGTTGCGTGGCTTCAACACTGCCATCAAGTACCAAAGATCCCTTTTTTAAATCAGCTACAGTCGATGTTCGATCCAAAAGGAGTACCCACAGTCATTACAATGTGCACTCAGGTGGTTTCCAAAGTCTCAAAGCATTTTAATTGCTTGTGGAATATGTCAAAGGGATGCAGAATGTCCAATCCAGCCCTCCGCTTTTGCCAAGCAATGACGCAATATTCATGGGGCGATGTGTCGGTTTTCTGTGGAGATGAAAGGAAAGAAAAAAAAAGGGGAGAACTTTGACCGACGCGACCCGCAGGTCTGAACGAGGAACCACGCACCACAGCCGCCCTATGCTTTCACTTCACCACCCCCCCAGCTCAGAAGCTAAAGAAACCTCAAAGAGCCTGCCCACTTCCCTCTCTATACATTCTTTCTCTCACAAGCAAAAACTGTTGCTAAGCCCTGTAGAGCTTGAAACGCCTTGTGGACTTTTTAAAGCTACGTTCCATCTTGCTCAGAACTTTGATTTCTTCATTGATGTTACCACCAATAAGACGACCATCGAAAATAGGTTGATCTCAAGGTTAAATGGGTCATTTACCTTTCACGAGATTAAGATTTCGCTTCATATTGTGAGCGAATTTCTTGACTGCAAATGTCTTAATACGGTTGTGGTATGAGCTTTTGCCAACTTTGAATTTTCAAATTGCTGGCGATACGAAATAGTTATGACTCAAATCGAATATTTCGCAATAAACATGAAACCTTATGATAATGTTAAAAGGGGCTCGCCACCGTCAACTTTCATCCTTTTAATCAACATGAAAGATAGTTTAAGCCAGTGCGGGATATGAGAGCAGTTGAGATTAGGTCAAGAGAGAAAAAAGAAGTGTGAACTTCTTTACCTTTCTTTACTATATAGTTAGGGTCAAATGTTGAAAATTAGCCTTGGAACTAGAAGGAGCATTAGTTACTTCTGGTTTTTGTTTTTATTTTTTCCATTACTAGTGAGAAACAAATAACTATAAATGAACTAATCTCGTTTCCACATGGGATTAGTTACCGTAACCACAAGGCTTAGATGCCGTAATCAGGTTTTCTCTGTGCTTGTCATTACGTAATACAAAGAAATTTTCACATTTGTTCTTTGGTGTGCTTGCTTTTAGTTCCTCGAGATCTCAAAAACATTTATGCTCGATCGAATCTCACCCATCTCATTTACAGATTAGCTCTTCAAACAGCTTGTTTAATGCCGATTATGAGAAGAAAAGAGAGAATTTTATTCGAAGTTAGTAGTAGTTAAGTCTTTAGTTTTGTCTATAGTAGTCTCTTCAGCGGAAGTTTGGCGAGAATTTATATATGTGTGGGTGTGTATATATCTTACAGAGCATCTTAAGACCTGCCTCAAATTGCTCAATGAACTCACAAATCCTTGGGGATCTCCTCGGGACAACGGGATGAAATCTTCAGGACCAATCAATCTCACGGGAAACGGTCAGATCTGAGCTTTTGGCATTGCGGGTTCAGACATCGGAAGAAGGGAAAGGAGGGAAGGAGCAGAGAAGAGTTCAGGAGAGGGAGGAAAGAGTCGAGAAATCGAAGGACGTGATTGGATGGTTCTTAAGCAGATGGAAGTAGAAGAAGAATCGGGTTCGCCGGGTCATCCATCCATCCATCCTTCCTTCCTGTAAACAGAGAATACCGTGAAAGAAATTGGTACGAATGCCGGGTGCTTTATATCTTCCGAATGTCAGAGTCGAGATCCATTTTGGCGTCATATTACATAAGAAATTGTTGTGACCCAAAAAGGCTGAGGTGCGAAACTAATAAAATCGTGGGTTTGAAATTTGCCAGAAAAAACGAAATTGGAAAATCGATGGAATCGCCATCCTGACGGGGCGGAGAATTTTGGATCCTACTTTCGGGAACATGTAGGTACTGAATGTAACCCGTGATGGCAACAGATAAATTCAGATGTCCAATGAACATGATTCTTTATTTCTGGGGATAGTTCTCTTTTGAAAAACCAAGGTTGGAACTTTTCAACATCCAAAGACCTTATGTGAAAAAATTGACTATTCATCTCTTTTATTAGCTTTTTATGTATCTTCATCTAATTCAACAACCTAAAACATACATCTCAATGGAGCTTTTGCACTACTGAAGCAAGTGCCCCTCAAGCTATGTCAAAAGAAAAGAAAAATAGAAGAAGAAAAAGAAAAAATTGCAAAAGAATGAGAATATAAACCCATATCTTCCCCCTTTCTCCCTCCCTCCCTCCCTCCCATCTTCACCTCTCTTTGAAACCCATTAGAAAAGGGGAAAAAAAAGTAGAACCCAATGAAATCACGAAAAATAGGGGAGATCTCAATCGAGTAGCTGATCTGAAGGAATTTGACCAAAAATATCAGGACATGATTCCCAATTCCCCTTCTCTCTCGCCTCCCAATAGCCACCTAGGTAACGGAACGCGTCGCTTCCTTTATCCTTCGCGAACCACCGTGGCTTCCAGCCCCTCTCTTGCATATTGCGAGCCTGAAATAACACGAATTCCAAATTACTAGCCACCCAATTGGTATAACACCGTGTGCTAACGTAACAGGACAAAGTCGTCGATCAAGTCTTGATTTGACATCTTCATTTGCTACGTGCAGTGATTGGGTTATGCACAAGAAAGCAAAAGAAGTACGCAAAAACCAAGCTTCAGAATAAAAGACGAAGTTATAAGTAAACCTCAAAGGGGTCCGGCCCGAGTGAACTAAATCTCAAGAAACAAAGTTGAATATTCCTCCCTGACATTAATCCCATCAACCTTTCTTTTTTCTGACGAGAAGGATGTGACCCCAACCAGTTACACAATTTGCGTTGATCAGTTTCACCTTTCCCCCTCCACCCAATTACTCATGATCGAGAAAATTTATCACCAGATCCACAAAATTAAGCACCAATTTAAACAACCGCAGAGTATTGCTAACTATAGGTTATTCACTTCCACCAGAACTGGAAACCAAGATTAAAAAAGGATTACCAGTCTTTGACGTTGTTCAAGTCTCAACTTTTCAGAGTTTGCCATTTCATACTCTCCATTCTCCAAATGTCTCTGATCAGGTCTAAGCCTTGAATCTGTAGGTGGCAGCTTCTCCTGCAAATAAATGAAAAATAAGCATCATTCTGAAAGATCACACGGAACAACTATGTGCCTCATATGATTCACTAACGTCACTAAAACCCTACCTGGGTTAAAAAAGACAGCCTTAAAACTAGGGTGTGAGACAGAGAAATAACAACAAAAATTAGAATGTTGATCTTTCAAATCAAATGTGCCTTAAGTTTTAAATAATGAGGAAGCATTTTACCTAACGATAAATATGCTTCCCCTCAATCGCCCTGATTAATTGGTAATTCTATTCCTCGGCTAGGCACCCTTACAGAGTAGAAATAATTACATTTTCTTTAGAAGTATTTCTTACTTTTTTGAACTGAATAAAGCAAATATTCAGTCCCCACCCCCTTCTTTAGGTAAAGAAATCGGGGCAATTCGATTCCTAAACTCACGCAGATGAGGGAGAAATATGACACTGTTTACTACAATGCATGACCATATAATTACTAGGTGTATGAAAGGCCTTATTTGATTAAAAAAGAGATGCAATGAGAATCCAGGAACCTGCTTCTGTGCTTCACAAGTGAAAACTGCAAATATGAAACCATTACCTTAAGTCCAGGAGTAAGTTCATTCAGTGTCATGGCGAAGCGTGTCAAGTTGTATCTGGTGGGAAATTGTGGAGGCCTGCTCCGTTTCCACAAGAGTCGGGCTTCAGACAGAGATTCAAATCCTTTGCCTTTTTCAGAACAATCACCATGCACATAATGCATGCTTTCATCCCATTTACCAAATAAAGTTGCTGCTGTCTTTCCATTTCTATCTTGGACAATGCCATGCACCTGAATTGAAAGAAAGCAACGTGTTTTTTTCAACATAATTGCCACATTCATTGTTCACAGGAAACAAAAGGAAATTTATTTGAGGAAAGAAATTGCGATATTGGTTGTTCATCCACAAAATAACAAGTCTCACCAGTCCCCAGGGCCATTATTTTAAGAATATCACAGCACAAAGTAATACCCAATCATACTGAAGGACAAATAGAGACGCAACAAGATGGTGATTAACAATCCAAAACTTCATACAAGCATTTAGTACCTAGACAACTAGCTAATCTAGCTTCAAGAGCTCAAGCATGAACAAGAAAACCAGAGATGTTTATCAACTGCGCAACAAAATGATTGAATGAGAACCTAACAACAGCAGCAAGATTTATCCTCCATTTTGAAGCAAGCAAACAGTCTTGGCTGATTCAAGACCAAAAAAAAAAAAAAAAACAGTCTTGCTGAGCCAATTCTTCTTACTAATTATCGAAAAGAAAAAACACAACATCAAAAGCCCATTGCTTTCAGCCACTTCAAGTGTAGAGCCTAAATCACTATCTTCTAAACGTGGGACAGAAGAACATTGAATTAAAACATGTTCTTCAGTGCTCTTTAAAGGGAATGTCTTTACAATCAACATTTTACATCTGAAGGGAGCAATCAATTCTATCACCCCCCGGGGCACCCTTCTTTTTTTCTAAGCACTGACATCACTCTTTTCATGCAAGCATTATAGGGGAAACTACTAGGTTATGTCTGATTGTGCCAGCCAGCGAAGTCATGAAAAAGCCACAGCCATGGTCGAAACAGTAGAAATGAGTAAGAGAAAACATCAATTAAAAGCTCAACTCCCAGGAACCTTTTAAAACCTCAACTTTGATGCCCCCTAGTTAGGAAACTTTTGACTCAAGATAGGAGCGCTACTAGTAAGGCTTTAAAATATAGAAAGCTAAAATAAAGGAAGTCCAAAACAAGTTGAGGACGCGAGAGAGAGAGAGAGAGAGAGAGAAACCTGGTGAGGATTTCTGTCTATAATGGACTGTTCCTTAAATTTCAGCTTACATGAATAGCCACGATTTCCTTGTATGCGCATAGTGCCATAATGTTCGCAGTACAATTTTCCCAATATGAGATTGTATATAGATGTTGTAACCTAAAAGGAAAAATTCTTCCATGAAGAACTGAACCTGAATAATCCAAAAACCATATAATAACTGATGCTTACCTTACTCCATTGGAAAATTTCCCCGTCATCAAATTCTATAGTCAAAATGCCAGTCGGGTCAAGCTGAATTGACCGGCCCCAAAATTTGCTCTTTAAATTGCTGTCTCCCCAGAATCTCCATCCAGTTCCTTCACAGTGACATGCCACTATCATGGGATGATGACTGACCTGAGACCAGAATTTGTCATAGCTTTTCATAAGACACCATATAGAGGAAGTTCAAACTGGAGGAGAAGAATCATTAAAGTAGAGAGATTGAGCCAAGAAGAGTAGCTGTCTCAATTATCACAGAAAGATGACCTATACTTCCTCATAGTTTCTCTGCATATATAGTGAAGAAAGTGGGCAAAAGTATCATATTGTAATTGTTTATGCAACTATTGCGAGAGCGTGACTTGTTAATTGGTGCAGACATACTTCAGATACAGAGATTCTTGAAATCCCTCACAAAGATGCATCACTGAGCTTCCATATTATAAAAAAGGTACCTTCTCTGAGAAAAAACGGACTCCTTTATCAGGATAGTCAGCTTCATAGGTCTCCCCCAATAATGGATTGAATGGTTTGCAAATTCTTCCTTCAGTTGAAGCATATCCAGATATAGCAAAAGCAGCAACATTAAGAATCCTCATGAGGCTGTTACCCTGAAAAACTTGATGAAGTTTAAGAAAGGATTGGGTAAGGCACTGCTCATTCAGAATATTATCAAGACTATGAAACTCTAAAGTTAAAAAGGTCAAGCAAAAGAGGATGCGATGTGCATAGTACATATCAATATTCATGAAGAGGATTGACTATTTCTTAGTTTAACAGGACAATCATGATGAGTATATCAACATCAATCAAGCCAGCCAATCAATGACCGTGATGAATTATTAAGAGAAGCCGAAAGCCCCTTATCAGAGGCATTTATATGATTTTACAGGGTAACCTTCATGGCATCTATTATACAACAAAACAACACCTCTTTCCCGTGGTTAACTGTAAATGATCGTATCCATGCTACAAAATCAGAGGTAACATTTCCCATCAGAAATATAGGAAGGATGCTAACTTATTGAACCACAATCATCAGTGCAAGTCAATCAATCCAACATATGTTTTTCGATCCAATATGCAGTGAAGATGAAATCATTGTGCCATTCTAGCCAAAATGAAAAATACTAGACTTAAATCACAAACTCACCCTTCTACCCCATTCGTAGGCCCGATCAATAAGATATGAATATTCCAAATCTTCAAAACACTTCTGGAGAGATGAAAGGGGCTCATTGAAGTACACAGGAAGACAAACTTTTGTAAGATCTTTCCCAATGTTATCCTTTATCATTGACCAGAGACTGACACCCTTCTCCTTTTCGACAGGATCAGGCAACTTCTTGCGCCGTTTAACATAAGGAAAATTTCTGCCAACGGATTTAATGGAGGGGTCAACGTCATCTTCTGAGTCAGCCCCATAAATTCCATCATCTGAAGAGACAGATGATCTCCGGACTTCAGATCCATTACTTTTGAAAGAGCCAGACGATAAAAAATCACGAGTATCAAAGAAAGTATGGACTTCGTCATCTGTTTCTTCTTCTGCAGCATCAACTCTTTCAGTATCAGCATCTGATTCACTTGCGCTTGCTTCTGCTTCAAAAATAAATTATGTTTATCAGAATACAACAAAAGGGAATCTATCACAGAAAAAAAAAAGGAACACAAAATTTCTTGCCCATGGGTAATATCAGTAACATGTCAGTTGTATGACAGGATCCTACTATACTTTCAGAAATAGTTATTGTCATTATTGGAGCCTAACTTAACCAACATTGCAAGAATAAATTAACAAAAACCATGCTTTATGATTCCTTTCTGCCAAAAGACCAGTCACCCCGAATGCAGTTGTTACTACCTACCACTGCACTTGTCTTGCCTTGAAATGGAAGCAGCCCCATGATCGGTGTGCTGTTTCTGGCTCTCATCAACCACAGTGTTCTCCAAATCCACTTTCTCTGTCTACAAAGTTAATTTCAAAAGTCACAAGTGCTTTCCAGATGGAAAAGAATGGAGAATGGCAAAGAGCATATTATAAATTTAAAGAACAAAAGCCATAGATATTGATTCAGTAACATGTTGAATGGGTAAGATATCATAGGACACAAACCGAAAAATTTAAAAGATCTCACAGAATGAGATAGTAAACCCCATGTTGAAAAATGACAACACTTTAGTACAAACTATCCAATGAACTTGACATATAATGGCAGAAATTGATATGAGCATCTACATCACCACTGACACTGCTAGCCCAGCAACACTCTAATCTATAGTATCAAGGTCAAAATTCATAAAAACATCGCAACACAAAATGAATTCATGCTAGAGTCTTTTGAAGGCAAATATAACTAGTAATGTCCTCACTTTGATTCAAACAAACAATAATATCAAATATAAGTACCATATTTATGTATGTATTGACATAGAAAAAGTGCAAAACAGAACCCCACACAGCCCAGTTCTACAACTTTACCAATGCTCTTAAGCTTACAAAGTAAGTACTTGACAGAACATAATTTCTACTAAAGCATGAACTAGCTCAACCTTAGCTCAGATTTACCAGCAAATACATCAGCTTTTTCACAATAAAGAAATTATAGCAAATTCCTCAATATCAGCATGTGTGCTTGTTCACATAGGGAGAAAACACCATGAATTGAGCCCCTGTATCTGAGAAACTAGAAACTAGAATCCCTGAAGTCTAAACTGCTAGAGGCTTATATAAGAGGGCCAAATTGCCACTTCAAGTCAACACATACAAAATAACAATTGAAAGTAGCCTTGGTAGGGTGATAGACATCTCATAACAATCGAATTGCATGACACGGACTTAAATCTTTATACTCAATTGTATTATATTAAGTCCTACATGAGAAAAGATGAAAAATGGATAAATCAATAAGATCTGTAACTTTCCAAGAAAAATTACTGAAATTCTCTCAAAAACATTATTACGGTCATTTATTTAACAGGACCATTTCAAAGCACCACATGCAAAGTACCAGAACTGAAGCAGAGCATGCAGAAGTGTACCCTGCCAAAGTAGTTCATTCAGCAGGATTTTCGAAATGAAGGAGCAGATTTCCAGTATATTGGACAAACTTAAGAACCATAAAAGAAGATGAATTATTGCTTCATTCTTACATAAACATACCTCTAATTGCCGCAAAGTGTCAGTAAGCAACCACTGCTTCTGTTTAAGCAGAAGCAGCTGGCTCTGCAGAGAAGCAAACTCACTCCTCATAATCTGTTCACTGTCCAAAATGGCTGCCTCACGCAAACCCTCTTCCTGAAGCCTCTGCCTCAACTTTTCAGTTGACACAGCCAAATTGTCCATTGGAGCCATAAGCTCACTGTTGGACATTCGCGGAAACATGTCCTTGACAGCCTGCAATGCTTCCATCCAAGTCAATCGATCTTCCCGCGTCTCTGCCCTTAGGTGAAGCCTTTTGGTTCCCGTGAAAATTGAAAACCTCTTGTCATCTGACTTACTTTCGCGGATAGATGAAACCTACCAGGACATTTGTCAGGAGGAACCCATAATTAGAGAGACCACTCCAACTCAAATGATGCCGATCAACTAGTCGACACAGTTAATTAATTACATAATCACATGGCCTCTACCATTCGATGTTCAACAAATCACGAGAAAAACAGTGGAATGCTGAATACAAAACCTAGTGTTAATTAGGAAACAGGGAGTTACTAAACCAATAGATAAAGCCGCTCAATTAGGAAGGAGAGGGAAAGCAGTAAGGAAGAAAATGAACCGACAACTACCTAATCTGAATCTGCTTAATTTGGCAACAGGGGACGAAAACCTATTTGCTCATCATTACGGTAGGAATCATATAAGAGAGAGTCATCGTAGACTCTCAACATAAAATTTACGCACAACGGTGTCAAATTGGATCCAAATAAGGGATGAACCATACGTTAACTAAGCTCCGGATACACAAAAGCGAATAAATATGCAGACAAGGTAAACCCACTTCTTAAGTCTTGTCAGCATAAGAGTCCAACTACGTCTCACCGCGATTCTCACTGGAACACGATCGAGACCAATGGAACTAAGCGACACATGCAGACAAAAAAAAAAAACAATCGCCAGATGATCGGAGAAGAAAATGCAATCGAACATGCAACTGCAAAAGAAGTAACGTCATGATGGAATCACAGGCACCGCGGTTCTGCATACCTTGAGATGAATTTCACCGAAAGGCTTACGCCGAAGCTGCGATTGACCGGGGGAAGTTCTGGAGACCCTCCTCATCGATTCTTCACCTATAACCTTCGATCCCCTCTCCGTCTCCTTGTTAACCGCGATTTTATCAGGCCCGTGTATCTTGTAGTACGACAACACGCCGTCCTGCAACACGAACCACCTCGGCCTCCAGCCTTTACCGTAATTCACCCACTTGTACAGCATTCCCGATATGCCGTTCCCCACGATGTCGTTGATCTTCACGTCGACCGCCGGCTGCTCCCTCGCCGACGGCATCCCCGCCACCCCCGCGTCCGCCGTAGGCCGCTGGCCGAGCCGGTTCTGATCGCCACAGCTGCCGTTCCGGGCGTGGCCGTGGCCATGGCCATGGCCGAAGTGGTTGCCGAGCCGGACGGCCGCCGGATCGGATCTGGCGGCGGCGGAGGACATGGGGAGGCGGGAGGAGAGGGCCGGGGAGGGCTTGTGGTGATCGGAGACCGGGGAGATGCAGCAGAACGGGTTCATGGAGCCGGGGCGGCGAGATCGGGGGCGGGGGCGGCGAGGGGCTTCACCATCGAAGATGGAGGCGGAATGCGGCGGCGGAGGATTCCGGCGGCCAACGGACGCGGGACGGCCGATCAATCGAGGATCGACATTTGACGATGGCGCCCACACAGAGGAAGAGAGAGAGAGAGAGAGAGAGAGGGAGAGAGAAATGGTCGTATACGAGTTTACGCGTGCTGGCGAGAGAAATAGAGAGAGAGGGAGAGAGAGAGTGAGTGAGGATGAAGGGCGATAATTGCTATAAACACGCAAGTGGCGGATTAAGCGCGGAGAGAGGGGAGAGGGAATTTTCCGGTGGTGGCGGCGGCGGCGGCGATGACGTGGCGGAGGCGGAGATGAGGGGGAGAGGGGTGGTGGTGGTTGGGGCGGGCGGGTCGACCGGCGTGAGGGACTACGTGCGAGGAGGCCAGGCCGGCACACCTGGGGGGGGACGTGTCGGGCATGTCCGAATGAGCGACGCGTGGACCAGTCAGCACTTGATTAATATAACCCGTGCGACTCTGGTTTGGTTTGGTCCTCCTCCTCCTCCTCCTCTTCGTCTTCGTCTTCGTCTTCGTCTTCTTCTTTCGTTTTTCTAATTTATGGAAATGCTGGTTTGGTTGAGCCCTTTTAACGTGGTACGACCCGAAATATATAGAAGATTAAAAAAAATCAACCAAAAACTAAAAAGATAGATATTATAAGGAATCATCAAACTCATACTAGAGCGAGAGGTCCGTAATTCAAATATTTTTTTTTTATGTTGATAGTGTTTTCATAAAACCTCTCATTATTAATAATATTTTTTTGCTAATTTTAAACTTATGCCCACTAATCTAAAGTCTCCAAAGCGTGCATTTTCCATTCCGATTCTTGAACACCCCCCCATCTTTCGTTTATGTGCACTCGTTAAAGAATCTCGCGCTTACCATCGCATGTCACGAGAGCCATCGAACATGCGCACCCATGAAGATGCAGAACGCAAAGCGGAAAATGCTAAGAATACCGCGGCTGGTTGTAAAGCAAACGGGCGATTCGTTTTTCAGTTACCAACTTACGCATGAAGATTACAGAAGGCATCGAATTGCGATGCGCCGTCCTTTCGCTTTTACATTAGGTCGTTCACACTCGCAAAGATGGAGAGAGAGAGATCTTATCGGGAGGCATTGGGTTCTATTCTAATTCTAACGATCGGGAGGGTGGTGTGTTTACGCATCACGTCAAATCCACGCGAGAATTTACTGTTGATATTTGAGGAGATACTTGCAATAAAAAAGAAAAGAAAAGAAAAAGAAAGAATAATTAATAAATAAATAAGGAGGAGGAGAAATTGAAGGAGAAAAAGAAGTTTGTTTATGCTATTTTCTGTCTTTTAATTTCAAAACCAAACCTATTTCCCCAGGGATCCGTACTTTTTTGGGCACTCGCGTTTTATTCCATGACGCGCTATCGACTCGGGGCACTGGAAAAACGTTCCAATGCAAATAATCATGTGGCTTGCCCGAAACTATATTTGTAATGCTAATACTTTGGTATTATAAAGGGTATCTAAATAC
Source organism: Eucalyptus virginea (assembly GCA_014182375.1). Lineage (NCBI taxonomy): Eukaryota > Viridiplantae > Streptophyta > Magnoliopsida > Myrtales > Myrtaceae > Eucalyptus > Eucalyptus virginea. Next base: position 34,622,525 of record CM024519.1, on the reverse strand, counting down.
TGGAATCCGTGTTTCAAAGCGGAACTTATTGAGTTAGACATGTCCGAAATACGTCGCACTATGGAAAAGTTACCAAATAAATCTTCATCTATTTTTTTAGGTCGAAAAGTCCTCACCTATTGCGCTTGTGTTAACTTTTTATTTGTACTAATTTAGCCTTGATTTTTTTTAGGATTTATCAACGTAAACCTTCCAATCAATTTTAAATGGAGATCGCCTACATGATGGTCCAGTTAACATTAATCGTTATGTATGATAATGTCAATGCTAATCTGGACAATTGTTGAACTTTTTATATTAATTTTTCCTATGTGATCGGTGTCGGGCAATGGTCAGCGAGGGCTAGGCAAGGATTGTCTCACCCATAGTTGACAAGGGCCTAAATGAGGCGGCCTTCACCAACAGCCGGCAAAGGTCAAGGTGACAACTGCAACCATCACCAACCATCGAGCTTACAAGCCCTCACCTAATGGCCAATGAGGGTCATAGTCTTTGGCTGGCCGCATTAATAAATAAAAAAAATTAAAGAAATAATAAATATGATATACAAAAAAATTCTTATAAAAAATATAAAAATTATCCATATCATTGTTAACACTGTTACGTAAAATAGCTTATATCCATATCAATGATTTTCGATTAGAATTGATCGAATGGATTACATTGACGAATTATCAAAAAATTTAGGATTTGATTGGCTAAATTAAAAGTTTAATACTAAATTGATACAAACGCCAAAACTTTATAACTATTTTTAAATAATTTTCCATTACACCACCTATATTATCTTTAATATATATTATAAAAAAACAAATGTCTTATTCTAACTACATGATGAAAAGAAGCAAACCCCCCAGAGTTCCAAATTTTTTACCGCCGATGCTTCGAGTTCCCATTTCCCGTTGTGCCTGTGGTGGAGCCATCCCGTGCTCCATCCGACCCAGATCAGAACCACGACAAAGCACAGTCCTATAGAAAAGTCAAGAAAAAAAAAATGTTCATCAAGGATCCAGAACGAGCGCCAAATTAAATACGAGATGTCGAATCGCCGACACGGTGTCAACGACCAATTGATAAAGCCAGAGACCAATCTTCAGCTAAGAGGACGGAAGGGGACACGGAATTAGAAAGCACTGATTGCGCACGTCCGACCGTTTTCTCCACGCGAAGCTAGCCATCCCCGATTGGCTAAATTTCAGTTCATTGAATTTCCTCCTCAACGTGCATGCGCTCGTATTTAAAAAATCCACGCACTACCATTCCACCCCACCGAGGCGGCCTATAGTAATTATGACGTCACGCTCCCGAAAGATGACGTCGCTAGAGAGATTGGACCTCGCGGAAGATGCCTCGCGCCGTAGAATTATGCCCTCGAAAGATTCGGAACATTCCCGCTCGGGTAGCTGCCGATTGGAGGCAGCTTTTTCCTTTTCCTTTTTCAGCCCCACCCAGCAACATTTAAATTGATTTTTCGTCGAGAATTATTGCTGAGTCCCGCACTTCAAATCAAAGAATTGCCGCCCCGCAAGCTCGGGTGATTGGACGACAAGCTTTGGCAAAGCACCCGAGCTCCGACAGCAACGGGCATCAAAAGGAATTAAGGAATCTCCTCTTTTAGGCGGTGGATTCCCTGGCCCCTTTGCTTTGCCCATTTGGACGTTCCTAGACGAAATTCTACCGGGGGGGCCCTACCTTGTAGGTGAGGACGATGCCGGCTCGTGTCCGTTGCGCGTGAAACTCGGGATTTCATCTGTCCTCGTTGTGTTTTTATCGTCGAAGGGGACTAAACAAGAAGCGAAACTCTAAAAGGTCCGAGAAGCTATTTCTCTATTTTGATTGTTTAGATTACGCACGTTACGTTCGATAATTGTTAGACAGTTGTTCAATAGTTAATAAGAAGACGGATTCTCTCAAAATTAAGGATATATAGCTAGTTTGGGATGAAACTCTCACTTTATTATTTTTTATTGGGATAGAAATGCAGGGGAAGGGTTCGAACTCAACCGTGGAAGTGTCACGAGTTTTGTCTCCCAGGGTTTTCACTTTATTATCTGATTATCAAAAAAAAAAAAAAAAAAAAAAAAAGTTTTCACCGATTCATTTAAATGCCAAATCGGATGAAAAAATATCGCTTAAATACCTAATGTAAGTAAGTAAAGCAAAAAAAATATTACTTGGCTTTAATAATGAAATTTGTAAAATGAGTTGATATTTTTTAATTAAAAACCAGTCCACGTGAATATCCTAAAGATGTTGCACAAGCCGATATGGTTGGCTTGCCTTAAAATGACATGTTTCACTCTTCACTTGATCTCCGACATGGAGCTATCGTGGCTCTCCTTTTCCACCATAAGGGGAACCAAAGTCTTCACTTGTGGTTTCATCCTTACCTTTCTTTTTTGTCCTCAACCCAGCCAATCACTCCTCTCCGTGGGCAACCAACCTCTTTGCCACCTTCTCCCCCACCTCCCTACGGATCTCAATTCTCCTCTTTGCTCTCTTGCTCTTGCCATAATACCTTTGAATCCGCCTCCCTCTGGCTCTCTCTCTCTTGCTTTCCAATTACAAGATTGAGCTGTTAATTTTTGGGGACAGACCAAATTAGGGTTTTGATTTAAGGTTTACATTTAGAAAATTGACTAATTGGCTGATTTAAGGTTTCGAATCTGGATTTTTGTTGAATTAGGGATTTAGGGTTTGGAATTTCGAAATCTTGTTGAATTAGCAAAACTTGTAAACCACATTGTTTAAGAGATAATATGCTAATTGGGTACACTGAAAAGCCACGTCAAATAGAGATATTAATAAAATAGTTATATTGATTTTTTTAGCGACCCAAATCGAAGTTGGTACTTTAATGATTGCTTTTTTTTAAACAATATTTAAATGATCTAAAAATAATAATTCGACATTAAAGTAGCCCTGTACAAAACTTCTAGTACTCCTAATTCTTTATTTTTTTCATTGCGTGGATATCATGTGTTTAATATGTTTGACATTGTGTCCGGTTAATTTATTGCACGCCCTGTTTCATAAACGTACCGACAAAGGAAATTAAAGTAGAGAGAGAGAGAGAGAGAGAGAGAGAGCTATGAATGTTTTTTTCCTGGTTAGTAGAAAATTGGTGAGGTTTTGTTAACTGCACGCCGGTCAAAGCGTGCGGGTTTTGACTCGTCTAGAACCGTCCACGTGTCGCAAATCGGAGGCAATGAATGGTCAGACAATATAATCTTCAATCAAGCAGTTCAATCTTGTAAACCTAATCTTGACTCCGAAATTCACGAAAGTCGTATTATAAGCCTTGTTCGGCGTTTCATGAAAATCAACTGTGTATATATATATATATATATATATAGAAACTATAGACTACTCAACTTTATAATGATTCCCTTTTAAGTTTCAAACGTGTTTTGTATGATAAAATTGATTTTTTTTTTTTTATTGGGCAAGAGGTCATTTTATACATTGAAAATTGCAAAATAAACGGACATTTGCTTTGGGTGTCTTGTCATGTGACCGGTACCCACTAGACTATTTAGCACTGGTTGCGCATTTTTGGCATCCCGACTAGGACCAATTGATTTTATTGATATTCCACGTGAATTACGTTACCCATACCAGTGTTGATTTTGATCCCTAAGCCACACATTCTCGAGGGATAATAGCACAAACGATCCATGAAATATTTGTTTAATTTGCAATATCATTTATGAACTTTCAATTTGTGTAACGCGATCCATGAATTTTAATCCAATATATAATGTTGCCTCTAAACTTTTAACTAGTTTAATGTTGCCCATTGATTATTGGTGAATGCTCAATGTAATCCTTAGGTCATGCGAAAATGTCTAAAAATTTAGGGATCATATTAAATATTAGATCGAAATTTAGTAAATATAGTAAACAAATTAAAAGATGATAGAACGATAGTTTTAGGATAATTTCTGTCAATCTTCTTAATATTAAAAAATAACTTATATTTCACCTCACAAGATAGGATCTTAAATAGTGGATAATGGATTTGAAAATCTTTGAATTTAGGGATTTGTAGGGCGCGTAAGCGTTTGAAGAGTCAAGGCGCGCATAAACGACCACGTATGGTGGAATGTTCTTTAGAGTCCTACATAATCTCTCTCTCTCTCTCTCTCATCTTTATCAACCCCACCTCGACACATGCTGGCCCACAGAAGGCGCATTCCATGTGATTAACGAAAGAACATTTGACCACAAGTTATTAACATCTTTGCACTTTATTTGATACTTAAGAAGAGACTTTACACAACCGTCTTGTATTGGTTCTTTTTATCACCATTGCTATTCACGTTGATTCTTGCACCATATCTTGTTCGGTGCTACTTACTTCTCTTTCCCTCTCTTGATATGAGGAGCAAGAAATCGCGACGTGTGTCGCAGGTGCCTCATCTACGACGAGAAAACCTACTTTAGCTTAGTAGCTCTCTTTAAAACTATAAAAAATAAGCCACCAATCTCATATTGCTAATAAATCAAGAGTCGAAACCCCCAAGCTCCCATCCTTTTCATGCTAAGTTCAATTCATTAGTCTAACGAGTAATGACGGGTTCGGGGTCTAAGGCATGTGTATTTGTTTATAGGCACGTTTACAGTACATGGCCAGATTAAATGACTCACCTTTGCTTCAGCACGATGATTTAAGTTTCTTCTTCTTGCATACCTTCTAATTACCTTTGCCATATTTATCGGTAGGCATAGGGTTCCAATGATTATTAGCTATAATTTACACATTCAACGAGGTTGTTACTCGAGCATAAATTAGTCTAAGTCCCGAGAGACCACTTACTCGTAGGTATACATAAAATTATGTCGGTACCTATTTTTCCTCCCGTGCTTACGAAACCAGAATACAATTGCCATTTCCAGCTTTAGGATCTGAGCCGTGCGTTATCTCACATGTTCCCAATGTGCACGAACTGAGTTCACATACACAATGACACGGAAGAGCGACAAAACCAAAAGAGAGGGACAAAAAGCTGGTGCAAATCGGTGTGTTGCGGGTACAAACGCTGGACCCAGAAACCCATCAAAGCCGAAGTGTTTTCGTGAGTCACGCGAAGGGCATCTATCAGACCATCGCGTCCAATTCCGTGTTCAATCAGTGTGGCAAAATGCGCTTTCACGGAATGCTCTTTTGCAGCCTTTTTTATCTTGAGGAGGAGGAGAAGGAGAAGAAGACCCTCGTAACCTCGATGCAATTCCACGTGGCGATGGCGACAGTGTCTGCCATATGGACCAACCGTTTGACAGGTTGGAGCCATCTCCAATAGGTCACTCGGAAGTTGGAGCTACCGCGTCTTTTTCTCTTTGTATAGGTTATATTTCTTTTAGGTGAGAAACAAAACTTGAAACTGGCGAGTACGACTGTTGGGGAGCTTTTGCATGTGAGGCGGTGCTGGTTCCTCCTTTACTTTCCCACCACCGACGGTGGACCAGCTTTACCCACCACCCTCCACCCTCCACACAGGAATGCTGAAAGAAAGGGACAGATGACCCGATGGAAACTGTAACCATACCGAGGGCCCGCGCCCCGGCTCCGTTCGACCCGATTCAGACCGAATTTATCTTGATCAAGCCCATTCCTAAATAACACAAACTATCTATTTAATCATAATCATAAAAGGAAAGATAAAATCGGTTCACTATTCACATTTCTTTCTTTTAATCAGAAATTATAGCACTGGAAAGATTTAAGAGATTTGAGTTGTACTCCTGCTATTTAATCTGGACCACATCTGAATTGCCAGATCCATTATTATTATTATTGTTGTCTTTTCTACTTGGATGAGTGTCTTGCTGATCCCAAGCTACATAAGGGTCTTGGATGTTACAAATTCTTCTTCAGTGGATGAGGCATGCTATGTACCAGCGTACTGAATAAATCATGTGTAGGTAGACTAGGACCACGAGGGCCAGCTACTTTAGTGTTAAGACCAGGACAGAGCCCAGATGATGAAGGAACAATCTTCATCTTGCATGTTCCAGCATCACAGACAATGCTTTATGGGTACATTCTTTATGAACAAGTACCATAACCAGCTATTTGCCGAGGAGATACCACGAAATATTAAACAATCGAAGACTGGTATTCAATGACATTGAGTTGGCTCAATTGACTAGTGATTTGGTGACCCTGTCCCCTGAAATTCATGCCCAGTTAATAGATAAGGTTAACCGTATGTGCTCTAAATTGCAGGCAACCAAAGAAGTTGGCCTCACTCTCGCGCTAATGACAAATTTATTTAAACTTCTTTCTCACCTGGGATTTTCTTTTTCTAATCTGCCAAAGAAAGAAATGAAAACTAAAACATTAATTATGAGTACTTAATTAACATTGAAGCAACAAGTCCTGACGGATGCACGTGGTGCGTGGTTTATGCTCCCTTTGGAGTAGGCAGGGCATCTTTTTCAAAGCTTCCGTCTGACCAGTCCTTTGAAGAAGTCAAAACTGCAGCCATGTGAGAAGAAAAGATGCATCACGTAACATAAGATTGTGAATAGCAGTCATAGCTATCCAGAACCATTCACACGTGTTTTCTAGAGAAACAGCTTGCAGTCAGTCCAAAGGGCAAGTTATCTCTCACAGCAAAGTCCGCCAACATTGTGCTTTAACTATGGCCAGTTGAATCACCCAAGCACAACGGGATGATGAATCAGAAAGGCAAGATCGGTGGTCCATGCATATCGCCAGCCAGTAAATTCTAAACATGATGAACATGCGTAATATAAAGCATATGCACTACGTAGGAATGAAAACAAGCAAGGAATTACAGGATATTTGGAGTTTCGATGAATCCAATGAAGCCAAAAAATACTTGAAGCAGACCATCTCAGAGGAACTGAAACAAAATTTAGCGCACACAACGTGCATCAAAGAACCAAGGCAAGTGAGCAAATAAAAATGCATTCAGATCCTTTCTGGAGGTGTCTGAGCTCAGAAAGTTCTGAAAACCTAAATTACTCAACTTTATCATCTTCGTCAATGCAAGCCTGAACCGCCATACACCATGGGAGCGACTCATCAAAGTTAGCAGAAATTTGTTATATCACTCTCTACACAACTGACATGCACGATGCACTTTTAACAAGGGGCATACAGCTTAAATGAAGTACCTGTTGCCATCAGGATGAAGCTCACACATCTGGTTGTCTTCACCAACAGCCAAAAGGTACCCTGATGGCGTCAGTCCCTAAATATTTATCGAAGAAGATATCACGTTTGAGTAAGTAGATGTTCACTAATGACACGTGTGAGTAAAATACAGGTCTACAGTATGTAGAAATATAGATACATTATCTGTGAATCACTTAATCTAGTCATAGCCAAACCTACACAGGACGCTAGTAAAAATGAACAAGTCCTCTACAAACCTGCAAACAGAATCTGCACTAAAACATATGTTCCTTTGACATGCATTAACGAAATTGTGCACAAATATCTTTGTTAATTATAAAATTCTCCTTTCTTGTCATACCTGTATACTCACAACATTTTCCACCACCTGCTCCCCGTTCTTCTCCTGTACAATTACCCTCTGACCACTACAAGGCACATGTAAAGTGCATGTAAGATTAAAACAGAAAAGCATAGAACAGCATTTACATAAAAAGAGAAGTGCACAGACAGAAAGCATAAAGGCTAAACTTCAATTAAATTTGTCAAAGCACACTAATCTACATGACTACATACTATAAAACATGGCAATGGATGGTAGAACTCCATGATGGCAAAACAATCTGGTTTACTTTTCACTTTACTCTTTCACAAAATTATAACCCCTTTTGGCACATGTAATATAAATTTTTTTAATGTCTTCCACATAATGCCTCTTGCTAGAATCAGCAACACCATGAAGAACCAACATCAATGCATCATGTCCTGCTAGAATGGGCATTATTTTCTTTCAGTTATCTACCCAGACCAATCAGGAAAAAGTATCAGTAGTAAAGGAAAAGGAAATTCATATGTAATGCAAATTCAAGCAAAAAAGGGTGTAAAAGAAAGTTACAACCGTTAAATTGATTGCAGAGCAAATTAGAAAGTACAGGACCACCTAGAAGAACATTTTGAGACAGCCCTGGAAGTTGTGTCTCTGTTGATGAGTTTGGATAGCTGGTTAAAGCTAAAACAGCAGATTTCAATTTTGTAACGAGTCAGGAAAAGCAAATCTTAGAAAAGCAACTGGGTTCCGTTGTGACAGCAGCAGTAATGGAGCAAGTCAGGAGAAGGAGCTTCATACGAATCAAATGATAGTGAAAGGATTTTTCTGACTGAATTATGTTCATAGAGAATTTGTTTCTGATTTCTTTAGTCCAATATTTCCTTCGTTGCTGGCTGAGCAGGTGATATATCAGATAGAACAACTTGATGTGGTAATTAAGTTTGAAAAGTACAAGCACTTGGAATGCATCAGCCTGCACACACAAGCTATTCTCATCCATTGAAAAAATCAAAGTTTTAATGAACAAATTTTAGTCGTCATTGCTTTTTTCTAATCTTTCATGTCCTTTAAAATTAAGAAATGCTTGTAGAACAGCTCTAAACAGTGCCTTATATCTTGCATGGCTACTGTGAAAATGAAGTTCAAAATTAGTGGATTGTTGAACCAAGTTCAACAATAAACATTTCAAGTCGATTAATATGCTACAATGTAATGGTAGTGGGTGAAGTGAGCCCTGGTGAATGCAAAGAATAACCTGTTTTAAATAGGGAATGGTTTATATACAAGCAACGATATGTCTTAAGCTTTATAAATAGGTCAGTCATCCTGGTTGTGTAGATTTTTATTTCCAAAAACACAACAGCTGTTTAACTGATGCACTGAATATCAATAGAACCTTGACAGTTGAACATTTTATGAAAAGTTTCTGCAAAGACTCACATCCATCCCATGTGAAGTATTCACATGTCAAAAGTCTTTTATGAAAGACTCTCCCAAATGAAGGCATCCATCACACAAAACCCAAATGGAACCAAAAACAATGACTTTGGAACGATAACACCACAACTCCAGAATTCTTTTTTTAAAAAAAAAAAAAAAATCCCCCATATGTCTTAAAACATGTTTAGACAAGTTTGTTGAATCATGCACCTCTCTTACGGAATTTAAGTAGGAAATGAGGCTATTCTACACTGATTGTCATAAACATGCACGGCCATAGAAATGTTTTGGTTTCTACACACAACTTTCATAATATGGTGGAAGACAAGTGTTAACAGAACAAACAAGAGAAATTTGCACATTTGCATTACCTATGTAGCCATGTCTTATAATACAGCTCCTCTAGAGCTTGGAATCCTGCACAACACAATGCACAAGAACTTCAATACCATCCTTTACAACATATCCATAGTGCACATAATACAGTATGCTGTTCAAAAGCCCATTGTAGTCCAACAAAACCATTGTCCATTTTATGAAGTTAAATCAGTAGAAATGCATCATTAGAAAGAGGACAATGTACCCAGTAGGATGGCAGTCAGTCCTCCCTCATGCACATTCTTGCGAGTAGCAATTTTGTCATAAAAGATGTTTCATTACAATTCACGTATGTTTTGCGTTTACAGAAAATGCCATTATGGACAAGTTGGCAAATTAAAAGCACCAACGGGAATATATAAAATAGAGACCCCCACCTGTTTGTTTTATATTCAAGATGCAAACACATGGTAGCAGAGCCTAAAATCAATACTAAAAGCAGGTCAATCGAGCATTCTTGGCTAACTCCATTCAGCATGTGCACCATAGTTTAACCAGAGACTCTTGCCCTGGGGAAAGGTTACTTATCAAACCAACTACCATGCTAGAAAAGACTGTAGAGCTTAAGAAAAAGGTACCCTTGCTTAGTAAACGAAAAGGGCTCCACCAATTCCCATGCATGTAAATTAGAAGTATTTTAACCTTTTCTAGACAAGCAACAAAAGGATAAACATCAAAAAGTTTACTTACTACATTATCCCACTGACAAAGGTTAAATTTTTATTATTAGTGCAATATCTCCTCCATGGGAAAGTAAGAAGTTTGTTTCTTTATATGCAAATATCAATCCCAAGGCACATGAAAGGATGTCTCCAACATGTATTGCATTTGGAACAAAGTATGACAAACGTGAAAAGTAAACAATGATTATTGGAATGAAACAAACTTCAAAGAGAAAAAAAATTCACAACGAAGACATTGAGTTACCTTGATGTATAAATAGATCATACAAAGTCTCAAATTTATTGAAAAAAGCTGCAAGGATATCCTCTCGTGTAAATTTGTAAGAAGCAACTGACAATTCTCGCAAGACTGCATTCAAGCATACGGTTGGCTTCTCATTATCAACATTCAAGCCGATACCTGCACAAACAGGTGATGAGTCAACGTCCAGGTGCACATGAATCATTAAACAGTTCTTACAGTCAGGGAGAATAACTTAAGCAAAACAGCAAAATTTCCACTTTTCAAAGTAGCATGCAGCTTCAAGGCTCTCGATATAAAGCACATAAGATCATACAATTTGTCCAAAAGATGAGTCTGTTTACCGGCACTAACATTGAACTTCTTTGACTTATAAGTTGATGTGCACAGAATGCCGCCAACTTTAAGGCCATTTAGGTAAAGATCATTGGGCCATTTTATTCTAACATCAAGGTAGGGAAGTCCCTGAAGCAAAATGAATGTTTGTAAATGTATCAACCATTGTACCTCAGTAGCACATGCCAGCTACACACTAAGAAGTATTATATGTGCAGTACAAAATTTGCATAAATCTTGATGTAATTTTCTTTTTTATATAATGAAGAACTTGTGATCTCAAACAGACCAGATGAAAATAAAATATTTGTTAATCATTCTTTTTTGGCTCACTCCTAGATAGTAAAGTAGACAGAAACAAACAGGGAAGAGGACCTTTCTGCACTTACATTTTTGTCACATATCTCCTTTATAGCCTCAGTAATAGCCAGCGAAATTACATACTGCAGAAGAGGCACAATTTTCCCATCATCCATCTGAATTGTAAAAGAGAATAGGAGGCAACCAATTGGAGATTCCCAAACATTCTTTGACCTTCCTACAAATTTAAAAACACATAAGAAACAAAAAACCAATGCTAAAGCTTCATATATCAAGTTAATGGATGGACTTCCAACCTCGCCCTTTCAATTGAATGTCAGCAGCACACACTGCACCAATAGGAAGTTCGCAAAAGTTGCTGTAAAGAAAGCAAACATGGTTGAACTTCCGAAAAACCGGTACTACAAGAAAATCACTAGACTCAATGCTTACTGTGAAACGACGTCATGAGTTGATGGCAAGCGTGGAGACCAAATGAAAAACCTACCAAACTGATTTGTCGAAAGGGACTTCAGAAACAAATCAATTTGGAAAGGCTCTTCACTCGGTGGCCTTTGAATTTCTGGATGGACGAAGATTCTAACTTCGCTGTTGTCAGGGAGTTTGAGAGCATTATTGCTCTTCAAAGTTTTCGCAATTTCCATTTCTGCAGAAGATTTCCCGGCTAAAACTAGAACACAGGAGGGCGATTGCGAGTCCATTTCTGAGAAGGATAAAACGAATAACCTGTCAACTCCGAGATCCCCAAACACAACCGACAAAGAGTAGAACTTGAACAGCAGACCGAGTCGCAAGCAGGGTATAGAAACCTCAAGATTATTCAGAATTCATCGCGGAATTTTCGTTTCGGTTTTCTAACCAACCAAACAAACGAATATCACAACAGCACAGTACGCCGTGTTACGGTTCGCAGAGGACCTCATCCCCGTGGCGCCTCAATTAAGTCGTTCGCTTCCTCGACAGACACATTTCATCGAACAGGTGAAGTGCAAACCGGAACCGCTCAAGTAAGCACCACAGACCTTACTAGCCGTAAAATCGACGCCAAGCAGAGACGATTTCTCGTCGCGATCTGCAGGTGCACGAGGCCGCAAAGAAAATACAATCGCACGCTCCGCGAGCCAATGGCTGCGATGGCGACGATCACTGAAGGAGACAGAGGGACAATTCGAATGAGTTCGCACCTTCCGCGGCCGCCGGTGGAGCGAGAGAGAGGATCGGCTTCGTGGGAGATCGAAGGCGGACGAAGACGCGGGAACGCTGCAGAGAGAGGCTGCGGAGAGAGCTGGCGGAGAGCATGAAATCGCGGCGGCGCGGCGAGTTCTGGCGAGAGCGCTATGAAGGAAGGTGGCACCGTGGCAAGTAGTTGGCGGACGGAGAGAACTATGTCCATAAATGGTCTCTTGGTAGTTGTTACTCGTTAGTTGTTAGTTATGCCTAGAGATTTTTAAACGAAATTTCACGTGAATCTTATCTTTTTCTTAATAAAATATTGGGTAGTTTTCATCTCGTGCGTTGCACAAAAGATTGCGTATAAAGATTTTCCTCTAATGACGTTGAATGACTCAGAATATCGTAGTAACTAAGAGTTTATGAGAACAAATATTAAAATTCTGCTCACATGTGTAAGGACGATAGTTTGCAATTGTGATTTACTAGATAAGTTCAAATTGGTTGTTCAAACTAATATTTCATGTGCAAAGTGATCGACATCTACTATGGATTTTAGACAAGTGACTTTGATATATGAAATTTTATATTAATGTTCGATAATACAATGATTTGTATGATGCTAGAATGTTAAATATCAAACAACGTACTTGCTTTGCCAATAAGTTTAAGTTTTTATAACTGTTGGCGATGAAGAGCTAGAGAATAATTATTCCTTTAATCATCTAGCATATGCCTCTAAATATAGTCTTAGTTTTATTAGCGTTTTGGCTATTTACATGTATCCGTTATCTACAGGATGTATTATGGTTAACTTTTTCTTTGATTATCTTAATATACATGTCTAGAGATTATCGGATTTTATTGTACCATTCTTTCTGTAAATTTCAATGGACACGATCGCGGAAAGTCTTTCCGTCCCCCGCACACAAGGAGCGTAAACCGGAACGCAACGGTCCATGGGCCTTGGGGTGACGTCGTACTGGCATGAACTAGGGAAGTTCCCAAGCAATAGGAAATTGGACCCAAAATGACGGGGAGTCTGGATTTTAATCCTTGGGCCAGGTGGGAAAGAGGAAATGGTATGTTCGTGGGCTGACCTTAGAACCAAAGATCGACAGGCGCAACACAGATCAAGGCCCGATCCATTCTTGACAGGTACATTGACAGTAGGCTCTGGGTGGTGCTCAGTGTTCAGGGGTCCTTCATGAGGTTGGCTTTTGCCCCACCTTGACCGTTTTAAGTAACTCATGAGATCTTTTGGGGCTTATTACCTGCAGGACAAAGAGACCCTGTCAAGTCATGCTTAGCTCAGTTATGTAGAGTCATGTTCCTTTTGTTTGGTGCTGTTAGCGAGATGATTTGCCACGGAACTGTTTGCCTACAATGATCCAAGAGTCGAACAATCAGGAGCACAAGAAAAAAGAAAAAGAAAGAACCAGACAGCAAGAATTCTTTAAAATCAGCTGGATATCAGCGCAATTGCCCTATGTTTACAGTTAATCAATGTAAAAGCTGCCAGGGGACAGCATTCTTAACTCTCTTTAAGTTAACAATGGATGATACACACGCTATGCTATGCGCGTCTGAGGTGCTTGGCCATAACATTATCCAAGTCCACCTCATTTGACCTTAACTGAAAACAAACTCAAGAACAAATCTTTTCAAACTTTATTATACATATTACATATGTTAGATCTCATACCAAGCATAATCTCTGAAATCCATGAACATAATTTCTGGACCAGGACAAAAACCAGTGGAAAAGAACTCATCATCACTGAGGTTGCGCATAATTTGCTGTTCAACTCCAACCTAACTCCAACTCTTAGACCATGCAAGCGATTTGCTGAACGAATGCAAATTGAGCTTGGTCAAACCTGAAATAAAGCTAAGTAATCCTCTGATTCACATGAGCATGTGCTCAACTTTCAAGAGCCAGGAGACTATCCGACAATCCCAATTCAAAACTGTGAAACGAGCAGCTTTAATGCCCCCAAAGCTATCATTGCCACGAAGAACAATCTCATAATTTACAAACTGACTGGAAAAAAATTAGGTGGGGAATTGCATTCTCATCACACTCAACAGAACTCGCAACCCACAACTTTGGAACAGGATGAGTAACAGCTTTGCCTCTACGCTACAGCCGCATCTATCGTTCGGATATAGCTAAATGTTCCTGTAGCCGAAAACAAATTTTTGACATTTGGGAGAGCAACATACATTGTTGGCTCCGAGATGTTGATGACTGAGAATCCAAGAGTGCTATGGGATCCTCAAGCAGTTGCCTTAGCTGATAGCATAAAGCTGATGCATCCTTGTCATCTGTACAAGCTCCAGCAATAAGTTGAAGCAGTTTGTAGCTGTGGTTTTGATGAGAAGATATCTGGGGTGGTACTGGAGGAACAAGAAAAGGATGTTTGAGCAGCTGTGGAATCCTCCACCGCTCATTCCGGTCCCATGCAAGGCATTTCTTCATTAGGTCAAGGAGCCATGGATTACTAACCGGTCCATACACAATTTCATGATTTGGATCGGTTATAACTTTGAACTTGGACCAGAATGTCTTGTACTCTGAGAAAGGGGTTCTCCCATACACCATTTGATACAGGATACAGCCAAGGGACCATATATCTGAAGGTCGACCGCATTTGATGACGTTTCCATTTGCATCATTTTCATTGCACATAAATGCCTCAGGAGACATATAGCTCAGTGTACCTACCTACAGTAACGAAATACATGTGATTTGATGTAGCTCAGAAGTTAGATTGAAATGAAAGAGCAGCGAACTAAAATAATAACCTGAGAGTCTCGTTGGATATTCGTTGTGTCACTCATTATCGCTTTTGCAATACCAAAATCAATTAGCTTCAATGAACCTTTCACGAGAAGGAAATTAGCTGGCTTCAAGTCAGAATGCACAATCCGCTCCTCATGAATGGTATTGACAGCTTGCAGGATTTGCTAAACCGAATATCCAAAGAAACAATATCACTTTTCCTTCAAGCCAAATGGCATAATCAACAGCACCAGCAAAGGAAGGAAAAAGAAAGAAAAGTATACACAAGAACCATTGATAATCTCTCTATTATTGCAGATTCATTCATCATCAAGCATGAAGTGGGATCGTAAGATGAGTGTAATTGACACGAATGTAATAAATAACATAAGCTAAAGCATTTGAATTAACCAAGAACACATAGAATTGCCAAAAAGAAAATGTTAATTTCCATCGTAAAGGTAATATCTGAAAAAAAGATGCAGTAGTAGTTGCAAATCTTGAGGCAGTATGTCAAACGATTTGTCAGAAATGGGATAAGTCCGGCGTTCTAAGACTCCCAATGGACATCAGTATACTAGATAAAGAGCCACTTTATGTGATTATAATGAGGAAATAATAATGGGCAGTTTGTTTCAAAGTTTATTTCGTAAAACGAAAACCTAAAGAATTATAATCATTACAAAGTGACTTGAGTACCTGCCAATAGAAACGAAGCCAGTTCTCATCTATGGTTTGGTCTGAGTTATCCAATTCCTTCCACTTTTGGGACAGCATGTGAGCCAAATCAATCTCACCATATTCAAGTACCATGTATATATAGCCATCATCCTTGACTCTCCCGTCTTTATTGTTCATGGAGCCACTCATGACTTCACGAAGCAAGGTTTTATCTGTCACCTAATTATAAGCAACCGAATCAGCATTGTCTTAATTAACAGACAAGACAAAATATGAAAGCAAAATAGAATTAGGCAGGAAGAATGACATCCATTAGAAAATAACCGGAAACAATATCCAACACATTCAAAATCACAAAGTCTAAGTTCCTTCTAGAAGCTAAAAACACCTACTCCTTTTGTTTCCAGAACCTAGTTGCCAAATAATTATGAAGAACTCGCACGGAAAGAACATGGGATACAAAGTACTTAGATACTACCTAGAAAATGTCATAATACACCGGCGGATGATGAAATTATTATTTTCAACTGGACCGGCGTATGCCATTTACAGCGCCGACCCCTAATATTGATCAGATTATATAATGCTAAGAAAATATGGAGCTGACATATGGTTCACTCAATAACCTGCTGGCTGTGATAAGGATAGTCTTCAAGCAATGTGAATGCATTTATTGAGACGACATACTGCTGGGAAAGAACACATCACCTTCAAACATCAAACTCCTCAACTTTCCACCTCCGTAGGAAAATTCAAAGCTATGGCTAAGACTAAGAGGAGATGGGTGAGGGGCAAGAGGATAGGTGAGGGGCAAGAGGATAAAGTTAACAATTTGTTTCCTCAAATTAACACTTCACAGAATATAGAACTTCCAACATTATACTCCTAATGCTATCTTCCTATGATCCTATGTGGCCTAAATGCACCTGCCTCAACACTTTGAATACTTAAGTTTGGCATTCTGATGACCATGGCATATGAAAGTTTATTATTCTGAACTGTTCTAAGCAATTGAGATATGGAAGGGATGAGGAAATCATGCTAGAACAGAGCAAGAAAGAGGATGTCAAAGTGAGATTACCTCAAAATCTATCAGCTGTATAATGTTGTTCTTTCCTTTCAATTTGTTTAGATACTCAATTTCCTGACAAAATCCATAGGCAGTAGCATAATCTCTACCTTTAAGCTTTATTTTTTTCAGTGCATAGATTGTACAATCTGAGGAAATAACCTTGTGGACCTCACTGCTTCCTCCGCTACCTATTTTGCCCAGCCTCTGATACAGCTTGCCATTAACTTTGAAGAAGAGGTCAGGATCATAGTTCCTTTTACGAGGGACTGATGCACCTCTTCCACTTATTGCCTTCTCTTGTTTTCCTGGTTGAGAAGACTCTTGTTTTGCATCCAGAGATGAACCTTTGGACACAGGCGCCCCATATTGCATATTATTGACAGCACTAGCAGATCCCTTTGCTTGGATTAACTTATCCTCAGCAGAGGAAACATCATGTCTAAAGCCGCCGTCCTTCTCAACCTCGACCAGTTCCACTTTGGATAAATCATGTTTGCTGTCCTCTGTGGGGCCATCCATGCAGGAGCTAGAAGCTTGAGCTGTAAGAGGTGCTTGGTCACCTACCATGCCACCAGTATTTCCGAAAGAACGATATGTATTCTTCTGAGCTTCGGATTCAGGATTGGAATTAGCGTCTCCTGGAGCTTCTACTGCCACTTGAGATTCCTCCTCTAGATTACGACATGCGCTGTAGGTTGTCGAACTCAGCATGGGTGCAGAGGTTGAATTTACTGAAGTTGTGGTGGCACAAGATGGACCAGCAACTGAAGATAGAGTCGTAGGTTGACTTAGAAAATTTCTGAAATGGTGTAGCTGATCCTGAACAACTGCCGTTCTCCTTGCTAGTGGAGGAGGAATTCCAACATCAGATCTTAAACTGCTACCAGAGTCTGTGTTTTGATGATTCTGATGCTTCAACTCTTGATTAATAACAGTTGCTGCATCCAAGTGATTGCTTGCATTCCACTCCATTTCTGTCAATGCAAGTTGACTAATATGAGATGATGAATTCCCCAATTCAGTGGCCACTTTAGCATCGCCCCCTGCATATTGAAAGGAATTGCTATATCTATTCCCAAAGATATTGACAAATGCCAGGGAAATCTTAAACTGATTTTTCATAGTATATAATTAGAGTTGCTGGGTAGAAACTCATTGTGAAATGTGCAACACAAGATAGTTTATGGAAAAATCTATGAATAAAACATAATTAACATGTTACCTTGGGAAGCAACATTTTCTCCTACAGAAAATTGGACTTTCTTCAAACGGTCTACTTGAGGTTCTACATGGGTTAGAGGCATAGGATCCTTCTCCTTATAATCAATGAGAGACGTTGGTTGATGTATTCGTTCATCAAATGGGTTGAAACTGTCATTAAAAGACTTGGCAATGGTGCCTGAGAAGGAAGGGGGTGTGATTGTCACATCATCTTGGGTTTCTTTCATGACAGAGTCAATGTTTTTTGTCTGCAGAACAGATTCTCTTAATGTGTGAACTTTACCAAATGAAACTGCATCTTGTGACCTCTTGGGATCTACTGTACGAACAGCCGTTGAATCCACATTACGTGAAGCTTCTCGTGAAGGAGCCAGTGTGCGCCGGGGCCTCATATCATTCGACTGCATCGCTCCTATGAGTTTCAAAGAATATGAGATGAAGACAAGAATATGTTCCAACCTAACCAGACAGAAGAAAGATGAAATCTTTTGCAACATGGAAGCAGAAGTAAAATTCTAAAAATGAATAAAAAAAATGAAGGACCTCTAGCACATTCCAAGATGACAGAAGACATTCAATTAATTTTCACTTACACAAATAGAGTCAGAAAATGAAAACCCTATACTATCATCCTAATGCATCGCAATCAATCCAAATGCAGAATATATGATGTTCCAAGGGAGAGTCTGAGTTGAGGTATGTAAAAGATTAGATGGGAAGCAGCTTGATTGTGAAAGTACAGATCACTCTATCGATGAACTCAATCGAACATCTACATACTCAGAATGTCAAAAATTTATCTCCTTAACAAGTCATATTGGCAAATTAAGTTCCTGAAATATAGACTTAACATAACAATACTGAATAAATACGTAGGAAAAATTGTTGATGAGCATAACCTAACATAGCTTGAAGTCTTCCGCTCCTCAACCAAATTGCTAAACTTTCAGTGCTTTGCATAAACAAAGGGAGGGGACAGAACACTTTCTAGTAAGGTGCGATAATTAATGCAAATCAGTTAATTCTTTAAATTGGGGATGCAATGCCCCGCAGATTGGTGACTGGGAATGGTGAGTCATCAGAATTGGAGGATCAATTCAAGGCTCAATACACCCAAAAAGTAAGGAAGATTCAACATAAACCAACAAATCCGACAACAAACTAAACTCTAAACTCAAAAATGCAGCGCACTTGATTATCGACCGACAAGTCCCAAGAGAATTATCGACTTATCCCGAGCTTTTAACCTAACTAGAATCAGAAATTGACCGCACGACACTCGCCAGCTCAGGAGCTCCGCCGAAAAGACCCGACTTCCTACACTTCCATCAATAGCAACACCAAGCTCGCTCGCCGACTACGAAACCCTAATCAACTCAAACTCGACCCATCCAAACCGATTGCGTCAAAAGAGAGGGGCGTGCAACGAGGAGAGAGAACAGTTACCGAGCGGACGGTGGCGCTTGAAGGCGGCCTGGACATGCCGGAGCAAGCCCGGCGGGGAAGAACCGGTCAAGCACGCCGACGAGGAAGACGAGGACGTCGGGCCGGTGCTCCGGATCGGGTTGCTCGGCCGGACCGGAAGGTTAGCCTCCCCGTCCATGGCGGAGACCCAACGGCATTGCTTTTACCCCTAAAACCGAAGGAGGGCGATGACACGGCAATAGGCGGCGAGCGGCGAGCGGCGAGGAACGACTGAGTCGGGCGCGGCCGGGGCTCGAACCTGACTCAGTGCGGCATCAGGAGTCGATCCGGAGCTCCGCGTCGGGGGAGACGAAGCGAGTCAGCGAGTCGGCGAGTCGGCGAGCGAGCCGAGGCGATTTTTGAATTGAGGCCATTTTGGCGCTCCATTAATGGAGGATTTTCTTTTGCCCCCTGCTTCAGGCGGCCTGATAAAAAGATTAGGGGCCATTTTGATCCATTAGTGGGGGTGCAAAATGGGCCAGGTTCTTCTTTTTCGGGTGGGCCGGACAATGTCGTTATGGGCCTCTCGAGCAATGGACCGATGATCCACGTCTTGTCACGGACTGCATTTTTGCAAATCATGATGATAACACAAGACAAGATTATTCGAAACCCACTAGCGCGATTTTAATCAATCCGCTAGGACACAAACACATGTCATGCCTTGAAGGAATGGCCTTCTCTACGAACCATTTGATATTGCGCATTGATGTCTAAACATTTGAGTACGAATGAACTATGACAAAGAAACTACTGGGCGCGTTTGGTCCGCGAGAAAGGGTGGAAAGTTTTCAACGAAAATGAAGAGGTTTGGAGATTTGAAAACTTGTGGATGTCAAATTAGAGTTTTTAGAAAAGAATAAGATGATTTAGGCCCTATTTGCTTTGTGAAAAATAAATGATTCGGAAAATGTTCTTCTTAAAAAATAACCACTTACTTTGCTTAAAATAATTAGTTAATGAAAAATATTTTCATTATCGATAACGACTAATATCTAAACATCTTCGTGGACGATGGAAATTAATGAGGTATGCAATTAATCCCACCAAATATGCATGCGAGTTATTAGAGTGACTAACGAAGAAAGGAGACATAAAGAGGTATTTACATAATTGTATATACGGTTGCAAGCTATTGCTTTGCAGTCATTCAAAAGAGAAAAAAGAAAGTTCGAAATCTTGATGGGATCCTTTTGGGTGCCCAATGAACTGCGATTCAATTTTTGTTTTCATCTAATTTCGAAATCCATGGCTAACCGAATGTCAAACGCTAGAACCAACCATCCTTGGACTTACCAACATTATGGGCAACCAAATCCATGGCTCAAGCATAAAAAAGATTTTTTTAGAAATTCTGTACACTACTAGGCATGGCATGTGGGCACGTCATACATAAAAAAATAAAAAAAATCTTAGGGTATGAATACACGTCAAGAGCTTTTTCTTGATATTTAAGTTGCCTAAAATCGCTTGCAGAATCTTATGACATCTTTCAATAATTTAAGAGTGCCCCGAACTACGTGCCTCTTTTCTCCCTCAATTGCTACTCACAAATTCTCTAAGCTCAGTGAAGCCATTGTTGACTATTAAAATCAACCTACGCTGGCATGAAAGAAAGCCTTATCGCCTTCCTACTTTTACTTTTACGTACATATCATGTAATTGCGTTTAAAAACATGTTTTCACATCGTTTAATGAAAATTAGGGAAAAATGCGTGGACGGCCTTTTATTTTAGGTTGATATAGTCTCATACAATCTCATTAAATTTTTGAAACATTTTTATGTTCATGGGGGCACCCATTGACAAAATTTTAAAACGTATTATCATGTTGCAAGATCCTCATGGCTAACCGAATTGGCAAATACTAGATAAATCACCATTTGAAATGTGGCCACATTATTCGACCAAAAAGAAAAAATGGCAAAAACTTCTTTATTTGGTGAGAGTTGAGTATTTAAACAACTATAACTGATTTGAATTACAAATTCATTAGATTCTTTGCAACATTTATTTGGAGTTTGTTAATGAGTGCTCCACAGGCATTGGTTTTTATTAAACAATCCTTTTCATTTTTCAATGCATTGATTGTCTTTATGTTGTTGTGCACAATTAATACCTTGAAAATCGAATCATTCAATTAAATTAAACTTAATCGGTAACATGACTCCATTCATTTTTATAATGGATACCATTTCTCTACATCTTGATTTCTTCAAAATAAGTATAAATCCATTTTGATTTTTATTTCTTTTGGACCTCTTTTTTAATTTACAATTTTAGTTGAATGGGTCTCTATTTTTTTCCTTGTGGAAATTTTTATTCGGCCATACTATTAGTTTCAAATATATCTTTACTTATTTCGATATTTATTTTGGCCCTTTGTCACTTGTTAAATGGGCCAATTTCACATTTTTTTTTCTCGAACAACACCTTCAATTGTCAACATCAGATCAGATGAGAACTCCTAAACTTTTCTTTATCTCGTATATAATGATCTCGTTTAAACATGTACAGTCTGTGATAGACAACATTCTATCTTAAAACAAACCTTTATTTTCTTACACATTTGTACTTACGAAAATCCTAGCAAATCATCTAACCGTTGGAATTCTTTTCGTAAGAGTTACTCCAATCATAATGTTGACCACAGTCCTCTCAAGCATAGAAAAGGTGCTTATGATTTAATTTCCTTAGATAACAGAGATATTCTTTTATCTTATTTCATAGAGTACACGACGACACTTTTATTTTCTGAGTGACTTTCTAAATTTTGTACCCGAAGAAACTTCAAAACACAAATATATGCATTCGCACCATATGGATAGTCAATTTATTTCCTTTAATCCCCATGAATATGTTTGTACTTATCAAATTATGAGAACTAGCAACGATGCATGCCCCTTGGTGTCACAAATATGCTGAGATAGGATAAAAAAAAAAAAACTGATAAAAGATTAATGAATCTATACATAAAATCAAAAGAATAATATAGATGTTTTTTAAAATTATTACAGGCGAATGTCAAATATCAAAATGAGAGAGAAGGTCCAAAACAAGTACATAAAATAACTTGAGGTAATCCCAACGGCGTAAATAAACTTTAAGGAACTGGGTAGCTCTTGAAATCTCCACTAAAAAGTTCGAATAAAGAAGCCACCATACTCATTACTCTCAATTTCCCAAGAAACGATTCATGGAAAGGAAGAGCACGAACAAGCCGAAGCATGCTACGACTACGAGTGTCGTGCATAAGCATGACCGGAAGACTCAATCATTAGGCCATGTGCTCAAATAAACTAACCATGTTTACAATTTTTTTTTTTTTTTTTTTGTTGCCACTTATCCATTCTTAATAACACGGTATCATCCATTATCTTGTCCCTAGATAATCTTTAAATCGGCTATTGATCATATCATATCCATTAGGCATATTTTCATGAACAATACTTGAAATGCCTTTTCACGCTCGATAAACACTGCATATTGCTCCTCTTTATCTTAATAATCATAGTGCCGTACTGTTTCAGAATGACCAAAACATAGTTATCGGATAGATTCATATGATTAAAGCTTTTCTCCAGATCACGGAATCGTTAAGAGACGTTGCACAGTGAAATTTAAGGTTTTCAAAATGCTAACTGCCAGGACAGTGTCTTCATATCTAAAAACATGGGGTGATGGGGATGACTTTGCTTTCTTGCAAAAAGTGAATAAAAGCTCATTGTTTCAGAGCCAGAGGCAAAAGGAATGACCCAAGCAGCCTTTTTACGTGAAGAGGGAATAATCAGCGAGCATCTTCCTGTTAATTTCCCACACTCAACCCAATGAAACCCTAGCTTTAATTACAGGTCGTTTTCACCAAGAACATGACCCATCTTTGCTCTTTCTTTACGCTTATTTTTTTTCCTTCTGGCCCCTGGAATGCAGTGCAGGGAGATTGTTTAATTCAGTCAGGCACTGATATTTTTATTAAAAGAATGGAGTCCCATTTCAGACAAGTGATGTGAGAGTATTAGGCACATAAAGTATTTGAGAAAGTATACAAAAGTTGATGTGGTTTGGCCATCCATCATTCAACACATCATGTTGTTTCGAATTGTTGGGACCAACAAAGAATGTGTGTGATCATGCATGAAAATCTCCATGACCATTTGTCATTACTAACATAACAACATTCATAAAACTTGCGTTGGCAGCAATATTGCTAATATTGATTATGCTAAATCGGTGTAGGTTCGCATGAGAATCATTCTTTCGGAACATAATCAATGCCTGCTCTTTTCAAATTTTACATTTGAATGAGCCATTATAATGGATATGCACGTGCATTAGAACTCTTCTGTAAATTGAATATGCAGTCAAAGATAAGAAAAGATTTACTTCACTCTGCTAAATCTGCTCTTACAATCATAATCAGCCCTGTGAAAATAAAAAGTCTTGGCTCCCTTATTTATCTTTTGTCCCAGAAACCATGGATAAGTTATCCGCATATTGTTATTTCATAACTAAAATTTAAATGCCTGATCAGTCACTCTTATCCCTTTCTGTGATGGTGAAATTCTACTGCTTTATTTGCTCGTGGACGGGAGGCAAAAGCCTAAACCCAAAACCGAGTCATGAAAAACAAACTTTTGTGTACACAATGAAACGCTTAAAGGACCTTAAAAGAACCAACCATAATAAATGCTCTATATACAACCTAGTTGTTAGTGTTCAACTTTGTTTTTCTTTTTTCTTTTTTGGGGTCTTTTTGGGGTTTTGCAAAATATACAATTTATGATTCCAAACTCCTAAGTTTGCGTAGGACCCCATGAGGCCCAATTATTTTTGTCACCTCTACAAAAAGCAGCTTCTCTCGTTACTCCCATCACTGGCCTCGCTTCACTCAGTCTCTCTAGAACCCAATCTGAAACCTAGTTCCAGCGAAACAAATCCTCAAGCTCAGCGGAAACGATCCACTATTTTTTCCTTCTTTTCTGTACCTCAAGCTACAGCGCCGCATTTATTTCTGCTCCAATGGCCAAGCCCAGAATCTCAAGAAAACCCCAAGAAACACACAAGACAGAGAGCAAAGATCTCCAGAAGCCAGAAAAATCATCCTCATGGACAGTAGTGAGGAGTTTCTTGAGCTTCAAGCATCTCCAAACACCGGAACAACAACCGCTTGAGCCGGATAATAAGCAGCAGAAGCAGCAGAAGCAGCAAAACCAGAAACAGAAGCAGCAACTAGAACAAGTAGCAGTTGTTGAAGAAAGCAGCAGAAAGTGCAAGAAAATGAAGTGCTCAGGTTCACTCTGCAGCAACACAAAGGTCATGCAGAAACCATCGAAGTGGTCACTCCTGAAGCCCTCAAAAGAAGGTCTTCAATGGGCTCGTTTAGCGGTTCTAGTAATAACACTAACCATAGCTCGAGTTCGAGCAGATCCATGAAAGTCCCTATGCAAGAACTCAGTGGGGTCGTGCCTTCTGCTACTTCATCGTCGCTCTCCGTGTCTTCCAATGGTTCCTCCTTTGGAGGGTCTCTCAGGGGAATGCCGTTCAGGAGATTTTCTGGCTGCTACGAGTGTCGAATGGTGGTCGATCCGGTTCTGGGTTTCACCAGAGACCCTTCTCTGAGATCCACCATCTGTTCTTGCCCTGACTGTGGCGAAATATTCATGAAACCCGACAATCTGGAGCTTCATCTTGCTGTTAGACATGCAGGTAACCCTATACACGAGTCCCATAAGTATACAGTCCTGTTCAATTCGTTTCTCATTTTTGCTTTGGAAAGTGGCCATCCCATCATTGTGTTCGAGGGAGGGACATTCGAGGGCGCAGTTCCTACTAATTGAAAGAAACGGCTGTCGCGTGAGTCTGAATGGACTCCGTTTCCATTAGAATCTTAAAAAATACGGTGTGAAGAGTCTTCTTCACAATGCGCGACTCGATGAAGGATCACCGCGACATCGTAGTTTAAGATATTTAGCAGTAACAAGCTTGTAGAGAGCGCATCATAGTCGTTTCTTGTCGCTATAAAGAATTTAACTTTACTCCACACTGAGATTAGTGATCTATCCAAGTTTTCTGGGAATGCAGAAAATTTCTGTCTCTACTTTCTCCAAAAACCAGAACTGGTCCTCGTAACTTGCTTTCAGTTTAGGCAGTCGCCTATCTCTGTTCTAGTTATGGCGTCTCTCATCAACTAACTCAACCAACGTCGTTTGAATCTTTTTGTTTTCCTTATTATGTAGTGTCCGAACTGGGTCCAGAGGACACGAGCAAGAACATTGTGGAGATCATATTCCAATCCAGCTGGTTAAAGAAACAAACACCCGTTTGCAAGATAGACAGGATCCTCAAAGTCCACAACACCCAAAAGACCATCTCCAAGTTCGAAGAGTACAGGGACTCCATCAAGGCCAAAGCCACCAAGAAGAACCCCCGTTGCATAGCTGATGGGAACGAGCTCCTTCGGTTCCACTGCACCATGTTCTCTTGCTCGCTGGGCCTCGACGGCTCCTCCAATCTCTGCAACTCGATACCGCAGTGCAACGTGTGCAACATAATCAGGAACGGGTTCAAGGTCGGCGAGGAGGGGATCTTGACCACTGCAACAAGTGGAAGAGCCCACGACAATGCGAGCTCGGTGATGAAAACAGAGGATGATGAGACGAGAGCCATGCTGGTGTGCAGGGTGATTGCAGGGAGGGTGAAGAAGAACATGGAAGGAAGCATGGAGGAGTATGACTCTGCGGCTGGGGCTTGTGGGTTGTACTCCAATTTGGATGAGTTGTATGTGTTCAATCCTAGAGCTATTTTGCCTTGCTTTGTCGTAATCTATAGGGGGTACTAATAGTTTCTTCTTGCTTTCTCTTCCAGTTTTTTTTCACTTCCTTTTCTTTATCATGTTTTTCTGATTTGTTTTTCAGTTTTCCTATCTGCAATATCATGTTGAGGAAGATTAACTGCACCTTTCCAATGCGTAAACTGCTCGGTGAAAATCTTTTCGTGCTGCTCTTTGGGGCTTGTTTTCTGTGAGATTTAATTTTGATAGGCTACTTGCATCATGAAGAAGAAATTTGAAAGATCTCTGGAAGCATCAGTAATGCTTTTGCGACAAAAATCAATCGATTCGATCCTCACGGAGTACGCTTGTCCATAAACAATTCGAGAAGTGCAGCTTCACTTGGGCCAAACAGGGCAACCATGAGAAACAAAATGGTGCCAAATGACGGGGTAGTCAGTAGCGGAGGTTCAAAGATGGAATGAAGTGCCAATGATAGCCAGGCTTAGTAGAGTTTCCAGACAAAGAAGGGAAAAGTAATGGAAAGTTTTTCTTATTTACCTCAGAAAGTCTAATTCGACCATCAAGTCTCTTATTTAGTCCTATTCTTGATCAAATTTTGCCTCTCGAATTCCAAACAATATTCTTTTTCTCGTTGGTTTAAAGGGATAATCGGTTCCCATTTATTTTACATTTAAGATTAAAATATTAACCCAAGCTTGAAAAGCAGCCAATTCGCCCGCACGAGGTGAAGTAAACTTCAGACTTGACGATGGTGCTGAGAAGAAACTACAAATTCAATCTAACTTTAGGTTGTGCCAGACCAGCTTCTGGTCCTGTTTTTGTTCCATGATAGTTGTCTCTTTTTTCCGGCATAGACAGTCGCGCATGGCCTTCTTGTTTTGTGATGTGCAGTTCCGCCATCTTCTTGACTCTTATTTTGTACTCATTATCTCATGATGTTCACTTTCTTGAACCTCGACAAGATTTTTAAGCAAAGGAAGGATGGGCTCAATTAATGAGCGCTCTAATAGAGAAATCAGTGCACGTTTTGGCTTGGAAAACCAAAACCCTGGCACTATCTTGAGATATTGTGTCTAGATAGTATCTTCTACACCTACTAAATATATCAGATTAAGAAAGGCCATGTACCCATATCGGTGTACGGCCTTTACATCAATTGACTCTACAATTTCTAAAATTGAATTGACCCTGATAATTTGTATATATATATACCAGAAGACCTCGAGAATTGATACAGTGATGCACTAGTTGAGCATATATTTTTTATCTCTCTTGGAAAATCTTGTATGCGCACAGATCAAATGCACTGTTACTGCGGAAAGTGCGGAATAGAGCTAAGTTAATCAATGAATTCAAAGTACCGACATTAACAATAAGCAAGTCAAATCCCTATTTCTCTCTCCCTCTCTCACAGACACACATCAAGAGCAAACTTTGGCGCCAAAAGTGGAGTGGAGGGGCCACTAGGAAACATTTCTCTGGCCTTCGGTACTAAATTATTGTTTCCAACTTAGGAAAGAAAGAGTAAAAAGGAGGCAAAAAACATTGCCTTGCTCGAGAAAACTGAAAAAGAAGTTCATACTTGCGCAGGTTCAGCCCGCAATAGGGAAGGAGAGGTGGGATTGGTGAAATGACTGGGGAACGAAAGCAAAAGAACATTGGCATGGTAGAAGGGACTCCAACAAAGCCAACTAACAAAAGCATGACAACAGACCTTGTAGAAAGCAATGGATCAGACCCCATGTTCCTGTGTTTCATCCACAAGTTGTGAGGTCGGGCTTATTTGTCTTCTAGCGGGAGCAATCGTGGGACCATAACTATAATTGAAGAAAGACGAAGGGGACCGTTCATGTTCTGCCAATCAATGGGTAAATGAGTAAGGTGAACTATAGTAAAGCAAACATTAGACGAGATGAACACGGTGCTCATTGACTTTCATTGAGATCAAGAAGTCCTAGTCATGTGGTAGAATAGGCCGTGCCCTTATATGTAAAACATGTGATCTTTGTACATTTCTTGAATGTGCCTGACTGGTTTGTCTTGTATACTACTTTTGATAATCCTAAGCAAAGATGAATAAAGATAAATTAAAAATACCAAGAAAGGATGTAACTATAGCTCGAAACAAGCATCAATTTGCTGCGCTGCACTCCA
The DNA here is from genome assembly GCA_014182375.1 of Eucalyptus virginea. Taxonomy (NCBI): domain Eukaryota; kingdom Viridiplantae; phylum Streptophyta; class Magnoliopsida; order Myrtales; family Myrtaceae; genus Eucalyptus; species Eucalyptus virginea. The sequence continues at coordinate 34,594,312 of CM024519.1, read as the reverse complement.
TGAAGAACTCGTACTGTTAATTGTCCAGCCCTCTGATCATGTGATCTGCACTACATTTTAGGAGAAAGCTGAGATTACTCGTGACATGCACTGGAATAACAGAGCGAATGCCCAAAATGTCTTTTGCGTTGTGTCTTGGAGATTCAGCCAACCAGAAACAGTGATGTCATGTCTGGGTGAAAAATTTAGTCTCGAATGACTTTAGTTCCTCTCCGTCATGCTATGAATCTATAATGACACAAATCAAGCATGGTTTTAGGTCAGCACGGTGAATTGACAATCACTCCCAAATCAAGCATGCTGCAGTTAAGCCATTAAAAAGCCAAGCTACTTCCAAGGCTCAATTAAATTTCACCAGGCTTTCATTTCCTGCCACGTACAGAAGTAAACATGTGAACACAGCCACCATCCGACCAAGACTTATTAATGTGATGTTAACAAGTCCAGAACCTGGATACCAACACCTTAGGTTGAAAATTTGCAAGGACAATCTTGTCCCATCTAAATATAGGCTTCTCTGGTGTCGCAACTGCCGACGGATTTAAAGGCCTTGATGTCATTCACAGCGCCACAGACACAGGGATAAACCACAATAGAACCACCCCAAAACGGGAGGCTTTCTTTGTTCCCGCATCATCTGTGGTTGTTTGGTGCATATTTACGTTTCCCTCTGAAGGAAGAGAAGTTAGCTCTAGAATATGTTTACACCAGGGTTGGATGACACTAGCATGATTTCCATGGACAGCTACAAAGGAAAAAGGCTTGCAGGCCACAAGCTTCTGCGAGACAGAAATTCCTCTACCAAGACTGATCTAGTGAAGCTCTGGTGTTTCAGGAAAGATTTACGGTAGAATCATGTTGGTCTAGACATGCTAGTGTTGTCTAAGAACCATATCCATCAGCTGATGTACGACCTTGAGCCTAACTGAATATGAACCACAGTCGAAGTGGTCCTGAACAGGCATTTGGTGCCCATCTCTGACTTTCTGGACAAAAGAAAAGATAACAATCAAGGAAGTTTCAATCTCGAAGAAATCACGTGATATGCCAATTAGACATCCATGCCTTGTAAAAAAAGTTTAAAAACGAGGCGCTGTAATTTAAATTCAAAACCACACAGATGCTGATGCACACAGAAACATTCCAAAAAAAAGAAATCACGCTGTAATCCAAAACTTAAAGGCCCTACATGGAAACGTTCCAAAAATGTTTGGAACACTTTTTTATCTTTTTTGTTAGGAACAAAAAAGAACAGAAACGCGCGTTTGGTTGCGTTTTTTTTTTTTTTTTTGTTAGAACAAAATCGAAAAAAAAAAAAAAACACAAAAAGTTCTTATGGAGAAAAGAAACACTTCTTCAAAGCCAAAAAGAAACGCTTCTCTTCTTTCTCTCTTCTCTTTTCTTCTTCTTTTTCTTTGGCCGGTCGCCGGCCTCGGCCATGGCCTGGGCGACCGGCCGTCGAGGGCTGGGCGACGCCGTCGAGGGTCGGCGACCTCGCCGCCCCGTCGAGGCCGAGCCTCGGCCGCCGGCGAGGCCGAGCTCGCCCGGCCAAGGCGAGGCTCGGCCTCGCTCGAGGGGAGATCTTCGGCTAGGGTTCGGCGAGGGGCTCCGGAGGACGGTGCGACGGCGGCGCGGCACTAGAGGCTTCGGGATCGACACGGGCGACGCGGGCAAAGCGGCGGACGGCGTCGCGAATGGCGTGGTGAGATCGGGACGGCGTCGAGCTGCGGGCCGGGCGCGGGTGCTCGGCTCCGACGGCGGGGGCGAGGCTCGGCCTCGCCGCGCCGGCGACGCCAAGCCTCGCCTTGGCCGGGCGAGCTCGGGCTCGCCCGGATCCGGCGACGCCGAGCCTCGCCATGGGGGCGAGCTCGAGCTCGCCCAGATCCGGCGACGCCGAGCCGCCCCGAGCTCGCCGGCAAGGCGAGGCCGAGCCACGCCCAACCACGGCGAGGCTCGGCCTCGCCGGGGGGCGAGCCTCGCCGTGGCCGGGCGAGGCTGCCGGCCCCGTCGGCCGGTCGCCGGAGGCCGGCGACCGGCCGAAAGAAGAAAAAAATAAAAAGAAAGGAAAAATGGAAAATAAAATAAAAATATTAAAAAATTAAAAGAAACAAAAAAATAATAAAATTTACCAAACGTGTTTTTATTCATTTTTTATTATTAACAAACGTTACCAAACGCGTTCTTTTGTTCAAAAACCGTTAGGAAGTAAACACTTTTTTTTATTTTACGTTCGTAATGTAAAATGAATGAGAAATGTTTCCATGCAGGGCCAAAATGTCTATTGTAATTAAATGAAGGACACAATTTTTTTGAGAGTGAGAACTATCAATTAACGACGACCAAAATTGCAACTGATTGCAAGTCCTTTTCTAATTAACTATCTTCTTAAGGACTTGCAAAATCAATCTTAAGCGTGGCGTCGGGGTGGTGGGTCCTTGATGCCCCCCGGGTTCGAGGGCCCGGAGGTTCGAGGGTTCGGGTCAAAAAAAAAAAAAAAAAAAAAAAACTTAAAATGTCTATTGTAATTAAATGAAGGACACAATTTTTTTGAGAGTGAGAACCATCAATTAGTGACAACCAAAATTGCAACTGATTGCAAGTCCTCTTCTAATTCACTATCTTCTTGAGGACTTGCAAAATCAATCTAGATTTACTCTCTCGTCCAAAGTTGTCTTTCTTCAAATGATTAATTTGAATGGTCTTAGTGCATGCATGTAATTACATCTATATGTGCATGGACACATTATAACAATACGTACCGTTTTTGTATGTGCACTCGGACTGTTGAAGAGAAATAACCTTGCAATTTTTCCCATTTCTTTTCAACATTGCTTCCACTTTCTAGTTTGGAATATACAAACTGTAGGGCTACAAGTTAAAAAATACATCCACTATGAAAATGAAAATCTAATCGTTTTCTGTTTCGTTAATGAAGAGTCCATAGGACATTGGCTTCCGCCATCTTAAAGAGCTCTGTTGCTGATTATCAAGTCAGGTTTCTTCATTTGCAAACAAACCTTCAAACATGAAGGAGACACTGTAGCCAGACCACAATGACTCTGTTTTAGGACACCAAAAAGGAGAAATTAGGAATTTCAATTTACCTCCGAATTTGGTGCACAATGTAGCTGTAAAGCAGCACCTGCCAGATTGTGCTTCTCAGATATCAAGTCCTTGACTCCTTACGAATTCAATGTGGTGAATAGCATATTTGTGTGCCTATAGAGGCATAGGCCAATATGACATGTCTTCTTCACTTCCCTATAAGCATCTTAGATGAATTAATCACAGAGGGTGACACTCATAAATCTCAATTAGAAAGAATAGGGAAGTTTGGGTACCTCTAAAGTGACGTAGAAACATTTTAAGATAATGCCAAGAGGCATATCCTGGTAGAGTTTCTACTAGCTTTTCTGGTACTATAGGAAGCATCCGCATCTTCCTTCTATTTGATCGCTCAATTCACTGCAGAAGGAGCTATCTAGTATTTTGAACCCTGAAAGTCATTTTTGCATAAATTCAAAGCTCCATTACGCATGCTGGAAATCGAGACTTCTAGGTTGAAATCTCCACCCAGCTTTTTCCAGCTTCTTTGGTCCCCAGTTTCTTAGCAGATTTTCGCACTTTGGTCAGGTTTGCCCACATACCCAGTGTTGCATAGACATTCGACAGCATCACATATATTGAAGGGTCTTCCGGAGAGATTGCAAGGAGGTTCTCTGCAATGCCATCAACTAGTTCAGTTTTACCGTGACTTGCACAAGCCTCCAGCAACGAGCACCATATGGTTTTATCAGGTTTAAATGGCATGCTGGAAATTAACTTTTCCGCCTCTTCAAAATGACCAAATTGACCAAGAAGATCGACCATGCAGTAGTAATGCTCACAATGAGGTACTAGTCCATGTTCACTTCCCATGGAACTGAATACTGTTTTTGCCTCTTCAATCAGACCAGCATGTCTACAGGCTGCAAGAACAGCCAAGAAGGTAACTTCATTGGGCTTTTGCCCTGTTTGTAACATCTCATAGAACAACTCAATTGCCTCCATTGCTCGTCCATTTTGTGCACAACCCATAATAATTGCCGTCCAACAGACAGTGCCCTTTATCAAAGAGCTGCCAAATAATTTTAAGCCCTCCTCAATGTCGCCACATTTTGAATACATATCGATTAGAGATGTAACAGTAACCTCGTCTAGTTCATACCCACTCTTGACACTCAAAGCATGCACCTGTTTGCCATTTCTGATAGATGCTAAACTTGAACAGATTTTTATAATATATGAAATTACAAACTCATCCACATACACACCTGAAGCCATCATTTCCCTAAACAATGAGAGAGCAAACAAGTCGTACCCCATTTTTGCACACCCCGCAATCAAGCCAGACCATGCCAAAATATCTCTCTGTGGAAGTAGGTCAAACAATCTCAGTGCAATCTGAATATTTCCATGCTTTGCATATAAATCTACAAGAATGCTTCCAACAATATAGTCCAATTCATATCCACTGGCAACAACTAAAGCATGTAATTGAAGCGTAAGTCCCAAGTTAAGCAAGTTGAAGCAGGCCTTCAAACCGCTGCTGAAGGTGTAAGAATTCATGCGCACCCCTGACCAGTAAATTTCCAAGAGAAGTTTGAGAGCAGCCCTGTTGTGTCCACAGGCAACATATCCAGAAAGTATGGAATTATAAAGGGCCAAAATCTCATGATCTGAAAATCTGAATCTCGTGCATTCGTCAAACACTCTGAGTGCATCACCTAGTTCATCACATTGAGAATACATATCAACTAGTGCCGATGCAGAGTAACAACTAGATTCCAGGCCTGACTTAATCAAGTAATTATGAGCTTGTCGCCCAAAAGCTAGCAAACCAAGAGAACCACAAGTTTTGAGAGCACAGGAGAATGTGAAACCATCAAGCTCTAAACCTTGGTGGTGCATCATATGAACATAATCCAGTGCCTGCGGGCTTCCCTGATCTGCAAAACCAGCAACGATGCTGTTCCAAGAGACGACATTCCGGCCCGGCATCTGATGAAACAAACTCAATGCCTCGTCCATTAAACCTTCTTCACAGTACCCAAAGATCATAGTATTCCACGAAACCGATGTCTTCTGCGATATTTCTCCAAAAACCCTCCTGGCATCACTCACACTCCCGCATCTGACGTACATGTTGATAAGGGAGTTCATCAAAACAGTGTCAGACTCCATTTTAGCTGCGGAAATCCTGCTGTGGAGCCTTCTACCCAAATCAAGATCACCCAAGAGACCGCAAGCTTTAACAACTGCAGAGTACACGAACTCGTTGGGCGTCTCCGATCCGGACGCCAACATTCGGCGGTACAATCCAAGAGCAACCTCAGGTTCTCCCACATTAGCATAGGCGGAAACCATAGTCCCCCAGGTGACCAGATTCTTGTAGGGCATACCATCAAACAGCTTATGCGCATCGCCCAGTTCATTAGAACCCACGTACATGGAGATCAGATTGTTGGCGAAATACACGTCATCCAAAAGCCCAAGCCTGATCACCAGAGCGTGAACGGATCTTCCGGGTTTGAGAGCTCGAAAGCGCCGGCAATGGCGCAGAGCCCCCACGAGACTGCTGCTCAAGTCCATCACTTCCCCTGAAGCTTTTCAAGAAACTAACTCTGCAACTTCATTGCGCTGGGGAGTTCACTATAAAACAATTCAAGCAGTCTGAATGGCCGCGAAGCTCAAGTTTCGAGAAGGAGTTCCATGAACTGGGCAGGGCAGCATTGCAGGATCAGTCAACTCGTTGCGAGCCCTGCTGGTTGAGACGAACTGCTAGCCAACATCATGTAAGCATTTTTATGAGCTCCTGCTCGAACCCGACACGTGCGCATCGATCTCATAAAACTCAGCTGCACATAATAAACAGAAAGAGAGACATTACCGACGGTACAAAAGTGACACAAGGCTATACGAGGAGGCTTCTATGATGAGGTCATCTCTTGCACAATAAAGTTCTAAAAATTATGTGCAAAGTACAATTGATTGGAATTAAGTTCAAAAACCTATCACAAAATTATAATTAAATTCTAAAATTTTCAAGTAGTGTAATTAGATTCTAAAATTTATCAAAGTAATATAATCAAGTCATTCCATTAATCCCGCCTAACATAATAAACGGAAAATGCTAACAAATTTTATAGTTTGCATCAACTTGACAACTTTTAGAATTTGATTATATTAATATGACAAGTTTTAAGCCTTAATTGTATTTTCAAAAAAATTTAAGACTCCATTATATTAACTAAATTATATTTCTTTTTTTCTTTTAAAGTTTTACAACTGAATCATACTTTTTTAATTTTAAGATTTTCAATATATTTATCCCTAATAACATCATATATTATGCATTCTTAGGTAAAACCCATTCATCATTAGTAAAAAGTAGCCCATTGTGTTTCTCGGACTTGGATCTTTTACTTATGAAAGAAGATTAGCCTTCTTGGCGTACAACTTAATAACTTTTAGGATTTGATTACATTAATTTGACAAGTTTTATGCCTTAATCGCATTTTTTGAAAAAATTTAAGACTCAATTGTATTGACTAAATTGTATATTTTTTTAAAGTTTTAGAACTTAATCGTACTTTTTAGATTTTAAGATTTTTAATATACTTATCTCTAATAACATCATATATATATATATATATATAATGTTTTCAGTGGTATAACACATTCATCATTAGTAAAAAGTAGCCCATTTGAGTTTCTCGGACTTAGATCCTTTACTTATGAAAGAAAATTAGCCTTCTTGGGGTACACCGTATATATTGGTGATAAACCTTATTTTGTCGAGGTTAATTTTCTTATTTAAATAAATTAAAATATCAAAGATAAAGTGTGCAAATAAATGGTAACCTGTTTTTTTTAAATTCCAGGTAAATGAAGCTTCGAATGTTGTACGCAATTATAAGTAGAATCAGCCCCTCAGTTTAAAATAATTTTATAAAATTAAATTGGCTTAAAACGTTTCACCATATATACTCTCGCAAATGCACGTTATGTTAACGATACATTTTATTTAGGGTTAGGGTCCATCCCTAATTTTTAGGATTTCCGGTGCCTCTGTTTGTTCCGGACCCATGAGCTAGGTCCTTGTTTGTTGGTTTGTGACCTCTTATCGTCTATAAAAGGCGAGGAGGATGTATTGTGTTGGGCAGAGTCCCCTGAAGTAAAGAGTGTGCTTTGTGAAAAACATCTCCATGGCTTTCTAAATTCCTCTTCTTCTCCAGCTTGGTATGATCCTCCAAGAAATGCAGCTTGGGTAGGTTAGAAACGATTCCATCCTGGCATCTCTGAGTGTCTCTAGGCTCTGAACTAAAGGGTTGAGTGGTTTTCTGCTAAAAGGCTGTCCCTAAAGGGCTTGAACGGGAGTTGTTCGCCCATCGTGCGAAGGCATACCTGCAGAAAATTTACTCTCCTTCCCTGGTTCTAAGTCTAGGTCCATTCATGGTATCAGAGCTATTTTACATTTTGTCACAAACGATGAAAGAGTAATTACATTTACTAAGAATAAGTTATTTTCACCGCAGACAACTTGGAAGGGGGAGGTGGGAGGTTCAAATTCCCACTTTCTCAGGAGGGATTGGGGTGGGGCAGATTGCATTTCAGGAGTGGGTTTCGACTCCCACGCCCGCAAGGAGGCGAGGCAAAAGTCTCAAGAGTGAGTGTTAGAGTAGGATTAGAGTAGGACCGACCAAAAAAAAAGAAAAAGAAAAAGAACGACTATTATTCATCGAGAAGAAGAAGCATTTACCGAAGAACAATTAAGGCTTCCGCCATCGTAAATGCAAGTTATTCTTAATAACTACAAGCTGTTCTAAGTAAAACCAAGCTATTCTTCGTAATTATAAATTGCTTGAGATAAAAAAAAAAAAAATCTGTTACAAAAAATTAACGTCATATTATTGACATGACCGCGATGTAATAAGTAAAAAGCTTATTTGAAATTATAGTGGCTTGAAATAAATAAATAAATAAATAAATAAATATATATATATTACCATGATACCATGAAAAATAAAGATTTATCGTGAACTCATATATTTTACGACCAAAATAAATCGAGTTCACTACTGCCGTAGATGTAATGTATTCTAAAAAATGCGAGTTGTTCTCGGTCTATGACATTTGTTCAAGATAGAAATAGTCTTCGTTCCGAGTTCCACGTTTATAAATTTTCTAAATTTTCGTTTTCCTTAATTTTGCGCTCAATTTTTTTCATAAAAAATAATACTGTTATGTAATTTGGCCTCTTTTTTTTTTTTTTTTGGTAAAGAAATTTGGCCTCTTGTTGTGCGGCGTTTCATCCAAAAATAGTGTAACTCATGGGTTCGTTTGCCTTAAATGAGACCTTTTACCGCGCATGAGTTCATATAACTCACGTCTAAGTAAATGGTAACTTAGGTCCTGTTTGATAACATTTTCAGGAATAACTGATTTTGTTTTCTTGTTTTCCGAAACAAAAAAAGAACAGAAATCCATTTGATAAATTTTTTGTTCCCGAAAACATAAATCTGTCTTTTTGTTTAGAATCAAGAAATAGAAAAAAAGAATAATTCCTAGAATCAAGTGTAATTTTTCTTCTTTTCTCTTCTTTCCTTTTCTTCTTCTTTCTTTTGGCCAATCAGTTAGACAAGGGTTGGCGATGCCAAGCCATGGTGGAGCTCGTTAGTCTGAGCCTCGCCGTGATTGGGCAAAGTCGACCTCACCGGATCTTGGCGAGGTCAAGCTCGCCCAACCACCAGCATTGGTGTTGGCCTTGCCAAGCCAAGGCAAGGCTGAGTCTTGCGGTGGCCAAGCAAGCCTTCGGCAAGCTTGTCGGAGCTCACCTAGCCGGTTGCTAGCCACAACTGTGGCTGGCGTTTGGCCACAAAAAAGGAGGAAGAAGAAGAGAAAGAAAAAAGAGAAAATAATAAAGATATGATAAAAGTATCAAAAAATTAAAAAAATTTAAGAATTCTACCAAAATGCATTACCAAATGCCTTAAAAAACTCAAAAATTGTTATCAAGAACAGAATAATTATCAAACGAGTACTTAGTATCCAAAGTGAATAAATGGAGGCTGAGATTATATATGTAATTTTTTCATCTCATGGGAGAGATCTGACCTCACGATGTAATGAGGTGACGTCGCCAGTAGAAGCCCTGGAGTTAAAGAGATCAAATTCGTTCTCCATGACAGAGTGATACTGGCACAAGCAGACAGTCCATGCCTGAGGAGAAATGCAGATGAACGAACGCGACAACGTAGACCGTGAGGACTATGGACTTGGGTATGATGCATCGTGAAAATGGTCGGTCCGTCGGAGGGACGCCGTCAAAGAATGGATCTTCTTTGCTTATTGCCATCCCCATTGACAACCAAAATCATCCAAACCACACTGAGAGAAGAGAGAGGCTGTGCCATGGAAGAACTGAAAATATTCTCTTTTTTTTCTTGCCTGCTTGCTAAGTTACAGGATACGTTACAGAGGGGAAGAGGAAAATGTGACAAACGACAGCCCTCCTTCCCTTAACAAAGGATTGCCAAGTTAATGTCAAATGTAAAAACACATACAATTACCACACCGCATATCTACACTTGGTCCATACAGAGAGAAGCTTCACTAAATCCTGGAGCGATTTTCTTTTGGACAAGCAAAGGCTATGGTCGAATGAGTCAAAAGAACATCGAGTCATCAAAACTGGATCTTGGCACCTCACAGATCCAAATTGAGCAAGGAGAAAAGGAGAAATCAAATCTGTAACTGCACAATTGAGCGGAAGTTTGTGATAACTATGAATTGGCTGTGCTATCTACCAGTACCGGGTTCGACGTTCCACGTGTGCATAAGCCTGTGTGTTGAGTCATTCTGTTGCTGGAGACATCCGCACTCCGGTAAAGGATAGGTATAAATGGAAGTCTTTCTGTTGAACTTTTTGACTCTAGGTACGATCATGCCTTTGCGATCGTTCTCCCTTAGCATAGCCTCCATACGAAGCTTAAAGGATGTCCAACTGCAATTACACAGAAACAGACAGCTGTGAGAAGTACAGATAACTACAGCCACTTCTCTTTATTTCATCTATAATAAGAATATTTGTCCAGGTATGTGGCCACGATGATTGCATTTGTAGACAACATCCACCAGAGTGAACATATAGTGAGAACTTATCCAACTGCATGTTCCTTTGACTTGGTTATAGCATTGTTAGAAAACATCCCGTCCATATCTTATATCATTAAAAATTCTTAATTATCAGGTGGAGGAAGCAACATGTTAGGAATCTTGTGCATATTACATTCAAAATCAATGTCAGCCCAATTCACGTACTGAAGGATGGGCAGATGGATAGGTTGAGAATGAAAATAACATTGATCGGGGGATAAACAAAAAGAAGAAATTCATTAGCAGGATGGATGCATGGACGAAATCATGGGCAATAAAAACACGGCTTTAACATTGCGTTAAAAAAATTTAACCTGAGCTTAGACTTCGAGGAAGTAACATTACATGCATTCTGTACAAATCACAATGGTAATTGATGTGAGACGCCTAACAAAATGTGAGCCTTCTTACTGCAAAAAAATGGGTTGCTCTTGAATTTGTAAGCCAGGGCCACTTCTGAACTCTTAACAATTTTCATCATGTTTTATATGTAAAGTACCCGTTCAGTGGAAGATGCCTTTTACTGTACTTTCTTTTGTACTTGCAACTATATATGGATGTATCATGTATGAAGTTACACAATGCAAAATATGCATTCTCACAGAACAGAAATAGTTAGTTTGGCAACTCTGAATTACTCTAAAGGGAGTAGGAGAGTGGGAAAGAGAGCCAGAGAGCTGCGGCAAAAGAGACTGATGGAAATTACCTTATACTCGCATCTTGCAGCAAAAGAACCAGCTTATTTTTATCAGGCTTAAGGGTTTTCGAATGTCCACCATATAGGAATCTTCGGTGGCCCATGAGGAAATGTGGGAAATTCCCGCCTTGAGTTGTCACAAAAACCTCACTGAACAAGCATACCGTGTAATCTAAAGCTGCCAACCTTGAAGAGTAACCCTACAGAAGAGAAAGAGGCTACTTAAACATGGTAACTTGCAGCTTCAGAGAGCATCACATGATTAGACCTTTGTCCAATTAGTCAGGACTAGTTTGTTTTGCAAATTTCTGTTGTCTCCAGGGTCAAGTTGGGGAAGAAGTTGCGAACCTAAGCAATATTCATGAGATCCAAGATGCAGTTCTTAAAAATAAGGGGTTAAAACTTCTCAGAGGTGAATGCTACGAAGGTGCTCCAATCAAGGCTCAAGTTAGTTATAACCAGATTTTGTGATAAAGTGCACATTATGTTCTGACTGGACAAAATTGTGCAGGATGCAGATATATCCCGTGAATGAGATAGACTCCATGGAAAGAGAGGATATAAGGTATGGCATGAACTTTAACAATGTGCAAAACTAGCATGTCTGCGTTACCTAGAGATTTAACAATGTGCAAAACTAGCATGTCTGCGTTACCTAGAGATTTAACAATGTGCAAAACTAGCATGTCCGCGTTACCTATCAATCTCAGAGTCCTCAAGTTGACCCTATTGGAAGTGAAAGTAAGAACATTTACCGCAAATGGAGCAAGTTCTTCAGGGGTTGCAAGAGACTCCTTTGTATAAATAAGGGGAAACATCTTCAGCAGCGGAGTTAAGTACCTTTCTGCATGGTAAATTTTTCCTGAGGCTAAGTATATAGAGGTGGTATTATCAAATCCCATGCCACGTAGCATCATCCCGACCTATGCAGACAGAAAAACATCATGCAAGAACTTCCTATTTATCCAAATTGAAAATATTTTACGGGAAGCAATCATATGTCCGTACAAAATGACCAGATAGTTCAAGCAAGAGCACCTCCAAAGGCGTTAGAGGGCATTTTCCCTCCAGCCGATTAAGGCCAGGTAGGATAGTGCGGTCTTTCCTTTTGAACTTCCCTTTCCAACCTCTTTCTCGAATCATGTCAAGTTCAACCTTTTCAGTCTTGCCTCCATCATAAACACAGCACGAGAAGGCCACCATATCCTACAGTTAAGGGGGAGGCCCCCATCATTATAAATGGGAAACAAACAACCTTCTCATGGGGTGGACAATTTGTAGAGACCCAGAAGGTTGTCAGTAATAGGCAATGGTACCTCCTCAAAGCGAAGGTGGATTGAAACGTACTTTCCACCAGTCCTTGAGCTCTTCTCTTTCATTCTACCAACTATTTTATCCGCGAGTACTGCTATTGTAGAAGAAAATCGCAATGCCCTAAAATTTGTTAGGCATCTTAGCAATTGAATATGAGGCGGCACATTCATTGACAATCTGTTGGCAAAAGGGGCAAGTCGGATTACCCTGCATTGATGTTCAACTGTATTAGCAGTGAGATCTAATGATCTCCTTAACCTTCATAAGGAAGATGATTGAAATAAAGCCACATGCGGGATGAAATGATCTTATTCCATGCCCATCTTCTTAGGCATGCTAATAATCTTTGAGATGACTATAGGCAGATCCTTCTTATATGGACATATCGCTTATAAGTAGAAATAAAGATATGGCCGTTCATGCTTACCCTTGTTCCTTCATGACAGGAAAGACTTCTCTCCTATAGTATTTTGCAGTCGCCCAAGCCGGGACACGGATGTTTGGCATATTTGTGATGTTGTGACCGTATCTTTCCATCACTTCCTCCGGCAATCGACGAATCACTTTCACATAGCCATTGAGTGTGGCAATGAAATGATCCTCATCATATATATCTCCAAACTCACTGTCAAATAATCTCATTTAATTACAAGCATGTCAAAAAATACAACAGAATTTCGTTTGAGAACTGCCCTAAAATAGCTGGAAAGGTTAAGCGTGAGAACATGCATGAGCATGAGCACGACTTCAACTTCCCCTCTCTTTAGGATTTCAACACGCAATAAGAGTCGTGGACAAATTTCTGGTTATCTGATTGGTAAATCCACCTAATTATGGCCGGTTGTATCAAGTCACACATGCATGAGCATGAGTGTACTGGAGTGGGTGGAAGAAGAGCAATGCAATCTATGTTTTCAGGCACAATAACACATCAGACAATAGCATGATGTATACAGGAACTAATGCTTATCAATATTCCTTCTGATGAGAAGCAAAGTGAGTTAGCTAATCACCTGGGATCCCTCCAAACACCATTGAATTCAAAGCGAGGGATGACTAGTATTGCATTCAAAATCCCAGCGACAGCCACTGCATTGCAGATCTGATCAAACAATGAGAGGCATTACGAATATATTAGAGGGAACATGTCAATGCTTCACACCAAAAACATTTCAATCTAAAGCTTGGAAATCCTCTCTCTTCCCCTCTTACATAGACAAAATGGATAGAAATCCTACAATTACTGTAACAATAAACAAACAGTCATACTTTTATCACACATAAGAAGTTGCTTACTGCGGAGCGCTGTTGATTAAGACCGCCATTGGCTTCAACAATCAAGTATCCACTCGTTTCATTTGCTTCTGAAATAACACGGTACAAAACCAGTTTCTTTCATTAAAAATGCATTAAAAAAGGGTAATCATTTCTCATATGGACTGAAGCGCATTTAGAAGTAATAATATGCGGGCTAGGTGATCTGTTTGGTTTCTGAGCATTTTCGACGGACATGATCAGCACGCATATTTTGCCACTCCATTCCCCAATAACGAGGGAATATCTGTAGAATAAAAGCATCAAAGTCCATCTAAAAATATTGGAGCTTTACCTGTGCCAGTGGCGAGACCAAAATGCTGTCCAACAATTGTACTTAAACAAGGCCTTTGTTCTTTGAGCCTCCTTTTATATGTCCAAAGAGTTTCCAACTGCAACAAGTTCCATAAAACACAGAGAATTCAAGTACCAATACAAATGGATTACAAGGTTATCTTTCACAGAGAGAGAGAGAGAGAGAGAGATGCAGTTGAAAGTAAACGGAGGTCACAATTTGTCCAATGAACAACGATTTGATTTGAACAGACTGACTCAAACATTTGCAAGTAGCAAAGTTATGGTCATACTCTGTGATCTGCAAGTTCTCACTGTGCTAAGTAAAACAACGCAGAAGTGATACTGGTAAATGGACCGAACAAGTTCCTATCTTTCCAGAACATGAAATCCAGCACAAGACAACAATTAAAACAATACTACATTAGCGATATTGATGTGTACAGCAAACAGCAAGCTATTACCGAAAAAGGAAAAATAAATAAAAAATATACTTTTCAAATTCCCTTTCCCAATCAAGAAGTTTCAAGCTGATTTGATTCCCACAGAGCCACGAAAACGGGGTTCAGCACCAGCATTTTGGCGAATGAGACAAACAACAAAGTTACAGAACATCTGAGAAAAGAAAACATAAACAAGAGCATAAAAAGAACAAAAGCAAACAAACAAGAACTCAAACAAAGTTACAGAGAGAGAGAGAGAGAGAGAGAGAGAGAGAGACCTCAATTGCAGAAGAATTATCAGAGTGTATATCAGGCCAGAGCTTGTGGAAGATCTCATGGCTACGATAGACAGAGCCAGGGGGCGGAAGGAGGAGGCCCACCAGGGAAGAGAAGGGGCCCACGCACATGACCATCCCGCCCAGGTAGAGCAGGGCCAGGGCCGCCAGGCACCGGGCGTTCCGCCGGATCACGCCGGCGGCGAAGCTGGGCCTACTCCGGAGCCTCCTCCGGCAGGGCCCGACGGCAGAGGCGCGGGGCGGGGACGGCGGTGGGCTCGGGGAGCTGCTGCTGTAGCCGAGAATGCAGCAGCTGTTCTTGCTCTTCATGGCCTTTGCACTCGCCTTCCCAATGGCCATGCAAGCAAAACACACACAACCCACAGAGAGAGAGAGAGAGAGAGAGAGAGAGGAGGTGAAGTCTTTAGACTGAGATCATCCCTATTTCCAGCTACTCTCCTTTTTCCTTTGTCGTTGCTTCGGAATGTGTCTCCAGTTTGGAACTTTTTGTCGTGGTGGGGGGACAATGAACAGTCCCTTCCTTGTCCTGTTCGTATTCCTACCGGGAAGTGGCTTTATTACTAAATATCTTTGCAAGAAACGGTTCGGTTTGTTGCGGAAGGAACAAGAACCTCATGAAATGTCGGGAAACCAACGTGAGAACTTCCGGGCAATGAACAATTTACTACACCCGACTTTTGTATATGTACCATTACCATTTAATCCCGCGCCGCAAGAACTCTTGTCATACTTCCCCAGAAGGAACAAACCCTCGATGTAAACCTCACCGCCATGCCCGTATCACTGCTAATCCTGCTTATCACCTTTGGCGAGAAAGGTTGAGACGAAAAAAGGTAGGGCGGCCGTTGCTTTTCGGAGAAGCAAGTGTTTTTCTTGCTGTACAGGGAAGGTACGCATTTTTCCACTTTGCGGGGATTGGCGCGGGTTGAAGTGGCTGCTGATTTCTGTGCTCTGATGCCCGCGCTTGGAGCGTTTAATTCTGATCTCCACCCTCTGATTTGGTGGAAGAAGTGATGTCTTTTACAAGGGATTTGGCTGGATGCAGCATTTCAATAATGCCCACGAGCCCTTTCCCTGCATTTGATTAATGCAAAGGCCAGCTTGTATCACGTCTCGTGATGGTCTCTTTGACCATGATTATCTGATATAAACAATCGCGAGTGCGATTCAGCGGATAAGAGGCGACAAAATGGGGCTCGAATCAAGACTCCAATCCTAGAAATGTCGCCTGATAATCGAACATGGGTGACTCCTCGCTAGATCATGCGAAATTCATAGGAACACGAAACTGACGGTAATTAAGCGGTGACTCTCCAAGAACAATGAAGATCTTTCTTCTTTTTCTCTATCTAGGTACAGTACCTCCTTTCCACTTTAATCATGAGTACGAGCTTTAAACTGTGGAGGGCGGGCTCTTGTGGTCCTTGCTAATTAGCACTGATTTGCTCAATGTATAGTGCGCCGTTAAAGCACGCGAGTATACTTAAATTTGGGACATTGTCCAATTAATCTCAACCTTATTGTACGAATCCCATTTTATTGAGGGGTGATCAATTCCCGATCCGATCCGATCCGATTCTACCTAGGAATAGAGAACCGGTTTAGTCTAGTCTAATTTTTTTAAAAAAAAAAAATACAAGAATTGTTACTATTTTTAAGTTTTATTACTATTTTTAAGAAATTAAAAAAATATATTTTTAAAAGGGGTTGGTCTGGTTCGATCTGGTTCCGAATCCGGTTTCGTTTGGTTCCCCCTCAAAACCGGGAACCAGATCGCCAATCACTACTTCAATTTTTATGGAATCGAGAACTAGATCGATCCCTCCGAGAACTAGACCCAACCGACCGGTTCCCAGTTTGGACGATCCGGCGTGCTTACCCCTAATTTCAATCATGAACTTGCCAATTTAATCTCAAACTTTTGTGCGAAATTCCAATATAGACTTTCCGATTAATCTTCGTCGAAAGATCTCTAGACGTGATCTCGTGCTATGTAAGATGACTGGCAATAAATGGACTCTTGCATCAACGATTTCCAGCGAATATTGATTGAGAAAATTACATCGGAATCTTGCGTAAAAATTTAGGACTAAATTAGTAAAATTAACAAATTCAAGAATGAAATGATAACAATACATTTAAGACTGATTATATAATTTTCCCCTTTGAATTTGAGGCAACATTTAGAAAATCATTGTCCATGCTTCTTTTCTGGGCATCATCTTGATAAAGCATGGAAAAGGGGTCACCAAATAAATGATAAAGTGAACTTTAGTCATCAAGATTATTCTTTGTCACCCCCACTCTTTCCGTGCTTTGAAGATGATGAAACTACCAGGGCGGCAGGGCCCTAAGATGAGTCGGAGATGGCCGTTGGAATAAGACGCAAAAAGCCAAAGCGAAGTGAGTCTCCCCCACACCTCAACCCACACACACACACACACACATAAATATCTCCTCTTTTGCATTTTCCTTGAGCTTTATGGCAACGCTTTTGCCCCTCTATTCTTCCCATTGACCAACTTTTTCATCATACAATTATGCTCGAACCTTTCCTTTTCGAGGCAACGGCATAATCGGTGTTTCTGCTTTTTTTTTATTTTATTCCAAAGCAAAGCGGAAAGGCCCCCCTGAAAAAAAAAAAAAAAAAAAAAAGCAATGGAATTCGCACTTATCAGATACAAGGATAATAATTCTCGATTTAGAAAGAGAGAAAAGAAAGGCTCGTTTATAAAATCATTATACTTTATCATGTGATAGACTCTAATTAGATATCTAATATGACTCGCTTGTTCGCTTACTCTATTTTAACTTATCATGTTACTTTGAATATACCATGCGCCAATCTTACTTTTAATTTATGCCGACAAGAAACATAACATAATATCTCGAGCGTATAGATGAATCATCACATCCTTTATATCGATTTCATGAATCTCTTTTAATCAAAACTAGAAATAGGTGGTCATATATTAGTAGGTACAGAACCCATTTTAGTGGGAGCAGATGAAAAGCTGAATGAAATAATAGAGGAAAAAAAGAGAGGGAATTGGTAATTATCGAAATGGACAGATCCCGAAATGGTTTTCCGACGTAAGGGAAAAGAGTAGGAAAAATACCATTTGAAAACGACCACGAAAGCTTGACGACAACGTTGTATGGTATCCACACATCTGAATGTACCCAATAACCCCAAAGACTTGCGGACCCTCCCTTGTCTTTTAATTAAGAAGATGGTGGGGGACCACTCGAAGAATGACTCTCACGTACCCATTTAATTAAATCACTTTGATAGGATTATCGAACCTTTTTTTTGGTAATTATTGGGACGTCTCGGAAAAGTCAGATAATTTTTTTAATGACGTCAAAAATTGCATTTTAATAGGTAGATTTAAAAGATTAAAAAAAGTAAATTTAGACTATAGAAAAATATTGCACGAAGAAGTCAAATGACAAGCTAATTATCACTCTTTTATATTATTTTAATGGGTGAAGGTTCTATTTATTAACAACATTATGAAATATCAAGGTCATTAGAGTGACTTGAATACATGTCGAAATCGAGCTTGCAACGCCTTTTGAAAAGAATTAGGGGCCATGATCCTTTAAGCTGATCGAATACCTTAATTTTTTTTTAATGTCGGGTCATCTTTCTACCTCAAAAAATGTCGATTTGTTTTGTTCGAACTTAACTGTGGTTGTTTTGACATGTCGGCATTATGGAGTTAATGTGAATAACTCATGAGTATTGTCATGACTCTTGTACACAACAAGAGATCTCTATTATGTTGATAGGAGATCAACATAGATGTGACCTCTACCCCACTAAACATATTTGCCAAATTAATATCATGATTCTATAGTCACATCAGAAATGTTTCCTGAATTTTGTCCTTTAAGTTGAGTAGGATGAATATGGACATCTTTTAGAGATAAAACTTAATTTTAGGTCGGATTGGAGTGACAAAAAAGAGAAATTTCATATGTGAATTTTAAAATAATTCGTCTATATTTAATCTAAATTGATTGCATATCGAATTCTGCACCTTAAAATAAGATTTTAAGGAATGAAATCTCGAGTTCAATACCTATTGGACACGACCTTTCGTGGTTCTCACAAAATGGGGTGTAATTCCTCGTGACAAAACTCCGCAGCCTCCTGGCATCGCCTCTGACAAAACTAAGGGTGTCAAGACCTTCGACCGGTTTCATGAACGCCCATTCGAGTGATCAAAAGATCATTATTGACCAAAAGAGATGACAAGCATGCGCAAAGGAGGCAACGACTTGATAAAGATGGAAATGCGACGGATGCTTTGCGAAGATGGAATGGAATATTGGAGAGCTAGGAAAAAGGGTTTTTGCCTTTTCGGTTGGGCAAGAACGAGGGAGAAGCGGATTTCACGGGAAAGCCGATGAGTTTGCCGGGACGTGCGCTTTTTTCTCCTTCCAATCTTTCGTTGGATCTTCTACGATGACCAGCTGGATCTCATTCTCTAGTTTGACTATAACCCTC
The DNA here is from genome assembly GCA_014182375.1 of Eucalyptus virginea. Lineage (NCBI taxonomy): Eukaryota > Viridiplantae > Streptophyta > Magnoliopsida > Myrtales > Myrtaceae > Eucalyptus > Eucalyptus virginea. The sequence continues at coordinate 34,575,241 of CM024519.1, read as the reverse complement.
CTCTTTTTATACTAATTAACGCCTCCATGGAATGTTCCGCGACTTCTTTTTTAATGGGGAGTCGCATCATTGTGAATTTACATGAATCCGCCACCACTTTCTCCCCGTCAATTTTGGGTAGTTCCAATCTCTAAAACGTGCATCCTACTCTCTTTTCTAAGGTGAACTTTTTTGAGTGGAATTTTTGGTGTGCTGAGTACCCTTTGGCTAGGCCAAAAATATTTGGCTGTCAAAATCAATAAAGAAAAAGCTTGGATAACGGTTGGCTTCACTCTTTCTCTCTCTCTTTAATGGATCAGAATGTCCTGTCTGCCTGCCAGCTAACTCTTGAGAAACTGTCAAGATCCATGTGATGGAGTTGAGCTTTTTGAGATATGCAAATTCTGACTTCCCTTGATCTTAAAGGGCATTGACTAAATTCCCTGGTAATTTCAGCCATCTCCGATACTTGAATCACTCGCAAGCCTCTTACTTATAAGCCGGGGGAGACCGCATCAAGCCACGATGCGTCATGGATCTGCCACTCCCCATTCCTCATCAATGGCACAATGAAAGCGCGCCTGCTATATGAGAAATAGCCCATGTCCAGTCTTCTCTCGGAAAACAACGGATCGTTCATACTCATTTAATTCGTTAAAAACACTGGCTACAAAGAGAAGTTACAAGCACGACATCGGCTACACTAGGCAACAGACACCGATGCCGGAGAACCTTGTGCCCATCGACCCACAGTGCACCTGATTCCTATTACTTTGCCATGAGAGCTAGGACAGGAGTCTTTTTCTGATTCTCTCTCTCTCTCTCTCTCTCTCTCCCCCCTCGTTCTGGAAGGATTGGGTTGACATAACACGAGAAAGTCTACCTCCTATGTCATCATTGCTCAGAGGCATGTCCCCACCGCACAGTTACATAGCCATGTTTGTCATAGTTTTTAACTACTGGAAACAAGGTCACCCGGTTAAACATGCCGAGGTTCGAACATCGTGCGGCATAAACATAAAATCGCATACTTCCTCATCCAACATTCACCATTCAATATGTATTGTACTTCCTAGGTTAAAATCGCGTCTCTTTCCACGATTTCGTTTTCTGGTCCGCTTCTACACAGCAGTGACGGGCTCTCTCTTCTCAGTTTACAAATTGCTTTCCACCGCACCCAGTCCCAAAATTAGAAAGCTTAAAGACGTTTGAGTGAGCTGCCTCTTCTTCAGCGAGCCAACATGCGAAGAAAAGGCCGTTCAGGGGACAATGAAGTTAATGCCGTGGGCCGACACACAAATTAACTCACGGGTCGGCTTCAGAAACCCACCATCAATCGTGCTTAATCAGATTCACATTCTGCACAATGCTCGTCCACTCTTTACCTCTTTGAACAACTTTTTAATGAACCGACGATAGATATGGTGAGCAGAACTGTGGACCTCCACCTCTCATAATATCATATCCCCACCAACCTCACATAATCACTAGCAAAACAACAAATGCACATTGGGGTCACCTCTCCCAGCAACATTAAAACATCGGTACCGACGGCTATATAATTAATTCTGTCAACGAAAAAAAGGGCAACAACCCGTTTCTCTCCACCCTTCCATCTTTATTGTTTCTCATCCGTGATTCACATAACAATATTCACTTGTTTGATGCCAATAGCAGTACCTCGATCATGGAGTTTTAGCAAGAAGAAATATCCAAGGACAATAGCACGTCAAGTTACAGGTAAAATTAACTAGAAACATGTTCACACCAATGGCGATCAGCATGCTCCAACCCTATCGCGAGGGATCAGACGCAGCTCTGAACCATGTTTCAGGAAGACATTACCTGCAGTTTTTATAAGTTGTTTCTATAAGCAAACAAGACTAGTTAATATAACTGCTTTGAAAATTAGTAAAAGATTCGCGGAGACTGGAAAGGAAATCGCTTGCATAAGTCCAATACGAAGCAGGATGGATGTCATACAGACCTTTTTTTTTTTTTAAATAATAAATTGTGGAAACTGAAAAAGAAAAACAGAAGAAGATGGAAAAGGCCATGACATACCAGCACTTTGCTGAGGATTAATGCCTACCCCATCTGCAAGAGTAAGGAAGAGTCAATCGAGTACAAAATAATAATTGGAAGCTCAAAATATCTATCGCTCTAGCTGGCTAACTGTCAGACTAAAGCCACCCACATCTGCGTGTTTCTAATAGTTTGAAAAGCACTAATGAGACTCTATATTAAGTCAAATACTTCCCACAAATACAAAACCTACAGATCCAGGCCCTCCAGTGGGCAGCACTGTCTGATTACTGGTTTCCAGTGTGAGAGTTTGCAAAATATTGTAGAGACCAGGTCAAGGTATTTAAGAGTTAAGTCATCATTTCTGAATGTTATCACTCCCTCGAGATTTCTCCCCAGAATTCAACCCTCCCAACCATTTTAGATTATAACTGAAAATAGTATCCGTTCATATATTATGGGCATATAAGCTGCAGAAATCGAGCATATGCTAATGGCTGAGTATACCAGGTAAATGCCAGAATATAGATGATTGGACAAAGAAACCTTCCGAGTAAAATAAAATTTCTAGTGACAACAAACATCCAATCAGCAATTTTTTTGGGAAATTGTCCTCCAACAAAAGGGTTCTTATTGCAAAAATCGGACCGTCTCATCCAAGGCCTTTGCTCTCAAATTCCTAGAACCAGATGCACCCCCACAAACAAGCGGTAAAAAGTTCAATGCCCTAGATGCAAATGCAAAAACAATACTACAAGCAGTAAACTAGAAAGAGCCTGACCCTTTAACATGAACACAAAATCTTTAAATAAAGATATGCAACATCATGCCTTGTTAGCATGAAATCTCAGCCCAAGGCTAAATCCCATCTGTTAAGTTTATTTCCTCTCAAACTAACCTTTAAACAAGCACGGATATATAACTTTGTGTGATAATGAATACAAAAAGCGTGATTTTTAAAATAGTAACAACAGATCATATTCCCGTCTTTTGTTGACATTAGGAATCAACAACACAATCACATATTACCTTATTTTTAACTTATTCGGTTACACAGGTTGGAAAATCACAAGAAACTTGCTTCCCTGCATCAATTAAACCTGCTTGCGGACATATTTAACTTAGACTAAGATAGAAAGCACCTTTCAGAACTAGCAGATCTCCAGCATATTGAAATCAACACCTACTTTGGAAGTTGTAGAACTCCCTCCTCATATACTTGACAGTAACTCAAAAAAGAATCAGCTTACCCCAATGGAACCAGAGCTTCATCTCCAACCTTTTCCTCCCTTAACTAAAAAATTTGACTCTCTTGGGCATTGTACTTATCTTGTTTCATATGAACATACCTAATGTAGATTCTTGTAACCCTTCACATCTTCTGCCACTCTAGTCAGACACTAATGCACTTATGCCTTTTATTTTTCTCATGAGATACTCCTCAAGCTCCAAGCTAACCTTTTACAACCTAATAACTTCTAAAATCACATTCAAATTCTTCCTTCAAATAGGAAATAAGCCCCTTCCTGACATCTTACTATACCTACATCATCGTCATTCATAACCTTGATCGCCAAAGTAACAGCTCCTCTTTATTCAAGTATGTGAAATTTATTCACTAATCTGCTAGTTGAAAATACATCAATATTCACAGGTATAACAGGACAAACTCCTTATTTATTCCACCCAGGCGCTCAAAGGACTACGAGCAGAAAGAATGCATACGTTGATTGTGGAACATTTATTTTTAGATATGGCTAGACTAGATATTTGGTTCAAAAAAGATTTAACATTTAGATACAATTAAGAAAAACTCAAAAGATCCCAAGTGGGAGTAGCCAGAAGGGAAAAGCATTCTTTCCAATTATCACTATCATAAAATGGATTTCATACCCCAACAGGCTACCAATACATCCTATGGATTTCTATACTTTCAGTAAGAAATTATGACACGCATTAAATCTTTAAATTTCATCTATTCTTTTAAATGTAATAAAATGTCAATATAAATATCAAAGACATGTCATATAGCGGTTCATAAGCTATTTGCTCACAGGCAGCGAGTTAATGGTTCTTCTGAAAGGAAAAGTTACATGAGCTACTACTGTCTCAATTGCAGTGAGCTGTCTAGAATCCCAGGGGGGACAGTTACTCCTTAAATCCATCAATTAGCACATTTTCCCGGGTTGTCTTTATTCTTGTTCCTGATTGTTGTATTTATTACATAAATTTTTGACATAACAAATTATTCGAAACAGAAACTAAGAAAATGCTATAGGACAAACATGGGAGCAGTTCTTTCTTTGTTTTCTGGTTCTTTTAATTTTCCTTGGACTAAGATTTTGAAATAAAGTGTCTTTCTGTGTGCATAATTAGGGTTCATTTTAGGACCTCCTAAGCGTACTTAGTCCTAATTGCAAGACTTGATGCTTCACTGCATTCACATAGTATCCTACCCATGACCCATATTATCTTTGTTCCTCAAAGAAGAAACTTACGCTGCTGTGGCTTTTTATCTCAGGTACTCTCGTCTAAAGCTTTCCTAAGATGCTTATCTTACAACTTCTAAAGAACATAAGGTTGTGTTGAGTATTAAACTTCCAATTGTTCTTGATAGATCTTCCGATACGTACCCAAACGAATCTCCTCTTCTGAAGAAGGTTGAATATGATGAACACAAGAATATAATGAAGACATTTAAGAAGCTGGAGGAACCAAAGAAACAGAAAATTTCCACTAATTAATGGAAAAGACTTTACAAAGCTTAAATTGTTTCGAAAATAAAAAGTCTGCATAATAAAACCCTCTTGATAGCGCAAAGCCCCTATCAAGAGAGCTCAAACACCAAGCCCATAGCTTCCATGCAGCAGCAAATATGCATATATAAATTTCTTAAGAATACACAACAATCAGGCGGTATCCTTGTTGCAGCATGCATTCCTTTTTTTTTTTTTTTTTTTTGATGACCCTAGGTGACCACTTGGGTTGCGCGATTCAGGCCATCAGTCGCTTGGGTCGCGCAACCCAAGCGAGGTGGCGACGATCGTCGAGGTCGGGTGTCCCTCGGGCGGCGGTCGCCGGCGCGCAACCCCTTGGCCGACGGTCGCCGGCCTCCGATCGACCACAGTGGTTTTGGAGAAGATGAACTGCACGGGGACTTGCATTCCAAAGATAGCCACTTCCCAGACCCAGCCGCAGGTGAGTCACGCAATGGGGATGCAGTTGCCCAAAAAAATTGGGATTTGGCCAAGAGATTTTAGATTCCCAGAGCCCTTTCCGAATGCCCCAGGGTTAAAACCCTTTCGATAAGGGGAGCAGGGCTCCATGCAGCAGCAAATATGCATATATAAATTTCTTAAGAATACGCACCTCAGGCGGTATCCTTGGTGCAGCATGCATTCCTTATTAAACCTAACTAGCCGAAAGAGCATGGTCTGGACAATTGTCCCCTAGAAGACGAATCTGAGAAGCTCCAAAATAATGTCCTGGGCCAAGTTAAAAGACTTTCTTCAAAGAGAGAAAAACCACCATTTCCGATGGAAAAGGCCTAGCGTAATTCTCAAAATCAAGCGGAGGCCACCCTCCAATCCCCTCGATCAGCCACACATACGACTTGAAAACTGACAATCGAACATCGACCGATACCAGATGCCAAAAAAAATTAAAAAACGGAAAATGAAACCCTAGATTGAGATCGTTTCGGACAAAAATTAAAGGTACCGTTGGTGATGATGGCGCTGGTCTGGGGCGGCACTTTGAATTCTTCGGCGGCGAATTTGAGCACAGCGGTGAACGGAGCTGCCTCCGGCACGCTGAACCTGATTGATCACGCATCATACGTTCCAACGAAAATGAGATGAAAATCGAGATTAAAAAAAAAAAAAAAAAAACGCGTCAACTGAAAGGCCGCGAAAGAGAGGGAGGGAGAGATCGAGGTGGAGAAGGTACACTTTGAAGGGGAGCTTAGGATCGGAGGTGAGAGTGACTTTGAAGGAGACCTTCCCTCCTCCGCCACCCCGGCGGCGGCTGCAGTACCGGCCATCTCTGCGTCTGCTTTGCGTTTCGTTTTCGCTGGTTTTCTTTTTCCCCTATTTTCTGGCTTTATATCGTGAGAGGCAGAGAAATTGATTTTCAAAAGAAGCGACGAAAAATCCTTTTTGTCGAGTGTTTATTATAAACTAATAACCTCTGCTCTTTATTTATTTATTTTTTAAAAATTGATGAGGACTTTTGTTTGGAATTTCGTGCATAAATTACTTTTGTTCTCGAGTTCTTTCCGTAAAATTGCATTTCTGAACATTTATGGGAAATTTTTGAAAATTTAATGCAGTCAGAGATTATTACTTCCAAAATCCTTTTATTTTCTGAATTATGTTGCATCTCGGTATCTTTCATTTATTTTCTTTTCTTTTTTGTCCAATATCTATTCATTCCCTTATTATCCACATGACTCCTTTTCTCTCTCTAAAATTACCCATCCGCTTTTTCAACTCTCACGCTAGTGTGAAATTATATGCTATAGGAATGAATTATACATTACAACATGTATTGATTTAACTCTTAATTACTCAGCGTGGAACATTTGTATAAAGACACCTAAAAACTAGCATGATGTTCTTTATTTATCATTGCTAAAAGATTTTTTTTTTTAAATTTATTAGAAATTCTAAAATTTTGTCCGTGCAAATACCTAAATGATTGATAAGAAATCCCGGCCATGCATGATAAGATATCTTGCTTCACTCACATGTAAAAGGAAGTAGTGAAATGAATTCGTCTACTTTTAATTAAAAAAATTTACTGGTAATTTTTTGCCCACCTAATTTCGTTGCCTATTATTTAAAATAAAAAAAAGTCGCATTTGTTCATAGCGACGGTTCTTGTAGTGATTTAGACGCTAATGGTTATTTTCTTATAATTCTCCTGTCCTTCTGTTCTCTCCCAATTTTCTTTCCATACGAGACATAATAAATGTCATGTTGATTTTTTTTTTTTTTTTGGTATGTCGGGAAGGATGTATTCTTTACTAAAAGATTCTTCACATGACGATGTCATTTTCTTCCGTAGGAGAGGGGCTGGGCCATCCAAGACAATATCGGAGAAGTTGGGCCGAGCCCAGTATTCCCTTTCTAGCTTACGGCCCATTTCGACCATTAGTATAAAATGCAATTAAATTACAGCATAAAATCAAAAGAAAAAATAACTCAATGGTCGAGGAAAAAATGTTTAATCATAAACCAAATTCATATTTACAGACAAATCCGGCAAATACAATATTGGTTGAAAAACTTTGACCGCCTTTTGATGCCGACCATCGAACTCCATACGAGGAAGAAAAGGATCGGAAAAGAATACCATTTATAAAGAAAAGAATCTCTTATTTTCTTTTTCTTTTTTTGAAATTTAAGACATGTTCAACAAGCTAAGTAGCGATGCCAACACGAGCAACAGGAGTCCCAATATTGTGGTCTGTGATTTGAAGTTGTTGCTGGATCCGCTGCACACGAGCTTGTTGTTATGGTATGTGCACACCGTTTGATTCCTGAAAACACGATGAGAAACGAAATTAAATCATGTAGGGCTAATCGATGGAATCATTGATCGGTCGATCTTCGGTTTACTAGCAAATCGGAGTTACAAAACGGGTTCGGACCGAGTCGTTAGATCAATTGAACTGACCAACCTGGGTGAGCAAAAGGTGATCACGTAATCAGTCCCCACGCAGGTGAAGATGCTCGTGGGATCGTCGTAAGCGTAGCTATAAGCGGTCGGGCATGCTTGCTTGAACAGCTTGGAGTAATATGTAGGCTGGCAGATCACGGGATTGCCGTACACCCCTTTGCAGCAATACTCGTCCGTGTTGAACACGTCGCAGGCGCTCCGGCAACCGACCGTCTTGCCTTTCCGCTTGACCGACAGCTCCGACGGGCAGGTGGGCCGGAGGTCCCGGTCGCACCCGGCGACGCTGCAGTTCCCTTGGCCGTTGATCGGGGTCACGGCCAGGGGCAGGTTGAACCCATCGACGAGGCTGACGTCGTAGAAATCAGTAGCTGTGAGGGTGAACTCGGCCAGCGTGGCCGGGGGATCCCCGGAAGCCTTGCACTTGAGTTCGCTGCCGCAGGACCCGGTCTGGCATGTGCCGTTGCCGTTCTTGTCGAATGTGCAGCCCGTCCTGCCCCATATCCGCCCGGACCACCCGACGGGGGCTGTGAAGACGATGGACTGGCCGGATTTCAGGATGAACCCGCCACCGCCGAAGTTCTCACCCGGGGTGATTGCAGGCCATACCGACTCTTTGCACTTGTTGATAATGGTGAAGATTCTCGCCGAGTCTGAAAACCCGGGTCCTGCCATTTAATTACCACATGAAGAGAATGGCTAGGAAAAATTTAGGCGCATGGAATGGGAAATAAACGTGTAAAATACAAAAACCAAACACAGAAGGATTATGTTCTTTCATACCATTATACTGATAATTGGAAAAGTTATCTCTAGTTTCGTTTCGGCTACAGGAAGAAAGCTTAATAAATCGACAAATCCCGTGATTCAATTTGAGAGCATGCCACGGATTCATTTTGAATAATCGGAAATTATGCCTGAAATCCAATGATACAGAGAGAATACAATACATTACCTGTTGAAAGTATGGCTACAATCAAAAGAAGTGGCGAGATCACATTGAGAGGCGAGGCCATTTCCCTCTCCCTCTATCTCTTGAACTTGCTCGTGGGGTGGGGCTAAGAAATGGGGAGCAAGTAGAACGTAATGCCAATGAATCGCATCAGTAGATTTATGAGAAAAGAGGAGAGGGAGATGACGAAGAATACGTGCGGAGGGAGAGTGAAACAAAGGATCGAGTGCACTTTCTTCTCTTTCTTTTGCACGATAAATTGAAGCTTTCGAGCAAAGACTAGGGAGATTCTTTTCCTAATGCACTCGCTCTGAGTTTATTCCATGGTTCTTACCTTCCTTTTTGTTCATTCTATTCTCTCTCTGTTGGAAATGGACCTTTTTCTTTCTTTTCGATAGTTTAAGGCACGAGCGCAGAAATCCAATTACTGTAAAACATCTCACAAGTCTTGAGTCTTGTTGAAGCGATTAAACTTCCGGCTTCTAGCCCGTGCGAGGAGCCAAGACTCGGAGCTTGAGAAATCGAATAAATATTTCATCTATTTGTGTGCATATGATGTTGTTCAGTTGCGTTTTAGTCTATAAATGATAGTTAGCAACTCATATCGTTAATTGTCTAACGCAAAGATGTAAAATAAGTTAAAGATCAAAGTGCTTTTCCCTGTTTATAGGGCAACAAGGATTTCATGGTACGTATACTTCGCTTTTCGAGGAACACTTTTACCAGGTTTTCGAGAGTGAGATCGGAAGGTTGGTACGTCGTCGATCCATCTTGTCTTGTTTGTAAGAGCACTGTCACCAAGTTCCTTTTCTTCTTCTGCTCTATTTCGACGTCGATGAGTCCAAAGAACTCGATGGTTTCCACGAATCCATTGCTTGAATCTTGAAAGCCTCGACATGGCCCGTCCGTCACTAAATTCTCCAAGCTATTGTGTCGCCAATACAGCCAAGAGGAGGTATCCGTGATGTGATTTAATCTCTGTTGATTGATGAGTAGTGATGAGATGACAATGACGATGACGAAGAACGGGAAGCTAGAGTTCTCAAGGATGGTCAAGGCCAACTTTCAAGCGGTACCTGGGGCCATGTTCTATGTAACATTCAGGGCGACGGGTGACCAATACAGAGGACGGGGAAAACAGAGCCGCTGGCTCTGGCCCTCTTCCAGGTCGACAGCGACCAAAATACTATGCTTCAGACAGAAGCCCGTAAATTGAGACTTCTTCGGCGTGATCCATCATCTTCTTGTCCTCCTTATTTCATTCCGTGATATAAATGAGGGCTTCTTTTCGAAGATCCGCGACTTTATTCTAGATATTACAGAAGAAAAACCTTTTTAGATTGCGATTCCTTTAGAATCGTTCTTCATTCGGCTTTCGCAATCTATTCTTGGATTCCAAAGATCTTATTAGAATCCGGGCTACTACTACATCGATTCTCAGTGTAGAAAAATACCTACACACGTCTTTTATTATTTAACGTATAAGTCATATCCTTCTCTTAGACAAATTAAAGGCCCACGATATTTTTTTGTTGGCACAAGGGACAATCTGCTACTTAGGCTGATACTCAGGAGCAGAATTCTTCCATTTAGGTGGTTTTTTTTTTTCAGTAGTCATTCATAAAAAAAAGAAAAAGAAAAGATTTCTCTTAACAAGTTCGATGAATGAGAACTCATTCTCTTGGGCAAAACGAAGTCTTTAAGAGCCTCCACGGCAGCTGAAGCAGGTCGATTTGCTTGCGCTCCTTGCTTATTGCTGGCAGTGATAATCGATGCCGGGAGCCCGTCGAGCCTTGTCGTGTTGAGTAACGACGATTTCTTTCGATTCTTCTGTAGTTGTTGGGAAAGAGACATTATTGCCTGCACCCGGAGCATAGTAGGCCTGATGCATGCGCGATTGCATGGACCGGAGTCTATATGCACCGGGGGCAGCTGATTAATTTTCTGCTGGGAAGAAAGGTGAGCGCTTATTTTGATCGAGTATATGAATGAGACACTTCTGCTGCTGATTCGGAACCGACCGAATATGGCATTTGTCAACATTGAATGTGCTTTTGCTGCTCCTCTCCTTCCAACATATATTTCGCAACGCTGAAGCGACGATGTTCATGAGTGGTTGATTATGTATGGTTTCTGCAGTGAGAATGCAACTCGGATTAGGTGAAATAGGCAAAGCTTCTAGTTTGTTTCAATTCAGGCCGTTGCTTTTTCAATCAATCTTACAGTTTTGTCCATGGATTTTTATCCACATTCATATTTACCAAGTAGAATGACTTCCAACCATGAAGTCTGCCAGGCTTGGTATAAAAATTACGAAGACAGTATGCTTTGAAGGCGCCGTCCAAAGTTCTTAAGTCGTCGCATGCTCTTTTTATTCCAACTATATTCGTCAATCCTTAATTTAAGTGGAAGAATGAAATCGAATTGGTGTGTAGCTGGTCATGAAGGAACCCAAAAAAAGGATTATCTTCACTCCAAGTCAAATGTGGACTTTAAAGAAAATCGCAGTAAAAAGCACATCTTAGGCTATCCAACTCTCTTCTAGGGCTATCAAAACGGGTTACTAACCCACGTACCCAACCCATATGTATTAAAATGAGTGATAAATGAGTCCTCAAATTTGTCATATGAATCATAATAGGTTCTGAAAAGAAGATTCCAAACTAAATGGGTCTACTACGAAACCTGCCTTCAGCCCATATAATCAAAAGATGGAAGTTGGAAGAAAATAGATTTAGCTCATGTTCGTTCATCTTTAGTCTCTCCTCCCCCGCTTCGATTCGGACAATCCCCCTCGCCGCCCCTCCTGCTCCCTCTCCTCTCCTCACTATTAGGCCTCCGCTCTCTTCTTCGAGTCCGGCCCACCCCCTCTACCCGTTCCTCTCCACGCGCCTCCTCTCTTGCTCCGTCAAGAATGACGATTTCCCTCACTCATGACTCAACCCGATTTTCACATAAAGAAACTCTTCATCTTATTAGACCATATCTATATGATCTTGACAAGGTAAAATATAATGAAAGTAACGGATACGAGTACCAAGTTGCATTTTAATATAAGCCAATCAATTTGGGGAAAAATTAGAACAATCGAGGTCGTGTTCTCTCACGTATTGAATCAACAAGTCTCTATGCATCTTTCACTTATTATATGCTTCAGTGATTAATTGGATTTGGCGACAAAAATAAGGATGAAATTTACTTGGATAGAAAGAGCATGCACTCACAGAATCTATCATCACAAGACATGCACACTTTTTTAGTTCTTAATAAGTATTCAAATTTATTTAAATTTTTACGTTCTTTTACTTTATTTACTTATATTGTTTTTATCGTGATATGAAATTTTTATCCAAATAACATATATATACAGAAAGTTTGAAGTGGGCTAAATAGGTGCATATAGGTTTTATAAGCTAGATTAAGTATGGATGTGTTTTGGGAATATGATGGGTCACTAATTTATATTGCTGTAAATGAGTTAAAGGAGTGACTTATTTGACAGGAAGTTGTCTAAGCAGGTACTCCCAAACTCTCAAAAAGTTCTCCTAAAATTCATTGACCATATCGGGCATGAATGAAAGTACCGGTGAATAATCTAAACATGAGATTTGTTGCACCCAAATGATGCGAGAAGCCGAACTTTAGGTACTCCCAAACTCTCGAAGAACTCTCCTAACCATGAGATTGGTTGCAAAGCCGAACTTTTGCACTGCACACCCGATCCGTGCGTATTCCTCACCCAGAATCCTTTTTGGGACAAAGCTGTTTCAACCATCTCCCTGTTTCTCCGTTGAACTGTCCCAAAAGAGTGAAAAGAGCCCGGTCCTCATCATGAATTTGCGGTACTTTATAGCATTTATGGAGGGGCATGACACCGTGAATATGGTAAGATGGGCCTTATAACAAGCTTTCACCAAGCCAACGAAATCATTGATATGGGAATAAAAAGTTGAGTGTTTCTCAATTGGCAACTTTTTGCTTATACCCTTATGGCTACTTCCTATCCACATGAAACCCACTTCTCTATTTCCACATCTACTTGCTTTCCATCTTCAGTTACATCATCCATTCCTTCTCGATCATCCCTAGCAAAGCTATTTTAATCATCCAATCATCACGTAAAGACTTAGTGATCATGATTTCATGGAATTTTTCATGGGCACGCCGAGTCAAGGGGGCGTTTGGTTGCCCCATGAGGTTGCCCTATTGCAAAGGGACTGGCCTGTAGTTCCTGTGCACCTATCTTTCATGGAGAGAGAGAGAGAGAGAGAGAGAGAGAGAGAGAGGGGTCACCTACCAACTTGGTGAGGTAACACGTAGTTATCTGGTGGAGATAGAGATGCGTCTATTTGAATGATTGTAACCATCTCATTCACCCATCATTTGCGATGTTTTGACATGAACTATGCTCATTATTGCCATTTAACTTCCTTGGACCCAAGAGAAGATGTTGCCCTCTAATTCTTTTAAGGATAGGAGATAAATTTGTCGATAAGGTAAGAAACTCTTTAATGACTAGTTGTCAAATACCAAATTACAAGGAAAAGGACATTATTAGTGTCATGATTTTTGTATATCGTTTAATTGAGTGATGACTTTTAAAAAATATTCACCTGAGTATTATAATTTTTAATCTATCATTGAATGCCATAACTTTTCAGAAAGTAGTATTCACCAAAATGCTAGAAATCCTATGTGGCATAACAATTGCGGTAAATGTTTTTAAAAAGGTTATTTCATTTAAGTGATCAAATCAAAAGTTATATAACACTCAAGTGATTGAAAACAAAATTATGATACTTAAATAAACACTACAAATAATTTATGACACTTATATAATCGAAAATAAAATAAAATTGACACTCATTAAGTGCCATATGAAAGTCATGTTATTTATGTTGTTTTTTCTCCCAAATTAGACAATCTATTTTTTTTTTTTTTGGCTCATTAAGAAAGTTGGTTAGGGTGAAACTTTGCGGTTGAACCACATCGTCGCAAAACTCCATCCTTCTCCACTTTCTCCATTCATTAAATAGAACAACCCCTTCATGTTCTTTAGATGAAACTTTATTATCTCACTTAATTTGTACTAATTTTCTTAAAAGGATAATTCATCATAAGCTTGAATATATTATTAATTTGAATGTAATTGGATAGTCATCAACGCTAAAATCACCAATCGAGAACATTCTTTTAGTTTTTTTTTTTTCCATGTATATGATCCAAATATGATGTTTCTATTAATAAATTGAACAAGAGTCATACAAATTGAGTAGGGTCATATCAATCTATCTATATATGAACATGACTCCTCAAATATTCGATTTTTGATATCTAATATCTAAATATAGTAATACGCAAATACAAAGATGGAGTTCGCTCATAAATGATATTTATTTAATAAATCAATATATTTTTAATCTGAATAAGTTGAAAAGTGTGTGACTTTCTAAATCACAAAAGGGGGACCATCTGTTTTACACTTTTCCACTAGCCAATGAGTTGTCGAATCTTCACCTAAATGTTGCGACCTCTCATTTTCTTCCTGTGCGTCAATCTTGAAAAGGAAGATAGATGCTTTGCCCATTTCAAAAACTTATAGCAGATTCATATTTTGAAGGGATTTACATTTATCTAGCAATAGTCCAGATTCGTTTGTTTCGTAAAAAATTTATCATCAAAAAATATTTTTCTCATTTTTCAGTATTTGAATTGCTTAAAAAAATGAGTCAATCTAAATTTTTTTAACTATTAAACGAGAAATCTATACTTAAATTCCGCAAAATGACTTTCTCTTTCGAAAGGCTGAAATCATTTTCAAGAATATGACTGGATCCAAAAGCTCATATGCTTGGTTCTCCAACCGGATCCAAAAACTCATGCTTGGTTCTCCATAGCCCGTGACTGGGTCATTAGCACTTAGCAGTTGTGTCCATGCTTGAGACCCTGGAGCATGGTTGCCCCAAGATTAGCCCTAGACCCTAGTTGTCGAGGCCCGGGACGTAGGGTTATACGCAAGATCTTTTCTCAAATTTGTGTTTTATAATTTTCTGATGACATGTAACAGAAATCTGGCTTCTAGATTGTTTGAGCAGTGCAGCCAAACGTAAGAAATTACTTCCCTTAAAAATAGGTTTGTTCCAGAGTATTTTTTGATAAAATTAATTTTTTAGGAAACAAAAGTAAGTTAAAATATGCTTCACATGCGAAATGTTGAATGTATGTTCCGAATATCATAGCTGTTTTATTCTCAACTATAGAATGACGTTGACAGATTTTACGAAAGATGTGATGTCTTCCTTTTTCTTCTTCTTTTTTTTTTTTTTTACTTTTTTTCATAATTTTAGATCACGAATCTAAAATGAATTTCTTATTCTTTCCTTCACTCAATTCGAAGCCGCCGATAAATGATGACTTGACTCAGATCAAGCAACACAAGCTTTGTTTTGGACTTCCGATCTATTAGGATCTGCAAACATTGATTTTGAAGATGTAGTGAATACTTAAATGTGATAAATCTTTCATACTATTTCACCTTTAAAATCGACCATTGAAACTTTTTTCCTTATTTGGCCAACCACAATTGAAACTTGATCTGACCTCTAGCCACGATGCTATCTTAAGTGGAGGGATGATGTTCTTCATTCTACATTTAAGGGTATAAAAATTTCTTCTAATTTTCGGTTTAACACAAACTTGAATAAACTTGGATTGCAAAGGAAATAACACTTGGTGAACCATACATAGAATTAAGTACCATTCATTTTCCAAACATCATGCTAAATTATACGAGATGGAACTTTCCTAGATGCATATGCAGTCATGATTAGAGAAGCAAAATCAATGACCAAAAAGAGAAAAAGGGGTTCCAATAATTATACCCCAAAGTGTCCCAAATAAAATCTTAAAGTAGTGGAAAAAGGGTGGGAAAAATGGGGAATTGATTACATCTTTTTGGAAAGCGAGTTGGCACACGTGTGGTGCTAATCATGATCAGCACTAAAAGCCCACCTCGATGGCAATCATTCCCTCCATTACATGACACCCCCCCGACGATTTTTCCTAATCTCTCTCCAAAATTCTACGCCATATTTTATTTTGGCATGCAAGGCATATTGGCTACAAAGAAATGCAAAGGCGGGCCACCCCGCCCGTGCAGTGCGGGCTAGATTGGGCCCACTAAATGGCCCAACGAGCTCAAGAAATGGAAAAGTCGAGAAAATGCAAAGATATTGCAGAAAATAAAGGAAAGCATCCTTATTATTATTGGCATCATTATATCGTCATTTTTCCTAATTTTTTCTTAAGATTGATGACCCATTTTTGGGGATGTGTTCTTCTTCTTCTTCTTCTTTAAAACTTGTCCCATCATGCCATTTCTCTTGCGGTTTTACAATTTTTTGGATTGGGAAATTTACAAGTGCAACATGGGGGAGGATGGGAGAAAATCCCTTTAACCCTAAAGCTATTTTATCTTATATGGTAATTCTCATCACAATCCCAATAAGGTTCTTCCGGGAAACACGCTCATTTTGTCCAATTTCCCCTTTAAAGAGTGAATCTTAATCTAATTTACATTCAAGCTAGAAATTACGTGGTTTGGTACCATTTCCAAATTTCCCTATTTTTATCACGATTTATTTCGCATTTGGCGTATTTTTGAGTTTGGATATTGGACAAAAAAAGAGTAATTATTACATATATTATGAGTATAAAAAGAAAAAGTTTGCACAAGCAACCACATACATTGATTGATAAGATCGACAAGAAAAGTGGATAGCTGTAATTTTTAAATCAATGGCGAATAAGATCACTTGCGTAAAGTTTCTTTCACATTGACAAGATGCAATCAATTTTTTGGAAAAGTTGGGGGCAAATATCATGTTCAAAACTAAAGTATGCAAATACTAGAGTTCTACGTATATCTAATCCATACTATTGTCTGAACCCCAAATCCTGATTATAGTTCGATCTGGTCTTTTATTCCAAAAACATACCTCATCGAAGAATTTGTAGAAAATGTTATTTTATCAAAATTCAACGAGTGTTAGTCTTTTAGTACCTTTAGTATTTTCCTTTTCTTATATTCTCAACAAATATCTGCTACCGAAAAAAGAAAAATACTGCAAAACGACACTCTAGCGGTGACATTAGCCGTGTCCCCACTTAGGTTTAATCAATTATTGCTCCTAATTTTTTTTTATAAAAGGCAACAGAGGAGCAGAATTCAAGCAGAAAGAGCAAAAGAAGGGCATGCACTAGCTCCTCTCTATTTATGTAAGCACACTACCCACTTCCGCTGCTTCCTTCATATATTTCTCACCAAGAAAAGGCCGTTAACAGAAGAAAGGAAAGACAAAACGATGGCTTCCGAGAAGGTCGAGACGGTTGTCGCTGGGAACTATGTCGAGATGGAACCCGAAGAAGGTGACTCCAAGTCGACAAAGAGCAAACTGTCGAACCTGTTCTGGCACGGGGGCTCGGTCTACGATGCTTGGTTCAGCTGTGCTTCTAACCAGGCACGACACCATACGCAGCCTCACTGATTGTTCTTGGTCATGGATAAATGCCTAAGTTGACCTCTGAAATCTCTTTGCTGTGCATAATGCAGGTGGCTCAAGTGCTGTTGACACTGCCCTATTCATTCTCACAACTGGGATTGTTGTCTGGGATTCTGTTTCAGCTGTTCTATGGTCTGATGGGAAGCTGGACTGCTTACCTCATAAGTGTGCTTTATGTCGAGTACAGAACCAGGAAAGAGAGAGAGAAGGTTGATTTCAGAAATCATGTCATTCAGGTACTCTCAATTAACCAAATCTTTGTCATTAAACTTCTTTTCTTTTTCGTTCACAAAGTCTGCATGCAAAATATATTGAATAATTCACACTTTAAAACGTAATTTGACGAGTTACTATTTGGCATGATCGACTTGCAGTGGTTTGAAGTGCTTGATGGATTGTTGGGGAAGCACTGGAGGAACATAGGCCTCCTGTTCAACTGCACATTCCTATTATTTGGATCTGTAATCCAATTAATAGCTTGTGCAAGGTAAATCATAGTTGATTAATAAAAATTAAGCTGAGTTACATTGCATCTCTCTCTCTCTCTCTCTCTCTCTCTCTCCATCAATTTGGAAGAACCAGGAATTGTGTGATTGACCCTTATTTTGTCTTTAAACATGACAAGTTGATGTTGGCTTGTTGCAGTAACATATACTACATAAACGACAACCTGGACAAAAGGACATGGACATACATATTTGGGGCTTGTTGCGCAACAACTGTGTTCATCCCTTCATTCCACAATTATAGAATATGGTCATTCTTGGGCCTCGTGATGACCACTTACACTGCATGGTACCTAACCATTGCTTCCTTAATCCATGGCCAGGTATGTCATTCATTTTCAGCATTCGTAAGTGTTTCAATATCCGAATCGATTAGAATAAGTGAATGGGTACTAATAAAGTTCGATTTTGGCTTGATCTTGATTTGATTATAGCATATAAAATGGGTAAATCACTGACCTACCGATGGTTCTTTTGTTATTTAATCGAAAGACTGAGGGAGTGAAGCATTCGGGTCCAACCACAATGGTTCTTTACTTCACTGGAGCTACCAACATTCTGTACACCTTTGGCGGACATGCTGTGACAGTGTAAGTATCCCACTAAAATTAATGATGTTTCAATTGAAAAAAGTAATGATATCCTAGGTTTACATCCTCTAAGAAATGAACATGAACATGTGTTTTTATGTGGGGACCAACGTGCATCCCCTTACTTTTCTATATGAGATAGGTCCGATCTACCAAATTGAGTTTAGACAATACCTTCTCCAATTCGAATATTCTTACACGATTCAAATTCAATGGATGTTGAATGACATTATTACACAATTTGAGAATTCATCTCATCCAGATCAAAGACTAATAAGAATTTGAATGTGACGTGAATCATGTGATGAATAGTGATTTCAAGAAAGCCCCGCTACTATGCATAGAATGGGTACCAATATCGACTGGTCATGCTTGTTTTGGTTGTTAGTCTGGATTTATGAACAACTACAAAACAATTGCAGGGAGATCATGCATGCAATGTGGAAGCCACAGAAATTCAAGCTCATATACTTGATTGCCACACTCTATGTGTTGACCCTGACTTTACCCTCAGCCTCAGCTGTCTACTGGGCCTTTGGGGACTTGCTCCTCACGCATGCCAATGCTCTCTCCCTCCTCCCAAGAACCAGGTTCAGAGACGCTGCTGTGGTCCTCATGCTTATTCATCAGGTCCATCTCCTTTTCTTTTCTAAGATCTTGCTTATCTCCATTGGTAGTTGAACATCAGTAAATTACCTCAATAAACATGAGGGAGAGAAAAAGGGAGTTTCCTAAATTTCGACGACGTGATTTAATCTTTTTTTTTTCTTTTTTTTGTCGGTGATTTTGTGCAGTTTATAACATTTGGGTTTGCATGCACACCGCTGTACTTTGTGTGGGAGAAGTTGCTAAGAGTGCACAACACAAAGAGCATGTTCAAGAGGGCCATGGCCAGACTCCCTGTGGTGATCCCAATCTGGTTCTTGGCTATCATCTTCCCTTTCTTCGGTCCCATCAACTCCACTGTCGGGTCTCTCCTTGTCAGCTTCACTGTCTACATCATCCCTGCAATGGCTCACATGGTCACTTTTTCCTCTCCCTCAGCCAGAGAGGTTCAACCTTCGCTCTTTAAATTGACAGATAAAACTGATTGGAACCGAACTTTCAGTGGCAAATTCCTTTTTGTATATTAGTGATATTGCAGGCACTTTCTAAATTGTTTGCTTTATTTCATTCCTGCTTAACGATCCCCCATCACTAATTGATCTCGATTTTGGTTGGATTGTCGCAGAATGCTGTGGAGAGACCACCATCATTCCTGGGAGGTTGGGCTGGTTCGTTCTCTCTGAACATGTTTGTGGTGGGGTGGGTGCTGGTGGTGGGGTTTGGGTTTGGAGGGTGGGCGAGCATGCTCAACTTCATTCGCCAGATTAACACATTTGGTCTCTTCACCAAGTGTTATCAGTGCCCTCCTCACAAAGCTTGAGTTCATCATCAGTAGATTCTCCCACCTTTGGAGCAAGCAAAAGGGAAGAAAAACAGAGGGTCTTTTTTAACAGGATACATATGTGTGTAAAGAGATTGGCATTTGTAACTTTTTTCGACTTTCTTCTTTTCCTGATTTTTTTGGTTGTAAGACTATGCTCATTGATGGGGTCTAGACAAGGTGCTATATTGGCTTCTTGTATTTCAGCAGCACCTTTATAGTTGTGTGTTCATCAGTCTTTCGTTTGAGAAAATCTCGAACTTTGGTTCAGGTTGGAGGTCAATTTTTGCGCATGTATAATCATGAGAAGATCTTCTTGGTATTGTAATCAGGGATTATTGCAAATCACTTGGTAGAACTCCTGGATGGCAGATAGTAAATTGGATAGCTATAACTCTGTCGAGATTGGCTGAAGGAGCAAAGAAACTATGCACACAGTACAAGTTCTATCCCTCTAATAGCTAAATCAAGAACGGACGACGTTTCGGGTCACCTAATTTAGGTTGTCGCTCGCATCACCTAATTTCCAAAATAGGCAAAGTGTTTCGCGATTGTCTTGGGGGGAGTTCCAAAGGTGAAATTCGATCGAACGGTAGCAGTTCATTCACAGTAAATTGGTTTTGGAAAGTTCCCTCTAGTCAATAGAGGTCCACAAAGGCCACATGAAAAGGCCAAAGCTGAACACAACCGAGAATGAGAGAGAGAGAGAGAGAGAGAGAGAGAGAGAGAGAGAGAGAGAGATGGACACCCAAGAAAGAAAATAAAAGAGAGAGGCCACAGCAAGAAAGGAGTCGTGAAGGGTATTAGACTTTCGGCTCGCTTTTCACATGCCAAGATCAGCCTCACTTTCTGTGAAGTGAGAAAGAAGAGATTCATGTGTTTGGATGACCTGCGACATTGACATGCCGAGAACTAGCACTGCATGCCATGGAAAATCAATCCGGGTGATGCTGTCTTATCTCTTTGCGCCCATCCATCATCGGCTTTACAGTTGTAAGTGCGCCCATCATGCTAGGCCCCAAATTGACTTTGGTTAACGCCTTTGAGTAATGTATCGACTCGCCCCTTCTTTTTTAGGTGGCAGAACTTGATTTTGAGCTTCAGAGCTACGACTGTTGCATCTGTTTTTCGAATTTATGGGTGCTCTTTCGCTGTCGTCGCTCATGCCGTGAGGTGGATGTTTGTCAAGAGCAACTTACGTTTAACATTTGGGGGCAAAAACATTGCCACAATTACCTTTATGCAAATACATACTATCGTCGATTACAAGACGTGCTTGAATAATGTAATCGTGATCTCTTTTTCCACCGAAACCTCATCTTTTAGGAAAAGTGCCCGTTGAATTAATCATAATCGTTTCCGGGGCGCTCTCTCTTTCTCCATCGGCCTCATGGGGGCATCATTGCTAGATATAAAACTATTGCAAACTACGAAATTTTTCCGGACATCTTCGAGGAAATGCACGTTGGGGCTCGGACTGGCCTAAGGAGTAGGCAAAAGAAAGAGAAATCAGGGGTGGACATTTCGTGGTGGGTTCCATCGGTAAGGAGCAAAGAACATGGGAGTGTGGGCTCGCCATGGACACGCCCTCCCTCGCTGGTTAAAGTCACTTTTTCGAGCACTGAAAAGTGAGATTGGCCACACCCCAATCCCACATGGATAAAGAAGCAAAACTCGAAAGCAATGAATCCATCCATGTTCATAAGTAAAGCCACCCCCCTCTCCATAACTCGAAAAGGCATCATCACCGGAAACACTTGGGCAGCCTCTGGTTACTGCTCGAGTGGGGAATCAATTGGTATCTGGAAGGACTAGTGAGGATTTCATCTTTAACTCGATCCCAAAGAAGGAAAATAGGGAGAGCAAAGAGGGAGGACAATAATTCGAAACGTGGGTCTAGTCATTGCATATGATGAGCAATCAACGAGGGGGGGGGCCATCGTCATTTTTTCTAGCACCTCGTGAGACTAGGATTGCTTTGGTCATTGTCGTGGAATGTTTTCCGCTACGTCTCTCTTCCTTTCTTTTTGCTTTCCCGGGTTCATGATCGATCAGATGAAGACTCACTTTTTTGACCAAGTGTTGTAACGTCGAGATCAAATTGGGGGGGGGACCCGAATATGGATTCGTTTGATGGGCGGACTGAACGAAAATCTCTCTTGAACCGTAAAAAGGTTATAGAGTGGTTAAACATCATCTGATGTTGATGTCGGGAAGGTCTGTCACTGTAGTTCTACTCCCTTTTCCTTTTCCCACTCTTTCCTTTCCCATTGAAACCTGTGGACTTTCCTTTCTTATCGGAGCAACGCTTTTCCTTCGATTTTTACCCCTTTTTCTAGTGTAAGTGTAGTGTCAATTTTTGAACATACTGAAGTTTCACCGACTGTACTTGCAAGTTGGATAAGGTCTGGCGATCGTTTTTCTCCTTGGTTAGTGATTGCTGTTGCTGTCAAAATTAACTCTCGCTCCAGCCAACGAGACTGTTATTTTCGGATTGTATTAGTCATATCGAAATCACTTTACGGAATGATATTTCCAAATAAAACAGATGTCTGCCGATTTCTGTTTTTCTGCTGCACCAATCATCTTCAGGCACCTAATACACCCAACACTCCGATCTGGGCAATGATACGTTTTGGAGACGTTGTGGGCGTTGCCTTGTGAAGCGAAGGAATCAAAATCTTCGATCTCGATCCAAGCCCCGCCATACCAACCGTGGGGATAAGGAACAACTCGCGTGGGTCCTCTTGCGATCTTTCCTCACTTGCCACCCTGATCATGATACACATCATGTGCGATTTGAGACCAAACGCGTCGCTGCGTGCCTGTCGTCTTCATGAAATCATCTAGCAGAAAAAGAGGAAAAGGGTCAATTCTCCATGTATCAGCAACCATCATAATTAATGGAGGACAAGAGCAACCGGCCATTGTTCTTTTTTCTATTCCCACGGGGCGTCCCCCTGCTTTACAGTGTCTTGTCAGTCCATGGTGCTGTATCAAGTTACCAAGTGCTACAGGCAAATGAGCTTGTTGTTGGGAGGGATGCACATTAGGTGCGGATGTAGATAGATTGGCGTGCTGTCAAAGGTTGATTTGAGCTTTTCGTGGACCACATATAGATATAACTGTCGCGAGAAATCGACCTCCTAGATCATCATGTCTCACCATGCGGGATGTGAATCGAAATTCGATTGCCGACAATGAAAGAAGAGTTTTTGATAAGAAAACGCGTATCGAAAGATATCGAGTCACATCGATCTCGAGTTTCAATAATTTTATATTGTAAACAAGCCATGTAATTAGTGCAAAGTGGCAAGAGATGGCAAAAAAATCTATTTTTTGATTTATACTGGGGATCGTGCATTTGAAATGACATGCCCCTGACAAAATCATCTTAAGAAGAGTGGAGTAATTAGTGAACACAACTTTATCGAGAAAATGGGAAAAAAGAAAAAAGAGAGATAGGTGATGAATTGTCGAAGGAAGTTGGGTCGGGTCGGATCCACAGAAGTTTCAAAGTGAAGTGTTGTAAGCCTGCAGAAGTTGCCCGTGCAGAAATGCATTCATTATTCACGGTTGTACGGGTGACAGGATTGGACTCTGCAAACTGCAGGTCTTATCTTCTTCAAACTCCCAATGTTTAGGCCCAAGCAAATCGCAAACCGTCTTCTCTCGTCTGACTAGACTTGGCACGTGTGACGGCCCGACTTGAGATATTATCCGTTTTTGGCCGAGCCTCACGATCTTATTCTTTAACATATCTGTGAAGTTTGAACACCTTTCACCCATCCTGGGAGTACTACTAACTCAACTTCTCATTTGACATATGGACCGAAATGTTCTTTTTATCATTTTTGAAACCAAACTACTATTTGATTGATTTGGCTAGTTAAACCGACCAAAACAAGTTAGAAAAGTATTCTAATAATTAAGCTTGTGCCTATTAATATCAGATCAAATTCATCTAGGATTTTTCAAAACTAATCTTTCAATGACCCGATTCATTTCACATGAGTCAAACATTTAAAATGAGTACTTCGAGTAATTTCATAAGGTGGTGATCGGATAAGTATGTGATTTATAAATTACTCAGTAGTAATTGTTCCAATTAATGCGAGCCTCAAGTTGTCACAAATTTAACCTTATGACATTATTAATATGATAGACCTATCTTTTGATTCGTTTTGACTTCCGAATCTAATAAGCTGTTAAACTGCCATCTAGGGGGTCGTTAGGGCACTAATGTGGCACCACCATCTTCATGTCTTATTCTAAAGAGATTACTAATTCCTTATAAAGAGGAAAAAGATTATTAATAATAAGAAGAAGAAGAAGAAGCCGATTATTTACCCGGTATGTGCTAGGTTGGGAGACTCGCACAACCCACGGTGATCCGTACAGGATGCAAAGGCCTCGGATACTTCCCATTGAGAACCAGAGTTTATCTGAATCCATTTATGGACAGTGACATTCTACGCATTCGAAAGAATCTGTAAGAGTGCGTCTCCTTTCAATGCCCAACCAAGCATACATCTGCACATAATATCTCATTCCATTTTCACTTTCTTTCCTCGTGAATCCTAGAATTCGGTAATCTTCACGAGCCTTCAGTTAATTAAGTACTAACACAAGCAAGCACTAAGCGAGACTTGTCGGTAGGATATTCTCATTGAACACATGATCATTATCTGTTCGTCCACTGCAAAGGGGCCGATGGGGATTGTTTAAACCGGTCCATGTAGATCATGCAAGCAAAGAAAAGATTGCTATGATAACACAGTCCATATAGATGTGCGTGGAGCAAATTTGCAGTTCACTGACTAATTCACAAGAGAAAGTTGGAGTTGATGCGGACTTAAAAATTTACAACGATCACAGATAAGTGAATCACAAGTTCCCCTAATTTTAGCATATTCCGATTTCCCAGGATAATATGGATGCAACAAAAAGATAACGTGTCGGCATTCCTCACAAATTTCATATATATGATCCTTCAACGGGTACGCAAGACTGGGGGTCTTCCAAAAGGTTTTGAGTTTAATCATTCACACCACGTAGTTCAGGCGGATAATTAACTCACCATAAAGAGTTGTTGATTGTATTCCCCAATCTTGTAAATTCTCCTCCGGAAAAAGAAAAGATGGCTAGTGTCAATTTTATCAGAAACGGGAATTGGTTTCATATCAGCAATTTAGGCCAGGTGAGCTATCGTGGATAAAGAGAAGTGGAAAAGCAAGTGCATAAGGTGAACCCAATGCAAGTGCATAAGGGGAACCCAATCACATATTACGTAGAGCAATCTGGGTTCATTTCCCGGAGTTGGCCTGATTTCACAACTCAGATGATTGGGCCAGCAGCAACTCTCGCCCAAGGGATCAAGCAAACATATCTACCAAACCAAGTAAAGAAAGACTAGCTTAATCCCAAATTAAACGGAATGAATACCCTAAGCATAAATCCAGGCCATAATTATGAAAATGCACAGATTGGATCCACTTCCAGAAAAATTCCTTCAATACATGCTGATCTGTAATGACAGGTATTCTTGAAGAGCTATACAAATCTCATATCAAATTATGGTCTATCCACCGGTGCAGGTAGCGGACGCTACCCCAAAAGAAATGAACCTTGCCTTGATATAATTAAACTGAGAACTAGTGCAGCAACACAAGAATTCACTATATATACGAGGAGCTGCACACGTTCCTCGCATCCAGATTGACAAACACAGTACAGAAATGAAAGCCTTGGTTCTTTATCTGATTGGTAGAGATAGGAAGACGTAATTTATTAGCACAGGTCAAACCATCGTCTAAGAAATTGCTCCTGGAAAGGGCGTACAGTAGTTATGCCTAGAAAAGCAGAATCGGAAGGAACCTGTTAGGCTGTTATTCTTTAGACTATGAGTTCATTTAAGGTCTGCAATTTGGTATGTCATGCAATAAATGCAGCAGTAGTTTTCCCATATCGGCAAGCGTCAAGTGACAACATCTTTCTCTCAAGGCCATTACGCCAAACGCATGCCTTCTAAAAACCATCTCCTAGGAAACATATGAGCATAAGGGAGTCAATTTCAAGCCACTTTTTCCAGATTTAGCCTAAGCAACTTATGGCGAAATCTGAAGCTAAATATTTTTAAGCATAATATCTCATTTAAATAAACATTAGCATAGGAGGCCTCGAGCTCAAAAAATTTCGACAATAAAATGTTCTCAATTCAGTCTGGGGCTGTACAAGATACAAGGTAGCGGTTTTCCCACTAAAGAGGCAGAGGATCCACCAAAAAGAGGGAAAAGCAACCTTTGGACGTAGAAGATAAGATCAAGAAACAGACAGAACCTTTTGAATCAAGAAGGCTCATGACTAATTGTATCCTGAAAAAACATGGCGATAAAGGTAGCAAATTCGCAGCGTCAAATTTGTGACAAATGCCAATGATAACAAGATAAGGTTTCTGTGAACTCAAGTAGCCGCATATTTTATGGACTTGGTCCATGTTCTTTCTTTCGGAATGGATAAACTTCAACCAATTTCATGAAAGCGACACATGGGAGATAGAAGCCTCAAAAGACAACCAAAGAAAAGGAATTTTATGCCATTACAGTTAAGGACAACTAACAATAAGTTTTCTCATTGTAAAAGGAGAACAAACATGTCACTATACAACTAGCAAACATCAAGAAATTTCCAAAAGAAGAACATCTTCAATGTGTTAATAATATTTGGGGTGTAATTGGCCACATTTGGTTAAAAGATTTGAAACAACTTCACATCTCTTCACACCGGAAAAAAAATATTGACGAAGCACCAACATTAGAAATTGAAAGAGACAACATAGCCTTGAAATTTTTACCAAAAAAAAAAAAAAAAAAAAAAAAAAAAAACATAGCTTCGAAACCAAATTTCTGAAACTTAGACGATAAGAATGAAGTCACCACTGCTATAAAAGCAGGAAATGGAACTCAGGAGAGCAAAAGTGCGGGATCATAAGACAAATGTATATGACTAGCAAAAGCAAAGGAACTTAAATTCATAATGGGCTCAAAATAACCAATCAACCACCAAACTTCCATCAAATTAAGAATTATGTACATGTAAAATGCAGTTAAATTGACTAGAAGACAATTCAGTTCGATGGGCAATCTCAATGTAAAAGAATGACAGTAAAATCAATAATTTAATATCAAAAGAAGGAATTTAAGAGAGAAAGCTTTACTCGATGAACATCAGCACCGGATCACCAGATATACAAAGCAAATTTACCCAAATCCCAAATTGGAGCCACAACAGACGGTATGAACAAAGAAGCGCTCATTCCTGCTCATTAGGGCAATCCCTGGCTAAATGCCCTTCTTCGCCACAATTGAAACACCCCCTGCCACCACCACCACCGTATCCGCCGCCGCCGCCACCGCCACCGCCGTATCCTCTGCCACCACCGAATCTCCTTCCTCCTCTCCCACCGCCGCTGCCGCCGCCACCACGGCCACCTCCCTGGTAGCAATCCCTCGCCAAGTGCCCCATTCTTCCGCAATTATAACACGCCCCACCACCGCCCCCACCACGACCTTCACCGCCGCGGCCGCCTCCATATCCTTCACCGTAACCTCCCCCTCTCCGCCCACGTCCACCTCTCCCGTAACCGCCGCCGCCGCCGCCGTCGCCGAACCGGCCTCCCCGTACCAACCCCTCCCTCCTCCTCCTCCTCCTCCTCCTCCTCCTCCACCGCCGCCGCGGCGAGATCGGTCCAGGACGGCCACGTCGGCGGCCTTGGTCCGCATGTCGTCGCCGAACTCGACGGCGAACTCCACGAGCTGGCCCTCGAAGAGGGTGCGGAAGCCGTCGGAGCGGATGGAGGTCTGGTGGACGAAGAGGTCGTCGCCGCCGCCGTCGGGGGCGATGAAGCCGAAGCCCTTCTGGGCGCTGAACCACTTGACCGTGCCGGAGGCCCGCGTCGGCTCCGCCATCGAGGAGCTCGAAAAAGCTTCTGGAAGATTCGCCCACGGCCGGCCCGAGCAGAGAAGAAACGATTCGCAAGTTCGCAATCAACTTCCGACTCACTGACAGTGCAGGGATCCGGTTCTCGCAATTTTTTGCTTTTGCGGGCGCGTGCTCGCCACCGCGGGAGTGGCCGACCTGGGGTGGGGATTCCCCGCGATCGAGCGGATGGCGGTTGAGTGATCGTTGGAAACGGACGGTCGGATCGGCGTCGTTTTTCCGTTGGGTTTTCGCGTGGCTCTTTTGCTGGTTTTATCCGGTACGGGGGGTCGAGGATGTTGCTCTCCACACATATAATCGGATTCCCGCCACGTCGGATTCACGACCCGTCACGGCGCGGCGGGAAAGGTTAACGCCCTTCTTTTTTGGTCCCCTTTTTTGGGCCTTAAATCCCACTTTTGCCGGCTCGACGTAACCACCCGACATTTACCATTTTCTTTAGGTCGTGTCACTTAAGTCAAACATTCGATATGAATTGATTTATTAAAAGTTCAATCACTACGTGACTTGAACCTCCTTTCTTGTATTAAATTATTAATTAAATAACCATTGAGATTTATTTCAGTAACTACTCTTCCAACATGAAATGGATAAGTAGGGGTTTAAATCACCACATTCTCAAGGGTTAAGGTGAAGACGATTTAATTTCAAGTAAGTGAGAGTTAAAGTAGAAATAGAGTAAGACCGAAAAAAAAATTATCACTTAAATAATATCAACACTAACAAGATACGCAACACAGTATCTTATACAATATGCCGACACATCGATTCTAAAAATATAAAATTTTGACACATTAGGATACTTTGTATATTAAATTTATATTTTTACTATACATGATAAATTATCAAATTTATGATTATTTTAATTAAATTAATTTGATTCAAATTTACAAATAAATAAATAATAAAAGAGCATAAAATGAGTTCACATAAAAAATTAATTCATCATTTGTTAATATTATTCATTGTTTTAGTTTAATAAATTTAACTCCATTCTAATAATTCATAAAACTTGAAGGAAAAAAAACAATTCACATTCTGAACTCACATGTCAAAAACTATTGAAAGAGAAGGGAAAAAACAGACTTGGGAAATGAATTGTGTGTTATAGGAAGTGAGAGTCTGAAGAGAAGAGAATATTATGTTTTTCTTTTTTGCCTATTTTATTTTAATTATTTTTTAATTTTTTACATATATACATTTGACCCCTCATTTATTAAAATTTTTTAAATTGACCTTGTGTGTTGGAATTATGTATTGGAATTCTAAACTTGCATGTCGGAATATCAGGCTCAAGTATCGAAAGATCAGATTTTTCAACACATAGAATGTGAAAAGTTTTTGAAAATGTCGTATACGTATTGAAAAGTCCAACACAACACGAAAACTTTTAGAGAATATTAGTGATTCATAAATTATCAAAACTTCAACCATAATTTCAAGTTGTTGTTTAGCAAATGCGGCAAGCTGAGCTTGGACTAGGCTTCTGCATTTTGGAAGTTGACAGATGTTCAAGGCTTCCATTTTGCACTTTTTACTTGCCCGACGAAGATGTCCTCCTCTACGCCTTGCTTGTATGAAGACCAACGTTTCAATCTTTTGGCCGAACCAACTTTTGCATCGAGATATCGCAAAGAATGCAGTAATAGTAGTTCACATTCATAAAGAATTCTCGATGCGCAAACATGGAGATCTTCTGAGCACTTTCGCTAGTTGCCCCCCGATTACCATTCACCGTTGACTCTATACGTGTATTGATGAGAAAATATTAGGTGCCCAAGTGTAGACACATCAGCTTTGCATTAGTCCTCTCTGTTAGAATTTTTCTATAATATGGGCTTATATTAATTAATTGATTTTCTATTTTAAATAATCGGGTTAATGGATATTATAATATTTGTTGAACTCTACAGTGATCTTATTGAATTGGGTATTGGCATCTATTAATAACATGCCTAGTTGAGCAGCAAAATGTAGGCAATTGTGTTTAACTAAA
This sequence comes from Eucalyptus virginea, assembly GCA_014182375.1. Taxonomy (NCBI): domain Eukaryota; kingdom Viridiplantae; phylum Streptophyta; class Magnoliopsida; order Myrtales; family Myrtaceae; genus Eucalyptus; species Eucalyptus virginea. The sequence goes on along the minus strand of CM024519.1, from coordinate 34,545,529 downwards.
ACCCATAATGGGAATGGCCAAATTGACACACTGTTGATTAGGGTTTGCTAGGTTCCCTCTCTAACCTATAAAAAGGTAAGTTATACCTATCAATTGCTTGAATCCTATTGAAAGTGGCATTCCAATATATCTCTGATTATTAGGATGAAAGTTGTTATTCGTACACTTTAAATATGTCATGAGAGAAAAGTTATATCGAAATTTAGAAAGTGATAGATCTCTAATTATTTTCTTCAAATGAAGTAATGGCTCAAATAAGTACACTTTAATTCCGTTGTACTTATCGATCTCGGTGTTTTACAGTTATATATGGATCCGATTTTTCTTGATTGATTAGTTGTTTATGTGAATAAATTTATACATGTGGTATCAAAGCAAAGTCATATATGATTGTAGAACCCAAAATTATTTTTTTTTTGGACAAATTTGAAACTTTCCTCTTTGAGCCGAATATTGTTGTTATTTTTTCATGTGGATTTTTTGCTTGATTGATTCTAAAACCATAGGGCTTTTGTTCTACATGTCGAGATCTTCCAACCATATATATTATAATTTTGTTAATAATTGAGTGAGAATTTTAAATTTTAAATTCTAGGGTTTATACATAAAAAAAAATTCTAGAAGTTTAAGTTACACTCTAGTGTTACCTTTGTTTTTCTATTCAATTCAATGGTAGCGACGGTTGGTTTGGAGATTACTGATTGTTTTTTTTTTTTTATGGGAAAATTCTCATGCGGTGCTTGTTTGCTCCCGAGTCGTATCGGCGCTTTCCGTTTTGTTATTTGCTCGTGTTCACGTTTGTTGATCTGGGGCTGTCTGTAAGAATCAGTTTCTGGGTGACGTGGATTTCGAAATATTGTCATCAGTATCCAAAATATTCATTGCATGTTGGGTAGCCAGAGTATATATTGCAAAAATTGCTCCGCGCATGGGGGATTTCTTGTTCTTGCGTTCCTTTACGCTTGATCTTGTTTGATGGTTCCTTGTGGTGTTCTGATTCTGTCACATTGCTGATATCATGGGTTCTTTTATTTTTGTCATGTGATGGCTTGGCCCTTCTATTTGACTTTTGAGTTATAATGGAGTGGGAAATTTGGCAACTCGGTAGAATTTATTTGATAGAGAAAGATGATTGCCGGTTGTGTTGTTTAATAGCCAGTTGATCATTCTGCACTGCCGACATAACTCTGTTCTGGGAAATATTTTCAGTAAAAAGATTTGGTTGCATTAATTGCTTGTATAGCATTTTACCCAAATCATGTGACCTGTGTCCACTGACTAGATAATTGTGTTTCGCATTGATTAAGCAACATTAAGTAGTCCTCTCGAGTCACATGTGCTTCATCTATGCAAATTTTCGCTAGGATTTATTTGATAGAGAAAAAGTTCTAGAATCTTAAAATTACTTACAATTGATTGATGTTCATTGTAAATCATTGCATGGGTATTGTTATATATATATATATGTTTTAGCATTCTTTGTTGTGTTAAGGTAATTTTTTTTTTATGCTTAAATTTAAGAAAACACGAAAGATTAAAATTCTATCCTTGTATATGCACAACTATTACTCAGAAAACATCGTAATAAACGAATTTTGTTATGTTCTTTTTTGACATCAGTATAATGGCTCGCAACGTGTGCGTCTCCAGCTACAGCAGGCTTCAATATGAACAGCGATCTTCTGAGCCATGAGTTCTCTATAGAACATAACTATGTCATTACATACCAGTTAAAAAATCATAGTTTCTTCCTCTTAGCTAAGAGATAGCCATCAAATTGGTTGACCGCCAACGTCTAATTGCAGAGATGAATCCCATCTATAGCAGAATGACAGTTAAAAAAAAAAAAAAATCTACGTCCAAATAGTGCGTCGAGGATCAATACTAGACATTGGTTGCTTAATTCATCACGTGTTGCTTTAGACCAGTACTATATTGGTATTCCTATTCTAGGAGCTTTTGATCACTGCTACTAAATTCACGACTCTCTGTCCCTTAGGGTTCATGTCTTTTCCTAAAGCCGCCGCTTACTTCTTCGTAAGCCCAAAACCAAAAATAAGAACAAAATAGTATTATGGGCCACTAAAATAAAACAGTCCAATTCGTGGGCCGTGTGAAGGTTTGGGACTGCGCTAGGTTTGGGCCTCGCGGGTCTAACCCACGGTCTGATTTGGCTGCTTGCGTTTCCTGGGTCCACGCGGGGGGGTCCGGGAGGGTCCGAAGTAAAATAAAATAATAATAATAAAAAGATGGTCTTTTTGGGTAGCATGAGCAAGGTTGATTCTTGGGTTGCCTTTTAATTCCGTCTTTATGATTTACCAAGGTAATGTGTTGATGTTGTGGCGGTGTGGTGAGACTAGACTTATGATGGTTTTCATTTTCTTGATGTGGGTGTTCCACTGAGTAATGCTGTGTGATGTGAATAGTTGTTCTTGTCAATGTCAAATGGCGTTGATCTGTGGTTGTAGATCTTCCGTTAATTGAAAGATATCTCAATGGAGCAATGCCTGGTCAGCAATAATAATACAACAAATTTGTTCCATCATAAGAATGAGGATTTTTTCTGCTGTTGCAGCCTCTTGAGAGTCTCCCATTGTTTATCTTTGTTGTCATGGGATGTTATCATGGTGAGCAACACCTCACGGCTAGTGATTTTAGTGGTTCTTTGGTGGACTAAATGTCTGATGTAGAGGGGCAGTCGTAAAGAGGTGAGGGCTAAGTGTTGAAGAGATTAGAGACTGCAAACAGCCATGGGTATTAGATCTGAAATTTTGAATCTTGGTTTAAAAAAAAATTGTGGCAAAAATTATTGTTTGATAAATGCAATGGATCTTTGGAAACATATGTTGTAAAGTGTTTTATATTATTTGATGAATTTTGGGCATAAATTTTATTAGAGTTTCTTATTGATAAAAATTAGTGTATACAATAATTTGCCCAAAGGGGTTATTTTGTATATTAATTTGGAAAATAGCATGAAGATTAATTCTCATATTTAAAAGATAAGGATGTATAATTGAAAAATATTTATCTGCCCAAAGGGGATAAATATTTTGAAAATTATATGTAATTCCCATCTATGTTGATATTATGGAGATGTATGATTTAAATGATTTATCTACCCAAAATGGATGGACTTAACAATTATATGTAATTCTCCTTGTTATTGCTTTACAAACTTCATGCTGTGGAAAATAATTGTGCATTATACACTCCGCCCAAATGGAAGTTTATAATGTACTAATTATTTTTATTGAATTGCTTATTGCCCATAATTGATCTAATTGCATTATGTGCTACAAAAAATTATCTTCATTGTAAATAACAACAATGTCATGATTGAAATGTTAATTGGATCAAATATTATACTATTAAAGACTTGGTCAAAAAGGGAGATATTGTGATTGAGAATATCAAAACCGAGTCCATATCCGATCCTCTAACAAAAGGCTTACCACCAATTTTGTTTAAAGAGCATGTAAAGAATATGAGTGTTTTAGATTTTTTTGATTTCTTTTGTTAATGAGAGTTATATAATTTGTATTTATAGATATTATAGTTATATGCAGACTGATAATATTTTTATGATATCTATTAAAGCATTTATTTTCAATGATTGTTATTATTGATTCTATTGTTATCATTTCTCCTATTGACTGAGAATTTGAAGTATGAAATAGTATCTTTAAATAAATTTTAGTTTAAAGATGACTGGATGTTACTAATTATGAGATCTCATATTGGATTGTGATAGTCGTGCAATTTCATGTTATTTAGAAATTGAGCTAATGCAATTTCATGTCGTTGAGAAATTGCATTGAGGACTAATAAAAAATAGTATATATTTTAATCACATATTGGCACTATTTTTTACTACACTACTAAGCCCATGATCCATGAAAATATAATGCTTGTTATATGTGATTATGGAAGGTCATGTGTTATGGTATTTTCTTAACACATTGATCTCATAGTCCTATACTGAGGTTGTATATGATTGGATTGGTTTTGAGATCCATTATTGGAGTATTATTTTTAAAGTTGTGGCCACATAAAACAAAATTTTCAGTTATTAACCCGATATTGTCATTTTCAATATAAAATCCTTTTCAAAATAAAATAAGTTAATTAATGAAGCCCAAGTGGGAGAATGTTGGAAATTTTCTATAATATAGGCTTACATTAATTAATTTATTTTCTATTTTAAATAATCTGGTTAATGGATATTCCAATATTTATTGAACTGATCTTATTGAATTTGGTATTAGCATCTATTAATAACAAGCCTAGTTGAGGCAATTGTGTTTAATTGAAGCCCGTAATGGAAAAGATCAAGTTGACACACTGTTGATTAAGGTTTGCTAGATCCTTTCTCTAGCTTATAAAATGGTAGATTATACCTATCAGTTGCTTAAATTCCATTGAAAGCTGCTATATCGAAATATATCATAAAGAGAAAGATCTGGCATTCCAATAGATTTCTGATTATTAGAGTGATTTATGACTCAAACAGGTACACTTTAATTCCGTTGTACTTATTGATCTCGGTGTTTTACAATCATATATGGATCCGATTTTTCTTGATTGATTAGTTGTTTATGTGAATAAATTTATACACTCTCAACATTCGTCACGTGTCAATTTTGGAAACACTTGTCAGATACCCTCGCGTCTCCTCTCTCTTTGGTTAATGTTTTTACTTTTTCCTTCTTCTTCCTCCTTTCACTCTCTCTCTCTCTCTCTCTCTCTCTCTCTCTTTGTGGATACACACCCACTCTCTTTTTTTTTTTTTCAAAATGCTCTCTCAGCCGCCACCTTCGCAATCCGCCTCCATGTCCGCCTCTGTCTTCACCCACTTCCTCTCCAACCTCTAGCGTGCCCTTAGCATCGACACTGGCATTGGCTAGGAGCTCAAGGCCCTCCACCGCGTCAATGAACCATGCCTCTACCTTTGCCTTCTCCATTGCCTACACTGACCCTAGTCGAAGTCAAATATATTGATTCGAGGTCAAGCTGAGCTTTGAATCACAAATCTAGGGTTTACTTGAGCTTAGCTCCAAAAAATGATGCTCAAATTTGCCAGGAAGGAAATGCCTCAACTAAGACTCACTATCAACTTAATCTCGCGAAAGGAGGAAGAAGAAGAAGAAAAAAGGAAAAAAGAAAAAAATGTAAATATATTAATTGAAGAGAAAGAGGGGACATGCGGAGTGAGAGCAGGAAGAGGAAGAAAAAAAGGAAGAAAAGGAAGAAAGTAAAATCAATAATTGAAGAGAGAGGGACAAGTGGTCCCAAATTAACATGTGGGGGGAATTAAGTGGACTAGTGCAAAGCTGGCCGATTCAGGGTGTCTCACACTTGGGCACCTACTTTTTTTTCTCGTGTATTTGACCAGCAGATGATGACGTTCTCGGTGGATTTATTCCCTTCCTCTTGAAACTTCCTCGGAAAGAACTAAAAGAAGACTTTTTGAATCAATCCTTCTTTTGGGAAAAATAGGAAAAGAAGAGAACGAAGACCTGGATCTCTCCAAGGTTACAAAATGTTTACTTTAAGCAGCAGTTAAGCAATTGCTTTCAACGCGCTGCTGGTTTGGTTCGTGTGGTACCGTCGGCCAAACAATAATCTCCTTGAAAAAGTAAATTTCAACCTTGAATTTCCACTAACTTTACCATCACCATCTCGTTTGTTAAAGACAGCGATGCATTACTCATTCAAATTCAAATTATTTTGAGTAATTTAATGCTTTTATCATTTAGTTATTATTCAAAATATTTGAATTAGTCCATTCTTATCTCATATAATTATTATCATAGTTATTACTGTAACAAACTAATTTAAAATTCAAAATATTTTGAATTAGTCCATGTAATTTTTGTAATAGCTAGTAGATGAACTCCATAAATACAAACGTTATCCTAGAGTTAAAAGATAAGCGAAACCCATGCTCAAACTCAGAGTTTATTTTTACATGATATCATAGATGGAGGTCTTGAGTTCAAATCTTTACAAGCCTTACTTATTTTCCTAATTAAATTTTCACATTTAGTACTAGACCAGCTTAAGCGTGAGGGAGAGTGTTGGAATATTTAAATAATCAATATTGTCTTTATCTAACAATTTAAGCTTTTAGATCATATCATCCTCAATCTACAACTATCGATGGGTTTGTGATAGGAGCGGCATGCGTCGCCCATGATTCAAGGTTGCCAGTTCTCGATTCCTTCAAGCTGGAATCTCCGTTCTTGACACTTCTTCTCATTGTCCTTGTGGATTTAAAATGTTGTTGGCTTCGCATCGCTGAAGTTCGCAGCCAATCCAAGCGACTGCGCCTTTTGTGTCGCATGGTGGTGTGTTCCACAGTATCGGCCTCTTCATGCATTGGCACTCGTCGCTTTCGCAGGAATCTTATTGCTCTTGGTACCTCTCTCTCTCTCTGATGGTATAATCACACCTCATTTGAAGGGTCCGAAATCTTCCTGTTCTTCTTCAGAATCACTAGGATTTCGTAATGATTCCGTAAATTTTTCTTGGCTCAACTCGATTTTGCCAACGTTTTTTTCTACCCATATCAATTAAAGAAAGTCCCTCCTTTGAAGTTGTCTTTTTTTAAGCCTACTCTCGAAGGAAGCAACGTATTTCCTTTGAATACGAGGATGAAGTGTGGTTCTTGTCTTGCTTCTTTTGTCGTCACCCTCCATTGAAAGTGGAAGTTAGTGTTTTCCTTGTACTACAGTCTACAGTTTTTGCCTTTTTTCTTTTCTTTCCTTTTCTTTTTTTACTTGATTTCTCTGATGATGCTGCTTCTCCTGTTCGAGGCACACGGCAAACGAGGAATCAAAATTTGTTAGGACAAGTAAATCGAAATTGCCCTTTTCAAGCTGTGATTTAGCTTTGGTCAGCCCACGTGCATGCCCGTTCCGCGCGCGCATGCATGGATAATGGGTATGCACGACAAAGGAAGGAAAATCAAACCAATCGTTGTGATTCAAAGGACGAGAACCATGTGGCGCAGCGCGATTCCCTCTTTCACTGTGATCACAACAGAGGTTGATAGATGGACAAAAATAATGCTGTCGGGGCAGGCTTAACGGATGTCTTTGTCTCACATGGACAGCTTCCTTCTATTGGTTGATCTTACTTCAGATGTGTGTATAGAAAACACTCAAACAGTGTCATTCAAAGTGGGAATCTCCAGATTGAAAATTTCTTCTTTCATGGCAAGACGATGGATTCGACAAATTCGTCCATTGCACACTGTTTCTCTGAATGCGGAACAGTGCCGCTTTCCTATCCTAGAAAGCAAGAAGTTTCCCAGTGGAGGAACTTATGCTGTCAGAATAATTTGAATGTCTTCTTCTAAATGCTTATTATGCAAGGAATCCGAATGATTTTGCTTTTTCAAAAGTAAGAATAAAGTTTAAGCAGGACGACTCTTAGGTTCACTGTACAAATGTGGCTGAGTCAAGGAGGGAGGCGACAACTTTGAAATCATTTTCCCACTGATGCCAGGTATCTATTATTGGCCATGTACTTGCTAAGGAGATATATCAGCAGACTTATATAAGTACAAATGGCAGAGTATTCGCAATTTGAATGATACTGGAGGATGAAATCGAGCAATGGCACTAAATAGAAATAGCCCCGTGCTCCCTTATAAAACTGTCATTCACATTTTGTTTGGAAATGATATCTTGTCTTTGGATAATGTCAATCAAATAACAGATCCTTGCTTTGAGTGGATTTCTTTGTACTCAATTTTTCAAGATTGAAAACAATCAACACCTTCTAAAAAAGAAATTCAAGTCAAATCAGCCGTGGTGTTATATATTCTATATTTCCCGAGTCTGAAGCAAACTTCTTGATAAGATAATAAAGTCTAAACATCATTCCTCCGAGAATATCACCTGAGAATACTTTTATCATATTCTGCAGACACTTAAGAAAAGTTCTGTAAAATTTTCAAAGAAGTTTTCTGAACAAGCTTAAGCATATGTGCCAGCTACCGCTGGTGTCTCACACTGAACATTGAAGACTTGGCGGATGAATTAAGTGCCATCTTACCTTCAAACGGTTGACGGGCTGTTGGTTTGTGACATGACAAAGCATCTTTCATCATGCAAGTCGCTTCCTTTAGTTGGGAAATCATCTTTCAGCAAGTGGAAACCAAAGTATGCTGCTTTTTTCTGGATTCTCAACTCCTCCCTCATTCGTTGTCCGATGAGATTAAGAAAGTGACGGAGAATCAACAAATGCTTCCGTACCAAAGAATTAGAAGAACAAAAAATCTAAAGCTAGCAGCTTGTTTCGGATTGATACGAGCCCCTTTTGTATTTCAGAATTTGTGATGCCTTGAGAATTAGGCAAAGATGTAATGCACGTAGAGGCCCTAGGCATGTCAAAAGAAGAGATCTAGATGGCCTCACGGCCCTCATCCGTCGGGCATCGGACATATATTCCTGTGGTGTATGGTGCAACATTACATGATATGGAGTGAAAGGCCAGATTGAAGGGAAAATTATCAAAAAAATCATAAACTTATTACAGTTGTAACACTTCAATCATAAATCTTCTTTTTTCCCCCTAATTCAATCATAAAATTTTTGTAATTATGTCAATTTAGTCTGTACTGTTGTAAAGATTTAGAATTGAATTGCTATAATTGTAATATGATTTTTTTTTATAATTTTTTCTCAGATTGATGACAGAAGATCTCTTTTTGTTTATTTCCGTTGAGAGTTAGACAGAACATACGTTCTCACGTGGTACGGTAGGTAGACCAAACGGTAAAGAAAACCAAACACTTGAGCTGGAAATTAGGGGATGTCTGTCCCTATATATATGCATAACGTATGCCCGAGTCACTCGTCAATGCCTAGTGCTGCGGTTACTGAAAACCAAACAAAACTGCCCATCAAAAGGCCAACCCAAAAAAGAAGAAGAAAACCTTATGGAAGTGGAGAGAATTCAGGCATTGGCCACGTTCGGCCTCGACAGGCTCCCAGCCCAGTTTGTCCGCCCCTCCCACGAGCAGCCAGAGAACAGCCCGGCCGTGGAGGGCGTCACCGTGCCGGTGATCTCGCTATCCCAGCCCCACCACGCTCTCATCCGGGAAATCCACGAGGCGTGCCGTGACTGGGGATTCTTCCTCGTGACCAATCACGGGATACCGCCGGAGCTGATCGGGCAGCTGCAGGAGGCGGGCCGCGAGTTCTTCAGGCTCCCGCAGGAGGAGAAGGAGAAGTACGCGAACGATCCGTCCAAAGGGAATTTCGAAGGGTACGGGACGAAGATGACCAAGAACCATGACGAAAAGGTTGAGTGGGTGGATTACTTTTTCCACTTCATGCATCCATCTGGCAAGGTCAGGCATGAAATCTGGCCTCAACACCCGCCTTCTTACAGGTACTAGGTTTGATCCATATAGCAACCGCGTTTATGGACCTGGGTCGGAAAACATGAAGAAAATGTTTTCCACGAAATAAATGGATGCGGAAATTATGACATTTCTAAAAATTATTTTCTAAGAAGTCACATTTTGGTTAATGATAATATTTTCTGATACATGGCCGGAATATGAAAAATGAACTGAAAATTATTTTTCATTGCTAGACATATATTATTCAGACGCTAATAACTTGGCCATGAGCAACTAAGGAACTGTGCATGAGCACCAAAGTCTCAATCCTTTAACTCAATTTAACGCAAAGTAAAAATATACATTTTGAGTTTTCCATAACATCAATCCATAACAAAATCTTAAAATTAAAGTCTCGGTCCGTTCGTGTCGGGGAAGTCCATTTTGGGAAAGTCTTCTTTTTTCTGGTGGACAGGGAAGTACCAATTTAAGATTTTATGGGGTCAGGATAATTAAAATGGACTATGAAGTTGACTGACCTGATTAGAAAAATGCTGTCCATCGCTATCCCCAAAGATAATGTGGGCCACGCCACAATTTTTTTTTACTTTCCAAATTCTAAAGTTGTCTATTTTAATTTCTCTTCAATTTTATTTTACTTTAATCTATTTATCATGTTTTCGTCTTTTCTTAGGATGTTAATCAATTGTTATTTGGTTAAATTGATTATCTTTTTGTTAATTACACTCGTGGGAAGGAGATCTTACTGGGAACATCTTTGACGGTGCAGCCTTTTTTTTTTTTTTTTTTTTTTTTTGCGTTAAGCTTTATCCATATCGTAGATATGTTCACCGAGTATGAATAGTTTTTACTAAGAATGGTGGGTTTAAAAAATAGATGATTCAGATCAATCGTGATGTTTTAATAGCAACAGTTTGGTTTTTATCATAGATTGCTTGGTCATAGAAAATCTGTAAAAATAAACTCACTTTTTTCTAGATAAACGCGATATGCAAATACAACAAAATAGATGAGGTTATTGATAACAACTATTCTTTACTACAGGATAAATTTTACTTTCCTTTTGAAACCCCCATACAATACAATTAAAAAAATCGATACGGTGATGTTTGGTTATGCGTAATAATAAACTCCTAATCCACATCGTTTCGATTGCTAATTGCAATTTTCTATAGCACTTTTTTCAAATTTTCGGTTTTAAAAGAGAGAAACTATAGGTAGTCGTGACTACCGGGGTGCCAGGGTGTACGCTCAACGGTACCCCAGGGCGTAAGCCCGACAGAGGTCGCGGATCCTCGGTTACCAAAAAAAAAAAATTATCTTCTTACGTTCAACTATACACCACCTCAGCGTAGTCGATGTATTTGTGATGCTCATTCTTTATCTTCTCATCCTCAAAGGGTCGAGAGAAGAGTTATTTATAAAGAAAATGGATGCTGCAGGTGCTTTTATAATTTGTTGTTTTCTATACAATAACAAATGAATGCTTGCCTGACACAGGGAAGTCACCGAAAAATACAACAAGGAGATACTGAAAGTGACAGAGGTGCTGCTGGAGCTGATCTCCGAGGGCCTAGGACTGGAGAAAAATGTCTTGAAAGCAAGTTTGGGAGGTGACCAGATGGAGCTAGAGATGAAAATAAACCTGTACCCACCCTGCCCACAACCTCAGCTGGCCCTCGGCGTCGAGCCTCACACCGACATGTCGGCAGTCACCATACTGGTCCCGAACGATGTCCCGGGTCTCCAAGTTTGGAAAGACGGCAATTGGTTCGCCGCAGATTACTTGCCCGATGCTCTTTTCTTCCACATCGGCGATCAAATTGAGGTAAAATGCGATAAAACAGTGAATTTGCTTCTAGGAAAGATTTCCTACGTTCGACTTACGAGCGATGCTGGTCGCAGGTTCTAAGCAATGGAAAGTACAAAAGCGTCCTTCATAGGAGCTTGGTGAACAAGGAAAAGACGCGAATGTCCTGGGCAGTGTTTTGTGCACCCCGCAAGAGGCACTGATCGGGCCTCTCCCGGAGCTCATCAACGATCAGAACCCGGCCAAGTACTCCACCAAAACGTTTGCCGAGTTTCGATACCGCAAATTCAACAAGCTCCGCAGTAGTTTTCTACTTCAGGATCCACGATTGTGATGTCGCAACTTACATTGCCTCCATTGTTGCAACGAGAACTCGTTTCTATGTTGCCAATAAAGTGTGCCTTCGTTATCTTGGAAGTGAGTTCTGCGCAGTCGCGTGTTCAAGGAATTTCCTCGTAATTTTCAGTTTCGACATCTGTGGCAACCGTCATTTTTATGCACATAACATGCAACCTTTTCGAACCTGAGGTTGTCTCTAGAATTACATTCGAGAAGAGTTGTCATCTGAAGAGAATATGCTCTGACCAATGTCAAGTCGAGCAGCGGTTGATGTGGACTGATGGGTGCAGTGCTATGATACCCGAAAATTCATAACATGTTAGGCCATAGATTAGATGAGGCCTTAACCAAAATTCGGTATTATTTTAATGGATTTGTAACTCAAAAATTATAGCTATTAAGAGGTGACTGGTATTCGTCGTGTATATCAGCAGAAAAACTAGTGAAGCGACGAAGCAAGCGGTCTGGATATAGCAAAAGAAAATTAAAAGGAAAAAAGAAAAATAGTTCTCAAAAGCTGGAAAAAATTATCAAGTAACTTGTCCCAGAATGTTGATGATTTTTTTTCTAATGGGGAAATTTGATTGCTGATAAAGATAGAGAAGCAATAGTAGATCGTTGATTATTTGATGCCTACTGATGGTCATTATCCTTAAGTAATTATTTTTCCGAGTAAGAATTCCTAACGACGCTTCTGGGATTCGAACTTCTCCCTTTTGTGAGGGAGAGAGAGCCCGAGCCAACTGCGCTGCTGAAGACGGTGGTGCCACTTCTTTTCATAACTACTGATAACCTCTTTTTAGGACGAAAAGTCACATCTTTTCATAACCAAGAGTCATGTCTTTTTCTTTTTTTTTATAATATCAAAAGCTACATCTCCTCTTAACCAAGAGTCACATAGTCTCTTAATTAAGATAAACATTTTAGGATGAAAAGTCACCTCTTTTCATACCTGAGAGTCATGTCTTTTTTTTTTTTTAATAATCAAGAGTCACATCTCCTCTTAACCAAGAGTTACGTAGTCTCTTAATTAAGATACATATCTTTTGAGATAACAAACTATTTCAATAATCCCTCACTTAGTTTGTTATCTACACTAATTTACATGAATTTACACCTACAAGAGAGTATCTATTAAGATTTGAACCTTCAGTTAGTGTAACTAATTCTACTAACGAAATCAGTGGTAGATAAACCTTGAATCATGATTCTACTTGTTAATCAAATTGTCACATGTATGAATTTATACACATTTGATTAAAAATTTCCTATGTCTAAGCACTTCTATGACCTTATACTCCTTTTGTATTCATAAATATTTACAAAAGTTCATCCAACTTTTGTTATAAGTGGCACCACTTCTTATATTTATATAGATGAAATTCCTAAATTTATTATTTAAGCATTGCCTTGCTAAAACCTTGAAGTTCTCTTTTTTAGGCCTAGTCTCGAAGGAAGCAAGGTGCTTCCTTTGAATATGACGATGGAGTGGAGATCTTATCCTACTTTTCTTGTCTTCATCTTCCCTGAAAAGTGGAAGTTGCGTTTTCATTGTATTACGGTCCACAATTTTTGCCTTATTCTTTTCTTTTTTTACTCGATTTCTCTGATAATGCTGTTTTTCCCGTTCGATGTATCGATCCATGGAAACTAGAAGTCACAGCAAACGAGGAATCGAAATTTATTAGGTAAAGTAAATCGAAATCGTGCTTTCCGTGCTGCGATTTAGCTTTTGTCAGCCCAACGTGGCAGGCAGGCAGGCACGCACGCACATGCATGGGTATGCATGAGAACGGAAGGAATATAAAGCCAATCGTTGTAGCTCAAAGGACAAGACCCATGTGGCGCAGCGCGATTCCCTCTTTCACTGCGATCTGAACAGAGGACTCGTTGATAGATTGATGGAAATAAATGACGTTGGGCAAGTTTAATGGCTGTCTTTTTCTCACATGGACAGCTTCCTTCCATGGGTTGATCTTACTTCAGATGTGTGTATAGAAAACACTCGAACAGTGTCATTCAAAGTGGGAATCTCCAAACTGAATATTTGTTCTTTCATGGTAAGACGATGGTGAGCACTGTTTCTCTGAATGCAGAATAGTGCCGCTTTCCCTGTACTAGAGAGCAAGAGGTTTCCCAAAGGAGGAACTTATGTTGTTATAATAATTTGAATTATATATGTCTTCTTCTATAGTCCTGAGCAGGACTTTAAACTGCTCCACGGCCCTAGGTGGGTGCGGATCCTAGGTAACCGTGGTCCTCAGTATGACGTTAAACTGCGCAAGGGTATAACCAAGCCTACCGCCCTGACAAGCAATGAAGACAAAGGAGGGAAAGAATCCTCCCTGGGCCGAGCCAAAGCAGGTAAAATTGGTTTAGTCCTAGGCAGGACCTTAAAAGGTCTTGACAGCCTGAAAAGACGGGGCCAGGCTAATGGAGGGATAACCTCCCTAGGGTGGGAGTCTCTTCAGCCCCTGACTAGAGCCTGAGAGAGGACTCAATAAAAAAGCCCTCCCCACTGGCCAGACCGCCACACCTCTCTCTGAGAGGTAACCTGACTCCTTTGGATCCAAGCGGGCTTCCCCCTTGAAACACAGGGGCGCACAGGGCGAGAAATGAAAAAGGCCGGGGAGGAGACTCCCCGGATGGCGGCAGCGCTATATGTTTATTATGCGAGGAATCCCAATGATTTTGTTGTTTCAGAAGTAAGAGTAAAGTTTTAAGCGGGACGACTTTTAGGTTCACCGTATAAATGTGGCTTTAGTCAACTATAATAGGAGGGAGGCGACAATTGAACTTCGAAATCATCTTCCCACTGATGCCAGGTCTCTGTTACTAGGGGAAAATTCAAAATAAGGACCCGAAGTGAATCTATTTTTTCAAATAAGGATCCAAAGTGAATTTTGTATTAAATAAGGACTCGAAGTGAATTTTGTGTCAAATAAGGATCCAAAGTGATCATTAATCTCTATTGAGGACCTTAGTTCAGCGATTAAAATAGAGGCAATTTTATCATAAATTTGTGATTGGAAAAAAAAAAATTCTAAATTAATTAAGTTTAGGCTATTCATTTAGATGTTTACGCTTTTTTTCTTTCTTCTCCCCCACTACTCCTTGGCCAAATCACTGCCCCGTCATCGTCGCGACTCGATTCTCATCGCTCCTCGCCTTGCTCGACTGGCAGAGAATTTAGGTCTTCAACTTTGCGGATGATGAGTACAAGAAATGGGGAGAACTTTGGTCTTTGTGGGTACAAGGAACAATGAATGGGGAGACCGTAGAAAATCTAGGGCTTTTTTTTGTTTCTGTTTTAGGATTTGTTAATTTTCCCTTCTTTTTTTTTTTGGACAAAATTGCCCAAACTCCGGTCATCGGAAATGTCACATGTTTGATAGCTGACGAATATTTGACTGACTAGCAAACTCAAGTTCTTATTTGGAATTTATTCAACTACTTCGGGTCCTTATTTAAGATAATATGTCAACTTTAGGTTTTTATTTGACACAAAATTCATTTTGGGTCATTCTTTGAGAAATTTGGTCAACTTTGGGTCCTTATTTGGAATTTTCCCCTATTATTGGCCATGTACTTACAAAGGAAATATATCAGCAGACTTATATAAGTGCAAATGACAGAGTATTCACAACTCGAATGATACTGGAAAATGAAATCAAGCGGTGGCACTAAATAGAAAAAGCCCCGTGATACCTTATACAGCTGTCATTCACATTTCTCTTGATCCAGACCCACATGTTGGTTGAATTGCTTCTTACTTCATATCCAGAAGATTAAAGCTACATTCTTCTTCTGCACATGTCTCGGATTTGAAGAATCGTAGCTCCAAACTGACCAAAGGGATTTTGCATAGTCCCACTTCCCACAAGCAGTGCTTGTTCTTCAAGTTCCTTGGGTTCGCTACACTTGAAGATGAATGGTAAAATAGAAGATGACGCGGTCTCTGGGTCAGTGTCAGGACATATGGCAAGTCTGGCTCTCCATAGATGTGCAGAGAGCAGAAATGAGAGTACTAACATGCCTTCGGACGATGCTCTCGAGGAAGGTACAGGTCTTCCAGTGCAAGAGGATCCTTTATTGCATTCCCATGGATTCAAGTCCCAGAATCCTACAACGCCACATGTCAGTTCTCCCGTAATACTGTTGGTGGTGGAGCTCAATCATCATCCTTCGGTCAAAATAGTGCACCATGAAGACGAAAAGCAAATAAGCTCCTAAAAGAGTTTGTACAGACTTGTCTGTCCATACAGATCATTGAGATTTGAGGACTGTGGGTTAGCTTTGTGGTCAATTTATGCACAAAGGGACTTAGTATTGTTTGTCTGGTTACATATACTGCAATGTCATGAATTGCTGCTTGGTGAATAGCAACAATATAGTATCCCCTGTTTACCATTGCCGAAGAAGAAATAGAGTGACTTAAAATTGCACACTCTCTACACAACAATCTGTGAACTTTGTTCCATCTATCAATATGTTGTTCCTCTTCAAATGAACTACTGGATTATGGTTCTCAGAGCTGTTAGATGAATGTTGATGATTCGATCCCTAGAGAAACTTATGTGTTCTCTGAATGCAGAGTGATGGAGAAGAGTTGCCCCAGTATCTGAAGTACACTTCCCATCTTCTTCATCTAGCTGCTTTTGGCATCTTAGGGGTGATTCTCTTTCTTAATCTCTCGGCATTGGACTTTTCGTTTTTGTGCTTCTTTGTGCTATGAATGGCACGCTCATTCTTCCTCTTTCCTTTTTTTTTTTCACGGAAGGCATAAGCGAATCTTCAGAAGCCACTTCTATGTGATGCTCGCATCTTTCTAGTGCCAAAGCACCAATAAGATACTCTTCAAATCATTTATTGGAAAATGATTTGAAGAGTTCCCATTTCTTGAAGTCATCATATGCATCTAATCAACTTTGTTCACAGGTTTTAACCAGGTATCTGCTGCAAAAACTTTTTGGCCCACAGATTGCTGGGGTGACGAGCGACCAAACCATTTTATACCTTGGTCTACCTTCCAATATGGTACTCTCTCTCTCTCTCTCTCAAAACGAGCCAGCCAAGAACAAATTCAGCTGGATTCAGTCTCAGAGAGCCTCTATCTGTCGCTACATTATCCGTTACCGCATGAATAGCTTTCCATAACTTGAATTCTGAGGCAGTTTTGCTAATTTCTTTTATCATGCTAATCTTTCCACTCGAAGCCCTGTATACAGTGAAAGTGTATGATGATATTGTCAGAAACAGAAATTGTTACATGCTGCAAGTCCTCGCAATAGCTTATGAGGAAGAACAACTGAACATATTCACCGTATCATGATTTTGATAGTAATGCCCGGAGCATAGGCAATTTGACCAATTGTTGGCCTGTAAACAGGTCTGAGGGGATTGGTTGCGTGTCTCTTAGTAATGTCAAAAGCTCAGGGGAGCACTTAATAAGTCCCACGGTATTTTCTGCTAATGCATGGCTATGTTCAAGCCAAATAATTGTCTAGTTCAATATCCAGTCACTGATGGATCGTTGACTATCAAGTTCTCATGCAAATTCAATCCAATTTCATTATAGGTTGGCTCGTTTTTAATGGGTTGGTTGGGTGTCGTATTCAAAGAAAATATATCCGATATTTCACAATACCTTGCCATTGGAATGATGACTGGCTACTTGGGTAGCCTTACAACTTTTAGCGGCTGGAACCAGAAAATGATTGATCAGGCAATTAATAGGCAATGGTTGTTTCCTGTTCTGGGCTTCCTACTAGGTAAAGACACATTGAAATCATCTCAACCTGGAGTTGCAATGTATCTGAACAACGTTTCACTTGTACGTTGCACTTGATTCAGTTTCATAATGTTTACAATTTTTGGAATAAGAAGTGTGTTTTCGTTACAAAACCTTGCCGGATTGGTTCTTGCAGCGTACGCAATGATCTTTGGGGTGGAAACGGCAATAGGTTTTAGGTGGCTCCTTAGGAGGATCATGAGGAATTCTAGATTAGGTTTTTTCAGATCAAGCAAGGAGGCGGGTGTAGATCGCAATAAGCGTCACTTTGCCATATCAGTGGTGGTAATTCTAATGCTGGCCTCATCATTTGCTGTGAGCGGAATTATGCTTTAGAAAGGGTTTGGAAAAAGGCAGAACTATGGGTCAAGTGTGGATCCCTTGCATGGTTGGCCCTGCAGGTGTGTGGCTAAGGTGGTTTTTTTGGCTTGACTAAATGGGCGCGTCCTAGGGAAAGCTGCTTGGCTTAATTGGGTTCCCTATGGTACTTTGATGGCCGATGTTTCTGCATCTTGTGCCATGACCACGCTATCTCGAATGAATAAAGAAGTGAGTCAACAGAGACACCAAACTTGCTCATGGTCTTAGTTTTTTTTTTAGCTTATACCTGCAACAGAGGGCCCGAAAAGTGTAGAAGTATGGACATATGCCCATTGACGTGACCTAGACAATTCATTTTGTAGATGTTCTGGAATTGATATCACGCACTTCCTACTTTCTGTGATATTATTTTTATGTCGCATTATCCATTGGGATTTTATTTACCCCATTTCTTGTATCGCAGGTGAACACCAAGAACTGCGACGATTTTGTCACGGGCGTGCAAATGGGCTTCCTGGGTTATCTGAGTACACTTTCCACTTTCTAGGTGAGTTCAATGCCATGAGACAGAGCGAGCATCCTTGGCACGCTTATGCATATGCCGCTGCTACAATATTGATTTCTTTTACTCTTGGAATCCTGATATATGACCTACCAGTTTGACCAAAGGTTTGCTGAGCTAAATGTTGAGACAGACCTCCCTTTTGTGTTTACCTATGATGCTTTGCACCAAGTGTTAATCCCGAAATGGTTCATATATATCCTTGCTGTAAATGCAAATTAGAAGTGTCTTAAAAGCTGTGTAATTTCATCTACATCAGGCCCGTTTGGTTCGGCTTTTGGGGAATGCATTTGCCAAAATGCAAATACCTTTGGGTAAATGGGGTTTTCTGAAATGCAAATATCGTTTGGTAAAATTTGCATATTGCATTAGGATACAACTTTGGCCAAAATACCATTTGGTAAAATTTATATTTGTAAAGGATTTTTATTAAATTAAAAAAACAAAAAAACATTTGTATTATTTTTTTTTGAAGTCCGGCCACCGGATCCAGCGGCCGAATGGTGGGCGCGACCCGACCGTGACGGTCGCCCGAGGTCGCGTCGCCGAGATCCGGCGGCCGGATCGCCGAGCGCGACCCCGGCGACGTTCGCTGGGTCGCACGACCTCGGCGACGTTCGCCCGGGTCGCGCGACCTCGGCGACCAGTCGCGCGACCCAAGCGACCGTCGCCTAAGGTCGCGCGACCTCGGCGACGGTCGCCCGAGGTCGCATCGCGAGGTCGCGCGACCCGGGCGACATCGCCCGGGTCGCGCGACCTCGGGCGACCGTCGCCCGGGGTCGCGCGACCTCGGGCCCGGGTCGCGTGACCCAGATGTCGCCTGAGGTCCGGCGACGGTCGCCGGGGTTGGGCGACCCTCAGGCGGCAGTCGTCGGCGCCTCACCGGCGCGCGAGACCCCTCGGCCGGCGGTCGTCAGCCTCCGTGCAGTGGTTTTCCTCACCTGATGAACAGTACCTCGAAGATGAACAGTATCCAAACTTGCATTCTCAAAATACAACTTCCCAAAGCACCTCCGGACCTCCATTTGGCTAAAGGCCCTTAGAGCCACTTGGAGATGCGGTGCATCTCGCCAAAGTCGCCCAAAAACCGAACCAAACACGTTTACATTTGGCCAAGGGACTTTGGAGTCCAAATGCTCATCCCCAAAGCTGAACCAAACAGGGCCGATCATTTCCTTGCTTTATTGTAATTGTAACGGTAATTCCTCATCCTATGTCAAGGACTTTGTAGTCAATTTTTTTTTTCCTTCGACTTTATAGTCAAATTTACAAAGGACGTGATGGTGATACGTTCAATGCTCTCTCTCTCTCTCTCTCTAAATGGATGCTTTTGTACAGCATACAATATGTAAACTTTGTTTTTGGCATGTTTGACAATATTGTAGGGGAAGAAAATTCATTCCAATCAATCTTCCCATGGTTAGACATTAATGTTTGCTGGATGTTGTTATATAAATGATTCGTCTGTACCGCGATTCGTCAATTCTTTTTTTTTTTTTGGGGGGGATTTATTAAGCCCCATCAAAGATTTGTCCGTATGACTTAGGCCTTTAGAATGAAACAAGAATCAAACTCGTCATCTTATCAGAAGTAATGTCTTTTTTTTTATTCCTAGTTAGTTTTTTCCTGCAATTTGGCATTTGTGGGCAGCAGTACTTGCTACTTAGTATGGTGTGTTTGGCTTTCTTAGTGGTTGCTGGGAAGGGATCCTATGTTTATAACATGCTTATCTGCCTGAAAAGGCAGGCAATTTAGTCTTCACACACACACACTTGCTATAAATCCTGGATTCATCACAACCCACTTAAAACTTATGTTTTGTTCAAAGTGAGGCACATGGATTGTGAGAATGTTTACTCTGCACCCAGAAAAAAACATGTCGCATGGTTGAACAAGTAGTGTGGGGAGGCATTCCTCTAGTTTCGGGAGTGCTCTGCCATTTCTGATGGATGACGAGGTTGAAAGAAAGATAGTTGCAGAGGCAGGAGATATAGGAGACCGAGCTCTTCTTCGCAGGAGAAAGAGCGAGAGCGACAGCATTCTTTTCTCCCGAAATTGAGAATGACGCTGTTTTTCCAGTGCCTGAAGATTTCTTGCAGCATTCTCATGGATTGGGGTCTCGTGGTCCCACTATGCCGTTCTCGTTCGGGTCACCGTTGCCAGGGAAAATCATCACTTCTCCGGCTTCCAACGACACAGAGAACAAGAAACAAGTGAGCTCCAGAAAACTCTTTCTTGGGTCTGTAACTGGAATGGATGAAACTATATGTTTAATGAATCGAGTTTTTCTGTGAAATAAGTCAAATCATGACACCAAATTTCTTTTTTGACATTGTATTATCAAATCCTGCAGCCAATTAGCGGCGTGTGCATTGCAAGTGCAGGACGAGCACAAACGGTTTTTTAGGGTTTTGGAGTATGCTTCATGTCTCATTCATTTGGAAATAAAATAAAAGATGAAGCTGGTAACGAATTACCGAACGGATTGTGTCCTTTCTATGGGCGCATTCTTCACATCGTGCACGTTATTCTTATGAAAGATCGAACCGATCAAGTCTTCTTGTCGCATGGTGTTTTCTTAGGGTAACAGAGGAGAGTTGCTCATCTATCAACCTCTCTATTTCACCATTATGGCATAACAAAATTGGTTCTTCTGTATTGGATTCGATTGCTACTTGTTTTCTCCCACACACTCGTTTTCCTCAAAGAGCAACAAATTTCGTAACTCAACTACCAATTAAAACAAAAATCTTCTCTCAACTAAGTATTGAGGGAGGAAGAAACGTGCTCTACCATGTAGATGGAGCAATAAATTGCCATTACACATATTCTGGTGATTCTGTCACCTATATTTCTTCATATAAATTGAGCCACGTTTGAGCATTAGTAAAATGTGCTTTTGTATTCCTATGTACAGTATACATAACTATTCGTGCTGCTAATTTGATTGGTGCACTCTTCTCATCAAAGTTCATGCTCTATTTTAGGTCGGCTCATTTTTCATGGGGTGGTGGGGGCATCGTGCTCTTAAAGAGAATTCTCGCAAGTCCCAGAACCGGCATTTCCCACTTCCCAGCTTGCAGCAAATGGAGGACAAAGAGTCTTTGGGTGTGGATTGGCGGGGGCAGTGCTAATGCTTCTTTTGCTAGGTTCTCTATGGGCTTTGCGTGGGGAGATTTATGAGGAAGGAATTGAGCAGAGGAACCGACGAGGCAAATCGGTGGTGGTTGGCTTGGGGAAAAGTACAAAAAAAGTGCTAAATTTATTATATTAGTACAAATTCAGTCTTACATATTTTAATTCAATCAATTCAATCTTAAACATTTTCATATTAATATCAAATTCAATTCATCCACATCAATTTTTTTGTTTGGAGTGATATAAATACGACTGTCTATTAATCTTTCTCACGTGGTAATTTTTTAATAATATTTTATTTTTTAAAAAATTTAAAATTTTTTTTTTTCCTTTTCTTTTTCTCTCTTCTTCCTCTTTGGATCCCCGCAATGGCCGACAAGGCTCGCTGGCAACCAGTGAGGGTCACGGCCCTCGCCCAACGGTGCGGGTGAGGCCGCCTTCACCTTCACCTTCACCTTCACCTTCGCTCGCTGCCATCAGGGAGCTCGAAAAAGCTTCTAGAAGATTCGCCCACGGCCGGCCCGAGCAGAGAAATGATTCGCAATGAACTTTCGACTCACTGACAGTGCAGGGATCCGGTTCTCGCAATTTTTTGCTTTTGCGGGCGCGTGCTCGCCACCGCCTGGGGCCGCGCGCGTCCACGGGAGGGACCGACCTCGGGTGGGGATTCTGGCGATCGAACGGATGGCGGTTGAGTGGTAGTTGGAAACGGACGGTCGGATCGGTGTCGTTTTCTCGTTGGGTTTTCGCGTGGCTCTTTTGCTGGTTTTATCCGGTACGGGGGTCGAGGATGTTGCTCTCCACACATATAATTGGATTCACGATCCGTAACGGCGCGGCGGTAAAAGTTAACGCCCTTCTTTTTTGGTCCTTTTTTTTTTTTGTTTTTTGTCAATCTTTTTTGGGCCTTAAATCCCACTTTTGTCGGCTTGACGTAACCACCCGACATTTACCTTTTTTTAAGGTAGTGTCACTTAAGTCAAACATTGGATATGAATTGATTTATTAAAAGTTCAATCGCTACGTGACTTGAACCTCCTTTCTATTATTAAATTATCAATTAAGTAATATCAACACTAATAGGCGATACACAACACGGTACTACACAATATAACGACCCATCATCTCTAAAAAAAAATGGAGAATTTTGACACGTTGGTACACTTTGTATATTAAATTTGTATTTTGATAAATTATCATTTTTATAATTATTTTAATTAAATTAATTTGATTCAAATTCATAAATAAATAAATAATAAAAAAGAGCATAAAATGAATTCACGTAAAAAATTAATCCACAATTTGTTAATATTATTTATTGTTTTAATTTAATAAATTTAACTCAATTCCAATAATTCATAAAATTTGGAGGAAAAACAATTTACATTTTGAACTCACGTGTCAAAAAATGTTGAAAGAAAATGGAAAAAATAAACTTGGGAGATGAATTGTGTGTCATTGGAAGTGAGAGTCGGAAGAGAAGAGAAGATTATACTTTTCTTTTTTTCCCCATTTAATATTTTTATTTTTTACATATATACATTTGACCCCTCATTTATTAAAAAAATTTAAAATTGACCTTATATGTTAGAATTACGTGTCGAAATTTCGAACTCACGTGTCGAAATTTTGGACTCGAGTATCATAAGAGTTGACCAAGTGTCAGATTTTCTTATACATGTTGACCGAATGTTGAAGAGTGTCGGAAAATGTCGAATACGTATTGAAGTGTCCAACATGATATGAAAACTCTCAAAGAATTTTAGTGCTTCATAAATTATCAAAACTTCGACCATAATTGCAACTTGTTGTTCAGCAAATGCGGCGAGCTAAGCTTGAACTAGGCTTCCACGTTTTAGAAGTTGACAAATGTTCAAGGCTTCCATTTTGCACTTTTTACTTGCCCAATGAAGATGTCCTCCCCTAGGCCTTGCCTATATGAAGACCAACGTTTCAATCTTTTGGCCGGACCAACTTTTGCATCGAGATATCGCAAAGAATGCAGTAATAGCAGTTCACATTCATAAAGAATTCTCAATGCGCAAACATGGAGATCTTCTTAGCACTTTCGCTAGTTGCCCCCCGATTTCCATTCACCGTTGACTCTCTACGTGCATTGATGAGAAAATATTAAGTGTCCAAGTGTAGACACATCAGCTTTGCACTAGTCCTCTCAACATTCGCCATGTGTCAATTTGGGACCCACTTGTCCAACACCCTCATGTCCCCTCTCTCTTTGGTCAATGTTTTTACTTTTTCCTTTCTTTTTTTTTTCTTTTTTCTTCTTCTTCATCCTTTCACTCTCTCTCTCTCTCCTCTCTCTCTCTCTGGATACACACCCACTCTCTCTTTTTTTTTCTTTTCAAATTGCTCTCTTGCCCGCCACCTCCGCAATCTGCCTCCATCTCCGCCTTTATCTTTGCCCACTTCTTCTCCAACCTCTAGCATTGCCATGTCTTGTCCAACTCCTCTAGTGCCCTCAGCATCAACACCGGCATTGGCCAGGAGCTCTAGGGCCTACACTGCGTCAACAAACCATGCCTCTACCTTTGCCTTCTCCATTGCCTACGTCAACCCTGGTCAAACTCAAATCTGTTGATTTAAGGTCAAGCTAAGCTCATAGGATTTACTCTAGCTTAGATCCAAAAAATGAGGCTCAAATTCGCCGGGAAGGAAATGCCTCAACTAAGACTCACTATCAACTCAATCCCATGAATGAGGAAGAAGAAGAAGAAAAAAAAAGATGTCACGACCTACCCCTTGGGGAAGGGAATATGTTTAGGGGTATTGCCTAAAAGGCGGGTCTACGGCCCATAATCAGGCATGAGCTCTCCTAAGCCTATACCTCGCATGACATTCGGATGTTCATAAAAATTTTGTAATAAAGAGTTGCCATTAGCCTATTGGGGTCAACTAGAAACTAAGGGAGGTATGGAAGTGTACCTCACTTCCTACGCAACCAGAAAATTCAAGATCGGGAACTTGATTACACTAATTAACTAATTAGTACCTATGACATCTTGATTTTTTACCTTATTTCGATTAAATGAAATAGGCTTTTCATCGATGCACCTATGGTTCTTTTTCTCTAAGCTGATTACTCATGAGATAACTAATCTATCTGGTGAAGCTATTAAAGGATATAAATGCGACAAACTTGAGAATTCGATCAGAAATCGGCTACTCGACTGTGCTAGTCGACAAGGGTCAATACGACACTGTTAAAATCGATTAGAGGTCGGAGATATGTCGATTTGACAGAAGCATGTAATTAAATTGTCGATGATTCCACCTAATTGCAAAATTCACGTTGAATGGTACTAAACCGATTTTTATGTCGATTCTGTTCCTGGTACCTGTAATTGAAACATTGAGATTTTTACGACAACCGAGAGTCGCCGATAAATCGGAGATGCACAAACGTGATTTGAAAATTATCAACTACTGGTCAAACGCGATAAAATTCCTAAAAGCTACCCGGTAAGTTAGGTCACGTTAAAATCAAGTCCGATCAAAATTAACCACCAAATTGAACTCGATTTCGAGAATAAAAAGTTCTTGTGTGTCACGATTTACTTTTAGGACATCGTCTCATCCTTTGAAGAATTTTCAGCGAGCCTGGAATTTTGGCGGAAAATTCAAAATTGAGCAAACTAAATTCAAGAAATTCAGATGGGCAAAATTAAGTGAATTTTTGGCCTTCAAAGGGGTTTAGTTGGTGAGGAAAAATATGAAAATTGGTATAGGCTTCCTCCTCAGAAAATTTGGTCATCAAATTGGAGAGAATTGTGAAGAACTTGAGGTGAATTGGTGCAAATTCGTAGGGCTGTGGGGCTGCCATCTTTTGGCATTCAATCTTGGCTTGTTTGAGAAGCTTGAGACAGAAAATTGGCAGCTAGTCATGGTTGAAGACTTTTGGGGGCTTGCACTTGAGTGTTTGGATATTTAAACTTGACTTTCAAGGCCCCTTGTACCCCTTCCAACAGCAGCTTCTTCTTCTTCAGCTTCTTCTTCATTTTCACCTCATTCAACCTCCATTTCTAGAGCAAACAAACCACCTCTAGCCCTTTACCGAACCAACCAGCAGCTCCGCAAGCCACCACCAGGCCCCTCGCCGCCCGTCCAAGCTGCCCACACCCTTGCCGAGCCGCCCGCGAGTCTAGCCCTGCAAGCCCATGAATCGGCCACTGTCAACCAGTCAGCCTCGCGTCCGTCGCGTCCCACCCAACTCGCGGCCAGGCCATCCGTCGTAGCTACAGCCGTGCCCGAGCCAACCGTCCGCCGTCCCTCCTCACACCAGCCACCTCAGCCAACAGTCCCTGCCGTCCTAGCCCTCTCGACCAACCCAACAACCAACTCTTCTCAACCTTCAACAAAACTAGTTTTCCAGCTCGAGCAGTGAGCTTAGTTGGTTGTTTTTAGCCCTTTCCCAGCCTCCATTGGTGTTGCCGTAAACACATGAATTCACCGCTGTCGCACCGCCGTTGCCGTGAACCCGTTTATTTGCTAACCGGTGAGTTTACCTCATAATCTCTAATTAGGAGGCTAATTGCATTTAAGGGTGGATTAGTTAGTGGATTAGTTAGTCTTAAGAGAGGTCATAGTGATTTAGTTAGCTTACTTAGTTAATTAGATTATATAGTTAGATTAGTTAGCAATTAGGTGGTTAGTTAATTTAATTAGTTAGTTTAGTAGGTTTAGATGTAGTTAGATTGGTTAGATTAATTTAATTAGTCCCATTAGGTGGTTAGATTAGTGTATGTAGAATAATTAGTGGTTTAATTTATATATTTTGCAATTTATTTAATTAAAATGTAATTTATTTAATTATTTATTAATTAGAATAAATTATATCGAGATAGCCAGTTGTTAGAATTTTGTGCCGATCGTCATGGCTGTATTGGTTCATGCAATTGATTGATAATTTATGCAATTGAGTGCTGGATGATAATTTTTAATAATTATTTCAAAAATATGAATTTTTGGTATTTAATTAGAAAAATATCGGGTGTTGGGTTTTGACACCAAAAACGTTTTATTTACTACTATATAAAATCATAGGATTTTAAAAAAAAAAATATATCACGTTTTATGGTTCAATCTAATCGTGTGTCCATGCACAATTATTTTACGAGGTGTTTTTAATATGAAGAAAATAAGTCAAGTTCATTATTTGAAATTGAGACATTTGAGTGCAAAGTACGATGTTCTAGGCCGGACATGGATGTGCATATAATCGCTATGAGAACCTGTCACTCAATGAAGATCGAGGGCGATGCTTCTATATGGAATGCCCCTTGTTAATGGATGCCTGTCGCAATGGAGGCTGGGCTGATGCTCCTTCGGGAATGCCGTCTAGGTGTAGACGTTGCCGTGTCCGACGAAGCAAGACGATGCCTGATTATGCCGGATCACCACCGACTGTTTAGTTGGCCGTAGCCGTTAGGTCGTAATTAACCAGAATGCTTGAATGAATGGATTAGCTGCGCTTGATTATTGGACAAAATTATGTAGCACGGAATGGAACGTGTCATAACGATTTGGTCTTATAATTAAGATCCCTGTAAATATTTGATGATTGAGGTACAATGTTCCAGTTGTTAAATTTGGTTGCTATATGCATATGTATATGAGCTGTACTAATGTGCAGGGAGGTGCTGAGGTGAGGTAAGTCTTATATTATGTGTGTTTAGGCTGCCTCTAGGTGAATTCTCGTCATAATCGGGGTTTAGGGTGTAGACTCGCTGAGATATTGTCTCATTCCATCGTGGTTTAAAATTTTCAGGTCCTTAGATGGAGGTGCGTCATGTACATTATGGGATCCCATAGGAGATGGACTTTCAGCACTCCTATTTCTCTATTCCCGGGACTAACCTGACCCGTGAGCTAGTTGAGACCACGGTCTGGGTCAAGGAGGGCCTACCTCACTTGGTACCCCACCGATACAGAGTGTGGTTTATTAACTTTCCTCAAGGGGGTCGGGAGGGTCCCATACAAGGTCTTGACGGGCCTCCCATTGGGACTAGGGAGTGAGAAATAGGGCATCCCATGGATATCGACACCCCTAATGGTGTCGTGGTGGATCCAAAGCCGATGACTACAGAGTCCGGAGTTTAGATGGCTCAATAGTCCTTTTTGAATTAGACTCTTGTGTATAGATTGGTAGGACCGACTAGTTATGTATATAAACCCGGTTTGTTTATAAAATATGTTTTGTGTTAATTGATTGTCCTGCTTTTCTATCACATGCTTGTTTGTGTCTAGAGATTGTTTAATTTGCTTCCGCATGTATAATAAAACGAATGGCTTGGCGACACGTCCTAGGAACGTCGCAATTTGATTGACCACCGAGGGATGTACATGCATTCAAGGTTTGGGGCGTGACAATACCCTTTCGGTACCTAATCTTGTCTATTTTAGAAAGAAATTTTGTCAAGCGGTCTAAATTAATTTTAAACCAATCTACTAACACGCGAGGTGATCATGCGGGTACGTAATAATTAAAATAAGAGTTAGCAGCCAAGGAAAGCGTTTAAATAAATTGCATGGGAGAGCAAATATTTAACATTAAGAAAAATATAAATACTAATCTTAACTAGACTAAAGGGATCAAAACAACAAAAGCATGCAAACAATGGCAATTGTCTTTAAAGACAATTGAAACCCTAAGGTAGAGCCCAAAGGCTTACTCAATATTTTTAGCACACTTTAGAGTTAAGAAATTTCCTTTTTTAAAGAAAAATAGCTCGGAAAGTTTGTTTTTAAAATTTTTCAAATGAAATTTTGAATTTTCTGACATTTTTTATTTTTTATTTTTTGAATTATTTATTTTCTTTGAAAGTTCTTGAATTTTTGGAATTTTTTAATTTTTGAAATTTTTTAATATATATTTGATATTTAATATTATATTCGGGAAAAGAGGTCCCGATTGGGTAAACCCAGTCTTGCCCATTGATCCGACAACCTCGACCCAACTCAATTGGATTAAAAAAGGAAAAAAAAAAACTTTTTTTCAAAAAAAATAATTTTTAATTTAAAAAAATTAATGATTTTCATATTTTCTTTTATTCTCCACCATTTTGTCTTTTCCACTGCACCTTTTCTCTGCACTCCTCATTTCCGAAGCAAACTTTTGCTTTCTTTTTCCATATTTTGTTTTACTTTTTAACTTTTTTGTACTTTTTCCTTTTCTTTTTTTTTTTTCTTTTATTTTTATTTGTCTCTTCCCCTATGGTCTTTTTCACCGCGTATTTTTTCTCTTCGTGCATCTTCTTCTTCCTAGGGGTGTGCAACCAGACTGGGTATACGTGAGAATCAGATTGGCCCACTAGGAAAATAGGGTTGGGAACTGGTTTCCAATGAAACCGGTTCGGGATCCAGTTCCCAAAGTTCGGAACCGATTTAAATTGTCTAGGAACCAATTCCGATTGATTACCCACCTAGGAACCGGTTCTCGGACTGATTTTGGAACCAGTTTGGGAATTGATTTTGTAAGTATAAATCCAAAACCCTATTTTTTCCTCTTATTTCTATTCTTAGTCCCATAATTACATTGCGTTTGTAGGAGGAGTTATGCTTGCATAAAGAGTAGTTTTATATAGTAGTTATGGGAATAAGACTAATATTAGACCTATATTTATTGCTAATTCTTTGCCTTATGATTTTATTTATTATAATTAGCCATGTGGATCCTTAATTTTTCATTTAGTAAAAAAGTTTATATATTTATTTATTACAAGTGTTTAATATTTTGATAAAAATTAGGAGGATTACGTTATTTTCTCGCGTATTAATATAAAATTCGAAATTGTATAGAATATCGGGAGATTGCAAAATAGGTTCCGGTAAAAATAGAGTTGACCCTAAAATTGGACTAGAAAAACATGGTGGGTTGGGTACAGAATCCAATACAAACATGATCAGGTATAAGGTCCAAAAAGGGGGAATCAGTTATAAGTATAAGGTCCAGGTCTAGACCCTACCCATCTTGGACCCGATTACCCCTACTTCTTCCCAACGCCTCCTTGCATGTCTTTCCCCGAAACTTCACCTAGACAACAACACCGGCATAGCAACCAGTGAGTCTTCCACCGCCAAACCACCACTATCTACCGGTTGTCCACTTTGACCGGCGACAACCATCGCTGGTCACGAACTCCAGCGGCCAAACCATTTTCGGGCACAAAAATCCCCCCGGCTCAAGAATACACAATTGCTCCAATCGCAAAGGAAACATAAAAAGACAGGCACAGTCCGACGTATATAAGAGCAAGCACGAACTAAACCGAGTTTCAACCTAGGTTGCTTCTCGATTCTCTCTGGGACATTTTGTCAAACATATGAGGTGTGCTACTATAACGAGGTATTTTTGGATCAACCAAAGCTCAAACCATAATGGGATCTTCGACACATAACAAACAAGACATCGGAAACAAAAAGTAAGGCGACGCGGGCTGGAGCTTGCGCAAACCGAACAACCACGAGCTCCGGCCTAGTGTACCCGAGAAAGAGAGCACACACAAAGGCCAAGAGGACTTACCTAGTTCAAGTGGGGCACTATGTCGAATGGCAACTAGCAGGCTGGCCTCCAGCAATGGTGAGCGATTCAAGAAACGACCAGCAACGAAGAGCAACAATGTCACTTGTGTAGTAATGAAGAGCGGCCAGAATCGTCGCTAATGGAGCTCATCACTTGTGCTTCCCATGGCCAGCGGTGGTGATAGGCTAACAGCACTAAGACAAGAGGAGCGTTGACTCATGGGTTGTGATCTCCTTGATCTTTCTTTTAGCGTCACTCTCTAAGTCGAGCCCACGCATGACTTATTGGGAAAATATGGCTTTGAATTGGGTAGAACAATAAAGACAGAACTTTAAAGTACTCAAGTCGAACTTTGAGGTGTGATATCACTTTTTTAAGGATTTATTTGCCCCACAAAGTTGCTAATGGTCACCGGCAAATTTCCTTCATGATACAACAAAGTTTCAAATGAGAGTATTAGATAGCAATTCTAGTATTTCTCCAGGATCTCTCTAGAAAACAATTGAAAAAATAGCCGTAGTTTTTCAGAGAGAAGTCTCAAAAAATGATTACACACACACACACACACACACACACACACACACACACACACACACACACACTCGTTCTTCTGAAAACTGAAATGTATATATAAAACATTCTTAAAACGTAGACAACTATTCGTGAAAGGTTACAAAGCGAATAAATGTATCTTTTCGAAAGTTGTCCAGATAAACAAAGGTGTCCATTTGGAAGAAGTTGAAAGAACGAACAATTGCAACCCTTCGGGAAAAGTTACAAACTGAACAAGTATTTTTTTCAAAGGTTATCTTGAAAAGACACAAACATAAATTCGAAATAATAATAATTTTTTAAATAAATAAAATTTCGAATTTTAATTTTTTAATAAGTTCGAAAATTCTCAAAACCAAAAAACAACCTTTGAATTGATTAAAGTTAATAAAAAAACTGTACGAAAAAATAAAATTACAAATGGGTTAGTGCTAATTAAATTGCGGGTGCGTAAGCGTGCTAAGTATGCCAAATAATCGCGCACCTGCACGCGAGTATGGTGGGGTCTAGCCCTCACCCAATCATTTATTTAGGTTTACTAAAGAAACCCCACACTTATTAATTGACCAACTTCCTCCCGTTTTTTTTATGTGAGACAAGAAAACATGCCCTTAGTTTATTTTTACAAACAAACCTCCAACAATCCCCCACTTTGTTTGTAAAACAAAGATTTCAAAATTAAAATTTTAAAATTATACAGCCAAAATTTCAATAAGATTAATATACATACATAAAAGTCTCTTTCAAGTTAAACATTTACTTAGTACAAGTATATCAAAGCTCTATCAAAGTGACAAGGAGCTCGGTTTTAAATTTGTACTTTTATGTAATAGAATCGAACATACCGCGCATACACTAACCTCTTATTTCAGTAAGAAGTTTTATATTGCTCCGCACTATTATGGCATTGTGCTTGATCCTGTTTCATGAGCTCTCTAGAAAACAACCCTCACTTTCGTAAGAAGCGGCACCACTTCTAAGCTCATATATGTGAAGTATCTACCATGTGTTTCTGTTACTATCAACACAATACACGTTTTTTTTTTTTTTTTTTTGTAAGGTAAGAATATATAGAGCAAAAGCCAAACTATACAAAAAATCGGCGCCAAAAACTTTCACTCATAATGCATGAGCAAAAAGAGTGAAAGAGAGCCGATGTAAAAGAAAACAAAAACAACGGAAAACAAGGAAGCCGAAACAGACGGCAAACAAAAGAAAACCGCCACCAAACAAACCAAAAAAATAACTATCAGCAAGGCAGCACAACACAACAACGAGGCCGCAAACCCATAAACACACTACAAGTTTGTACTATATTTCATTAAGAATTCAATCCAACCTACAAAACGTAATAGACGATACTGACTTCTCATATCAGGGCTACGTCAGTATCAAACAATCACATTCAATAACTTGTTATTACCCATTAACCTTATAACTAGTGATGTTCTAGAAAAAGGTCGAGTTATCATTATTAGTTATTTCAATTAAAGGGTTTCAGCCCAATTTCTTGTGAGGTCATTATTACCATGTGTTTTGGTAAATCATTCGTCAAAGGATCGACAAGATTATTACTTGACCTCACGTAGACAATTGTTATGGTACCATCTTTAATCAATTGTCTCACATATTCATGTCTTAGACTAATATGTCTAGACTTACCATTATAAATGCTATTATAGGCTCTTGCTAAAATAGCCTGACTATCACAATGGATAGAAATAGGAGACATAGGATTAGGCCATAATTTGATATCCAACAATAAATTCCTAATCCATTCGGCCTTTTTCCCAATTACCGTTAAAGCAATAAATTCATATTCCATTGTTAAGTGAGTTATACATGTCTATTTTTTACTTGCCCAAGATACA
The DNA here is from genome assembly GCA_014182375.1 of Eucalyptus virginea. Taxonomy (NCBI): domain Eukaryota; kingdom Viridiplantae; phylum Streptophyta; class Magnoliopsida; order Myrtales; family Myrtaceae; genus Eucalyptus; species Eucalyptus virginea. The sequence goes on along the minus strand of CM024519.1, from coordinate 34,513,227 downwards.
ACACCTCCAGCTAGTGTGAAAATCCATCCAAAAGTGGAACGCTCATCTCCCACACTTGTAATCCAACTAGCATCGGTGAATCCTTCTAATACAGCCGGATAATTATTATAGAACAATTCTAAATATTTAGTTCTCTTAAGATAACCAAAAATTCTAGTAATAGCTCTTCAATGTTTTGTATTTGGATTGCTAGTATACCTACTCAACTTGCATACAAAGTAAGCAATATCAGGTCTAATACAATGCATCACATACATTAAAGACCCTATAGCACTCGCATATTTTAATTGTGTCACCGCTCTACCAATATTATGATTTAATTTAATACTAGAATTAAATGGAGTACTTATTTTCTTAAAACCAAGATGTAAATGTCACGGCCCGAAAGAAAGCCGACCCAAGAGGTTCCTAAGGGACGGCCGTGACTCACCCGTGGACCTCCTGTGCTCGCTCAGGTTCCCATCAAGACTTGTCCCGGAGATTTCCAAGGGCGGACATCACCGTCATTATGATTGATTCTAGAAGTCTCATTTCATTAATGTCGATAGCTAATAGTTAAACATTTATGTTGGTAGTTGAGGCGGTGTAATCTCGTCCGCTGGTTAAATTCTAGATCAATGGTTGTAAGCTGAGACCCTCGACTATAAGAAGAGGTGTCCTCCCTCATTTGTAAGCATCCACTACTTCCGCAATACAAAACATACTTCTTTCTAGAGCTCTTCTCTCTAGATACTTTCTTTCTCTACGATCCGGGTAAAGCAAGCAAGTGAGCGTTCGATCGAGCAAGGCTTAGCTTAGGTGCTTCGGCGATCCAAATCAATCCTAAAGTGCCCAAGTCGCCGCGCGGTCACGATCCCAATCGATCGGCCCGTGGCATAAACATAACTACATTGGCTTAAAGAATAACCCCTACTATACTTCTTAACTTTAATACCTCTAAGATAGTATCTACTTTACCCAAATCCTTCATTTTAAACATGGAAATTAGATACTTCTTAGTCTCAATAATTCCAGTCATAATCGTTCCAAAGATAAGCATATCATCAACATACAAGCACACTAAAACACCATAGTTTTTAGTGAATTTAGAGTATATACACTTATTAACACCGCTGTTGATGAAACCATTTAACAATATGACTTTTCATGCCACTGCTTGGGAGCTTGCTTAAGCCCATAAAGAGACTTAATCAATTTACATAATTTCTTTTCATTTTTAGGAAGAACGAAACCTTCCGATTGTTCCATGTAAATCTCCTCATTTAAGTTTCCATTCAAGAAAGTAGTCTTGACATCCATTTAATGAACACAAAGATCATAAATGGAAGCTATAGCAAAAAGAACTCAAATAGAAGTTATACGTGCAACAGGAGTATACGTATCAAATTAATATATTCATTCTTTTTGTCTATATCTCTTAGCCACAAGTCTAGCTTTAAAAGCTTGGATAGAACCGTTAGAATGATATTTTCTTCTAAAAACCCATTTGCACCCAATAGATTTTGATCCTTTCGGTAAATCTACTAATACCTAAGTATTATTGGACATAATTGAGTCCATTTCATCATTCACGGCTTCTTTCCAAAAAGAAGCATTTCTAGAAGACATAGCATCATCAAAGCTTCTAGGATCATCTTCTAAATTTAATACTAAAGGGTATTTATTTATCACATTATTATCCCCATCTCCTTCAACAAAAAAAAAAAACATGAATAATAAAATCAGGACCTAAGTCTTTTAGTTTCCTAGCTGTAGTACTTCTCCTTGGTTCAATCATGTCTTTAGAATCATTCGTTTCTTTCTCCTGAGAATCCCTTTGAGTTTCCATAGATTTTGAATTATTTTCAATAATTTCAAAACTTGTAAAACATTTATTCTCAAAGAATTCAAGGTTTCTCGATTCTACAATGTCATTGGACTCTAAATCAAAAAGCCTATAAGCTTTACTGCTTTCAGCATACCCAACGAAAATGCTTTTGATAGCTCTAGGACTGAGCTTTGTTCTCTTAGGTGTTAGGGAAATCCCTTATGATATTTTGAAGATGACAAAATAAATCAAATGCTACTAATGTATTTGATGGTTGAGTAATAGACTATGCAGATGATAGAACGTGTAAAAGATATTATCAAAGTCTATACTTGGAAGAACCAGAAGACAGACTCTATGCTGAAGCAGAATATGTTCAGACTCAGATTGTAAAATCTATTGCACTCTGACTCAAATTGTAAAGTCTATGATTCTCAGACTTTACATCCAGATTCGATAGATCGTAACTCAAGCCTAATAATATAACGGCTAGTGATCTGGTTTGGATTCCTCATCAAGATTGATTTGATTGACTCAATCTAATTGATTGACAATTGGATCTTGAAGACAAAAACTTTTTATACGAAGGAGCTTTACTTATGGAAACCAAGATTCTGTTTGTATGGGCGATTGGAATCAATTTGGGATTCTACCTTTGTCGCTCAATGGCTACCAAATCTTCTAGATACAGAGCTGTCCAATGGGTATATTGGAAGACGATTCTCCGGGATACTGTCCAACGGGTAGTTTGGAAGTGGAGGAGTATTTAAGGAGATCATGGACCGATGAGCAAGTAAGAGACGGAGCGTAGAATTTATAATTCCAAAATCTGAGCAACCTTCGATTATACACTTGTCTTTGGAGGGCTTAAACGTTTGTGATTGTGAGAGAAATACCAAAAGAGTGACTTAGTGAGATAGTGTGATCTACTACTAAGTGTTTGCACTCAAAGTTGTAATCTCTTGTTGATTGCATAGTGGAATCCAGCCAAGAAGGCTGTTAGCGTGGGAGAGTGGATGTAGGCTTGGATTAAGCCGAACCACTATAAACCTTGTGTTCTTATTCTCTTCCCTAACTCCTTTGTTTTATTTGAAGTTTATTTTATTCTGCATATATTTGCCAAGATTTATTTTAAACACCTATTCACCACCCTCTAGGTGTTCGTACTAGCTATCTCAATTGGTATCAGAGCCAAGTGCTCGGTTTATAAAAGTATTTTTACTTTTGAGCTAAAGATTCTTTTTGGCTAGTATCTTGGCACCAGGACTTATGAAAGGGCAAAGCAACACAAGGCCACCATATTTTGATGGAAAGAAATATGACGTGTGGAAGAACAAAATGAAAGCATTCCTAAGATCCAGAGATCCTTTGCAATGGGATGTTGTGGAAAGAGGAATCAACCCCATTGCTGCGTCTACATCAAATAAGAATGGCAAAGACAAAGAAACCAAACCCCCCGCTCCTATGTCTCGGACGAAGTTGTCCGAAAGAGAAGCGCTTGATGCAAAAGCCATTTATTCTTTATATTGCGCCTTGTCTCCTGCTGAATATAACAGAATCTCTTCATGTGAAACGGCAAAAGAAGTTTGGGATAGACTTCATGTTACATATGAAGGGACCGATCGTGTAAAAGAGACAAAAGTAAACTTCCTGCTCGGCAAATATGAATCCTTCAAGATGAAGCAAGGAGAGTCAATTGGAGATATGTTCAATCGTTTTACAGAAATTGTGAACGGTTTGGCATATCAAGGTCATCCAATTTTTTCCCCGATGAAGGTCAACAAACTCTTGCGAGGTCTCTCAAAAGATTGGAACCATGTCAAGACCTCAATCCGGGAGACTCAGAGGATTATGCCACTCTCCGTTGATGAATTGATCGGCACTCTTCAATCCTATGAAGTGGAACAGCTCAATGATGAAGATCCCGAAGGTAAGAAGTCCATCGCTTTAATATCTAACGCTGTTTTTGATGAAACAGACTCAGAAAATGATATGGACGACGAAGAACTTGCCTTTATGGTCAAGAAATTCAAAAATCTGAGTAGAAAAGGAAGGAAATTCAGTGGAAGAAGACGATACAAGCATAATGGGCAGAAAAGAACAATGAAAGAAGATGATGAGCAAGAAAATATATGCTTGATGGTACATTCAGAATCTGAGTCTGACTCAGACACAGACTCAGAATTAGAGTCTGACTTAAACACAGACTCAGAATCCGATGAGGAAATCGAGGTAAGTTATTCAAAAATTCCTCTCAAAGTTTCAAAGTATATAAATGAGTTTTGCTCTCTTCTCTTAAAAGGATCTCCGAACTTAAAAAGGAGAATTTTCGGCTTAGGCAACATGATCTTTCTCAAAAGAAAATTTTGAAATTTTGCAAAAAGATTTTCTACAAACAAAAGAAACTCGAGATTTACTTGTCAAAGAAAATGATTCTTTGAAGAAAGAATTTTCAAAAATTTCGACAAGATTTTCAAATGGATCAAAAACATTAGAGCATATCCTTTCTATACAAGTTCCTTATTATAATAAGTCCGGACTTGGTTTCAATAAGGAAAATGATTCTCTAATTGATTTTCCTAAAGTCAAGGAAAGACTTAAACAAAGACCTCCGAAGACATTTTACAAAAATCATTTTCAAAAAGTGTTTGTAAAACATATTGGTCGAAATGCCCTCAAGTGTTCAAATTGTGGAGATCCGGAACACTTTGAAAAAGATTATCCTAAAGTCTGGAGACCTATTAAGAAAGATTGGGTAAAAATAGCATATTCTACTAACTCTCATGGACCCAAGAAAAAATGGGTACCAAATAAAAGATGAGTTGTTTTTGCAGGATATAAAGAAGAAAGAAGAAAGAGAGTTTGGTAAGAAATGTATATATTGTTATTCTCAATTTGATTTGAGTACACAATTTAAAATTTCTCATTATGCTTGATATTCGATATATCCTTGGTTGATTCGGATTTTATAATGATCATATTTATTGAAGAAAGAATCGTGTGATTTATTTTTGTGATTCATGAGTTGAGATTTGATTTAATTCGTGTGATTATTTGAGATAATTCAGATTATTTTGTCTAATTTTATACTCTCAAATTTAGTCATATTTTGCAAAGTGAAAATCTGTTTTACGTGATGATGCAAGATATTCTTAGATATTCAAAGATTTTATTCTCTCTGTTTTTATTACACTATGACTAAGAGAGAATTTATTTCTCAAAATATCATTGTGCATAATAATCTTTCTTTGAATACTTTGTTATGATGAATTAAGAAAGAATATTATTTATCTGTGGAGATTTTATATTTTGCTCTAACGTCATGGAATGATCCAAATTAATGGATACCAAAAAGGGAAATGAGTTGATTGCAAGAAATTCTTTAAGGGAAGAATGATCGCAAATCTATGCAAATCATGATGCAATCAGAAATGTATCTCATTCGAAGATTGGTAATGATTTTTCTTTTTCAATGGTATATTGCAAACATATACCATGGGTAAGAGAATTTTTTTTATCATCCCGCCTTACAAATTTCTACGTGCATTTATCATGATTTTGGATTATTATATTGCGAATATCTTTTGTTATAAATATAAGGTATTTCAATTTTGGCACGTGACAGAAATATTTATTTTCCGTTTGCAAAATGCATATTTGAAATTTATGCTCAAGGAAATCTCTTTGATCTCTAAAAATATTACTACATATTCATGGATATTCTTGCTATATTCTTAAAAGATATATTATATCTAGCAAATTTGATCCGCAAATCAAAGAAAGATATTACGTGATATTTTTGCAAGGATTATTATCTGAATTTGCAGGTCACAAAAGAATCTTCCATTTGAATTTTGGAAAGCTAAATTTGAAAATCATGGAAATTCTGTACTATCTTTTGAATGTTTAAAAATTCCCTTGTGCAAAACTTTTGCTTAGTGAGGAAATCCCTTATGCGTCGTACGAAAGGTTGAATAGTTCTGAATTTTAATATTTGATAATTTTATATATGCTGTTCAATTTATTTATTTATTTGAAGAAAAGGGCATTATATATTACGTGGATATTATTACAGCTTATTTGTGGAAAAAGTTTGTTAAGTTGATGCAGGTTGAATTCGAGAAAAGCTTAATTGAAGAAAATAAATTTTTGCCTCGAATTTTAAAATGCAAGTGATCGTTGCAAATGTTGTTGCTACAAATGAAATACTGGAAAAATATTATGTTCAACATGCACAAGCAACAATTGTTTCTATTCGCAAATATTGTCATGATGACAAGGGGAGAAAGCAAATCCAAGAAAAAGGAAAGAATCGTGATCATCTCAAAAAGGTAACAAATTGAGGGGGAGCTTTGATCAATTATGGAAAAATATTTTTGGATTGATCGTGATCTTATTATGGATGGAAGGAAAGGTAAATGTGTCAGAATTTGTTCTAAAAAATCCGGCTAGTGCATCTTTTATTACCTTTTGTCATTAATAAATCTTGTATTGATATTATCATTTTGTTATGACAAAAAGGGTACGTGAATTTCATGATGCATCTGTGATTTTTATTGAATATTTGATGATATATATGATCGAAGTGAGCTATATTACATATCTTTAATATTCAACTTGCTTTATAAAAGCTGATTTTTGGAAATTACGTTTCTATATTCTCTACGTGATACTATTTTCATTGTTATCGCTTTTTGATTATGACAAAAAGGGGGGGAGAATATAAATATGCATATGTGTTGATTGTTTGATATTATTTATTGTATAATATTGAGCTGCGATTATTTTTCTATATATTATGCTCAATCTATTTGATGTCTTTTGATTCATATCACATCTTTTGAAAATCTAAAATTTGATGATTGATTTATCATTATTTTAGAAAGTGTGATTACACATCTGCATATTCAGAGATTGTTTTGTCATCATCAAAAAGGGGGAGATTGTTAGGGAAATCCCTTATGATGTTTTCAAGATGACAAAATAAATCAAATGCTACTAATGTATTTGATGGTTGAGTAATAGACTATGTAGATGATAGAACGTGTAAAAGATATTATCAAAGTCTATACTTGGAAGAACCAGAAGACAGACTCTATCTTTGACGAGAATATGTTCAGACTCAGATTGTAAAGTCTATTGCACTCAGACTCAAATTGTAAAGTCTATGGCTCTTAGACTTTACATCCAGATTCGACAGATCGTAACTCAAGCCCAATAATATAACGGCTAGTGATCTGGTTTGGATTCCTCATCAAGATTGATTTGATTGACTCAATCTAATTGATTGACAATTGGATCTTGAAGACAAAAACTTTCTATACGAATGAGCTTTACTTATGGAAACCAAGATTCTGTTTGTATGGGCGATCGGAATCAATTTGGGATTCTACCTTTGTCACTCAACGGCTACCAAATCTTCTAGATACAGAGCTGTCCAATGGGTATATTGGAAGACAATTCTCCGGGATACTGTCCAACAGGTAGTTTGGAAGTGGAGGAGTATTTAAGGAGATCATGGACCGATGAGCAAGTAAGAGACGGAGCGTAGAATTTATAATTCCAAAGTCTGAGCAACCTTCGATTATACACTTGTCTTTGGAGAGCTTAAACATTTGTGATTGTGAGAGAAATACCAAAAGAGTGACTTAGTGAGATAGTGTGATCTACTACTAAGTGTTTGCACTCAAAGTTGTAATCTCTTGTTGATTGCATAGTGGAATCCAGCCAAGAAGGCTGTTAGCGTGGGAGAGTGAATGTAGGCTTGGATTAAGCCGAAACCACTATAAACCTTATGTTCTTATTCTCTTCCCTAACTCCTTTGTTTTATTTGAAGTTTATTTTATTCCGCATATATTTGCCAAGATTTATTTTAAACACCTATTCACTCACCTCTAGGTGTTCATACTAGCTATCTCATTAGGATCAGGTACTCGGTAGTATGTCAAACACCCCTACACTTTAAGATATGACAAATTTAGTTTTCTACCTTTCTATACTTCATAAGGGATTATGTCATTTTTCTTGGAAGGTATTCTGTTATGAATATAACATGCAGTAAGTAATGCTTATCCCCAAAGATTAATTTGTAGCTTTGAATTTAAAGCATACAATTAACCATTTCTCCAAGAGATCGATTTTTCCTTTTAGCCAAACCATTTTGTTGTAGAGTATATGGAGCCGAAACTTGATGAATAATACCATGTTCTTTACAAAATGAAGAGAATTCATTTAAGAAATATTCTTCACCTTTATTTGATCGTAGAACTTTGATTTTCTACTTCAGTCTTATATTTCTTAAACATGGTAAATGCTTCATCCTTCGATCTCATGAGATAAACATATAAAAACCTACTGCAATCATCCACAAAGGTAATAAAATACTTTTTACCTCCACGTGTTAGCATACCATTGAATTCACATATATCACTATGAACCAAATCAGATAAATTCGAATTTCTATTAACACTAGTAAATGGTTTCTTCTTTTGTGTTCTCTTAAATTTATGCCTGTTTTTTACTTTGAAGTTCTGGCCAATTTTCCGCTTTTTATCTACAGCATTCACCTTGGAATTGTACAAAATAGAATTATCACGTAAACGTGATTCTTCCTCAATGCGAAGACGTTTTTGTATTTGCTCCAAAGTAAAGTCCTCTGACTTGTGAATCAGCCTTTTTCCATAGTCTTTCCAACTTGGAGGCAATTTCGCAATAATTGCTCTAACTTGAAAATTTTCTGGAATATCAATCTTGAGGGCACGAATTTTATTCACAAGCACTTGCAATTCATGGACTTGTTCCAGTAAGGGTTTAGTATCAATAAACTTGAAATCAAAATACTTTGCGATTAGATATTTGTTGGTATCTTACTCCTCCGCTTTGTACTTGAATTCCAATGCATTCCAAATTTCTCTAGCCGACTTCATTTTAGTGAATAAGTAATACAAGTGATTGGACAGAGTATTCAAAATGTGTCATCGACAAAGTAATTCATCCTCCACACATTTCTTCTTCTCTTTATTAACCCTCTTGATGGCTTCCACACTTGGCTGTCCTCCCTTGATAGTAGGCTCCGGATCTTCTATAGCCGCAAAGTTAGGATTCTATATGTAAGAAATCTTTAGAGCATTGAATAAGAACATCATCTTGTCCTTCTAGCGAGCAAAGTTGTTCCCATCGAACCGGTCTAGTTTGACCATGTCTTGATTCATGACTTTGATTGTCTCCGACTCCATTATTGAACAAAATAAATCCTTAAAATTGTTGGGAAAATATGACTTCGAATTGAGTAAAACAATAAAAACAGAACTTTAGAGTACTCAAGTCAGATTTTGAGGCGTGATATTACTTCCTTTAAGGATTTATTTGCCCCACAAAGTTGCTAATGGTCACTGGCAAATTTCCTCTAAGATACAACAAAGTATCAAATGAGAGTACTAAATAGCAATTCTAGTATTTCTCCATGATCTCTCTAGGAAACAATTGAAAAGATGGCTGTAGTTTTCCAGAGAGAAGTCTCGAAAAATGATTACACACACACTCGTTCTTCTGAAAACTGAAATGCATATATAAAGCATTCTTAAAACGTAGATAACTCTTCGTGAAAGGTTGCAAAGCGAACAAATGTATCTTTTCGAAAATTGTCCAGATGAACAAATGCATCCATTCGGAAGAAGTTGAAAGAACGAACAATTGCAACCCTTCGGGAAAAGTTGCAAACTGAACAAGTATCTTTTCCAAATGTTGTCTTGAAAAGACACAAACATAAATTCGGAATAATAATAAATTTTTTTAAATAAATAAATTTCGAATTTTTATTTTTTTTAATAATTTTCAAAATTTCTCAAAACCAAAAAACAACCTTTGAATGGATTAAAAGTTAATAAGATAACTGTACAAAAAAAATAAAATTACAAAGGGGTTAGTGCTAATTAAACCACGAGTGTGCAAACGTGCGCCAAATAATTGCGCATCCACACGCGGGTATGGTGGGGTCTAGCCCTCACCCAATCATTCATTTAGGTTCACTAAAGAAACCTCACACTTATTAATTGGCCAACTTCTTCTCACTTTTTCTATGTGGGATAAGAAAACATGCACTTAGTTTGTTTTTACAAACTAACCTCCAACACGACTGAGGCGTCAGCTGAAGCCCTCCCGCTTTCCTTCGGTCACTCTCTGCTCTCCCCATCTCTCTTGATCTCTCTCTCTCTCTCTCTCTCTCTCTCTCTCTCTCTCTCTCTCTCTCTCTCTTGTTCAAAAACTCTCTCGAGCTCACTCACTCCTCTCTCTCTCTCTCTCTCTCTCTCTCTCTCTCTCTCTCCTCTTCTCCACTCCCTTTTTGAGGGCATTGGCCAGTGCGCATGGCTTCTACCATCACCAACTCGTTGGTCGGTCTAGCCCTAACCCACTGATCGTGCTGCCCTCTGCTGCTCACCATCCATTCCCTCTCTCTGACCTGTACTCTTCTTTTTTTTGTAGAGTGTGATCGGCATAAGGAGGAAGAAGACCAGCACACGGGCTGGGCTTAGAGAAAAGTAAATGAAGCTAGGCTCGGCCCAAGCGAAAAGAGATACAGAGGAGAAGAGAAGGACCGGACCAAGCCCGATCCACTCTTTTTTTTTCGAAAAAATTAATAATTAGTGATGGTAATGTAAATACAATTTGATGAAAGTTAATTTTTATCTAGGGGTTAAACTAACCCCTAATTTTCTATAATTTTAAGTCTTAAATAAAATGATAAAATTTAAGTGTCAATAAAAGAAAAAGAGAGAAAGAACATAAAAAGTAAAAACATTAATTGAAGAGAGAGAGGGGACACACGGAGTGAAAATAGGAAGAAGAGAAAAAAAGGAAAAAAGTAAAACCAATAATTGAAGAGAGAGGGGATGCGAGGGTATCTGACGAGGGGTCCTAAATTGACATGTGGTGGAAATTGAGTGAACTAGTGCAAAGCTGACGTGTGGGCACCTACTTTTTTTTCTTGTGTATTGACCAGCAGATGATGACAGTTCTCGGTCGATTCATTCCCTTCCTCTTGAAACATCCTCAGAAAGAACTAAAAGAAGACTTTTTGAATGAATCCTTCTTTTGGGAAAAATAAGAAAAGGAGAGAACGAAGACCTGGATCGCTCCAAGGTTACAAAATGTTAACTTCTTTTTTTTGGTTAGTACAAAATGTTTACTTTAAGTAGCAGTGAAGCAATTGATTTCAACGCGCTGCTGGTTTGGTTTGTGTGGTACCGTCGGCCAAATAATAATCTCCTTGAAAAAGTAAATTTTAACCTTGAATTTCCACTAACTTTGCCATCACCATATGGTTTGTTAAAGACAGCAATGCATAACTCGTTGAAATTCAAAATATTTTGAGTAATTTAATTATTTTTATCATTTAGTTATTATTCAAAATATTTGAATTAGTCCATTCTTATCTCATGTAATTATTATCATGGCTATTACTGTAACAAACTAATTTAAAATTCAAAATATTTTGAATTAGTCCATGTAATTATTGTAATAGCTAGTATATGAACTCCATAAATACAGATGTTATCCTAGAGCTAAAGGATAAGCGAAATCCATGCTGAAACTCAAAGTCTATTTTTACATGATATCAGATATGGAAGTCTTGGGTTCAAATCTTTGCAAGCCTCATTTACCTCCCTAATTAAATTTTCACACTTAGTACTAGACCAACTTAAGCGTGAGGGAGAGTGTTGGAATTTTTAAATAACTAATCTTATTTTCATCTAACAATTTAAGCTTTTAGAACAAATCATCTCCAATCTGCAACTATCGATGGGTTTGTGATAGGAGCGGCATGCGTCGCCCATGATTCAAGGTTGCCAATTCTCAATTCCTTCGAGCTGGAATCCACGTTCTTGACATTTCTTCTCATTGTCTAAATCGTGAATTTAGAATATTGTCGGCTTCGCATCGTTGAAGCTCGCAATCAATCCAAGCGACTGCGCCTTTTGTGTCGCATGATGGTGTGTTCCACAGTATCGGCCTCTTCATGCATTGGCACTTGTCGCTTTCGCAAGAATCTTATTGCTCTTGGTACCTCTCTCTCTCTCTCTCTTATCGTATATTCACACCTCATTTGAAGAGTCCGAAATCTTCTCGTTCTTCTTCAGAATCACTAGAATGTCGTAATGATTCCCTAAGTTTTTCCTGGCTCAACCCGATTTCGCCAACGTTGTTTTTTGCCCATATCAATTATAAAAAATCCCTCCTTTGAAGTTCTCTTTTTTTAAGCCTAATCTCGAAGGAAGCAACGTTTTTCCTTTGAATACGGGGATGAAGTGTGGTTCTTTTCCTACTTCTTTTTGTCTTCACCCTCCATTAATAGTGGAAGTTAGTGTTTCCCTTGTATTACAGTCCACAGTTTTTGCCTTTTTTTCTTTTGTTTACCTTTTTTTTTTACTTGATTTCTCTGACGGTGCTGCTTCTCCTGTTCGAGGCAGCGATACATGGAAACGAAAAGTCACGGCAAACGAGGAATCAAAATTTGTTAGGAAAAGTAAATCGAAATCGTGCTTTCCAAACTGCGATTTAGCTTCGGTCAGCCCAACGGGCATGCACGCACGCACATGCACGGGTATGCCCGACAAAGGAAAGGAATCTAAAACCAATTGTTGTAGTTCAAAGGACAAGACTCATGTGGTGTAGAGCGATTCGCTCTCATAAAGTGATCACAACAGAGGACACGTTGATATGTGGATGAAAATAAATGCCGTCGGGGCAGGCATATCGACTGTCTTTATCTCACATGGACTGCTTCTTTCTCGGATGCGTGTACAGAAAAACACTCAAACAGTATCATTGAAAGTGGGAATCTCCAAATTGAAAATTTGTTCTTTCATGGTAAGACGATGGATTCGACAAATTCATCCATTGCATACTGTTTCTCTGAATGCGGAACAGTGCCGCTTTCCCTATCCTAGAAAGCAAGAAGTTTCCAAATGGAGGAACTTATCCTGTCATAATAATTTGAATCATTTATGTCTTCTTCTATATTCTTTTCCTTCTTTTTACTTGATTTCTCTGACGATGCTGCTTCTTCTGTTTGAGGCAGCGATCCATGGAAACTAAAAGTCATGATAAACGAGGAATCAAAATTTGTTAGGAAAAGTAAATCGAAATCGCACTTTCCAAGCTGCGATTTAGCTTTGGTTAGCCCAACGGGCATGCACAAACGCACATACAATGGGTATGCTCGACAAAGGAAGGAATATAAAACCAATCATTGTAGTCAAAGGACGAAACCCATGTGGCGCAGCGCAACTCACTCTATAAAGTGATCACAACAGAGGACACGTTGATAGGTAGATGAAAATAAATGCCATCGGGGCAGGCTTGACAACTGTCTTTGTCTCACATAGATAGCTTCCTTCTCGGATGTGTGTATAGAAAACACTCAAATAGTGTCATTTAAAGTGGAAATCTCCAAATTGAAAATTTGTTCTTTCATGGTAAGACGATGGATTCAACAAATTCATCCATTGCACATTGTTTCTCTAAATGCGGAACAGTGCCGCTTTCCCTATCCTAGAAAGCAAGAAGTTTCCCAACGAAGGAACTTATGCCGTCATAATAATTGGAATCATTAATGTCTTCTTCTATATTCTTTCTTTCCTTTTACTTGATTTCTCTTATGATGCTGCTTCTCCTGTTCGAGGCAGCGATCCATGGAAACTAAAAGTCAGGGCAAACGAGGAATCAAAATTTGTTAGGAAAAGTAAATCGAAATTGCGCTTTCCCAGTTGCGATTTAGCTTTGGTCAACCCAACAGGCATTCACGCGCACACATGCATGGCTATGCACGACAAAGGAAGAAATATAAAGCCAATCGTTGTACTTCAAAGGACGAGACCCATGTGGCGCAGCACGATTCGCTCTTATAAAGTGATTACAACAAAGGACACGTTGATAGGTGGATGAAAACAAATGCCGTCAGGGCAGGCTTGACAACTGTCTTTGTCTCACATGGACAGCTTGCTTGTCGGATGTGTGTATAGAAAATGAAAGTGCTAGTACAAACACCTAGAGGGGATAAATAGGTGTTTAAAAGAAATCTTGACAAATAAATACGGAATATAATAAGTTGCGAGTAAAGACTGAATAAGGATAAGAGTTTGATAAACGAGCCACTGGACGTCTGGTAGATGTTCACAATCTGTTATGCGATGGAACAGACTTTTGAAATAACCTGTAAGTATGCAACAAAATTAAATAAGAAGAGTTAAGTGAAGAGAATGTTGCACAAGAATATTGTACATGAAATTTATAGTCGTTCGGTTTAGATCAAGCATACATCTACTCTCCTATGCTAATAGCATTCTGACTGGATTCCACTATGCGATCAACAAGATATTACAATTTTGAGTGCAAACACTCAGTGGTAGATTACACTATCTCACTAAGTCATTCTTTTGGTATTTTTCTCATGATCACAAACGTTTATGCTCACGAAAGACAAGTATATGATCCAAATTCGCTCAGACTTTGGAATTATAAATTTTACGCTCCGTCTTTTTACTTACTCATCAATCCTTGATCTCCTTAAATGTCCCTCCACTTCCAAACTAGCCGTCAGACAGTATCTAGAGGATCGTCTTCCAATCTACGCATTGGACAAATCTGTATCAAGAAGATTTAGTAGTTGTTGAGTGACAGAAGTAGAATCCCAAATTGATTTCGATCGCCCATACAAACAGAATCTTGGTTTCCATAAGTAGAGCTTATTCGTTTAGAAAGTTCTTGTCTTCAAGATCCAATTGTCAATCACTTAGATTGAGTCAATCAAATCTATCTTGATGTAGAATCCAAATCAAATCACTAGCCGTTATATATTTAGGGCTTGTGTTACGTTCTGTCATGTTGTTTCGTTCTAAACATGCTTCGTTCTTAATTTGCTACATTCTCAACTTATGTCTCGTTCTGTATGTAAAATCTGATAATGATCTGTCGGAAGTAAAGTCTAAGTATCTTCTGTCTGAAGTAGAGTTTGAATGTCTTCCGTAAATCTGAACATATTCTACTTGTGAACATATTTAGCCCCAAAAGTCCTGGACACAATCTGAATAAGTTCAGCTTCAAGATGATAGAGTATATCTTCTAATTCTTTCAAGTATAGACTTCGACAATATCTTTTACATGTTCCATCATCTGCATAGTATGTTACTCAACCATTAAACACGTTAGTAACCTTTGATTTATTTTTTCATCTTCAAAACATCATAAGAGATTTCCCTAACAGAAGACACTCAAACAGTGTCATTTAAAGTGGGGAATCTCCAAATTGAAAATTTGTTCTTTCATGGTAAGACGATGGATTCGACAAATTCATCCATTGCACATTGTTTCTCTGAATGCGGAACAGTGCCGCTTTCTCTATCCTAGAAAGCAAGAAGTTTCCCAACGAAGGAACTTATGCCGTCATAATAACTTGAATCATTTATGTCTTCTTCTATATTCTTTTCTTTCCTTTTACTTGATTTCTCTTATGATGCTGCTTCTCCTGTTCGAGGCAGCGATCCATGGAAACTAAAAGTCACGGCAAACGAGGAATCAAAATTTGTTAGGAAAAGTAAATCGAAATTGCGCTTTCAGAGCTGCGATTTAGCTTTGGTCAACCCAACAAGCGTTCACGCGCGCACATGCATGGGTATGCACGACAAAGCAAGAAATATAAAGCCAATCGTTGTACTTCAAAGGACGAGACCCATGTGGCGCAGCAGATTCGCTCTTATAAAGCGATCACAACAAAGGACACGTTGATAGGTGGATGAAAACAAATGCCGTTGGGGCAGGCTTGATAGCTGTCTTTGTCTCACGTGGACAGCTTGCTTCTCGGATGTGTGTATAGAAAATGAAAGTGCTAGTACAAACACCTAGAGGGGGTAAATAGGTGTTTAAAAGAAATCTTGACAAATAAATACGGAATATAATAAGTTGCGAATAAAGATTGAATAAGGATAAGAGTTTGACAAACGAGCCACCACACGTCTGGTAGATGTTCACAATCTGTTATGCAATGGAACAAACTTCTGAAATAACCTGTAAGTATGCAACAAAATTAAATAAGAAGAGTTAAGTGAAGAGAATGTTGCACGAGAATGTTGTACATGAAATTTATAGTCGTTCGGTTTAGATCAAGTCTACATCCACTCTCCTACGCTAACAGCATTCTGACTGGATTCCACTATGCAATTAACAAGATATTACAACTTTGAGTACAAACACTAAGTGGTAGATCACACTATCTCACTAAGTCACTATTTTGGTATTTCTCTCACGATCACAAACATTTATACTCACGAAAGACAAGTGTATGATCCAAACTCGCTTAGACTTTAGAATTATAAATTTTACGCTCCGTCTTTTTACTTACTCATCGATCCTTTATCTCCTTAAATACCCCTCCACTTCCAAACTAGCCGTTAGACAGCATCTAGAGGATCGTCTTCCAATCTACCAATTAGACAAATATGTATCAAGAAGATTTAATAGATGTTGAGTGACAGAAGCAGAATCCCAAATTGATTTCGATCACTCATACAAACAGAATCTTGGTTTCCATAAGTAGAGCTTATTCGTTTAGAAAGTTCTTGTCTTCAAGATCCAATTGTCAATCACTTAGATCGAGTCAATCAAATCTATCTTGATGTAGAATCCAAATTAGATCACTTGCCGTTATATATTTAGGGCTTGTGTTACGTTCTGTCGAGTTGTCTCGTTCTAAACATGCTCCGTTCTTAATCTGCTACGTTCTCAACTTGTGTCTCGTTCTGTATGTAAAATCTGAGAATGATATGTCGGAAGTAGAGTCTAAGTGTCTTTTGTCTGAAGTAAAGTTTGGAGTGTCTTCCGTAAGTCTGAACATATTTTACTTCTAAACATATTTAGCCTTAAGGTCTAGACACAATCTGAATAAGTTCAGCTTCAGCATAAAGTATATCTTCTAATTCTTTCAAGTATAGACTTCGACAATATCTTTTACATGTTCCATCATTTGCATAGTATGTTACTCAACCATTAAACATGTTAGTAGTCTTTGATTTATTTTTTTCATCTTCAAAACATTGTAAGGGATTTTCCTAACAGATGGCACTCAAACAGTGTCATTTAAAGTGGGAATCTCCAAATTGAAAATTTGTTCTTTCATGGTAAGACGATGGATTCGACAAATTCATCCATTGCACATTGATTCTCTGAATGCGGAACAGTGCCGCTTTCCCTATCCTAGAAAGCAAGAAGTTTCCCAACGAAGGAACTTATGCCGTCATAATAATTTGAATCATTTATGTCTTCTTCTATATTCTTTTCTTTCCTTTTACTTGATTTCTCTTATGATGCTGCTTCTCTTGTTCGAGGCAGCGATCCATGGAAACTAAAAGTCACGGCAAACGAGGAATCAAAATTTGTTAGGAAAAGTAAATCGAAATTGCGCTTTCCGAGCTGCGATTTAGCTTTGGTCAACCCAACAGGCGTTCACGCGCGCACATACATGGGTATGCACGACAAAGGAAGAAATATAAAGCCAATCGTTGTACTTCAAAGGACGAGACCCATGTGGCGCAGCACGATTCGCTCTTATAAAGTGATCACAACAAAGGACACGTTGATAGGTGGATGAAAACAAATGCCGTCGGGGCAGGCTTGACAGCTGTCTTTGTCTCACATGGACAGCTTGCTTCTCGGATGTGTGTATAGAAAATGAAAGTGCTAGCACAAACACCTAGAGGGGGTAAATAAGTGTTTAAAAGAAATCTTGACAAATAAATACGGAATATAATAAGTTGCGAGTAAAGACTGAATAAGGATAAGAGTTTGATAAACGAGCCACTGGACGTCTGGTAGATGTTCACAATCTGTTATGCAATGGAACAGACTTCTGAAATAACCTGTAAGTATGCAACAAAATTAAATAAGAAGAGTTAAGTGAAGAGAATGTTGCACGAGAATGTTGTAGACGGAATTTATAGTCGTTCGGTTTAGATCAAGCCTACATCCACTCTCCTACGCTAACAGCATTCTTACTGGATTCCACTATACGATCAACAAGATATTACAACTTTGAGTGCAAACACTCAGTGGTAGATCACACTATCTCACTAAGTCACTATTTTGGTATTTCTCTCACGATCACAAACGTTTATGCTCACGAAAGACAAGTGTATGATTCAAATTCACTTAGACTTTGGAATTATAAATTTTACGCTCCGTCATTTTACTTACTCATCAATCCTTGATCTCCTTAAATACCCCTCCACTTCCAAACTAGCCGTCAGACAGTATCTAGAGGATTGTCTTCCAATCTACCAATTAGACAAAAATGTATCAAGAAGATTTAGTAGCTGTTGAGTGACAGAAGCAGAATCCCAAATTGATTTCGATCGCCCATACAAACAGAATCTTGGTTTCCATAAGTAGAGCTTATTCGTTTAGAAAGTTCTTGTCTTCAAGATCCAATTGTCAATCACTTAGACTGAGTCAATCAAATCTATCTTGATGTAGAATCCAAATTAGATCACTTGCCGTTATATATTTAGGGCTTGTGTTACGTTCTGTCAAGTTGTCTCGTTCTAAACATGCTTCTTTCTTAATTTGTTACGTTCTCAACTTGTGTCTCGTTCTGTATGTAAAATCTGAGAATGATCTGTCGGAAGTAGAGTCTAAGTGTCTTCTGTCTAAAGTAGAGTTTGAAGTGTCTTCCGAAAGTCTGAACATATTTTACTTCTAAACATATTTAGCCTTAAGGTCTAGACACAATCTGAATAAATTCAGCTTCAGCATAAAGTATATCTTCTAATTCTTTCAAGTATAGACTTCGACAATATCTTTTACATGTTCCATCATCTGCATAGTATGTTGCTCAACCATTAAACACGTTAGTAGCCTTTGATTTATTTTTTCATCTTCAAAATATCGTAAGGGATTTCCCTAACAGAAGGCACTCAGATAGTGTCATTTAAAGTGGGAATCTCCAAATTGAAAATTTGTTCTTTCATGGTAAGATGATGGATTTGACAAATTCATCCATTGCACATTGATTCTCTGAATGCGGAACAGTGCCGCTTTCCTTATCCTAGAAAGCAAGAAGTTTCCCAACGAAGGAACTTATGCCGTCATAATAATTTGAATCATTTATGTCTTCTTCTATATTCTTTTCTTTCCTTTTACTTGATTTCTCTTATGATGCTGCTTCTCCTGTTCGAGGCAGCGATCCATGGAAACTAAAAGTCAGGGCAAACGAGGAATCAAAATTTGTTAGGAAAAGTAAATCGAAATTGCGCTTTCCGAGCTGCGATTTAGCTTTGGTCAACCCAACAGGCGTTCACACGCGCACATGCATGGGTATGCACGACAAAGGAAGAAATATAAAG
This sequence comes from Eucalyptus virginea, assembly GCA_014182375.1. NCBI lineage: Eukaryota > Viridiplantae > Streptophyta > Magnoliopsida > Myrtales > Myrtaceae > Eucalyptus > Eucalyptus virginea. Next base: position 34,494,030 of record CM024519.1, on the reverse strand, counting down.
CCAATCGTTGTACTTCAAAGGACGAGACCCATGTGGCGCAGCACGATTCGCTCTTATAAAGTGATTACAACAAAGGACACGTTGATAGGTGGATGAAAACAAATGCCGTCGGGGCAGGCTTGACAGCTGTCTTTGTCTCACATGGACAGCTTGCTTCTCAAATGTGTGTATAGAAAATGAAAGTGCTAGCACAAACACCTAGAGGGGGTAAATAGGTTTTTAAAAGAAATCTTGACAAATAAATACGGAATATAATAAGTTGCGGGTAAAGACTCAATAAGGATAAGAGTTTGATAAACGAGCCACCAAACGTCTGGTAGATGTTCACAATCTGTTATGCGATGTAACAGACTTCTGAAATAACCTGTAAGTATGCAATAAAATTAAATAAGAAGAGTTAAGTGAAGAGAATGTTGCACGAGAATGTTGTACACGAAATTTATAGTCGTTCGGTTTAGATCAAGCCTTCATCCACTCTCCTACGCTAACAGCATTCTGACTGGATTCCACTATGCGATCAACAAGATATTACAACTTTGAGTGCAAAAACTCAGTGGTAATCACACTATCTCACTAAGTCACTATTTTGGTATTTCTCTCACAATCACAAACGTTTATGCTCACGAAAGACAATTGTATGATCCAAATTGGCTCAGACTTTGGAATTATAAATTTTACGCTCCGTCTTTTTACTTACTCATCGATCCTTGATCTCCTTAAATACCCCTCCACTTCCAAACTAGCCATCAGACAATATCTAGAGAGTCGTGTTCCAATCTACCCATTAGACAAATATGTATCAAGAAGATTTAGTAGCTGTTGAGTGACAGAAGTAGAATCCCAAATTGATTTCGATCGCCCATACAAACAGAATCTTGGTTTCCATAAATAGAACTTATTCGTTTAGAAAGTTCTTGTCTTCAAGATCCAATTGTCAATCACTTAGATTGAGTCAATCAAATCTATCTTGATGTAGAATCCAAATCAAATCACTAGCCATTATATATTTAGGGTTTGTGTTACATTATGTCATGTTGTTTCGTTCTAAACATGCTTCGTTCTTAATTTGCTACGTTCTCAACTTATGTCTCGTTCTATATGTAAAATCTGATAATGATCTGTCGGAAGTAAAGTCTAAGTATCTTCTGTCTGAAGTAGAGTTTGAATGTCTTCCGTAAGTCTGAACATATTCTACTTGTGAACATATTTAGCCTTAAAGTCTGGACACAATCTGAATAAGTTCAGCTTCAGCATAAAGTATATCTTCTAATTCTTTCAAGTATAGACTTCGACAATATCTTTTACATGTTCCATCATCTGCATAGTATGTTACTCAACCATTAAACACGTCAGTAACCTTTGATTTATTTTTTCATCTTCAAAACATCATAAGAGATTTCCCTAACAGAAGACACTCAAACAATGTCATTTAAAGTGGAGAATCTCCAAATTGAAAATTTGTTCTTTCATGGTAAGACGATGGATTCGACAAATTCATCCATTACACATTGTTTCTCTGAATGCGGAACAGTGCCGCTTTCCCTATCCTAGAAAGCAAGAAGTTTCCCAACGAAGGAACTTATGCCGTCATAATAATTTGAATCATTTATGTCTTCTTCTATATTCTTTTCTTTCCTTTTACTTGATTTCTCTTATGATGTTGCTTCTCTTGTTCGAGGCAGCGATCCATGGAAACTAAAAGTCACAGCAAACGAGAAATCAAAATTTGTTAGGAAAAGTAAATCAAAATTGCGCTTTTAGAGATGCGATTTAGCTTTGGTCAACCCAACAGGCGTTCACGCGCGCACATGCATGGGTATGCACGACAAAGGAAGAAATATAAAGCCAATCGTTGTACTTCAAAGGACGAGACCCATGTGGCACAGCACGATTCGCTTTATAAAGTGATCACAACAAAGGACACGTTGATAGGTGGATGAAAACAAATGCCTCCTACGCTAACAACATTCTGACTGGATTCCACTATGCGATCAACATGATATTACAACTTTGAGTGCAAACATTCAGTGGTAGATCACACTATCTCACTAAGTCACTATTTTGGTATTTCTCTCACGATCACAAACATTTATACTCATGAAAGACAAGTGTATGATTCAAATTCTCTTAGACTTTGGAATTATAAATTTTACGCTCCGTCTTTTTACTTACTCATCGATCCTTGATCTCCTTAAATACCCCTCCACTTCCAAACTAGCCGTCAAACAGCATCTAGAGGATCGTCTGCCAATCTACCAATTAGACAAATATGTATCAAGAAGATTTAATAGATGTTGAGTGACAGAAGCAAAATCCCAAATTGATTTCGATCGTCCATACAAATAGAATCTTGGTTTCCATAAGTAGAGCTTATTCGTTTAGAAAGTTCTTGTCTTCAAGATCCAATTGTCAATCACTTAGATTGAGTCAATCAAATCTATATTGATGTAGAATCCAAATCAGATCACTTGCCGTTATATATTTAGGGCTTGTGTTACGTTCTGTCAAGTTGTCTCATTCTAAACATGCTTCGTGCTTAATCTGCTACGTTCTCAACTTGTGTCTCGTTCTGTATGTGAAATCTGAGAATGATCTGTCGGAAGTAGAGTCTAAGTGTCTTCTGTCTAAAGTAGAGTTTGGAGTGTCTTCCGTAAGTCTGAACATATTTTACTTCTAAACATATTTAGCCTTAAGGTCTAGACACAATCTGAATAAGTTCAGCTTCAGCATAAAGTATATCTTCTAATTCTTTCAAGTATAGACTTCGACAATATCTTTTACATGTTCCATCATTTGCATAGTATGTTACTCAACCATTAAACACGTTAATAACCTTTGATTTATTTTTTCATCTTCAAAACATCGTAAGGGATTTCCCTAACAGAAGGCACTCAAACAGTGTCATTTAAAGTGGGAATCTCCAAATTGAAAATTTGTTCTTTCATGGTAAGATGAAGGATTCGACAAATTCATCCATTGCACATTGATTCTCTGAATGCAGAACAGTGCCGCTTTCCCTATCCTAGAAAGCAAGAAGTTTCCCAACGAAGGAACTTATGCCGTCATAATAATTTGAATCATTTATGTCTTCTTCTATATTCTTTTCTTTCCTTTTACTTGATTTCTCTTATGATGCGGCTTCTCTTGTTCGAGGCAGCGATCCATGGAAACTAAAAGTCACGGCAAACGAGGAATCAAAATTTGTTAGGAAAAGTAAATCGAAATTGTGCTTTTAGAGCTGCGATTTAGCTTTGGTCAACCCAATAGGCGTTCACACGCGCACATGCATGGGTATGCACGACAAAGGAAGAAATATAAAGCCAATCGTTGTACTTCAAAGGATGAGACCCATGTGGCGCAGCACGATTCGCTCTTATAAAGTGATCACAACAAAGGACACGTTGATAGGTGGATGAAAACAAATGCCGTCGGGGCAGGCTTGACAGCTGTCTTTGTCTCACATGGACAGCTTGCTTGTCGGATGTGTGTATAGAAAATGAAAGTGCTAGTACAAACACCTAGAGGGGGTAAATAGGTGTTCAAAAGAAATCTTGACAAATAAATACGGAATATAATAAGTTGCGAGTAAAGACTGAATAAGGATAAGAGTTTGATAAACGAGCCACCACACGTCTGGTAGATGTTCACAATCTGTTATGTGATGGAACAGACTTCTGAAATAACCTGTAAGTATGCAACAAAATTAAATAAGAAGAGTTAAGTGAAGAGAATGTTGCACGAGAATGTTGTATACGAAATTTATAGTGGTTCGGCTTAAATCAAGCCTACATCCACTCTCCTACGCTAACAGCATTCTGACTGGATTCCACTATGCGATCAACAAGATATTACAACTTTGAGTGCAAACACTCAGTGGTAGATCACACTATCTCACTAATTCACTCTTTTGGTATTTCTCTCACGAACACAAACGTTTATGCTCATGAAAGACAAGTGTATGATCCAAATTCGCTCAGACTTTGGAATTATAAATTTTACGCTCCTTCTTTTTATTTACTCATCAGTCATTGATCTCCTTAAATACTCCTCCACTTCCAAACTAGCCGTTAGACAGTATCTAGATAATCGTCTTCCAATCTACTTATTCGACAAATCTATATCAAGAAGATTTAGCAGTTTTTGAGTGACAGAAGCAGAATCCCAAATTGATTTTGATCACCCATACAAACAAAATCTTGGTTTCCATAAGTAGAGCTTCTTCGTTTTTAAAAATTCTTGTCTTCAAGATCCAATTGTCAATCACTTAAATTGAGTCAATCAAATCTATCTTGATGTAGAATCCAAACCAAATCACTAGCCGTTATATATTTAGGGCTTGTGTTACGTTCTGTCAAGTTGTCTCGTTCTGAACATGCTTCGTTCTTAATCTGCTACGTTCTGAACTTGTGTCTCATTCTGGACTTGTGTCTCGTTCTATATGTAAAATCTGAGAATGATCTATTGGAAGTAAAGTCTAAGTATCTTCTGTCTGAAGTAGAGTTTGAGTGTCTTCCGTAAGTCTAAACATATTTAGCCTTAAGGTCTAGACACAATCTAAATAAGTTCAGCTTCAGCATAGAGTATATCTTCTGGTTCTTTCAAGTATAGACTTCAACAATATCTTTTACATGTTCCATCATCTGCATAGTATGTTACTCAACCATTAAACATGTTAGTAGCCTTTAATTTATTTTTTCATCTTCAAAACATCATAAGAAATTTCCCTAACAGAAGACACTCAAACAGTGTCATTTAAAGTGGGAATCTCCAAATTGAAAATTTGTTCTTTCATGGTAAGACGATGGATTCGACAAATTCATCCATTGCACACTGTTTCTCTGAATGCGGAACAGTGCCGCTTTCCCTATCCTAGAAAGCAAGAAGTTTCCCAATGGAGAAACTTATGCTGTCATAATAATTTGAATCATATATGTCTTCTTCTATATGTTTATTACGCAAGGAATCCAAATGATTTTGCTGTTTCAAAAGTAAGAATAAAGTTTAAGCAGGACGACTCTTAGGTTCACTGTACAAATGTGGCTGCGTCAAGGAGGGAGGCGACAACTGAACTTCGAAATCATTTTCCCATTGATGCCAAGTATCTATTATTGGCCATGTACTTACTAAGGAAATATATCAGCAGACTTATATAAGTGCAAATAACAGAGTATTCGCAATTTGTATGATACTAGAGGATGAAATCAAGCAGTGGCACTAAATAGAAATAGCCCCGTGCTCCCTTATAAAATTGTCATTCACATTTCTCTTGAACCAGACCAACATGTGGTTGAATTGGTTACTTCATTTCCAGAAGATTAAAGCTATATTCTTCTTCTGCTCATGTCTCGGATTTGAAGAATCGTAGCTCCAAACTGACTAGAGGCATCTTGCATAGTCCCGCTTCCCACTTGCAGTTGTTTTTCTTTAAGTTCCTTGGGTTCGCTACGCTCGAAGATGGATGGTAAAATAGAATATGACAGCCTCTGGGTCAGTGTCAGGGGATATAGCAGGTCTGGCTCTCCATATATATGCTTCATATCTCATTCATTTGGCTGCTTTCGGTATTCTAGGGGTGAAGCATCTCTCTCTCTCTCTCTCTCAAGTTGAAGCTGGTGACGAATTACTGAATGGATTGACAAAGCTAAGATCCGATTCTCTTGTGTGCAATATGCTCTCACAAAAAATAATACATTGTTAAAGAAATAGAGAAATTTGCACACAATAATTATAGTGATTCGGCTCATGACAAGCTTATGTCCATTTTCCCAGATAGCATAATAGTTGAATTTCACTAGAGAATTAATAAGAGTTTACAGTCAAGTTTTTACTACTTATATCCAAACACTTTTACCGAAAGCTGATGCTACTTATACCCAAAACGATAGATCTCACCATCTCACATCTAAGCACACATTTATGATACCATTACACCTCTCAAGTGATTACAATTGTAAGCTCATGAAGACAAGTGTGTAAAGTGGAAGCTCTCTTTGAACTTTGAAATTTCAAATTTACAATCGTGTTGTCTCTTCAGCACACAATGTCCTTTTCTACTGCTTTAGTTCTGTTGATACATAAATTTTGGCGACCCATTTATTCATTATCGCATTAAAAAATTAGGGATCAATTTTAACCCCTACAAAAATATATTAGTTAATTAATTAATTGCATAGCATATAGATTTAGGTGCATTTGCTTTGTTTGCATTTATTGGACCGGTGGTTGATGGGTTTGAATTAGTGGTTTTGAGCTTTAAATTGACAGGCCAGACTAAGCCCACAGAGCGAGCAAATTGGCCTAGGCCTGTTTTTTTATGATCGGAAATTATCTTGTGAAAATAAGAATTTGAAATTTTCCAAGATGTGATGGAATTTTTCGAATAGAGCAAGTGGAAAAATGAATATTGCGGTCGGCAAAACAAATATTGCATTTGGAAAAAGAGCACACCACCAAGAGTTGTTTCATCACGTTGAGAAGCATCACCGCAAAAAAAAAAAAAAGCCTTGTTGCGATCCGTCACCGACTTTTGCCCCGTGATCTCTCCGGGCTGAGCACCAGCGAAGACCTGCCGTCCAAAAGAGCCGGACCACCAGTGGCTACCCTCATCGATGACCCCGGCCTCGACAACTCGCTACTCGGATTGTGCCGTTGAATTTCTTTGTTTTGCAAGCTGACTTGTGCGCCGGTGACCAGGTGGCCATGTCCCTATGATTCTTGAGTATATCGTCCGTGAAGAAATTCACTCGTGTTCACACTTCGGCGTCCATCAAGTCACGACACTACCGGTTGAAATCAAAGAAGAAAAATACGAGAATTCTCAATGGAATATTTGAATTCACGGCCACTCATGAAGTTCACCCGAAAAGTTATAGCCAAAGGACAAACACGTGGGAAAGAATTGGCCTCTGTGTAGCCTGAGGCGGTGGAAATTTGGTTTTCGGTGGGAGAGGGGGGTTAGATAAAAAAAAAATAGAAATATGAGGGTGCATGGCAGCAGGGGAAACGCCGACAGTAAGGAGATTCGAGGGTTTGGGGTCTAATTCTCTAATCTTTTATATTGCGTTGGTCCTTGCCGAGCACTTGTTTTGATTTTGCAGTCAACCGAGCACCACACCGTGAATTACCAGCTCGAGCATCCCAAGTTGAGATGCCTTGCCGGCTTGCTCTGAAGCACAGTTGGTCATCACGAGCTAGCCGCCGTTCGAAGACCAAATTTGGAAGCAATATTTGGGATAGGTAAAAATTGTCTATTCTAATTTCCGAAAATTTTGTTTCCTTATTTGATATATTCATTGGTGCACATGATGGAAATTCCCGATATGCCATGATATTCACAACTCGAGTAGCCTCGTAAATTAGGAAATCTTCCTAATTTCGCAACGTGCACATGATTGACAGTCCGATTTCATGCTCGAAATGTGACTCGCAATCGCACGGAAAAATCGTCAATCCGATCTCATGCTCGAGATACGATTCGCGATTTTATTTGAAATTGGCCAATCCGATTTCATGCGCGAGATACGATTCGTCAATTTATTTCCAAAATGGACATGGATGATATTTTGTTGGGTTTGTTGCTATACTGTTCTTGATGCCTTTATTTGTTTGCTCCCGTAAAAGAAAAATAAAAGATATTTGAGTTAGATTAGATGCATGTTAGGATATTACTTGTTTTAGGGCTATTTTGCATATCTAGAATAGGAAGTTTATTTATTTCGAATTTCTTAAATAAAAACACCAAAAACATAAATTTAGGATGTTAGATTTTCTTTAATTTAAATTGCACGTTTAATTATGCGTCAATCTTAATTTCGAATTTTATTAAAATATATATATGCAAAAATCATCATGCATATGTCATGTAGAATTAGGGTATTCTTTGTACGTCATGGCTATTAGGATAAAATCGCATGTTTCATTTAAGTTTAGATTGATTTTTTAGATAGAATGCATCTTAGATTAGAGATTGCTAGGTTAAGATAATATCTTAGTTTAAATAAGGATTTAGTCTGACATGATCCTTAATATAAGTTGGATAGAATCTTAATCTAGATAGATAATTTTTGCATTTTTCTTAATTTCGAATTTCATGGAAAATACAAAAATTGTTAGAATAAATTAGTTAATACTCTGGGATAGATTGCATATTCATATCATATAGTTTAGGTCATATTGCCATGTCATGTCATTTCATGTTAGATTAGTAACATGTCATTGCATATAGATTAGATTCTCATTAAAAAAAATGAAAACAAAAAAAGAAACTGCGTGTTAATTAGAAATCATATCTAAGACTGTTGATGTGAATTCTGATTTAACAACGCAGATGCTTTCGTTGCTATGAGGTAAGTCTTGCAATTTATTTATTGTTTTACTCGGGTGTTAAATTGGTGGTTTGCGCACCCGCATGATCGCCTCACATGTTAGGAAAATCAATTTAAAATCAATTTAAGCTGCTTACAAAAGCATTTTTGAAATTAAAAGAATGGTACCGAAAGGGCGTTAGAGAAAGAGTAAAGTAAATCTCCCGTTACGTTACTTGGGTTTCTAATCGACCCACCAAAAATAGATTAGTGGCGACTCCTAATTGAAAAATCAATTGCATGTTAAGAACTTGAACCTAAGTCGCGAATTGGTATGGGCTTGGGAGAGCCCAAGCTAAGGGTGAGCAACGGTCTAGGGTCGACCCTGGACCGACCCTGGACCGGCCCAACCCTGCCGGTCCTTGTCCGGTTCCCAAGGGGATTGGGTCGGTCCTTGGTCCTGAAATTCCAGGACTAACATTGTACGGGTTGGTCCTCGGTCCTAAGAGTTTTGGGTAGGTCCAACCCTGGACCAACCTTATATATTATATTATATTATATTATATTATATTATATTATATTATATTATATTATATTATTTATAATTCTTTTATATATTCAAACCTAAGTAAAATGTCTGTTATATTATATTATATTGAGATGTTCTATCAATAGCACTAATAGTAATTTCAATTTAAAACTTTTGTTGAGTATTAATTAAATGTCATTTGTTTTGTTTTCAGGTGTTTAGAAGTTCAAGTAAATTAACAAGATGTGAAGTTATATATTTATGGTTTATATTAAGTATTTTGAACTTTATATGGTTTGATTGTATTTTACTAATGAATTTCAGCTTCACTTTGCTTTTCAATTTGTGTCAAATGGTAGAAGTTTTTGAAGAGTAAAGTAGTACAGTAGTTGCTACGGCGATTTGCTAGTCAAGTGGTATGAAACTCATTTTTTGGTTGAGTGGACTCTATATGATCAAATGCAAGAAAACGCTTTTGCATATGGTGTTATGAATATTAAAGATAGATGATTACAAGAACTTTCCATCTTGTCCCATATCTTGATGAGCGGTTAACAGGTACGGAATTTCTATTATTGTGTCATCTTAAATTTGCTAAATATGTATTGGTATTTATAGTTTAGTTGCACAATGCCGCATTGTCGATGAATGTGTAATTTGAATTTGTAGGTTTGTTTTTTTAGGGAGTATAAAAAATAAGACGAAAAAAATTATCGATCGGTCCTGGGTTGACCCTGGAATTGGACCGAACCCACTAGGTCGGTCCGGTCTTTGGTCCCAAGCTCAATAGGGTCGGTCATTGGTCCTAAAAATTGAGGACCGACACTGTATGGATTGGTCCTAGGGTTAAGGGGTGGCCCAGACCAACCCGAACCATGCTCACCCCTAGCCCAAGCTAAGTCTAGGCTTAGCAATCCATTAGCCAAACCCTAAGTGGTGCACCCGAAAATTTGGTCACGGCAAGTTCCAAACTAACCGTTGAACAATATTTAGATGATCATTGTTCCAAATAACCCGTTGGACACAAATGCTTCAAAAAGATTTGGTAGTTGTTGAGTGACCAGATCAAAATCTACATTTGATTCAATCGCCCATACAACCAAAGCTAGGTTTACAAAAGTAGAGTTTTTTGTTTGGAAATGATATCTTGTCTTTGGATAATGTAAATCAAATAACAGATCCTTGCTTTGAGTGGATTTCTTTGTACTCGATTTTTCAAGATTGAAAACAATCGACACCTTCTAAAAAAGAAATTCAAGTCAAATCAGCCGTGGCGTTATATATTCTATATTTCCTGAGTCCAAAGCAAACTTCTTGATAAGATAATAGAGTCTAAACATCATTCCTCCGAGATTATCACCTGAAAATACTTTTATCATATTCTGTCGGCACTTATGAAAAGTTTTGTCAACTTTCAAAATATATTAAGAAGTTTCTTCAACAACCTCAAGCACATGTGCCAGCTACCGTTGGTGTCTCACACTGAACATCGAAGAGACTTGGCGGATGAACTAAGTGGCATGTTACCTTCAAACGGTTGACGGCATGTTGGTTTGTCACATGACAAAGCATCTTTAATCATGCAAGTCGCCGCGTTTTGTTGGGATACCATCTTTCAGCAAGTGAAAACCAAAGTATGCTGCTTTTTGCTGGATTCTCATCTCCTCCCTCATTCGTTGTCCCATGAGATTAAGAAAGTGACGGAGAAGCAACAAATGCTTCCGTACCAAAGAATTAGAAGAACAAAAAATCTAAAGCTAGCAGCTTGTTTCGGATTGATACGAGCCCCTTTTGTATTTAAGAATTTGCGATGCCTTGAGAATTAGGCAAAGATGTAATGCACGTAGAGGCCCCAGGCATGTCAAAAGAAGAGGTCTAGATGGCCTCAAGGCCCTCATCCGTCGGGTATCAGACGTATATTCCTGTGGTGTATGGTGCACCGTTACATAATATGGAGTGAAGGGCCAAATTGAAGGGAAAATTATAAAAAAAATCCTAAACTTATTGTAGTTTTGACACTTTAATCCTAAATCTTTTTTTCCCTAATTCAATCATAAAATTTTTGTAATTATGTCAATTTAGTTCATCCAACCAATTTTGACTACTGTAAAGATTTAGAACTAAATTGCTATAATTGTAATATGATTTTTTTTTATAATTTTTTCTCAGATTGATGACAGAATATCACTTTTTGTTAATTTCCGTGGAAAGTAACAGAAGATCTCTTTTTGTTAATTTCCTTGGAAAGTGACAGAAGATATGTTCTCCCATGGCACGGTAGGTAGACCAAACCGTAAAGAAAACCAAACACCCAAACGGGAAATTAAGGGATGTCTGTCCCTATATATATGCATAACGTATGCCCGAGTCACTCGTCAATGCCTAGTGCTGCGGTTACTGAAAACCAAACAAAACTGCCATCAAAAGTCCAACCCAAAAAGAAGAAGAAAACCTTATGGAAGTGGAGAGAATTCAGGCATTGGCCGCGGTCGGCCTCGACACGCTCCCAGCCCAGTTTGTCCGCCCCTCCCACGAGCGGCCAGAGAACAGCCCGGCCGTGGAGGGCGTCACCGTGCCGGCGATCTCACTATCCCAGCCCCACCACGCTCTCATCCGGGAAATCCACGAGGCATGCCGTGACTGGGGATTCTTCCTTGTGACCGATCACGGGATACCACCGGAGCTGATCGGGCAGCTGCAGGAGGCAGGCCGCGAGTTCTTCAGGCTCCCGCAGGAGGAGAAGGAGAAGTACGCGAACGATCCGTCCAAAGGGAATTTCGAAGGGTACGGGACGAAGATGACCAAGAACCATGACGAAAAGGTTGAGTGGGTGGATTACTTTTTCCACTTGATGCATCCATCCGGCAAGGTCAGGCATGAAATTTGGCCTCGACACCCGCCTTCTTACAGGTACTAGGTTTGATCTATATAGCAACCGCGTTTATGGACCTGGGTCGGAAAACATGAAAGAAAATGTTTTCCACTAAATAAATGGATGCGGAAAATATGACATTTCTAAAAATTATTTTCCGAGAAGTCACGTTTTGGTAAATGATAATATTTTCTTATACATGGCCGGAACACGAAAAATGAACCGAAAATTATTTTACATTACATTGCTAGACATATTATTTGGACGCTGTAACTTGGCTATGAGCAACTAAGGAATTGTGTATGGGCACTAGAGTCTGGTTGAAGCATGAGCATCAGAGTCTTGGGCCTTAGCCTCTCGATAACTAGGTAACCCTCTGATTAGTTTATATTAAATTTTACCATCAAATTCCTAAATTATATGACACATAATAGTTGACAGATGTAGTAATTTAAGATTTTACCTTCCGTCTATCATAGATATACTAGTTTTAAATATTTCACAATATTAACTCAATTTAACGCAAAGTAAATTTATTAAAAATGTACAAATTTTGACTTTTTCATAACATCAATCCTTAACAAAATCTTAAAATTAAAGTCTCGGTCCGTTCGTGTCGGGGAAGTCCTCTTTGGGAAAGTCTTCTTTTTTCTGGTGGACAGGGAAGTACCAATTTAAGATTCTATGAGGTCAAGATAATTAAAATGAGCTATGAAGTTGATTGACCTGATTAGAAGAATGCTGTCCATCGCTATCCCCAAAGATAATGTGGGCCACGCCACAATTTTTTTTTTACTTTCCAAATTCTAAAGTTGTCTATTTTAATTTCTCTTCAATTTTATTTTACTTTAATCTATTTATCATGTTTTTGTCTTTTCTTAGGATGTTAATCAGTTGTTATTTGGTTAAATTGATTATTTTTTTATTAATTACACTCGTGGGAAGGAGATCTTACTGGGAACATCTTTGACTGTGCAGCTTTTTTTTTTTTTTGGATTAAGCTTTTACCATATCGTAGATATGTTCACCGAGTATGAATAGTTTTTACTAAGAATGACGATTTAAAAAATAGATGATTCAGATCAATCATGATGTTTTAATAGCGACAGTTTGGTTTTATCATAGGATGCTTGCTCATAGAAAATCTGTAAAAATAAACTTACTTTTTTCTAGATAAACGCGATATGCAAATACAACAAAATAGATGAGGTTATTGATAACAACTATTCTTTACTACAGGATAAATTTTACTTTCCTTTTGAAACCCCCATACAATACAATTAAAAAAATCGATACGGTGATGTTTGGTTATGCGTAATAATAAACTCCTAATCCACATCGTTTCGACTGCTAATTGCAATTTTCTATAGCACTTTTTTCAAATTTTCAGTTTTAAAAGAGAGAAACTATCGGTAGTTGTGACTACCAGGGCGTATGCTTGACGGTACCCCGAGGCGTAAGCCCGACGGAGGTCGCGGATCCTTGGTTACCAAAAAAAAAACTATCTTCTTAAGTTCAACTATACACCACCTCAGCGTAGTCGATGTATTTGTGATGCTCATTCTTTATCTTCTCATCCTCAAAGAGTCGAGAGAAGAGTTATTTATAAAGAAAATGGATGCTGTAGGTGCTTTTATAATTTGTTGTTTTCTATACAATAACAAATGAATGCTTGTCTGACACAGGGAAGTCACCGAAGAATACAACAAGGAGATACTGAAAGTGACAGAGGTGCTGCTGGAGCTGATCTCCGAGGGCCTAGGACTGGAGAAAAATGTCTTGAAAGCAAGTTTGGGAGGTGACCAGATGGAGCTAGAGATGAAAATAAACCTGTACCCACCCTGCCCACAACCTCAGCTGGCCCTCGGCGTCGAGCCTCACACCGACATGTCAGCAGTCACCATACTGGTCCCGAACGATGTCCCGGGTCTGCAAGTTTGGAAAGACGGCAATTGGTTCGCCGCAGATTACTTGCCCAATGCTCTTTTCTTCCACATCGGCGATCAAATTGAGGTAAAATGCGGTAAAACAGTGAATTTGCTTCTAGGAAAGATTTCCTACGTTCGACTTACGAGGGATGCTGGTCGCAGGTTCTAAGCAATGGAAAGTACAAAAGCGTCCTTCATAGGAGCTTGGTGAACAAGGAAAAGACGCGAATGTCCTGGGCAGTGTTTTGTGCACCCCCGCAAGAGGCACTGATCGGGCCTCTCCCGGAGCTCATCAACGATCAGAACCCGGCCAAGTACTCCACCAAAACGTTTGCCGAGTTTCGATACCGCAAATTCAACAAGCTCCCGCAGTAGTTTTCTACTTCAGGATCCACGATTGTGATGTCGCAACTTACATTGCCTCCATTGTTGCAACGAGAACTCGTTTCTATGTTGCCAATAAAGTGTGCCTTCATTATCTTGGAAGTGAGCTCTGCGCAGTCGCGTGTTCAAGGAATTTCCTCGTAATTTTCAGTTTCGACATCTGTGGCAGCCGTCATTTTTATGCACATAACATGCAACCTTTTCGAACCTGAGGTTGTCTCTAGAATTACATTCGAGAAGAGTTGTCATCTGAAGAGAATATGCTCTGACCAATGTCAAGTCGAGCAGCGGTTGATGTGGACTGATGGGTGCAGTGCTATGATACCCGAAAATTCATAACATGTTAGGCCATAGATTAGATGAGGCCTTAACCAAAATTCGGTATTATTTTAATGGATTTGTAACTAAAAAATTATAGCTATTAAGAGGTGACTGGTATTCGTCGTGTATATCAGCAGAAAAACTAGTGAAGCGACGAAGCAAGCGGTCTGGATATAGCAAAAGAAAATTAAAAGGAAAAAAGAAAAATAGTTCTCAAAAGCTGGAAAAAATTATCAAGTAACTTGTCCCAGAATGTGGATGATTTTTTTTTCTAATGGGGAAATGGGGAAATTTGATTGCTTATAAAGATAGAGAAGCAATAGTAGATCGTTGATTATTTGATGCCTACTGACGGTTATTATCCTTAAGTAATTATTACTCCGGTAAGAATTCCTAACGACGTCTCTGGAATTCGAACTTCTCCTCTTCGTAAGGGAGAGAGAGCCCGAGCCAACTGCGCCTCTGAGGACGGTGGTGCCACTTCTTTTCATAATTACTGATAACTTCTTTTTAGGACGAAAAGTCACATCTTTTCATTACCAAGAGTCATGTCTTTTTCTTTTTTTTATAATATCAAAAGCTACATCTCCTCTTAACCAGGAGTCTCATAGTCTCTTAATTAAGATACACATTTTAGGATGAAAAGTCACCTCTTTTCATACCTGAGAGTCACGTCTTTTTTTTTTTTTTTATAATAATCAAGAGTCACATCTCCTCTTAACCAAGAGTTACGTAGTCTCTTAATTAAGATACATATCTTTTGAGATAACAAACTATTTCAATAATCCCTCACTTAGTTTGTTATCTACACTAATTTACATGAATTTACACCTACAAGAGAGTATCTATTAAGATTTGAACCTTCAGTTAGTGTAACTAATTCTATTAACGAAATCAGTGGTAGATAAAACCTTGAAACATGATTCTACTTGTTAATCAAATTGTCACATGTATGAATTTATACACATTCGATTAAAAATTTCCTATGTCTAAGCACTTCTATGACCTTATGCTCCTTTTGTATTCATAAACATTTACAAAAGTTCATCCAACTTTTGTTATAAGTGGCACCACTTCTTATATTATATAGATGAAATTCCTAAATTTATTATCTAAGCATTGCTTTGCTAAAACCTTGAAGTTCTCTTTTTTAGGCCTAGTCTCGAAGGAAGCAAGGTGCTTCCTTTGAATATGACGATGGAGTGGAGATCTTATCCTACTTTTCTTGTCTTCATCTTCCCTGAAAAGTGGAAGTTGCGTTTTCATTGTATTACGGCCCACAATTTTTGCCTTATTCTTTTCTTTTTTTACTCGATTTCTCTGATAATGCTGCTTTTCCCGTTCCCCTTCGATGTATCGATCCATGGAAACTAGAAGTCACAGCAAACGAGGAATCGAAATTTGGTGGGTAAAGTAAATCGAAATCGCGCTTTCCGTGCTGCGATTTAGCTTTTGTCAGCCCAACGTGGCAGGCAGGCAGGCACGCATGCACATGCATGGGTATGCATGTGAACGGAAGGAATATAAAGCCAATCGCTGTAGTTCAATGGACAAGACCCATGTGGCGCAGCGCGATTCCCTCTTTCACTGCGATGTGAACAGAGGACTCCTTGATAGATGGATGGAAATAAATGACGTTGGGCAAAGTTTAATGGCTGTCTTTTTCTCACATGGACAGCTTCCTTCCATGGGTTGATCTTACTTCAGATGTGTGTATAGAAAACACTCGAACAGTGTCATTCAAAGTGGGAATCTCCAGATTGAAAATTTATTCTTTCATGGTAAGACGATGGTGCGCACTGTTTCTCTGAATGCGGAACAGTGCCACTTTCCCTATACTAGAGAGCAAGAGGTTTCCCAAAGGAGGAACTTATGCTGTTATGATAATTTGAATTATATATGTCTTCTTCTATATGTTTATTATGCAAGGAATCCCAATGATTTTGCTGTTTCAGAAGTAAGAATAAAGTTTAAGCGGGACGACTCTTAGGTTCACCGTACAAATGTGGCTTTAGTCAACTATAACAGGAGGGAGGCGACAACTGAACTTTGAAATCATCTTCCCACTTATGCCATGTCTATGTTATTAGGGAAAAATTCCAAATAAGGATATGAAGTGAATCTAATTTTTCAAATAAGAATTCAAAGTGAACTTTGTGTCAAATAAGGACCCAAAGTGGACTCATTATTTCAAATAAAGATCCAAAATGAATTTTGTGTCAAATAAGGATCCAAAGTAATCAAGTTAATCTCTATTGAGGACCTTAGTTCGGTGATTAAAATAGTGGTAATTTTATCAGAAATTTGTGATTGGAAAAAAAAAGGAAAAATTCTAAATTAATTAAGTTTAGGTTATTCATTTAAATGTTTACGTTTTCTTCTTTCTTCTCCCCCACTACTCCTCGACCAAATCACTACCCGGTCATCGTCGCGACTCGATTCTCATCGCTCCTCGCCTTGCTCGACCAGTGGAGAATTTAGGTCTTCAACTTTGTGGAGGATGGGTACAAGAAATGAGGAGAACTTTGGTCTTTGACTTTGCGGATGATGGGTACAAGGAATGGGGAGATCGTAAAAAACCTAGGGGTTTTTTTTGTTTTTGTTTTAGGATTTGTTAATTTTTTTTTTTTTTTTTTTTTGGACAAAATTGCCCAAACTCCGATTATCGGAAATGTGACGGAATATTTGACTGACTAGCAAGCTCAGGTTCTTATTTGGAATTTATTCAACTACTTCAGGTCCTTATTTAAGACAATAGGTCAACTTGAGGTCTTTATTTGACACAAAGTTCATTTCAGGTCCTTCTTTGAGAAATTTGGTCAACTTCGGGTCCTTATTTGGAATTTTCCCCTGTTATTGGCCATGTACTTACAAAGGAAATATATCAGCAGACTTATATAAGTGCAAATGACAGAGTATTCACAACTTGAATGATACTGGAAAATGAAATCAAGCGGTGGCACTAAATAGAAAAAGCCCCGTGATACCTTATACAGTTGTCATTCACATTTCTCTTGATCCAGACCCACATGTTGGTTGAATTGCTTCTTACTTCATTTCCAGAAGATTAAAGCTACATTCTTCTTCTGCACATGTCTCGGATTTGAAGAATCGTAGCTCCAAACTGACCAAAGGCATTTTGCATAGTCCCACTTCCCACAAGCAGTGCTTGTCCTTCAAGTTCCTTGGGTTCGCTACACTTGAAGATGAATGGTATAATAGAAGATGACGCAGTCTCTGGGTCAGGGGTCAGGAGATATGGCAAGTCTGGCTCTCCATAGATGTGCAGAGAGCAGAAATGAGAGTACTAACATGCCTTCGGACGATGCTCTCGAGGAAGGTACAGGTCTTCCAGTGCAAGAGGATCCTTTATTGCATTCCCATGGATTCAAGTCCCAGAATCCTACAACGCCACATGTCAGTTCCCCGTAATACTGTTGGTGGTGGAGCTCAATCATCATCCTTCGGTCAAAATAGTGCACCATGAAGACGAAAAGCAAATAAGCTCCTAAAAGAGTTTGTACAGACTTGTCTGTCCATACAGATCATTGAGATTTGAGGACTGTAGGATAGCTTTGTGGTCAATTTATGCACAAAGGGACTTAGTATTGTTTGTCTGGTTACATATACTGCAATGTCATGAATTGCTGCTTGGTGAATAGCAACAATACAGTATCCCCTGTTTACCATTGCCGAAGAAGAAATAGAGTGACTTAAAAATGCACACTCTCTACACAACAATCGGTGAACTTTGTTCCATCTATCAATATGTTGTTCCTCTTCAAATGAACTACTGGATTATGGTTCTCGGAGCTGTACGATGAATGTTGATGATTCGATCCCTAGAGAAACTTATGTGTTCTCTGAATGCAGAGTGATGGAGAAGAGTTGCCCCAGTATCTGAAGTATACTTCCCATCTTCTTCATCTAGCTGATTTTGGCATCTTAGGGGTGATACACTTTTTTAATCTCTCGGCATTGGACTTTTCGTTTTTGTGCTTCTTTGTGCTATGAATGGCACGCTCATTCTTTCTCTTTCCTTTTTTTTTTCACGGAAGGCATAAGCGAATCTTCAGAAGCCACTTCTATGTGATGCTCGCATCTTTCTAGTGCCAAAGCACCAATAAGATACTATGCACTAAAAATCATCAATGTCTAACATTTATTGGAAAATGATTTGAAGAGTTCCCATTTCTTGAAGTCATCATATGCATCTAATCAACTTTGTTCACAGGTTTTAACCAGGTATCTGCTGCAAAAACTTTTTGGCCCACAGATTGCTGGGGTGACAAGCGACCAAACCATTTTATACCTTGGTCTACCTTCCAATGTGGTACTCTCTCTCTCTCTCTCTCTCTCTCAAAACAAGCCAGCCAAGAACAAATTCAGCTGGATTCAGTCTCAGAGAGCCTCTATCTGTCGCTACATTATCCGTTACCGCATGAATAGCTTTCCATAACTTGAATTCTGAGGCAGTTTTGCTAATTTCTTTTATCATGCTAATCTTCCACTCTAAGCCTGTATACAGTGAAAGTATATGATGATATTGTCAGAAACAGAAATTGTTACATGCTGCAAGTCCTCGCAATAGCTTATGAGGAAGAACAACTGAACATATTCACCGTATCATGATTTTGATAGTAATGCCCGGAGCATAGGCAATTTGACCAATTGTTGGCCTGTAAACAGGTCTGAGGGGATTGGTTGCGTCTCTTAGTAATGTCAAAAGCTCAGGGGAGTACTTAATAAGTCCCACGGTATTTTCTGCTAATGCATGGCTATGTTCAAGCCAAATAATTGTCTAGTTCAATATCCAGTCACTGATGGATCGTTGACTGTCAAGTTCTCATGCAAATTCAATCCAATTTCATTATAGGTTGGCTCGTTTTCAATAAGTTGGTTGGGTGTCGTATTCAAAGAAGATACATCCGATATTTCACAATACCTTGCCATTGGGATGATGACTGGCTACTTGGGTAGCCTTACAACTTTTAGCGGCTGGAACCAGAAAATGATTGATCAGGCAATTAATAGGCAATGGTTGTTTCCTGTTCTGGGCTTCCTACTAGGTAAAGACACATTGAAATCATCTCAACCTGGAATTGCTATGTATCTGAACAACATTTCACTTGTACGTTGCACTTGATTCAGTTTCATAATGTTCACAATTTTCGGAATAAGAAGTGTGCTTTCATTACAAAACCTTGCAGGATTGGTCCTTGCAGCGTACTCAATCATCTTTGGGGTGGAAACGGCAATGGGTTTTAGGTGGCTCCTTAGGAGGATCATGAGGAATTTTAGATTAGGTTTTTTCAGATCAAGCAAGGAGGCGGGTGTAGATCGCAATAAGCGTCACTTTGCCATATCAGTGGTGGTAATTCTAATGCTCCCCTCATCATTTGCTGGGAGCGGAATTATGCTTTAGAAAGGGTTTGGAAAAAGGCAGAACTATGGATCAAGTGTGGATCCCTTGCATGGTTGGCCCTGCAGGTGTGTGGATAAGGTGGTTTTTGGCTTGACTAAATGGGCGCGTCCTAGGGAAAGCTGCTTGGCTTAAATGGGTTCCCTGTGGTACTTTGATGGCCGATGTTTCTGCATCTTGTGCCATGACCACGCTATCTCGAATGAATAAAGAAGTGAGTCAACACAGACACCAAACTTGCTCATGGTCTTAGTTTATTTTTTAGCTTATACCTGCAACAGAGGGCCCGAAAAGTGTAGAAGTATGGACATATGCCCGTTGACGTGACCTAGACAATTCATTTTGTAGATGTTCTGGAATTGATATCACGCACTTCCTACTTTCTGTGATATTATTTTTATGTCGCATTATCCATTGGGATTTTATTTACCCCATTTCTTGTATCGCAGGTGAACACCAAGAACTGCGATGATTTTGTCACGGGCGTGCAAATGGGCTTCCTGGGTTGTCTGAGTACTCTTTCCACTTTTATAGGTGAGTTCAATGCCATGAGACAGAGCGAGCATCCTTGGCACGCTTATGCATATGCCGCTGCTACAATAATTATTTCTTTTACTGAGCTAAATGTTGAGACAGACCTCCCTTTTGTGTTTACCTATGATGCTTTGCACCAAGTGTTAATCCCGAGATGGTTCATATATATCCTTGCTGTAAATGCAAATTTGAACTGTCTTAAAAGCTGTGTAATTTCATCTACATCATTTCCTTGCTTTATTGTAATTGTAACGGTAATTCCTCATCGTATGTCAAGGACTTTGTAGTCAAATTTCTTCTTTTTGTCCTTCGACTTTATAGCCAAATTTACAAAGGACGTGATGGCGATACGTTCAATGCTCTCTCTCTCTCTCTCTCTCTCTCTAAATGGATGCTTTTGTATAGCATGTGATATGTAAACTTTGTTTTTGGCATGTTTGACAATATTTTAGGGGAAGCAAATTCATTCCATATCAATCTTCCCATGTTTGGACATTAATGTTTGCTGGATGTTGTTATATAAATGATTTGTCTGTTCTGCTATTCGTCAATTCTTTTTTTTTTTTTGGGGGGGATTTATTAAGCCCCATCAAAGATTTGTCCGTATGACTTAGGCCTTCAGAATGAAACACGAATCAAACTCGTCATCTTATCAGAAGTAATGTCTTTTTTGATTCCTAGTTAGTTTTTTCCTGCAATTTGGCATTTGTGGGCAGCAGTACTTGCTACTTAGTATGTTGTGTTTGGCTTTCTTAGTGGTTGCTGGGAAGGGATCCTATGTTTATAACATGCTTATCTGCCTGAAAAGGCAGGCAATTTAGTCTTCATACACACATTTGCTATAAGTCCTGGATTCATCACAACCCACTTAAAACTTATGTTTTGTTCAAAGTGAGGCACATGGATTGTGAGAATGTTTAATCTGCACCAAGAAAAAACGTGTCGCATGGTTGAACAAGTAGTGTTGGCTGTCCGGGCATAATGTTGCAAACAGTGATTGCAGTATCGTGAAAACGAAAAAGAAAGTGCATGAAGTGCGACATATCTACACATAACAACTAGTGAAAAATACTTGTGTCCAGGGAACCACATCTGTACATCAGTTCTGCAATAATGCTAATTCTTCTATATCATCGCTGTGGCAAAAGTGAGGACTAACATATGATTTCCCCCCAAAAAATCTAAAATCCAGGTTTCTTTGTCAGCTGCAGAAGTTTAGACAACAAGTAAATGAAAAATATGCAACTATGCATGAAGTACGCTGAAAGGCAGGCCTATTTTAAGTCAGAAATGCAACTTTTGAGAACCACTTATTGCCATGTTTATTGACGAATGTCAAATATACATATAATGCAATCTATTTGGAAAACTTCCACCTTATACAAAGTTTAGTCAGTGTTTCATGGAGGAATCTAGTAAAAAACATGCGAAAGTGAAATGTATATCAATGTTGAAACCTGCCAATTTTTCTATTGGCCTGAGATAGACATGTTTTCATGATCGTTAAACACTATGTAACTAGATCCATCTATACAGGCATCAGACGAGAGCATAGCTGGATCTGATTTATTACACATATCTCAGAAAACATGCTTTAAATAGCAGAACCATTATTGCAGATCCTTCTACCTTACAGTTAGTCAAGTTCGTTCTCTATAGCAACAACAATCCTCCCCTCTCCTCTTTAGAAATGCATGCGCTGGATCCCTGGAAACGAACCAAACTGTTTCATCTATTTGTCTTATCCTTTTTCGGTTCAGTTTCAGTATGTGTTTTAGTGAAGCAGATCTCTGTTGAAACCAAAACACAATATAAGATGAGATTATTCGGATCCTGAAAAGTAGGACTTTCTTAGTTCCGTTACCGATATTCAGAAACATATGAATGACGATCACAGAAGCCATTAGACAAGCAACCAACTGTTAATGAAATAGAAAGGCTTGGAAATAATACATAGGCTTTGATTTACTTAGCTAAAAGAGTCGCCCTATTCAAGCAACAAAGGCCCCAGATCCAAGGGCGTTAAACATCTCTGATCTCTCTGAATTTTGGAATTAAGGACTTACCAGAAATGCAACAAGCAACAATTCCAGTCTATATTGAGGGCTTTGCAATTCAAGAATTTACACAATCTGTCTACAAGCCATAAAACTCCAAGTTGACCATTGCTATCTTGGGCCAGAAACTTGCTGAGAAGACATGTAAGATACAGATATATAGGAACCACTAGCCACGCTTGTAAGAAAAGCGTTTGCTTGAGAATATAAGATTGCATTGTTTGATCTGTTTTCTTCTCCTATCACGGAAGCCTCAGTAAACCTACGCCCATAGAAGCGCAAAAAGTTCAAAGATTCTATTCTGGGCTGACAAAAAGGGATCCGCCCTTCAAGCATTCCGACTACAGCTACCATGTTTGGCCGTAGTGATGGTTCCTCATGAACACAACACAGAGCAACTCGTATCAGTCTCTCTACCTCCTGACTTGTCACCCGATTCTCTAGTCTTGGATCAGCGAGTTCCAAGTACTTCCCTTGTTCATGCATCTCTAAGGCAAACAGAGGATAATATAAGAATCCCGACCCTGATGATGAAGATGAGTGCGAACCACTGCTATCATCCTCCAAACTGTGACTTTGAGTCCGCAATAAGCAGTTCTTTCTGCCACTCACAAGTTCAAGCAACACCATCCCAAAACTATAAACATCTGTTTTCTCAGAAATCGCAGAGTTTGTCAGCCATTCAGGTGCAAGGTAGCCACGAGTGCCTCTCATTGTTGTGAAGAGGCTGGACTGCTCAGGCGTCAGACGCTTTGAAAGCCCAAAATCGGAGATCTTTGCCTGGAAATCATCATGCAGAAGAATGTTTTCCGGTTTAATATCACAATGAATAATTTTCTGTTCACAACCGCTGTGCAAGTATGCAAGGCCACGTGCTGTTCCTAGTGCAATATTAAACCTCCTTGCCATTCCAAAACAGGTCCAGTGCCAAAGAGGATCCTATCCAGTGACCCATGATTCATATACTCAAAAACCAACAAGCGAACTCTACCTTGGGCACAAAAACCTTTCAGTTTAACCAAATTGACATGATGGATATTTCCAATTACAGCAATTTCAGTGCAGAAGTCTCTTTTCCCTTGGATCCCTAAGTTGGTGATCTTCTTTACAGCAACAACTGTTTTATCAGGAAGTATACCTTTATATACAGCACCAAACCCACCTGACCCTATCTGGGTCTTAAATTTATCTGTAGCAACTTCTAACTCTTTATAATCAAACCTTCTAGGTAAGCCAGGGATGTGGAAGGCATCAAGCTCTTCTGAGGAAGGACAGTCAGGTTGGCCTAATTTTATCTCCCCGAACTTTGAGATTCTCCATCTTTTCAACCAGACAAAACCTATTGCAATTAGGATGCAACATGCAGCGGAAGGTAACAGTATGAGAGCAACCACAGGAAACTTTTGACTTTGATCACTGGAATTGTTGTTACCATCAAAGTTAGTTGAGGGGGTGGCCACAACTTTGATGTATCCCGACAGATCATCGTCACTGTTAGCGCTCGATATAACGGACCCCAACTTATTTTCAATCTTATAACAAAACCCGGATGAATTATCATAAAATACTCCAAAGCAAGAACAATCTCCAGAGCAGACTTCTTGACAGACAGACAGATTCAACCCATAGTTCAGTTGCTTAGAGAAATCATTGGAGAAGTAGTCGTAGCCATATCCGATGGTCAAATATGTAGCAGCAGATGAATCCACTTGACTACCATTATTTGATGAGTTACAAGCTGAAAATAACGAAAAGGAACCATCAACTGGCACACAAGTACTTGAGTTCGGAGAACTCAGATGGAAATTAGAGGGACATGAACAGGTAGGAGTATTAGAAGCAGAGTTGGCCGAACACTGCCCAATTCTGCCACAGACAAACGGAAGTCGACAACCATCAGATGGCCCCACAAACTCATGGTTCCACTTCCCATTGGAAAAGCTATTGACCATGAACTGGCCAGAGGCATCCAGCTTGCCAATTCGGAAATCAGTAGATGCCAAGGCCACCCGAACAACCACTGATCCATTGCGATCGAACAGATATAGGCCTGTCCCGTTTATGGTCATAAACTCAACCGTGTAACCTGAATCAGTGTATGCGCTGGTATCCATTGACAATTTCCAATATGTTTGTCCATGCCACTGCAGTATAGCATCTGAAGAAGTAAGCCCGAGCTGGTAGTCGCTGGTTGACAAGTTAGAAGCTGATACAGCACTAAAAAGTGATGTTCCTACAGGCAAGTGCTGCCCGATCACAATTGTATCTGTTGGATATCTAAAACTTTCCCACAAAGAATTGTTGGCCTGATCGACTAGGACCAGATTACCCATCTCGCTGAGCAACAAGGCATTTACAGATGATTGAGTTGGCAGAGCTGACCATACCTCAACCCCTGTTTCATTTACAATGGTAAACCCCGTAGAAGTAAGATAAATTTTACCAGCTTCAGAGAAAGGATGATTCCGATTAGCAGACCAGATCATGGTGTTAGACGCCACATGAATGACACAAAGGTAGAAGTTGATTTGTCGAGCATCAGGATTGCAAATGGCAGCTTTATATGTTCCATTACGAGATAGCAGAAATGCACCAGAGTTGTCGATGAACTGGAGGTATGAACCATTAAAATCCGGGTGTATGAGTTCTGAGAAAGGAAGAGCTGAGACCAGAGCACAGGAGAAGAAAACCGTAGGCAAGACTAAGAGGAATCCCATGAGGAGAGCGGATGGGGCAGCAGATGCAAAGAACATGGTAAGAAGTTGGATGTGAGGGGTCATGGGAAGGGAGGAACTGCTATGCTCAGGTTTTCTTCATTCTTTTCTCTGGCTCTGATTCTACAAATGCGTTGACACCCTCTCTTCCTTGACCGCGACAGGCAGCCTAGAGGGCGAAACGGTTACATCATCAATGATATGTCTGTGGTAGTCAAATCTAAGGGAGAGGCCGGAGAGCTTATTTATCATAGCGGTCATCAGCGTTTCACACGGTGATGCCCACTGGGAACTTAAATAACATTTTCACATTTCTATCTTGCTCACTAGTTTTTCTCCACAATGACAAGGTCTCTTCCCATCCCAAGTTCATTACCTTCTAACCTAGAGAACCAGCAACCACCATAACAACAATTAATTGTCTGTGCAACTGCCATCTGGTCCCGACTCTCGGAATTATTTTCTTTATCCAACAATTATTGGAGCAGCACGTCTGGCCGCAACTTCAGGTCCCGCTCACTCACTACCCATTTCTTTCCCCACTATTTTATTAATTCGATCAGCAAGAGGACACCCTTGCAGTTCCACCCCTCGATTTAAAACCACCAAACAATACCCAGATGATACACTCAACAGGGAACATGCTTCGTTCGGGTAAAACGACAAACAATTGGTGTGCGCAAATAATTCAGCCGACAACAGCTGCTTCCGCATGCCGGGAACGAGGCCACAGCTCGGAGAACTGCCGGTCCTTGCACTCGACAATTGCTTGTCACACGCGAGCGGGATGGGCACGAGCTCTTGCTTCCCCTGCTTCCAGTGCAGCGATCAAATCGCGCCACCGTCGGGGGCGAAACCCGGCGGTGGCACGCCATTCGGGGGTCGGAGGCAGGGAAGGTCGGATAGAAGAGCAAATGGGATTGCTATTTTCGAGAATGCAGCTGCGGTGGGAGCGGCTTTTGGGGGGTTGGGTTGGGGCGCGTTGGGAAATCGAATGACGGAGGAGATGATAGCTTTGGGGAGAGAAAGAGAGAGCTGCGAGCGACGAGGACGGCGGACATGTCTCGTCGTCGCCGTGTTTTTTAGTCGGTAATGGCGAGGATGGCGGTTGAAGTGGCCGTTGGAAATGAAATTTGGGAGAGGAGGGGGTTTCTATTTTAAACTTCTTGGAACTAGAAATATAATGATGTGAAAATTATGTTCCCCGCTTTAAGCACCATTTATTTCACCAAAAATGATTAATTTAAAATATATATATATATATATATATATATTCTAAAAATAATCATTGAGAAAAAAACCCGTTTTCATCATTCACAAAACTATTCAAAAATAAATCATTATTAGTGATACGTACATTTTTTATTGATTAATTATAAAAATATTTTTCAGATCACTAGTTTTTTCGTGAAATAAATGGAACTCATATCGATGGTTATCTCTTAAGTTTTGCCTATGTCCAACTTTGTCCTTTGATACCATCATCTTATTCTCAAATGTCACTTAATTTGCGAAAATGTGTAATTTACCATTCGCATTAAGTTATGCCTTATATTATAGTATCTCACACCTAATTTCTAGGTTACCCACATTTTATGGGTAATATTAATTAATGGATGTTAATAGACTAGGAAATACATAAATAAAATGAGGTCATATGCCATTTAACATTTCTGTGAAGTAATTGAACGCTTAAGATCTAGTATCCTAGCAGGGTTTTTACCTATCATTCTATTTCCAATTTTTCTTTTTAAATTCCAACTTAGCTATTGGCATAAAAGGCAAAAACCGAAAGCTCGTTTAGTAAACAAATAGAATATGCTTTCACTTCACTTATACTCGTGTGATTTAATCTGCGCATGTTACAAATTAGATTCACGTCGAATCATCTAATATTTAATTCCTTACATCATAGAGCTTGAACATTCTCATATTTGGTCTGTCCATTCACATATTGACTCGCGTTTCACCTACCTAGTTAGCTTTCTCGACATGAAAAAATGAAGGGAGAAAAAAAAACCAAAGTTGAAAAGTTGACGATCTCATAGCTTACTAATTCTAACTTTATGCGAAGAAAAGTCACACTAGCAAGCCACAAAATCTCCTTTTGCCGAAAGCTTAAAGGCTTGCCGGTGCCCACTTGCGTACAAAGTCATTCGATTGGGGGCGTTGAGCCTACGTTCAAAACAAAATTGTACATTACCAAAAAAGAAAAACGTGATCATCACGGCTTTTTAATGTTGGAAGAACCTATTTTGTCTTGCGAGCATTTACATCCATGCACGATCGCCAAAAAGTCTACCCAAAGAACAGAAAAAAAAAAAAAAAAAAAAAAAAAAAAAAAACAGCTAAATTACACGTGTCCGTGAGGGAGTGACTCCCAGCAGAAACAAAATTACAGCTCAATTAATCAGCGCCGTCAATTATGGTTGCCCGCAAATCAGTCGCCGTAGATTTCAATTGTGTGTTTTGTAACATTTCTATTCAAAATTATTTCGGAACAAAAATAAAAAAATTTATTTTTATTTCGAGAACAATTTTTGAAGGAACGCTAACGTGTTTGGTAAGTGCACAAAATTTCTATTCCTAAAATAGAAAAAGAACAAAAATACGTTAAGTAAACTTATATAAATTTTTTTATTTCTTTTAATTTTTTAATATTTTTATTTTATTTTTTATTTTTCCTTTTTTTTCCTTTTGGCTGGTGGTCTCGCCCAGCCAAGGCCAGGCCGAGCCTCGCCGATGGTTGGGTGAGCTTGGCCTCACCGGATTTGGGCAAGCTTGGCTTCGCCAAGCCAAGGCGAGGCTGAGCCTTACCGGGGGCCGGCAACGCTCCGACGAGGTCGTAGGCTCTCGACGGCTGATCGCCGACCCTCGACGACCGGTCGCCAGCCATGGCTAGGGCTGGCGACCGGCCAAAGGAAAAAAAAGAAGAAAAGAAAAATAAGGAAAACACAAAAGGGAGAAAAATTATTTTTCGGAAGCATTCTGAAAATAAAAAAACAGTTTAGCACGATGCGAACCGCATATATCGGGATATTGCTGGCAATCATAATCGTGCGTATTCCCGAATCTTCCACGTGCGTTGCACCGTCGTGGTCTGACGTTTCGGTTTCATTAAAATAAATCGTTCAGTCCGCCATTTGAGAACATAAATTGCTAAAAAAGAAAATGTCACAGCGAATTGCGTGTCATTGTTTGTTGAATATAAAGTGGGCAATTATCCGGGGGATTCCATATAATGCGGGCGCCTGCAGGGGTTGACCAACGCTGCGTCAGGCTACAACGACTTTTGATCCCGACCGCCCAATTGCACGGTCAGGCTTATCCGGCGAAAATACTTAATTATTCAATGAGTTTAATTTTGGAGCTGTGAATTAATTATGTGTATCTATATATATATGCTTTCCTTGCGTGATGGCCAGTTCGTGGATTATTTTAAGAAAAAGTAATTATGATAATGAAGAACTGACCTCATGATTAAAAGATAAATCTAAAAATAAATGATCTAAGATTGTTCGGTCCCTATTGTATATACACTTAAACCATAACTTCTTTCGATTTGATTCGCTAAAGAGGTACGGAATTGTTCCCCGTATTGCAACGCGCTTTGAGCATGTCACGCTTGCTAAGCCCCGGTTGATGAATTCAAACAAGTAATCCTCTTTTTCGTAAGCAAAGTGCTCCCGCCGCAATTGTTGGTACTAACCAAAAAACAATTTTCTCGAAGAGAAGAAGAGTCCTACCCCAAAAATGTGAAACTCCCAAGTCGGATTTGACTTTCTACGTAAGACGTTGAGAAAAAATTATTCCCGGAAGAATCTTATGCATCGATAACATGATGATATATGGACTTTAGTCTAAAAATATGAAGAAACTTAAATTAAGGATTAAGATTTTATAGAATCATTTCTAACTATTCTAAAAATCTAAATTATTACATGAAGCGTAGTTTAATATTTAATGATTTAGTAATATCATTAGAGTATCTATAAGAAATCTCAAGAGATCTTCTCTTGTGAGTGTTTTGCACCGTGGGACTAGACTTATCTCTCCATTGCCATCTTGGAGAGGCAGATGGGTTTTTCAAGGCAATCTCCTTGAATCATTTACACTAACCACATGTCGCAAGGCTGCTTACTCGCTATTTGCTCTATTTTCCCACGAATCTTATAGACTAGACTCGAGCAGGTTTTTAAATTGCTTCGTTTATTGGAGTCAACCCCAAACGTAAAATGGGGTAATGATAAACCTCCGAGGGAACCTCATGGTGTTTTAACCACACCTCCCCCGGACCTGATCAAGCTCTACTTTCTCACCATTGGGTGGGCGCGCATCTTGGAATAATGGCAGCCGGTTAAAAACACCGTAACCACATGTCGCAAGGCTGCTTACTCGCTATTTGCTCTATTTCCCCACGAATCTTATAGACTAACTCGATTTATTATCAATTAGTAGTCCCCCGTCACTTTTTCAAAGGAATCGTGAGAAGCCATTTCAATTAATTGGTTGAGTAGACTCATATCATTATAAAATTTTATATTTTTATATTATATTCCGAGGACGTGAGCACAGAAACCAAGCTACTTGGAGGCTTGTGAACGTAATGAGATTCTCATAAATTGATTAAATTGATATCTCTTGACCTGTGCAGGTAGCCTGAATCTAGAAATGTAAAATCAATTGCTTCTCTTGGACAGACCAATGTAAAATATGGATGGCCTGCTTCTATAATTTATTGAGAATCATATACATCTGCAACCGCCTTACCAAGTCAACCAATTCTCTTTGACTTTTGAGCGAGTCATTCTTGAATGGAACCAAATATATTCGGGGATGGGAAAAGACTACTCGATTTTTAAGGGCCCTTTCCAAATGCAAATTGTGAAACTACCAAGTTAAAAAAATGGTTTAATTGGCTCATGTAGCTGTTTGACTTTTTTCTTTTTTTTTCCCCATGGGAAGACATACGGGGAAGGCAAATTGCTGAAATTTTCTAGTGAGCTCGATCGATCAGCTATGTGCAAAATGCAAGGGTAGCTCTTCAATCGTCAAGCCAACATCTTGGATTGCATTTTTTCTTTAAAAAAAAAAAATCGAATATAACCTCGGGAAAACGGAAAAAGTCCTATGCAGTTGCTCGATTAAGTCAGGGGGGTTGGATGATACTAGAGTGAGCAAATAAAAGAAAAAGAAACCTTTGTTTTTCGCACATTTCATTTGTTCGAGACTTGCCCATTTACTTTATTACTATATGCTCATAAAAAATCATAAGACAAAGATATAGACACGATCATGAAAAAAAAACACTTATAAATTTGGAATCGACAATAAATAAATAAATAAAATAAAATGCGTTGCTTCTTTAGCCGAATCAAGAACATTACAATATTATCCGCAAAGAAGGAAGACAGCTAAGAAAGATTAGCTAAGGAAGATCGTGAGCTGGCCTATAATTATTCCCAAAGGAGGAGTCTCTATTCCGCCAATGTATCTGTTCAAGAAGAGCCCATTGGGCCGAAAAATGGGCTTACCCGTGGCGGATTTTCTTTGCTCATGTGGCACGTGCCCCTTTTGCTCTACACTGCACTCCTCGTCTCTTTTACTTAAGAAACCAGCGCGATCATTTTCAGACACGAGGATGACTGAAAGGTAATTCGCGACTGGAAAGGAGTGACATTTGGTCGTTCATGCTTTTGCAGCATTGACAAAATCTGAATTTTTATGGCTCCTCGATTCATGGTTTCGCCTGATTTTTTTTTTTTTCACGCCTTATCGATCCTTAGAATGGTCAATGAGGACAAGGTAATTCTTATATGGGAAGCATTCAATTTGAGATTTTTGGAAAAGAGCGTGAAGAAACGAGAGGAAAAATTGCCAAAATAATCATAATTTATTACATTTTCACCAATGCAATTGTAAATCTCTTAATTGCATCAATTGAATTCTAAATTTTTTCGAGTTTTACTAATTGAGTCTATTTAGGTAATTTTAGTAGGAAATTGCTAACATAAATGTCGAACATTCTACGTGGTACAGTCGATATTGATGTTGGGATTTTTTACGTTAATAATTTTGTGAATTTTTTTTTTTCCCCTTTTCTTTACTTTTTTTTTTTTGGTCAGGCTGTGGCCCTCCCAAGCCTAGATGAGGACGCATGGCCCTTGTTGTGGCCAAGCAAAGAAAAAATAGAAAATAAAAAAATAAAAAAACTCAAAAACTGTCCATGTCGATGCTGATTGTTCTAGGTAGGAGGGTTGGTATTTACACATTAATTTTCGATCAAAATTGATCAGATGTATTCAACTTGTAATACACTAAAAAAATTGATGATTCAATTGACATAATTAATAAGTTATTTGCATGTACAGGTAGAAAGAATTAAGATGGAACTTTATTTTATGCATACTGATGGAAAATAGAGTTTGTGGAATTTGTTTTAAGGAGGATAAAACTAGAAGAGAGAAGCTGCGCTTCATTACAATCAACATGAAAAATGGACGAATTCGTACCAACGAGGCAACGGGGCACGAGAAGCGTGCAAACTAATGTTTCTCAGTTTCTTCCAACAACCTCATTAACTTTGACGCTTGAATATGGTGTCCCATCATTCCTGTTGTACGAAGGTTTTGCTACTGCGATGCTGCTACGTGGAGACACAAAATTTATTCGTGTCCCCATTGAATAACTCTCGTGCAAAATTGCAAAACACGACACATGATATAACCCGATCCTCGCAAATTCCATCTCTCTCCCCCGTCCCAATTGCCGAGCCTATTTGCTGCCTGTAACCGGGGAAGCCAGGCGGCCAATGTCGCCGTCATCTCTCTTTCTCTCTCAACGGGCGTGGGTGGGAGCGAGGGGATAGAGATGAGCTTTGCAATAACCTATTTTTCCCTTGCCAAGTTCGCTTGATTTTTTCTTAGAGAAGGATTGTTGCACATCACATGTCTCGATTGATAAAAAGCAAAGATTTAGGGAAAAGCTATGTATATAGTATTAGGGCACAAGGCCGGAATAAATAAATACAATGAGGCCTAATCAGGGGAAAGCAAATTATGGGAAACAATCCTAGAAAATATATGAAGAATAATTGTAGAATATCCTAATTTATATATAGAATTCATAGGATATTCTAACATTAATTATTGCAATTACCTTGCTCTTTGCGATCTAACTCGAGCTTACATGATGGATTGAGTTTGGCATCATGAAAGTACTTATTCAAATCCGCTGTTGATATTTAAAAATATATAAATTATTTAAAAACAAAAAGAATGATTGGGGGTGTGGGTTAGTCTAATCGGATTTAAATGGACAAGCTATGCCCAAGAATCGATGTACTTCAAAGTTCACCCTTTTTTTTTTATAACTAGAAATTCTGTACGGCCGGCAGCCGGCGTGTAAACCTTGGAGTGATGCTAGCGGAGGACCTACCATCATGACGTTACACTTAAGACCCTAAGCGACCGCGAGAGGATTTGAACTCCTCCACTTCGTGAGAGGGAGATAGCCCAAATCATTGTGGCCATCAAGGCGGTGGTTACAATTCATCCTTTTTTAACTTTTAGAAAATAAAAATGATACTAATAATTCTTAAACTTTGACTCAATATTTCATGAGCTTTTCATTTGTGCAGCATCATCCTTCAATTTTGGCACGATGTGCAATGTTGTTCCATGACCTTTAATTTGTTCAATCTACTTCTTGAATTATTAGTAAATATTCAATTTAGTCTTGAAAATGATTACATCAAACATTTACAAATAGTTTAAGAATTAAATCATACAATTAAAAGTTCAAACACGACATTACATAATGTGTCAGAATTCGTGAATGACATTGCAAATTGACAAAAATGTGGTTCATAAATTATTTGTACTGTTATCCATTTGAGGGAAACCAAAGGAGTCACCATATTCATGATTAACTCCATTTTCTAATGCTCATTTTCACTTTTTCTCGTTTTAAATGATTAGGAACGTGCACGTGGAGAATGGTAAGATAAATCTAACTTTACAATTTTACGAAACGAGGCCCTCGACATTTAATGGGGTGGGGTCTAAAGACCGATCTATATCGATCACCTGACCCGACCCGGCCCGTAGTCCCTCACGTGACCCGACCAGAGACCGGCGCGGCGACCACGAGCTCCCCCACACCAACGCTTCCTTTATTTACCCCCAAAGTCCCACCCACCATCAACACCACCACCACCAGCAGCAGAAAGGGCCACCTTCTCCCCCGCGCACTATTCGCCAATGGCACACGCAATCCACCGGATCCGTCCCCCTTCCGCAAGCGTCCAAAGCACGCCCGACACGTGTCGCCCCCAGAACCAATCCTCCACTCCCTTAGTCCCAAAGGCAAAAATAAAAAAATATTAAAATAAAAAGGAAAGAGAGGGAAAGAAAGAGAGAGATAAAAGGAGAGAGGGGGAAAGAGCAAAAGGCGAAGAGGGAAGACAAAGGAATCAAACAGTCGGCGCCCATGTCCTCGCCGACCATTCATCACGTCCCTTTCTCCTCCTCTCCCCTTTCTCTCTCTCCTCTCTCCACCGTATAAACCCTAATCCTCTCCTACTTCGATTTTGGTTATTTAGTCCTTCGCTTTTCTTTTTATTTTTTGGGGGGTTTGGGGGTTCCTCTTGAATTTTTCTCGGAGGAGATTCAATTTCTTTTTTTCCTTCTTTTCTTCTTTGGTTTTGGTTTCGGTTTCTCGCCGTTTCGTTTCGATTCTGCTGTCGGGCTCGGATCGTCTTCCGTTTTTATATTTTTTCCCACGAATCGGAAGATGTCTGGATTCCAGTTCCTCTTTTTCCCCGATCTAATTCCTTAAGTAGCTTTTCTCTGTTTTCTATTTAATCTCCCTTTTGATTTGTTGAATCTTTTTCTCTCCCCTTTTGTTCGCTTCGATTTCCGCGGCCGAATTCGCGACCCCTTTTGCGTCTCGGTTTTCTGGCTGGTTTTTCGGAGGGGGAGGGAGAGAATATGAAGGCTAGTGTGGAGCAGACGGTAGTCGAGCGGGTTGAGGATGGGGATAAGAAGGAGAAGAAGAGCCGGCGCCGATCGAACCGCCGCTCCAAACAGAACAACTCGAATTCCGGTATGCGCGAGCCGGGCTCGTTGGTCAAAATGCTCTCTTTTTTTTGCTTTCGATGATGGGGCCTGATCGTTTGTTTATGCTCGAGTTTTTTTTTTTTGGATTCGAGGTGTGGGTTGAATTGAACTTGTCGTCGGGGATTGATAAAGTTCATTGGCTGCTGAGTCGCGGGTTGCTCTCTTTAGCTGAGTTAAATGTAAGAACTGGTTT
The DNA here is from genome assembly GCA_014182375.1 of Eucalyptus virginea. Lineage (NCBI taxonomy): Eukaryota > Viridiplantae > Streptophyta > Magnoliopsida > Myrtales > Myrtaceae > Eucalyptus > Eucalyptus virginea. The sequence goes on along the minus strand of CM024519.1, from coordinate 34,459,654 downwards.
TGCTTGTGATAAAGTCACCAGGGAAAAGAAAATGGTATAATTGGCCCCTCGATTGGTTTGGGCATGGAGGCCTAGATTTAGTTGTAGGCTACGGGTTACATGACAAAGAATTTGCTTTGTCTCAAAGCAATCGACTTTGAGTTGGGGGGAAAAGGTCAGGATTGGATAATTCTTTTTTGTAAAAGAGGACTCATAGTTCGAGGTTGCAATTGCATGCCTTGGTCGCTGATGGTTCATCTTAACATTCGAGGTTTTTTGGTTAGCATCATCCGGTGATTTAAGTTGCCGACCGAAGGAGAGAATGGGTGTAATATGTAATGGAGACCCGGGATCAAGAAAGTATTTGCAGGGTTGTGAACAGCCACTGTTTGTCTGTATGGTGCTTGTCGATATTGCAATATGCAGATCCTTCCCTTGCTTCTAATTTCTCTCTTGATGATAAAATCTGTCGTTTGCCTTTTGCTTATAGGTGCCTCATTTTCAGTGCTCAGAATTCTGATTTTACAATTTTTTTTCTTTGTAGAAGCTGCTTGCAGTTCAGTTAATGAGTCTCAAGGCGACGTGGGTTTATCCCTTGCGAAAAGATCTCCCTCTAACGTTAAATATTTGTTATCAAAGTCGCCAGGATTAGGCACTTATCCCTCAGTTGAACAGGAGTCAGCGAAAGCATCGCCTGTCTCGTTCAATTCCATGCCGGCAATGCATATAAATGATGAAGCGGATCAAGAACAAGTGCGGGGGGTGGCAAACTTTCATTCACTTACATCTAACACTGGAGGAAGAACGTCCTCCAAATCATTTCCTGACCCAGATTCATGTAGAGGGTCATCTGAGACATCTTCTAGTAAGGATTCGAGTCCTTATCAGACTTTGAGCTGTGATCAGAGTAAGATTTTCCCTTCACATTGGTCTGTGGAGGTTGTTAACGAGGCTCTAGAGGTTAGTAGCTAACAAGTCATTGAAAGTAAACCGATTATGTTTTGAATCTTCGTATAATAACGGTTCTGGATATTTCTGTTTTAATGGTTTTTTGCTTTTTACTTTCAGAAAGGTGATCTCTTCAGGGCATTGTTTCGTGTCAATGCTCACAATAGACTAGAGGTTTGTTAGCTTTTCAATGCTCACAATGACCTCTTCATACGTTCGAATGTACATAATTTTACCCCTGGTTTGTGGTTATAGGCCTACTGCAAGATTGACGGAGTGCAGACGGATATTCTTATAAATGGTGTTGCTGTGCAGAATAGAGCTGTAAGTTAACTTTGCTCATGAGCTTTGAGTTTTATTCTGACTGAATGAGTATCTCATGGTATCTCCTTCTTTGCTTAGTTTAGTTGGGAATTCTTCTGGCTTACTGCCATATGACCTGTTCATACTGTTAGCGTTGGTGCATTTATGTGCCTTAGACCTGTACAATTTTGGCAGAAGCTGGGAATCTGATTCTGCTTAGTTCCTACTTCATGCATGAGTTCTGCCGTCACACGAATGACAGTGGCAAGCTGTACTTATGTTTGCAGAATCTTGTTAAGGAAGGAAGTAGTGGAGTTATGATAATTTTCAGCATAACAAACCTGTTCAAACTCCATCTCATGTTTAAGATTCTGCGATTTAATACGAGGATATTGGGTCTGCTCATGCTCTCATTTTTAGCTATATCACCTTTTTCCAATTTGCAAATTTGATTGGTTGAAAATTATTTCTCATGTGAAAGATGCTTAGTATTGTTGATGTATTTGGTTTGTAAGGATTTCAGCTTGGAGTGTGACTTATGTGATAATTGTTAACGTGTCCCTAATGTAGGTGGAAGGTGACATAGTGGCGATAAAGATCGATCCTTTAACATTCTGGACCAGGATGAAAGGGTCATCTTGGTCTTCCAACAGCTCTGCTACGACAGAAGATGGTAATGTCTTCCAGGAGATCAATGAGATTTCTGGCGATTCTTGCAAAAGTGGACAACGATTGGAGATATATTCTGAGCTTGATTATACTGGAAATCCTATCGTCTCTGGGAATGATTACGGGGACCTCACTACTTCTGAAAAATCTGGTCAGGCGAAATCGATTGGTCAAGAAAGTAATCTTATTAATGGATATAACCCCTCTGCTTCATATCATCCCGAGAGAGGGTCTTCTAGCTGGCAGAAAGAACCTGAGGATGCAATAGGGAAGATCTCTTCTTTGATCAGTTCTCACCCATCAAAGAGGCCAACTGGAAGGGTTGTGTCCATCATTGAAAAATCATCGCGTCGAGACACTGTTGTTGGTTTCCTTAATGCGAAACAGTGGCTCGCTTTCAAGGAAGGATCGGGAAAGAATGTTAAAAGAAATAAGAATTCATCATTTTTTTCTGAGCATGAATTCATTCAGTTGATGCCTACAGATGCAAGATTTCCTAAGATGATGGTCCTGGCAAAAGACTTGCCAGAAGGCATCAGAAAAAGATTGAACGATTTTGACACTACAATGGCAATGGAACTGGTTGCTGCCAGAATTGAGGATTGGTATGAGGAGAGTTCCTTTCCATATGCTCGTGTCCTGCATGTCTTTGGACGTGGCTGCGAGACGCAGCCAAATATTGATGCCGTCTTGTTTCAGAATTCAATTAATTGTTCTGAGTTCTCTTCAGAATCTATTTCTTGTCTTCCTTGTCTCCCTTGGAATGTGCCGCCCTTGGAATTCCAACGTAGAAAAGATTTGAGAAATAAATGCATATTTACGATCGATCCTTCTACTGCGACCGATCTTGATGATGCCCTCTCAATTGACATACTACCAACGGGCACATATAGAGTCGGTGTGCACATTGCTGATGTGTCATATTTTGTACAACCTGACACAACCTTGGATTCGGAAGCTCAAAGTCGGTCAACAACTGTCTACATGTTGCAACGGAAGATATCAATGTTGCCACCTTTGCTTTCTGAAAATTTGGGTTCACTAAATCCTGGAGTTGATAGACTTGCATTTTCAATTTTCTGGGATATCAGCAGTTCCGGGAATGTTATTGATCGTTGGATTGGTCGTACTGTGATACGTTCTTGTTGTAAGCTCTCGTATGAACAAGCTCAGGACATTATCGATGGAATTGTCGGTCTAGGGACTGCTAATGCTTCAGAGAATGGCCTCCCGGAATTGCATGGGGATTTTGAATGGTCTGATGTAATGACATCCATAAAAAATCTTAACGATATTTCCAGGATCTTGAAGGAGAATCGGCTTAAAGATGGGGGTTTAGCATTCGAGAACTCTAAGATTTTGTATTCATTGGATGAGGATGGAATTCCATACGAGAGCATTCTTTGTCAACGGAAAGACTCAAATTTCCTCATTGAAGAGTTTATGCTTTTGGCAAACAGGACCACTGCTGAAGTCATAGCTAGAGCTTTTCCTGATGCTGCATTATTGCGAAGGCATCCTGAACCAAATATGCGCAAGCTTCGGGAGTTTGAAGCTTTTTGTTTGAAACATGGTTTAGCATTGGATACTTCTTCTTCCGGTCAGTTTCGGAAGTCACTGGAGCAAATCAAGGAAACCCTCAAGGATGATTCTGTGCTGTTTGATATTCTTATTTCTCATGCTACAAAGCCGATGCAAGGTGCAACTTACTTTTGTACGGGTGATTTGAAAAACAATGAGGATGATTGGGGTCATTATGCACTCGCTCTTCCTCTTTATACTCACTTTACATCTCCATTACGCCGGTATCCCGATATTGTAGTACATCGCATGCTTGCTGCTGCTATAGAAGCTGAAGAGATGTACCTGAAAAACAGTGCTAAGAACCAGGGAGATGTAGTGACCAGGTGTTTTACAGGCATTTCTTTTGACAATGAGGTCACTGATTCTAGGGAGGGCCATGAAGCATTATCTGCTGCAGCTTTGAAGTATGGAGTTCCTGGCAGAGAACTTCTGTCAGATGTGGCTGCCTATTGTAATGAGAGAAAGCTAGCAAGCAGGCATGTCAAGGATGCCATCGATAAACTATATATGTGGGTTCTTCTAAAGAAAAAGCAGGTGTGTATTACTTCCTACTTTTGCTGGCACTTCTGCTAAATAACTGTGGTATGTGCTCTAGAAATTTTTGCGCTTCAAGGAAAGAACTAGATCTTGTGATGTTAAGGGTTGGATGTCTTTTAAAGACCGGGTCATAGATATTCTCTTTTTTGTCATTGTTTATGCTTATGCGAAAAGTATTGTCTTTATTTTTGAGCTCTTTTAACTTGGTGTACGGATAGATGTGCTGACTTTGATAGTCCGTCTCACTAGAATTGTCGGTGGCTGCAGCAGCGGCTATTGCTTTCCCTAGTGATTTAGAAGTTAGTGTATATTTCCATTCATCTACCTCATCATTCTTGTCTTGTTTATTTCATGACTGAAACTTACACGTCTGAGGTCTTTTGTGGTATCTCTTCTCCTGAAGTCTAGATTCTAATTTTTTATTTTTTTGAGACGCATTGCAAATAAAGTGCGAAGATCTCATTTAATAACACTGTGTATCTTTTTTTTTTTTTTTTTTTTTTTTTAAAAGTTTAGTCATTACTTATCATTGTTGTTCCTGTATTGCATGTTATCCTCCCATGATTTGCAAAAAGGGTATGCAACTAGCTGCCTTTTATAAACCTAACTTTCTATTCTTGAGGAATTGGGTAATGCTCTTTTTTCTGTTGGGGAATTAAGTGATGATGTTCTTTATCTGCAGATATTAATAACAGAAGCTAGAGTATTAGGCTTGGGTCCCAGATTTATGTCCCTTTATATTCCAACATTGGCGGTGAGTAGCGTTTTTTTTGTTGGATTTCACATTTTACAGTTGAGAATGCCTGTTTCTTTTCTTTCTCTATTTGTAATTTTTCTCACCTCGGTTGTCTGCAGATTGAAAGGAGAATATACTACGATGAAGTTGAAGGTCTGTTTGTTGAATGGCTTGAGACCACGTCTACATTAGTGCTTAGTCTATTTGCTTATAAGTCCTCAGTTAGAAGAGGTTACTTAAATAAGTTCAGGGCACTTGAAGATGCTGCACTTGTTGTGAGTTCATATGACCAAGAAGCAGACCTCGGTGGGTCTGCTGTGGGTGCCTATGACTCTGGTGCCACAGAAGTTAAGAATTTGGACATTTCGCAACTAAGCTCACAAAGTTCCGAAGTCGATCCTATGGTTTTTCCAATGACAGTGCGACTTCTCTCCACCATACCTGTTGCGCTTCATGCAGTGGGTGGGGATGTTGGACCTATTGACATTAGTGTGAGGCTGTATATGAGTACCTATTTGAGGTGAGAAGGTGCTGGTAGCAATGCTTCTCAAGAAACTCACCGGAGGTGAATAATAGCCGGGCTTGGATGGATTGGGGAAGTTTATTGTATAGATGAAGCAGTAGGGGATTGCTTATAGGCTTTAAGATGAAGTTACTAAAGTTGGGATGTTTAATGAACTTGGTTATGTTGACAAGTGTCGTGAGAGGTGCATGTACAGGTCGATATGGCTTTTGGCTTTAGTGGCTGTTTTTTAACAGAAGCTGCTTTGCTGGGACGGGGCCGTATTTTTGTAGGCCAGTTCCTGACCTGGACTATAGCTCCAAGCATCACTCTCTGACTTTGAAGTTCTGGAGCCGGTTTCGAGCTGCACGGGGAAAGTAGACTCTACCCAGGCTGCAACCCAGGAAATTTTTTGACTTAGGGTGGCCGCCTCTGCTTGTTCCGGTTTCAAAGTGTTGTTTAAATGTTTACATTTTGTGGTCAGTTGTCTGTTTGATGTCGAATGGTAGCACATTCCAATTAATAACATGTTTTTTTTCTTTTAATGCAAGACCACTTACAATCTGGGCATGTGTTTCTCAATGTTTGGTTTGTCCGACATAATTCGCATTTGGGTTTTGTGCTCGAAACTATCGCATTTCCAGAGGAGGGCAAATTTTCTTTTACTTGAAGAATGAGTTTGACGGCACTAGGACGAATTCCCAACCCCGGTTGAGATTATGCAAAAAAGGTTGAGATTATCACTTGAGCTGCTGCAAATGACCATCCTAAACTAAAGAGTTCATGGCTCGTAGTACTTTAATTGTAGAGATTAGGGATTAAGCTTTTTAGGGTTCCTACGGTCCAGAGCGACAACCGAGATGTCAAGAACGTATTACACTGAAGCGTTGGATTTAATTCAACACCAGAAAGAGATTAGATTGACGGCATAAGATGCTTCCAACGTGCCTCTAGTAAAACCTATTAGAACCAAAAAATTCATCTGGAAATGGGGTATGGTCTTGGAAAAATCTCATTTTTATGATTCTATCTTTCAGCAAAAGAGTAAAAATTTCATCTTTAAGCTCTACAGTCTGGGTCTTGACTGTAAAAGTATGAATTGCTGAGGCCCTTAAGTAGAAAATGACCAAAGTCCAGGGGCCTTACTAACAACTTACAAAGAGTTCCCAATCCCGCGCGCTTGCACAGGGACGATACTTCTCAGTTGCTCTCTCTCTCGCTCTCTCGTTGGTGAATCGTCGACGATGGCATCGGCGATTGGCTGGTACGGGCCTTTGATCGATCTCTCGGGAGCAGCTTCTCACGTCGGCGACTTCGTCCAGCTCCTCGTCTTCGTCCACCGTTCCACTCCTGTTCAGGTCACCGTCGAACCATCATCTCTTTTCCGAACGCCGATCGATCTAAAAATTCGGCATCCGCGATTAATCTGCTAATTCCTCTTTTAGTCTCTGAGAACGGCCGGTGCGGGGTCGTGCTTTTCGTTCCGGGCTGTCCGTCTGGTTCCAGTTCGCGAGTTGTCGAGTCCGCAGCGGAAATGCAAAAGAGTTGCCGCTCTGGGTCGGTTTGAAATGCGAGTTGTGTATGCTCGAGCGCATCCGCGGGGCCGTGCTTTTGTGGGTTCGTGCGCACAATGGAAAAAGGCGTTTGCGTGTGCGCGGATTCCGTAGCTACACTTGATAGGAACGCAAAGGGGATGCGCGATGCGCATTTTTCTCTTAGATTTAAGCTGTCGCCACGACGGGATGGTTGCTCGATCTGCTCATTCTTGTTTCTGGTGTTGGCTGTGACAGTACAAGTTGTCGAAAGGTGGGGAGGTTATTAGGACCGACGTTCAAGTCGGTGATGATACGTGGCCATGGTTCACTGTGTCGCTCTGGCAGAAGCAAATGGGGTCCTTGGCAATTCCCGGTGATGTGATACTGCTACAAAGTAAGATTGCCTCTCAATCTTTTTATCTAAATGCTGTAGAACAGTAGGCAATTCACTTTTTGGGCTATTTAAAATTTTAGGTAGTGCGATGAATAGTTTTAAAAATGAATGAAGTTTCTTCTCATGAAACACATATTTCTCCTTTCATCGTGCCACTCAGATGTTAAGGTTGCCAGATTCGGTGATCTTATTGATGCAAGGACAGTCAGTTGTTCATCAATTGTGCCCTTGGTCCATTCTAATGAACTGATGGTTTCTAAAGGTATGCTTCTTGTCATATTTTTAGTCCTTTGTGTGGAGGTTTATATATAAGTGAACTTATCATGTTCGTCCATTATTATTTTGACACATCTTTATTTTGCACTTTCATTTTGCATCCCACTATTCTGTTTTCACATGACTGCAAAATGGAGGAAGCCTTTTCACAGTTTTCTATTTATTTGCCCGTGGCCAACTAATTTCCTTTCTCAATTTAGCATTTATTGTGCCAAAGTTGAACTGCTGAAAGGTGAATACTTCTGCCAGACATTGATGACAAGATCTTTTTCATTATAAATGGTGTAAAATATGTAGTTGTCTCTAAAAAAAAAAAAAATCATTTCAATAACATGCACATTCTAAGCCATATGTAGCTTATGTGAATTAGGTGGAAGCACATCTGCTTTCTCCATTTGTGGCATTTTTAAATGCTTGTTCCATGATTGCATCCTGTGATCACTTTCAATGCATCGTTTTTGGTATTCATTTAGACGCAGACAAACTGATAGGGAACTCCAGACTTGGCACTGCAGCAAGGGAAAAACTCAAGAAGGTGATTGGTTGGGTCAAGGCAAATGAATTTATCCTCCACAATGTTAGTTCCTGATTATTATGACCATTTCTTTTTCATGTTAAATTACAGCATTTGTATGTGTGAGCTTTTACTGTTCTTTGAGTCATACTGCTACTCCAACCATGTGATAAGAAATATTTTTTTAGTAATGGATATTCTTTATCTTATGGTGTTTAAATCTTGGAAGACATGCCTCTGTACCTGTATGTACCAGCTATGTTAACCTGCTTCTGAAGTCATTTTTTGTTGTTGTTAACCTTATCTGTTCCATCTGCACCATACTAACTGTTGCCAGGATGTGCCATAAATTGTTTCTCAGCAGAAGAAGTTATCAAGAAACTGGAAAGTTGTGCAAGTGGGAGAGTACAAAGATTGTACTTCTATCTCAGAAGTACTAAACCTGAATCGTTCGTGTAAGGCAATCTTTCTGGCATCTGTTGGTGAAATCTTTCTTCCAATTGCGTGGAGAGCTACTTGTGAAGTGGAGAAGGAAAAGATGTTCATAAGCTGGAGAATGAACAGTAAGGATGGTGATGGTTTAGCTAAGGATTTCATTTGTACTGGCTGCCAGCTTTGTGGTTCGCCTTTGGAATCAGAACATAGGTGAGAGATATTCATTTCTGCTCATTTGAAGGAATGCTGTGATATTTGAGCAACACCTTGATTATTGAATGCTTAATTGGCTTTTGTTGCAGTGAGCATGCGCCCAAGCAGAACTCTGTTCCTCTCTACTGTGATAAAAGCTCTGACCGCCTTCATGTAGTGAGCCTGATTTACCAACCCTTCATGGTGAGATCCTTTGCCTTGTATTTTTGCAGTTTTGTTACTGTTTTCTGGTTAACTTAAGATTATCACATGCGGTAGGGTTTGACTCTTCGAAATCCTTAATGCTCATGCTAGTCTGCCTATTACAGTATGTAATCTGATGCAGAAAGAAGGACAAGGATAGACATTCAGCAACTAACTTATTTTCAATATAAGACATTACTACGCTACCATGGAAAAGGTGTATAGTTGTTCTCAATCCACTTACCAAGAGTACATTTTGTAGAAAAAGAGAACTAAATCCACAAAGTGGTACTTCTGAATAGTTAGGGGTACCTCATTTCCAAACCTTCCTGGTCATCACCCTAAAAGATCTTATTCACCCATAGCTATGAGACTTTTCTGTCAAATTTGTCTTGAAGCTCTGTTGCTTAGAGAATACCTCAAAATAAAATGATGATTTGATGATACTAGATATTGGACATTTGAAAACCATCTGTTGGATTTTTCTGTTGGAGCCTCTTTTTCCTTTTAAATTCCAATTTCTTAACAATTTCTGACAGTCGTTTGATTTGCCTTTTCTAGTTGTATGTATGGGATGAATCGGGGTCTCTTCCGCTTCTCGTCAAAAACAAAGCCGCGGAACTGCTTTTTGGGAATATACCTGCAGAGAGAGTCAATCTATCCCTTGAAGCAAAGCTTCCTGTACGCAAGTCTTGCTCCAAGGGTGTCCCTGAAATCCATTCCCATGCCGGAGGCCCTCACCATCGCATACGAGTGAAAGAAGCATCAGACATCGTCTCACCAAGTGGAGATGAGATGGAGAGGGAGGAAAAGAACAAGTGCCACGATAGTGTAGATTTTCATTTTGTGTGGTTTGTTATACTAAAAACGTTACTGCAGCGGGGGAAAAATAGTCCTTTGAGATTCAAAGTGAATGTAGATCCCCGTTTAGACAGGGAAAGTGGGAGGTATGAAATGGTCACCGCAACACTGCCGTGCTTCAGAAAGAAATAATTCGTCATCTCTATTCACTTCTGTACCTCAAATGTTTGAGGTAAAACTTGCCTGAATTTGCTGTGTTGTCGGACAATTTCAGAAGCTCACCATTTGTATTCTAGTTAACAAACCTCCAGCATACCTCCGGCTGAAGCCCTATGCAGCTCGCGGGTCTCCTGCTCCTAGACTCCTATTCACTTACATTGCCAGCTAAAGAGAGAAGGATCAATCGACACCCCAAGAGTGAGCCTTATCAGTCTCAGGGAAAGAATAGCTGAAGCATCTTTCGAATTATCAGTTTATATTGCCATACAGTAAGAGAATGTTTAGCAACATTTTCTATGGGCAAATGCACGTACCATTTTAGCATATTTTTTTTTTTTTTGGTGGAGAGTTTTAGAGGGATGCAATTAATTTTCTAAAGACCTCTTTGAGCATTTTCAGAATACTAATACATTTTTTATTCCACTTTTACTCTTGCTAAACTTTTCTAATTCCAAAAAATACCCTCGCCTCACGACGCCAGTGCAGGGCTCAGGCCATCGCCGTGTGATTACAGGCAAGGTTGGCTGGCCCTGGCAGATGCCAAATATGGCTCGCCGGCCCCCTTAGGGCCGTGGGTAATGGTTTGATTTTTCCTTTTTAATATAAAAAAATGGTCAAAGTCCTTAATGAGTGTATTTTTTTTTTTGTAAACATCATTTAAGTTAAAATTGCTTCCTAATGTATTTTTAAATTGCACTTTACGAAACATATTTGCATTTTGAGCGAACGCACCCAGTACCACCACCATCTTGTCCACTACAAAAATATTTCACATCGATTGTTGTTCAGATAATGCGAAAGAGGTCCCAGAAAAAAATAAAAAGGAACACAGTCTTCCAGAAAATCTTATTCGGAATGAAACCCGGTCAAATGAAGTAGTAGCAAAAGATGGTATGGCTTGAGCCACAGCTCCCATGTCATGTCGAGAGCCTTTTCTGACGGGGCTTCTGTTTTGCTTTCCATCATCGTTACTGTCCCGAGAGACCTAGGGGAATATGTCCCGCCATGGTTCATTCGTATTTGAGCAATGTATGAGTGACATTACTCAAGACTTGCCATAACCAAACACTTCAGATGGATGAATCGATGCAGAACGTCTCAAATGTCCGATCCACGAAGTCCACTCAAGAAAGCTACAAAATGGCATAGACTGAAAACAGACTCACGATGAAGAAAAAAGGTTGCAATCAAGACTCTTTTGCAGTCTCCGCCAAATTGGGGTCTGCCGCAGCATTCTGGGCTTCTAAAAGCTGCATTTGGTGTTCAGCATGCTCCCTTTCACACGCGGTGATTCCCATAATGATGTCAAGCATGGTGCCTGTTGTCCCAAAGAACACGAGAGGTCCCAGAGACTTCCGTTTTATCCCCACCGGGATTGCTAAGAGAGCTCCTGCTACCGAGAACACCCAAGTGCCCAATGCACTACACAAAACAGCATGTAAGTCTATGAGTCAAACAATTTTACTTCTCACCAGGAAAATATATTTGAATGCTGTATTTAAATGACAAACTGCAACAGAATATGAAAGCTCCCCTTGTTTTTTATCCAATTGGAACAAACTATATGTCTCATTGCTGCAGAGCATAAAATTAAGACTTTACATGGATGGACAATGGTCCATACTCCGAGACAGAGACGTGAAAGGCATGACCAACAAGCAGATGCTCCACCATTCCTAAAATCATAAACAGAAGCAGACCTGCTTGCAATTTACTACTCTAAAGCAAACTAAATGAATACTATAATCAATCATGCCGCATCACGTCACTGTTTATATATCAGCTCAGACCAGACCACATCTGCAGTATATGTCTAAAGTGCATGTCGGAAGAGAGAATTCATCATCATAATTTTGATGTTGACATCTCAAGATTGTTGGAGTATCAAGTGAGAATTTAATAAAAAAGAAGCATGTGTATTTTTATCTGCATTTTGATACTTTCAGATTTTAAACGCAAAAATCATGTGGCATATTGGGGTTCCTCACGTCCCACAAGGGACCAAGCATATCTTGTTATCAACCACTGATTTGTGGTGTGAGTTTTCCTTTCACTAGTAAGGTCTAGGATACATGAAGTATCCCTGGATATATTTGCAATCACATTTCATGAGCACATGGGGGGCACTCTCTTTCCCAAACAGATTTTTGTGTAGGTTCCCGATGTGTAATTGAAAATATACACTCCTAGGCTTTTTTTGCGAGCCCACTAATGCTAGAGTACCTTACTCCAGAAGTTTACAACTGACTAGCATAGAAAGAGGGCTGAGCCGGCCTAGTTAACAACTCTAACCATGATGGTACCTAATCTGCAATGCAGTTCAAAGTGGTAATATTCAATACCTTCAACTACATAGAGTTCTAGCTAATTAAGCTAGAAGCAGTAGAAGAAAGTTTCATCCCATGAGATTGAACACATGAATCATGACAGTTGATGAAATCGTAAGTTAGCCAAAGAGATTCTCCAATACTTTTGTGTGCAGACGGTTTTCCTGCAAAGATGTTTATGGCTAGTTTTTCCAATTCAGACTGGAGAAGTATTCAATCAGCATCATCCCTGTGCTAAAATTATGAACACACAGACATGGGGCATCGCAATGATTCCTGTTAAAATAATTCCAAAACCAGCAAGAGCAAAACTCTACAGGATTCACCTCATAAGCAAATTAACTTGAAATATCAAACACAAAACGGAGGCTGTCTTATGGCTGAGAAATCTCAATTCAACCTATGAGAGGAACGCATTTGACAAACCTATGAACTATGAAAAGCAATGGCTCCCGTGCATAACCACAAGATGCAACAAACCGTTTGCTGTTTTGCAGATGCTTTCTCATCCTGGTCATATGCTAAAAATTGCTGACAATATCCCCTAACAATGCCGGTATCATGTGAGAAAATGCTCTAGAATTCTCAGTAACCAAGTCAAATTGTGCTGAATCAAGAAAGAGCATATGATTATCGAGTTAGCAGGCTGTACATAGAACAGAAAGAAAAGAGGGAAAGAAAACACGCCCGATGCCATGAACACATCAGCCGCATAGTGGGACTATTACAAGCTAAAAACCATCCGCAAAAACTGCTAGACCGAGCGAACTGAAGCAACGAAAAGCGATTCTCTATTTCACGCAGGAGCGTAACAAAAAAGCTATCATTTTGAGCTCGACCCACAATCGATCTCCCCTTCAGCAGTCGAATTCTCCAACGAGTCCAAGCTCAACGACAATTCGCGCGAATGCCCATCACGCATCAATCCAATAACGCATCACGGAAGCACAAACCCAGCCGAAAAAAGCATTCTATCGACGAGCAAATCAGAACGGTCGGATGGAAGAGAGAAAGGGGAAAATAAGGAGAAGCGACTGACTTGGAGACCGAGCACTCTTCGAGGTGCTTCACCTCCTCTTGCCCTCCCATCTCTCGCGACCCGATTCGCGCCCTCGTGCCTCTCTCTCTCTCTTTTTCCTTCCGCGACGATTCGGACGAAGCGAGCGAGCCTCGGATGAAGATCGAAGAACTGGGCAAAAGCCAAAGCAGAGAGCCCGCTCAACAATGGCGCATTCGTTCCGCGAAGGCGAAGGCGAGAAGCGTACCGTCGAGCAGATCGACTCTCGACCGAGTCGGAGGTTCGAGAGCACCGCCCGACCCGTTTGATAACCCGATTCGCCCCATGATCCGATCCACAGACCTTTTTCTTTCATTTTTATTTTTTGCCCTTTTCCAAGAAAAAAAAAATTTCTTGCCTATGCAGGCTGACTCTCCAAGCAAAGGACCGCACCCTGTCTCAGTCGGATTACGATCATCGTACACGTCACCACCACCATTATTGAGATAAGGAAATTTTAAAGCGAAATTTTTATCGATATAATCCAAATTTATGATCATACATATTAAGATTTAACGCGATATGAAAAGATAATAATTTGTTAAATATCAAATATAGAGAATAATAACACTTTTAATCGCCTTTACCGTCGGTTTGCATTCAAATCCTTAATGAAAATTAAGTTCAATGCGTTTTTGAACTTAGAAAAATAAAAGAGCCAAGAGGATCAATAGTGAACCAAAAGCATGAGCAAAGGAAACATAAGACCTATATCTTTTAACGGGAAGGAAAGAAATCTTGGAACGAGATGTGACTTGTCGGGCAATTGCTCCTCTAACCAAAGAAGAAGGAAAAAGGAAGCTGTCTAATATCTCCTCCTTTTACTCATCTTTTTTTATTTTATTTTCAAGCTTACATAAGAAGAAGTTGAGAAATGGTATCTCTTTGAAGCTACTTTTTAGAATCTCTCTCTCTCTCTCTCTCAGAGCATGCTCTTCCTTGCATGCTTAGTCTACCTTTCGTAGCATCTATCAGACGTCAACATTTTTTTACTGTGACAGTTGCAACCTCACCTTATGCCTCGCTTTGATCGAGTGGCTCGAGCCTCGACATCGACATCTTTCCCTCTCTCAGCCTTACCTCCCCATCTTGCTCGATGTCAATGCCTTTCCCTCTCACTCAACGTCGGTGTCTTTCAGGGAGTATCACGTTCTTTATTAACTTTGATTGAAGAGAGTTCTTGATCTGAAAGGCTAGGGGACATATATTCTCTTTTCAATGTAACGACAAAAAGTGATTTGATCCATTGGAATCGAACTAGACCTTTCTAGTCCAGTTCCCAGTTATAAAATTGGGAACCGATTCTCCCGATCTGGTTTCTAATTCCTAGGTGGAACCGGATCGAAACGGGAACCGATCACTCCTACTTAGAACTTGCTAGTAATGTTGCAATGAATGAAGGAGAAGAGAATGAGAGAAGGCTGGCAGCCCTTTGTATTAAAGAGGGCCAGCAGCTTAGACCTAGATTTTCTTGGGGGTGAATTCACATGACAAGAGAAACATCTTATATTAAAGGAAACATCCAACCCCATGGCACCTAATGGATATGTAAAGAAAGAGAGAGTAGGAAGCAAGCTCATACAGCGCAAAATTAAAATGTTTTAGCTCCTATGAACAGCAAGGCTCCGTTCTCAATCCATTGACGAGGGGACCCTACTAGACATACCGATCAAAAAAGTTAAAGAATCGAAAGAATGGGCTTTGGTGGCTAGCCCTAATAAGCCAATGGGGTTGAAATGAAAATTTTGAGCTAGAATTGTCAGGGTTTGGACTCACCCCTAATTTTCCAGTATCTTAGAGCCTTACTGGCTAAAAAAAGACCCAGTTTAGTATTTCTAATAGAAATAAAAAATAAATAACTTGTAGTAGGAAGGGTAAAAAAGAGCCTACAATTTCAGAATTTGATGGTGGTTAAGTTGATTGGGATTGCCGCGGGGTTGGCTTTAATTTAAAACGATGTTGTGTTGGTTGAACTTGTATCAAGCCCGGGAGAGATGATCGAGGTCATTTGTAAAGAGCTGAACAGTGATATCCATATGAGGATTTCATTTTTAAATGCCTCTACAAACTACCAGAAAACACTGCAATTATGGTAGCAACTTAAAATGATTCATGCGAGAAATACCTTACCTTAGACATGTATTGGAGATTTTAATGAAACTTTGTATCAATAGAAGAAATATGGTAAGAGGGAGCTAGACCATTATCGAGTGGCAGCCTTCTGAGACCTGTTAAATGATTGTGCACTCATGGATGTGGAAAGCAAATGATGCACATTTACTTGGGCAAACAACCAAGAAGGGGAGGAGTTGGTTAAAAAGAGATTAAATCGGGTTCTCCGTAATATAAAGAGGCGAGTTATATTCTTACATGTGGAAGCCTATGATCTACATGCCATTGGCTCAGACCATAGCCCTCTATTCTTGTCATTATTTCCTCCATCAACAAAAAAAAAGGAGAGTTCAAATTTAATGCTTACGGGATAGAGGATGCTAACTGCTAGGATATAGTGCAGTTTGTGTGAGATGATCAATGAGATTCACAACTGAATCTACCCAACAAACTGAATGAGGTTGTTGAAGCTTTAGCCAAGTGGAGGAAGTATAAATATTCTTACGCATTTAGACGGATTGGGGACTTCAAAAAAGAGCTTACCAAGATTAACTAACAATAAGGAAAGGGGATTGAGAAGGGAAGAAACTCAGCAACTAAAAATGCAAATTGAACAACTATGGAGATAGAAAGAGATATATTAGAGAATGAGATCGAGCATAAAGTGGCTAAAATTGGGAGATAAAAACATGAAATTTTTTCACACTACAATGAGATAAAGAAGGCGACAGAATAGAATAACTATGCTGACATTTGAAGACTAGAATGTTGTTGGGATCTTAAGCTAATTAAAGAATACATTGTAAACTTCTATCAAGGTCTTTATGGCATAGTTTGCCCTAGAAACTTTTTGTTGGTGTTGGATCAATGCTCTTGCATAGTAAGAGATGCAATGAATGGAGCTTTAACTGGTAGGTTACAATGGATGAAGTGAAGTTAGTAGTTTTTCAGTTGGAGGCCACTAAGGCCTCAAGTCCAAACGGATTAAACTAGTTAAGGACTTCTTTATGTCAGATACTCTTGACCTTTCTCTCAACAACACTCATATCACCCTTACTCAAAAAGTGGCTAACCCAGAATCTATAGTGCAATATAGGCCCATCAATCTATGTAATTTCAGTTATAAGATTATCTCTAAAGTAATGGCAAACAAGTTGAACTTTGGCTTCTTGAATTGATAAAAATGGAGCAAAGTGCCTTTATAAGTAGACGACAAATTCAAGATAACATATTAATCGTCCAAGAAGTACTACACTTAACTTAGAATCAGGAAAAGAAAAAGGAAGTTTTAGGGGGTTCTCAAACTTGATATGCGAAAAGTGCACGATTGAGTAGATTTTTTGTGCAAGTGCATGACTAAGATAGGCTTTAGTGATCGCTGGATTTCTTTGATGAAAGCATGCATTTCAACCATTACCTTCAGCATCAAAGTAAATGGAGAACCTTTCCAAGCATTCAGGCCGACTAGAGGCTTAAGGCAAGGTGACCCTCTCTCCCTACTTATTCATTATTATGACTAATGTGCTGTCTTCACTTGTACATAAAGCACTTAAGGATGGAAGTGTGAAAGGAATCAAATTAAAATAAAAGCTATCCAACACTCACGCATTTACTATTCACGGATGATGCATTATTCTTTTTGGACGGTACAATTAAGGAATGCCGGAACTCAACAAACCTTTTGAATCAATATTAGTATGCATTGGGTCAAGCAATCAACTTGAACAAGTCTAGCATTTTTTTCAGCAACTACAATCCACAACAATTAAGGAGGAACATGGTAGAAGAACAAAGAGTCCCTATCATCGAAAAAATAGGGAAATATCTTGGTTTTCCAAGAGATGTTTACGTGAGTTCTAGCGAGGGTCAATATGAAACTTGAGGGGTGGAAAGAAAATATCATATCAAAAGCAGGGAAAGAGATTCTTATTAAAATGATTATATAAGCATTGCCACAATATGCTATGTCCATTTTCAAGATCCCAGTGTCAATTTGTAAAGCAATTGTTGAAAGGCTTATACTTCACTTCAGGAGATTTCTTGAAGGCAAACGACGGATCTAAACCGTCTTGGAGATGGCCAAGTTTATTACAATGAAGAGAGATGATTGAGCAGTAAACCAGATGGGCAATGGGAGATGGATGGCAAATCAAAGTGAGAGAAGACAAATTGTTAGTGTGAGGATGCATTAGAGGACCAACAAACCAGGGTGAACCCCAACATGTGGCTGAGTTAATTGACCAAGAGTCCAAGCAGTAGGATGAATATAAACTAGCAAACTTATTTGATGAAGACTTAGTGAAAGAAATCCTCGCTACTCCGCTTAGTCATGCTATGGAGAAAGACAAAATCAAATGAATGAAGAACAGATCCGGGACCAACTTAGTCAAAAGCGAATACAACAGCATACAAACATTAGATAGTCACAACAAATTCCAAGCATTCTCATCATACCAGCCTCCCAAAAATCTATGGAACTTGATCTGGGGCGTCTACACTCACCCAAAAATCCAAGTTCTTTATATGGAGTTTGTGTGCTAACGTGCTACCAACGAAGGAAAACCTCTGTAAGAGGGCGATGTTACTTGATCAAAGCTGCCCAATGTGCCATTGCATGCTAGAAATGCCAGAACATATTTTCCTCATCTGTTCATAGATGAAAGAAATCTAGTCAAACCCCAAACAAAGGTTGAATCCTTCCCTAAAAAATATCACTAGAATAGACAAATGGTTTTTCAAAATCCTTACCTCTTGCGGTAAGCCTCAGTCAAAGGAGTTGGTAACCAGAGTTCTCTGGCAAATCTAGAAAATAAGAAACTCCATGGTCTTCAAAGGTGAACCACCAAACCCAAGCGAAGTTGTGGATGAAGCAACGACACATTTTGAACTTTACAACCGATGGAACCCAAGAAAACAAAATCAAAGTCAAGAACCCATAGACTCACCTGCGGAATGGGTCTCTTCGTCAAAGGGTTCCCTGAGTACAACGTTGACGGCTCCTGGATTGAAGAACAAAGAAAATGAGTAATGGCCAGGATCTGCAAGAACGAAGAAGGGATCCTCATCAACGGCTTCACAGAGAAGATTAAAGCCGATTCAGCCCTAAAAATGAAAACTTTAGCTCTCCGTGCAGCTTTGTTGAGGATGGTAGAGGCAAGAAAAAGAAAGTCTTTATCTAGCCTAAACTGAACTGCAAGTTAGAAGTACAAACTAACGGCAAATATGTGGTGGAGAGTTTAATGGGCCCAGTACCAAGCACATGGATGGTGGAAACAATTTTAAAGAATTATAAAATCTACTCAAAGGAGTCTCAGTATCTTATGTGCCTAGAGAAGTGTGACGACCCTAGCATGTCACGGCTACTGTTGAACTATTATCGACATTATCTTATTCGTTTTAATCTTCTTAAGCATACGGAAGCGCAAGAGACTAAAAAAAATTCTAGGGTACACACGATTTTTTGTAAACGAGGCAACTTCATTTCTTATTTATTTATACATGTACATCAAACGACATGTGAGGTGTCCTGGGAAAATTCAAAAGGTTAGTACTAAACTAACTATATTAGACTCTAGATCGATCACCAATCCCCACCTAGTTGTACAAGTGTCACCCAAACCTGGTCCCAGACGTCAAAATCTTCCCAGCTCCAAAAATCCTTCTCCCTTCCTACTTCCCTCCTACGCTTTGGGGCTGCCTCCGTCTCCTGGCATGTTGGAGAACAGTGGGAGTGGGCCCACCATGCGTTCATCGACACGGGCATACATCCTGACGAATCCAAGGATGACCTGCCCCATCGGGGGCCCTACATCAATGACCATATGCGACTTGATTCGAATCAAGATAATATTTGGAAAACTAGGGTCTACAAAATTGTCCTCCTCCCACGTGAAGTCCATTGGCACCCCATAACGAACCACTGGGGAGGCAGGTGAGATCGATATTCTAATGATTTGAAAAGATGAAGTCAACAATTAGTGAGTCGCAACCCAACAAGCAGAAGGTCCACCGGTTTCTACTACACAAATTGATCATTGCACTGACAAAGATAACTTCAATAGGAAGTTCACACAACCACTTACCTGAGAACCTTTTCAAAATACCCGACCGATTAACATAAGAAATAACTTTTCTCAACAAATGATCAGTAATTCAACTTAGAAATACCAAAACCATAATTAATGTAATTTCATGTTGTCATCATCATCTGGGAAACCCTATTACCCTCGAGCATCTCGCACCCATCTGGCATCACGAGGCATCTGGGGGAATCATGTTACACCCTCCAGGCATATGGAGAAACCCAATTACCCCTCCTCTAGGCATCCCTACTATAACCTGGGGTATTGTCGTCTCAAGGACTGACGACATTCTCAATTACACATTCACACTATAATGTACTAATTCCATAATTCAATTAAAAACACATTAACGTCACTACTATTTAGGAATTCAAGCATGCAACTAATGAATCATCAATCATTTTTATCCCTTAAACTAATATAAACACATCCGTACAAATGTTAAATGAACTGTAAGGAAGGTCCCACGTTCTAGGCTTAAACTAGCCGCATAGGGTGTCTCACACGCCTTTAGAGTTGATGGCTATTGTCTAGGTAAATTGTCTTAAAAAATTATGAAACTTTAGTATGAGGTAGAAAAGAGCTAAAGGAACATTTTTTGTGAAGAACTTGAAATCCAGTTCTATTCACACAGTTCTAAACAATTTTTGCAAGACGGGCTCAAAACAGTCAAAATCTGCAGAACGGAATTAAATAGAAAAATAAGTATTTTGCTGACCAAATGAGACCAAAAAATTATAAAAATTAACATATGGTAGCCCAGGACGTACTCTACAACTTTCGTAAAGAATGTACTTTATAATTCTAGACCAATAAATTTGTAGAAAATGAAAAACAAAAAGAGGTCAGTAGAACGAACCCAAAAACAGATTTTGAATCCCGAAGTTTTTCAAATATATTTTTGTCATATGAAATCCAAAATTTTTGAAATTAAATTATGTCGTAAAACAGCCAATAAGGGATGGTTTTAGTGAAGGATGCCCCATGAAATTTGCACCACATAAGTCGGTACAAAATTAGCAAACTTCAGGATCGGGCTAGAACCGAACCTGTCCTCAGCCCAGTCACGACTTTCCTTCAAAGTTTCTGCCATTCTGGCCCTTGCACATGCCAAATATCGACCATCCATGCCTCTACGACCTAACCACAAGCTCGACTATTTCAAACTCAACAACGTAGCTAGGTAACATAGTCAAAGCTTCCGACTAAACAAGTAACGTAGTCGAAACTTCGATTAAACGAAAATCTCAACAATGTTCTTGAATTTCTAGGAAACTATTCTTGTCGCTTGACAAACGATCAATATAGGATAGAACGGAGGATATCTACTTGTCTCGGGTCCTAGTGTTCGGTGGTCGCAACTCGGTGAGACAAAGAGGGGCTGACAGCGACAATGCTGCGCTAACTTGAAAGACAAAATATTTTCCGCGGCCTTGCTTAGATGGGATGCTCGCTGTTTTGATATTCTATGGTTGAAGGCTGGATGAAAAGTTGCTATGGCCTCGACTTTTTATTTTCCATTTGTGGCAGCGGCTACAAAGAGAATTGAAGAAGAGTGGCGAAGCTAAGGTGGTGGGACAAAAGGTGAGGAGAATTACCAAAAAAGTCATAAACTTATTGTAATTGTGCCAATTTAGTTCTAAACCTTTTTTTTTTTTGCCAATTTAGTCCTAAATCTTTTATAATTATGTCAATTCAGTTCATCCGGCCAAAATTGGCCAGCCGGTGTTGACATGGACGTCGGCCGGTGAACAATTTTTTAATTTTTTTTTTGATTTTTTTTTTTTTACCTTTTTTTTCCTCTAGCCAGCCGGCGAGGCTCGCCCCCGCCGGCCACTGACGAAGGCAAGCCTCACCTAGCGACAGCGAGGCCGTCATCGTGAGGCTCGGCCTCGCCCAGCCATGGCGAAGCCGAGCCTCGCCAGATCTGGCGACGACGGCCACTAGCGTAGGCGAGCCTCGCCAGTGGCCGGCAAGGCTGACTTCGCCAGCCCTCGCGATCGGCCAGAGGAAAAAGAAGGTAAAAAAAATTTAAAAAATTCGAAAAAAAAAAAAAAAATTATTAAAAATTGTTCGCTTGCTATTGTCTCTCAATTTGGCCCATCATCGGCCGGCCAATTTTGGCCGAATGGACTAAATTGGTACAATTATAAAATGTTTAGGATTAAATTGATAAAAAAAAAGATTTATAACTGAATTGGTACAATTATAATATATTTAGGATTTTTTTGATAATTCTCCTCAAAAGGTGAGTGGCGTCCCTCTCTCTTTCTCTCTCTCCTTTTTTTCTTCAGTCAACACTGCCTCATCTCGGGCAGCCTTTGTTGACTCCGTTTCCTCGTCCTTTGCCAGCTAGAAAGGTGGGCTTATTCGTGGCAATTGCAGAGTGAGGAGAGAGGTTAAAATCTTCATATGATGGAGATATGTCAAGGATTTTCGTAGGGGGTGGACAGCTGGTCAAGCTTGCGATGGATGTGGCAGTGATGAGCTGCGGGGAGGAGGGAGAAGCCAGTAATGAAGGGGCGGCTTTCTCTCTTATGCCGCTCTTGATCTTCATGCCATGACGAAGGATTCGGTGGGTTTTCTGACCACTTGAGCTGGTTGTTGAGCGATCCTCGCGAGTGTCGCATCTAATTTTGATCGAAGAGGAGTGTGATGTCGCGCGATGAAAACAGACGTCGAAGTTATTGACGAGTAATATCAACGATTCAGCGATGTAGACACATTCCCGAATAAGATGAAATTAGTGTTGCTCGGTGATGACTCGACGCAATGCAAGTGGCATAGTTCGATGATGAGCTCATTAACGTGGCGTGGGCCATTACGCATCTAGGGTTCATTATTTTATCGAGTGAAAATCTGAATATCACAAAAAGCTAACAAGTCCACCGACTAGGTAGCAAAAGCCCATCGAGACAACTGTCTTCCTTAGAATTGGGTCTTATATCCCCCTATCCACTTTGGGTTTTATTATGTAATGATTCCAAACTTAATTGCGTCTTAGCAACAAATTGGTAATGAAAACTTTTTCTCGACCAAAAAAGAGAAACATTTTAAAATGTGCAATTAAGTCATAAAACATGTCATGAAAGTACAATAGAGTTTCGACAAAAAAAAAAAAAAGTACAATCGAGTTCTAAGATTTTAAAAAATACAATCAATGAAAAGATTTGATTAAATCAATGACAACTTTCGTGACTTGATTGCGTTTTTAAAAAGTTTTAAGACTCAATTACACGTTTGTGACAACTTTTAGGACTTTCAATCCCCTTATCCTTTATTCATAAAAGAAAGATTCATATGAAACAAGATATGACGAACAATTCATTAAAATACATATTCCGATTTTACACGACTTAAAAACTTCTCGCCCTACGTAACATAGGAATATATACACAATTAGTAAAGTGTGTAATCGAAAATCTAAGTGAGACAAAGAATTGAAAAGGAAGTGCCAAACCTTGAGTATTCTAAGGTTTGGTTGCTTCAAGGTCCCGAAAACACATCATTGAAGACTCCAACTCCATCTGACAAATGAAATTCTTACTGCTGTCCTAATGCACCATATTTGCTGTTATATTGCATATCCATAATGCCACTGATCTTGCAAAGCATGCCCTTTAAGTTAGGCAATTCTACACTGAGTCCGTGAACATGTGATGGCGACTTCACCAACCTGAGGAACGCCAAAAAAGGATTAAAAAAGCAAAATAAATAAACATATATATAAATTTTCTGGAGCTCTGCATAACTGACAAGATTATTATAAGTAAGAATAATTGTTAGAGTCTGAAGAATAGGCCAAGAATGAAGAATGAGAGAACAAGCTCCTATCAAAAAAGGATTCAATCGTGTGTTTTTATATTGTACAAGCTCCAATATATAGTACAATGAATGTCTAATTAAGGAAAAATAAAGGAAGATACATCAAATCAATTCTTATCACAGATTGATATAAATTATCAATTATAATCTCTTGCAATCTTGGATTGATATCGATCACAATCTTCGGTTAGATTCTCACGTCTCCAACAATAATCATATTTTGTCCTTTTTAAATTGGGCATTTTAATCAAAGGACAGCTGTGTGCTTTGGGAGTTACTTTCTACTATTTAAGGTGTTTTTGGTAACCATTCTATTCTCAAGAATAAATTTGGCTCGAAAATGATTTTTTTTTTTTTAATTATGTTTTCAGGAAAAATTTCTAAGCATTTGAAGGTGCTTGGTAAAACCCTTAAAATTTTTATTCCTGAAATAGAACTATGTTTGGTAAAACTCTTAATATTTATAGTCCAAACCATTTTATTTTAATATTTTAATAATTTTATTGAATTTTTTTTCTTTTTTCTTTTTCCCCTTCCATCTTCTCCATCTTGGCAGTGGCTCGGCGAGACTTGCAAGGTCGTCAGCCATGGCTTAGGCCAACACAACCGGCCAAAGGAAGAAGAAGAAGAAGAAGAAGAAGAAGAAGAAAAGAAGAGAGGAGAAAAGAAGAAAAAGTAGACTTGATTCTAGAATTGTTCTCGAGAACAATAATTAACTTTTTGCTACTTCTTGATTCTGTTTTAAATCTATTCCAAAGAACAAAAAAATGAATTTTTGTTCTCGGAATAAAAGAATAGATTAGTCACTATTTGGAATGTTACCAAACAGGGCCTTAGTAGAGGCTAAAGAAAACTCTTGTAGGAGTTTTTTCAAGAGTAATTAAGTGGTGATTTGAGAGTTTATTAATGTTAAACAGGACGATGTGAAGTCATGCCCTCGAGTGCTTTCATTTTCTTTAAGGACACAATGTCTTTCTTGGTAGGTATCAGTTCATGCCTGAAGTTGGGAGCTTCCGTGTTAAGGACCCTTATGATGGTAGGTTCCTATTTAAGTATAGAATTAATTGCCTTAATTAGACAGTCTCCCTTACTAGTCAGAATTTGGACTTGATTGCACAAATGCTAGGAAATCTGATATAGGCATGTGGCGTAATGAGAGTCTCATATGGATCAAATAGTAGATGAGTGGCCTTAGCTAATTTGATTAGTAGAGCTAGGTCAAAAGAAAATTTGAGATAAAAGAGTACGATTATTTAACAAGAAATTGCGTAGGGTTAATCTTATAATTTTGTAAAGCTTGAATCTAGAAATATACTGATAAGAGTGACTTTAGTCTTGATATACTCTTGACCAAATTCTAAATGTTTTATTTGTGAAATCAGCTTACTATAAAAGTGTCTTTTGTATAGGAATCATGTAGCTTGGCATACAATTGAGCCTTTAATAGCCGAATCAGAAATAATCATATATTCATGCAATGTAAGAATTTTTGGAGCTCTTAGATTGAATAGTCATTGCTTTATGAATAAAATTTGTGGGTTTGCAAATGGTAGTATGTGCAAATTTGGTTTCTATTGTAAATACGAAAAATGCCAAGATATTTGCATTGTATTATTTATATTGTTATCATTTAGTTGCACATGGCAGTTGTTATGGTGTAACGATTTGCATGTTGGCATTGTCATGTGATGAATATCTATGCCACAACCTATTTGCTAAAGAGGGAACTCTATGTATAAATACAAGCATAAGACTAATAAAAACAAATGTTCCGCAGGATTAAAGCACATAAAATCCTATAGTTCATGCATGAAATGATATGATTTATTGGCCTAATATGGCTTGAGAAACCTGTCATGTGATATTTATGGACTCGAGGTTGAGAAAAGAAAGAAATTGAGTTTGATTATGAATATTGATGGGAATGAAAATGGGATAGCTATCGTCATGAGATTGTATAGTACTGTATCTATCCTTGCCAATGTAAATGACCTTGTAATAGAATATGTTTGTGTTCATGATTCCGTCATCATGAGTTGGTGATGAGGATGCGTCGTTAGTTGAGATGAATCGTAACTAATGATGAGTACAGACCGGATATTTACTTATGTATATAAGCCTGCTACTATATGCCATATGCGCATAATGGTATCAATGTATCCATCGATGTGAATTTGAGCGTCAAACTGAATATAAGGTCACGAGATCCATTTTTGTTCATTACACACATGATTATAGTCATTGATGTATAACAGATGGGTTAAAATATCTTAAAAGAACTTAAATAACTTGTTGGTTTCTTCATTGACAATGGCATATGATATTATTTGTAGGTTATCATTTTGCTATTGGGCACTCAGGTCATATAAGGAGGATCTCCTATTTTAGACCTAAATCTTCCATATAACGCGCTTAAACTCACCTCGAAGCATATTCCATATTGGTCAAGTTGGAGTTTGGCAACATATAGAATAGTGCTTCCAACGATCTCTTAAAGGACCACATCGTAGTACGAAGTACGGGGAGTTTTGATACGGGGAGTTTTGATTAAGAATAGTATTAATAAAAGAGAAGTGATATACACCATGTGAGGCTCATTATTTATTCATGCGAGATTCAAACCGTCTCAAAAAAAATACAAAGCGTGACCACCAAAATCTCTGGAGGCTACGAAATGTTAGGACCATTTTGAGGTGCTGTGGGGGATGCCTCTAAACTAATGTAAAACTGATAAATTCGCGATATTTTATGCGCCTTGACAGCATAATAATAAGCGAGGGCGGGAGACATTTGTATTAAAGAAGAGGCGACGCGTCGGCATCTGCAGCGCGCACAGACCATCGCGTGGAGGCCATTCCAACGATCGATGATGCCTCTCGTGTCAAAGTAGAGAACCCCACATGACCCTCGTCAGCTATACTCTCGCACGAGAAGTTCGCCTTTACGCGTGTGCCTCGTACAACATCCGAACGTCCGCGTTCAAAAAGCCAACGAAATGAGCAAAGTCTTTATCTAATCATTTCGAGTCGCCCCTCTTCCCCAAATGTAGAATTAAACTAACCATGTCGATGTTGACTCGAGTCTTAAATCTAATCCTTACTTACCCTCTAAGCAAACGCAAACGGAGAAAAGGACGAATGCGCAAGTTCCCACCCCGTCTTTGTCTATGCATTTTACTTGGTGGACGAATGAGATCTGCATCGATTTGCTGGTTGCTCGATGAGCAGTTCCCTCGTATCGAGTCGATTCCCACGCGTGGGGGATCCCGTGAGTGCAGCTGATCGCCATGCAGCTCCGAACTTCCGTTCAGGTTCGAAGTGTTCGTGACTTGGGGGGTTAATGTCAACTTATGATAAGTAGTTTCGGTGAAAACGCAGCTGCGGGGGGTGTCAGGACCTGCTCAAACTTTCCCGTTGTGCGCAGCGAGATGTCATCAGGTGGGATTTTTTAACCCTTTGAGTTCAACTAGATATCCGCGTATCTTTCATTACGAACTTCGATGGCTTGCCGAATTTGCGGGATTCGCGGGTTATCTTATCCTCTCTCTCTCTCTCCCTCTCTCTCTTCTTTTTGTTTCATTAGGGAGACATTGCGAATTAAGTCAAGAAAGGTCAGCTACTTGTTTCGAAAGCGTGCCTTAGGAATAGTCTGCCTCCCACCCACCGGCCAAAATAAGTAGAGATTTTTCTATGCGCCGAGGGAAAGCACACCCGACGCATGACACATGAACTAGCCCGCCAAAACCAAAGCTTAAAACCTTTTAAAAAAAAAAAAAAAAAAAAAAGGATTGGCACATGGCAGATATTCTAGAGAGGGAATCGCTGGGGGGCCTGAGGACAAGCAAGAATCTCATTCTTTAGCGTAAACACACAAGCGAGTACGTTCGCTCATCCAGATACTTTCTAGACATGGATTGGAAAATTATTGGCGTATAATATGCTCGAAACTTAGGAGTTTGAATTCCATTTCCCTAGTGGTGGGATGATTAGTTAAGGTACCAATAAGGCAGGGATTGACTTGGATTATATTAAAGCAGTTCAAGACCCTGCTGCTTTCACTTGATCGTCACCAAGCCATGATTGTCGGTGGGCATTGACAAGGATATCCATTAGAGCTCTTGGCATAAATACCTGCCCATCGGAAGGATAATTTAAACTTTCAAAGTGCGCAAATACACAAGCACTTGAGGACAGGCTATCAAGAACCAGTTTCTATGAAGCTTACCGGCCTAAACATATATGAGATTCATCTGCACCTGATAGACTGAAAAATGGAACCTTTACATGCACTTAATCCACGCGATAATTACCTCTAACCACAAAGCTAATTCACGGAATTTGTGTGGTGCGTTTTAAGTATCTCAAGTGCTATGAGAGAATAAAGTCTCCATCCACTCAAGTCAATCACCTCACGTGAAGTGAAAGAAAAAAAGGAAAAAGATTCACGGTGGCTGACTTGGGCGGACACAAAAATATCATTTTTCAGAGGACATATGAACATAGAAACACATGGACATGTGTGTTCTTTCGAATCTACGTGCACATCGCACGTTTACATCGATGAAAGCGAGCATAGTGGGTTACGATGGAACGAACAAGCCGAGCTGGGAGTGAGCCGGCCGGATCGACCAGTGAAGTGACGCCGGACTGAACAGCCAAAAGGCGGAGCTTGTGGACGTGGCAGCAGAAGAGCTGGGTCAACTCGGCCACCTTCGAACTCACTGCCGTAGCTTCATCGTAAGAGCCAATCATGCGAGTGATCTGAGTTCAGGGGACCGAGTGAAAACGTCAAAAGCTCGCGTCCAAATGCGTTCTCAGCGACTGAGCTTTCGCTTCGATAAGTCCTAAGCGGAATCAATGGCTGTGCTCACTTCTTCTTTACTCCCACGATTGCTCGGACGTTGTCTCACGCATCGGCTCTTTTATACCAATTTTATTCTTGTCTTCAGAAAATGATTAGGGGCTTGCTTATTTAGAATTAAGTTTAAGGAAATATACTCTTTTGCTTTCTCACCAAAATCATGAAAACATGTGAACTATGCGTCATTTGCATATTATGAAAGTCCCCAGTTTTAGGATTTAAAGAAGTCAAAGTGTGTGCATCACAAGAACGAGATTAAGAAAAAAGTGGAAAGTGAAAATCTATCCAAATATGTCCTAAAGCTTTCAGGAGGCCATGTTAAAAGAGAATCTGTCAAGTTGTAGATTTCTTTTGCTCCCCTATGCCTATCGATGCGATCTGTCACTAGCAAAATTTCATTCAAATTTTTTTTTTAAACTGTATATTTTCAAATCTTAATCAATCAGATAAAATCAAACCTTTAAGAGCACTTTTTAGCATTTCTTTTTCATATATCTACTCCGACCATTTGCTCTTATAAGTATATCCTCATGGTTGATTAAGAAAAGGAATTTAAGTAGATGCATCGCTAATGGGTGATTTTCATTTTTACCCAATGTTAGAAATGAGTTAAAATATGAGGTCGCAAAGCGCAAAACTCCCTCCCCCCCCAACCCCAATCTTGCGGGGGAAAATCAAGAAAGAGCCAAAGACAGGCAGAATCAGAATTACCCGAAAGTAGAGGGGCATTGTTGCAACATCACTGAGAAACTGGTTAATATGTGGGATGAAGCATATAAAAACCAGACCAACGTAAGGCATCAAATGCCCATCTTAAGTCGATGAAAATGCTCTTTTTATGAATAAGCCTCTTCTTTATCGTCCCCACCTAATCTCTTTCTCTGCCCTTCATGCTTCATCTCTACCCGATCCTCTCCACGCTCTGTCAAATCTCTCGGAAAACAAACGCTTGACGCACGACTTCCATAGATCACTGGATCTTGTTCGCGTTGTTATTAGTTAGCCATGGACATGGCCATTGATTATGTCACCATGATGGAGTTTTCAGGCCACAGCACCGCCGCCACCGATGAGTTCGATGGTGGCTGCCGTGACTGGAGCGACTGGTCGCCGGTGCTCGACTGGGACGCCGTCCCTGGCAGCGGCCTCGGCGGCTTCGATGACCTCTTGGAGTCCATGTTGGAAGACGGAACTGGGCCCGACCAGCTCCACCTACCCCCACAATGGGTCGACTCTCCTCCTTCCGTGCACACCATGGCTAACGACAAGGAAGGCGACGAAACCGACGGCCACGACTTCAAGGGGCTGAGGCTGGTCCACCTCCTGATGGCCGCGGCTGAGGCGCTGAGCAGCGAAGGCGAGAACCGCGAGCTGGCTCGGGTGATATTGGTTCGGCTCAAGGAGTTGGTCTCCCGGCCTCGGGCGGCTGCGGGACCAACATGGAGCGGCTCGCGGCGCACTTCACCGACGCGTTGCAGGGCTTGCTGGAGGGTGCGGGGGCGGTGGCCCAAGGTGGCGGCAAGCACTCGATCGGTGGCAGGCCCCACCGCCTGGAAGGGGTTACAATCAAACGGACGTGCTCGTGGCGTTCCAGCTTCTGCAGGACATGTCGCCGTACGTCAAGTTCGGGCACTTCACGGCCAATCAGGCCATTCTGGAGGCGGTGGGTCACGAGAGGCGGGTCCACGTGGTGGACTATGACATAATGGAGGGGGTACAATGGGCCTCCTTGATGCAGGCTCTCGTCTCTCAAGATGGCGGCCGGCCGGCCCCGCACCTCCGGATCACGGCGGTGTCAAGGGCCAGCAGCGGGCGCCGCTCGATCACGACTGTCCAGGAGACGGGCCGCCGGCTGGCCGCTTACGCAAAATCCGTGGGGCAGCCCTTCTCGTTCCACCAGTACAGGATGGACCCGGACGAGACCTTCCGCCCGGCCGCGCTCAAGCTGGTCCAGGGTGAGGGGCTGGTCTTCAACTGCATGCTGCACCTGCCTCACTCCACCTACCACACGCCCACCTCGATCGCCTCGTTCCTGTCCGGGGCCAGGGCCCTGAGCCCGACGCTGGTGATGCTGGTGGAGGAGGAGGCGGGGCCCGCGGGGAGGCGGAGGGGGGTTCATGGGCCGGTTCGTGGACTCGCTGCACCACTACTCGGCCGTGTACGACTCGCTCGAGGCAGGGTTCCCAATGCCGGACTGGGCTCGGGCGCTGGTGGAGAAGGTGTTCTTGGGTCCGAGGATAGCCGGGTCGCTGGTGCGCATGTACCGGGGCAGGCCGGGCGAGGAGGAGGAGGAGGAGGAGGGATCGTGGAAGGGCGGTTCTTGGGGGGAGTGGCTGGTGGCGGAGGGGTTTAAGCCGGGGAGAGTGAGTTCCTCGAATCACTGTCAGGCAAAGCTCTTGGTGGGGCTGTTCGACGACGGGTACAGGGTGGAGGAGGTCGCCGGGAATGGGCTTGTCCTGGCCTGGAAATCTAGGCGCTTGCTCTCTGCTTCCATTTGGACCGCTTCCTCCGATCCCGATTCATTAAATTAGAAGAGAACTATTCATTCTGCTGGAACGAAAGCTCGTTTGAGGTTCGTCATTGTTTGTTCTTCCTTTTGTCTTGGAGCAAGGAAATAAAAAATCGAAAGTCACTTTTAAGTGAGGCCAGCTCCCTTTTGTTTTTTAATGATTGATCATGCGAGACCAGGTTTAATAATGACTTGAAACGGGGTATTCCAAGAGAAGCGAATGTGGTTGCACTGTTGGTCTCGGCCATGGCGAGTCGCTCTCGCAGGACCACGCAGTTCGACGTTGTCCCGAACGAGAAACTTCAGACAAAGGCGCTGAAATACGCGCAGCACTTGCGGATTATTCAAAGAAGAAACTCATGATCATGATTCACATCTTCAGCACTGTTCTCGCGTGGAAAGGCTGATATATATATATATGAATGAAAGGTAAAATGAGCTTTTGAGAATAGAAATGTTGCGAGCATTTGAAACTTGTGTATGAACGAGAAGATAAGGTATGACAAATCAGACTTAAGAGATCCGACTTTGATATCGTGTTATAATCGGGCAATGAATAACTGTCTTTTCTTGCAGGATAAAACTATTTCAGCATGAAAAATGTTTCCAGAGATCTGCCTAAGTGTCTCCTAATTATTATCATTTTACATTGCTTTGACCGTAGGCTAAAAATATCAGGCACCCTTGAAAAGAGAGAACCAGGAGGTTGAGTTACACGCCACATTTAAGTGTGAGCCTTACCAAGTGATTTGTTTTTAGGGATCATTTTAGCAGATTTTTAATCTTGGCAAGTCTAATTCATAAGAACATTTTGGTAATAAGTTTCTAATAAGATACATTCTCATATGTTATCTTATGCATAATTATGCGTATTTTGTTAATAAATGTTTATTATTTTGAAATAACCGGGAATTGTATGTTTACAAATAATCATCTATAAGAGATTTTGAAAGAGATTGACAATATAGAGAAACCTCATATTTGACTCATTTTTTAACAAATATTATATTCAAAGATCAATCTCATATTGGGCTCGTATTTGAAAATAAAAAAATATTACAATCATGAAATCATAACACACGATTATTCCCATATTGGACTCATATTTGACAAATAAATTATATTGAAAGATAAAAGAAAAAACCAATCGTCAGAAAAAATTATATAACATTCTTTACAAATTAATAACTACAATAAAATGACCCATCATGGAAGGAAAAGAGCATATGCCCAGAGGGTTTTATTTTTCTAACCATCTATTGGCATTTGGTGATTTTTTTTTTTTTTTGAATTTTAAACTAATGTTACCATTCCAAAACATATTTCTATGGCGGCGGCAAGTTCATATTGGTCTGGGTCACACTTTAAGACCTATCTTATTAAAACATTAGTGTAACTTCTAATTAATATTCCATGCTCCTTTTAATATAATACAATTAATTCTCATAGAGACGTTAAGTATGAAGCCGCCAAGATTTCGAAAGCATGGCATGAATGTGTATATAATATATTGACTATCGTAATGAAAGTGAAAAATATTAATCAACAATTACGATACGACCAGATTAAAACTAACAGAGTTGAGATGTTAATCAACTCTTTATCCACAACCAGCTTTATCCGGGGCAGTCATTTCAAATCCTGGACTAATAGAGTGACCAATTAATAAGCTACTACTTTAGTACCAAATCAGCAAAGTTACAAATCAATATAAGCTACTTTGCAGAATTCTAGTGGCCCATGCCCGAAAATACGAATTTTCGTCCGTGCCGATGAATTTTATTATGTGTTGATCGTGTCGAAAAACTACTGATAAAATGAAAATTCGATAACTCTTTTTTTTATTATGTGTAACTTATTGGTGGATCATAAACTCTTTTATGAAATTCCCAACTTTTTTGATAGTTTGCAAACCGTCAATTTTTGTACTTACTTACCGATTTCTATGCACATAATTAACTTACCGTCAAGTTCTAGGTTAAACCATTTCCAAATTGCTAGAGTAGATCAGCACAGCTATCAATACAAAAATCTTTCTCGCCTCAACGGTTGAGTTTTTATTTATTCTTCTTGTGGCTATATTTACAGTTGAACCTAATCTCAATCATAGTATCCTATGTAAAACAATGACAATAACTATATCAATCCGGTGGATGTAACTTATTATGCGGACCATATGTCATCGTTGTATTGAGACATGTAAATATTAAAATGGGTCGGTGCATCCATTGACCGTTGAATTTCTTCTTCTTCTTCTTCTTTTTATATATTTGGGGTATATCACAAAGTTGGAGTCCGAAAATGGTTAGGTGATGCAACGGCCTACACCAACCGTATCGATATTTTCTCTATTTAGTACGCAATCGTGTCCTTGTCTTCGCATCTTCCTGGCAGCCAGCCCAACATGAGAAAAAGCCCATGGGCCGGCCAATCTCTTCGCAGCCCTCGTGTCTCACGCGCGCACAACAAGATTCGGAGAATCCCGAACGGAGACCGGATCGAGACCAAGTTCATCCCCCCGGCTGCCGTTGACTCCGAAACTTGCCATTTCCACTTCTTTTTGCTTTTTCGAACCCTAAATTTTCTTCGCTGATGCAGACTCAGTGCACCTGGTCATGCCGCCATGAGGTGCTCGGTGTGCTGAGATCGAAATCCTCGTGTCTCTTCGCTTCCTCCGGGCATCTACTGCGCCAGTTCGCCGCCGGGAGCAGGAGCCGCCGCCGCCGGCCGCCCTCGTTCGCAGCCATGTCCACCGTCGCCACCGAGAAGGAGGCCTCTCCGAACCAGAAGGAGTCGGGCGGCGAGCCCTTGCAGGTGGTTTTCGGTTTTCGGTTCGAGTTGCGATTGATTGCGATTCGCGTGTGTCCGTGTGTGCGCCTTAGTCGAGGATCGAGCTGAAACTGAGCAGTGCGAGGACGGTTTGGATGCGAGCGTCAAGAGTCTGGATTTAATCGTCTATCCGATTTTGTTGATATGCTTTTGGAGTTATATGCGTTTGTGTACTCCGTCTTTATTAACGCGAATCTCCGTTGCAATTATCTAGGGGCGGTTGCTTGCACTGTCTGAAATTTTTGGGCGCTTTTGGTTGGGGCAATTAGGAATTCTGCCATTACTATTTTGTAATCGATCATTACTAAGTTGCGATTGGGCCGGAGCTGTCAAGTACTGCAAATACAATGGTGTAATGGTGGGCAGTATGGTCATCAGGTTTTTCTCGTTTGGCCTTTAGTTTAGTTCTTCTGCATTCTTGTCTTTGACAATGGAGAGGCCAGATATCAATCCCATGGTGACGATGAGTCTTAAGATTTGTTTGTAAATTCACAAACTGTTTGTGAATCTATTAGAAAAGGCAAAGTCCCTGTCTGCATGTTACATGGATTCATGCCACTTAATAGGGAACTTGACTGCTTGTATAGAGAGTGGGCTAGGCAGTTGCTGCCTAATTAAATTGTGTCGAACAGTTCTAATGGAATTTGATGAACTTCAAATTACGCCATGAAATTTCATAAATTTGGAACTGATGCCTATCTCTTCCAGTTAAGTTGAGCCTGCAGATTAATGCTGCTCTGCTTCCCTTCTATGTAAATAGAAGGTTGGTAGAGACTACATCGAATTCAATGTGCATGGTCCTTTATCTCCCTGGGAGTTACACTGGTGATCAGAAGTGGAATTGACGGCTGCACTAAATTGCTGCCCTTTCCTACCATGTCCCACCCTTTCACAATATTAGTAATCTATAATGAGTGGGCCAAGATTGGTAGCCTGCTGGGTTGGTGTAGTAGTTGGTACAGTATTGCTGTTATTGTCTCCTAATCTACTAATGGCGTCGGTCCAGCGGCTTACATTCCGATGCTCATTACATTTAACCATGCGTGGTTTGACTTTTGATATCCTCACTGATTGCAATGAAGCATCTGTATGTAAAATGATTATTGAACTTTAAATATAACAGAGGGAAATATACTGATCGTCTTATTCCTGAATTGGCGCGAAGAAGGTTTGCCCCTTTTACTGGAAATAGGACATCCATCAGAAACAAAGAGCTTCATATCCGCACTCCTACCTGTTAGACATGTGGTGGCAGGTTCAGGAAAGTTCTGGAAATTCTGAAAACTGATGGATTTTAATGGTAAAAACAACTGTTAATTCTGGATACCACTTGATATTGCAGCTAGTAAATAATAGACGCTTTACTAGCATGACCTTTGGCTTTTGTTGCAGGTTGCCCAATAGTACTGTATTTTTCCCCAGATCTATCGTGGTTCGGCTTTGCGTTTTTGGATTCTTTGGGTCAAATTGACCTGCAAGGAGTGTGGGACTCCTTCTCCCCCTCTTTTCTTTTCAAGGGCTGATATTTGTTTTATAAATGGGTTGGCATGCCGTTAATGCTTTGTGAAGAATTTCTCTTTACCTGTCCATAATAAAAATTGATGGGAATTATAGCTGTCTGGACTTTGCTCCATTTCCTCGATGTCCTTGTTTGTTAAAACATGGCTTTATTAAAATTCATGATTTTGTGTAGTAACATTTGTTGCTCTAATGTGACACAGTTTCGTTCCTATCCAGGTTGCAAAGCGCTTGGAGAAGTTTAAAACAACAATATTTACACAAATGAGTATGCTTGCCATCAAACATGGGGCCATAAATCTTGGACAGGGCTTCCCCAACTTTGATGGACCTGAATTTGTAAAGGAAGCAGCAATTCAAGCAATTCGGGATGGCAAGAACCAATATGCCCGGGGCTATGGAATACCAGACTTGAACTCTGCTATTGCTGCTCGGTTCAAGAAAGACAGCGGCCTTGTGGTGGACCCTGAGACAGAAGTTACTGTTACCTCTGGTTGCACCGAGGCAATTGCTGCAACTATATTAGGATTGATAAATCCTGGTGATGAAGTGATCCTCTTTGCTCCTTTTTATGACTCTTATGAAGCCACTCTGTCTATGGCTGGTGCTGATATAAAATGCATCACACTGCGCCCCCCAGATTTTGCCATCCCGATTAATGAGCTCAGGTCTGCAATATCAAAGAAAACCCGTGCAATTCTCATGAACACTCCCCATAACCCTACTGGAAAGATGTTCACTCGGGAGGAGCTTAATGAGATTGCTTCTCTCTGCATTGAAAATGATGTTTTGGTTTTCTCTGATGAGGTCTATGATAAGCTGGCTTTTGAGATGGAGCACATTTCTGTGGCCTCTCTTCCAGGGATGTATGAACGAACAGTGACCTTGAATTCCTTGGGGAAGACATTCTCATTGACCGGATGGAAGATCGGATGGGCTATTGCTCCTCCACACTTGACGTGGGGAGTGCGGCAGGCGCACTCTTTCCTCACATTTGCTACCAACACCCCCGGACAGTGGGCCGCTGCCGCTGCACTGAGAGCCCCTGATTCTTACTATGTGGAGTTAAAGAGGGATTATGCAGCAAAGAAGCAAATTTTGGTGGAGGGATTGAAGGAGGCTGGTTTTAAGGTATTCCCTTCAAGTGGCACGTACTTTGTGGTTGTAGATCATACTCCTTTTGGTCTGGAAAATGATATCGCGTTCTGCGAATTCTTGATCAAAGAAGTTGGAGTGGTGGCGATCCCGACTAGCGTATTTTACTTGAACCCGGAGGAGGGTAAGAACATTGTGAGATTCACATTCTGCAAAGATGAGGGAACTTTGAGGTCCGCAGTTGAGAGGATGAAGGCGAAGCTGAAGAAAACCTGAAAGGGCGGGTCAGGATCAATCTCGAGCAAACCGTGTCGACAGACTATTCTTTATAACATCAAGCATCTGGAACCGGAGATCATCGGATTCTTGATCATAAGTTCGATGACGACAGTTCAACTTACAATGCAGTGATGATATTCCAATTGATTTATATGTGATATGTTGCAAATGTCGTCACAAAGACGCCATAATAATAAGAATAATAGTTTGCTAAATTTTTCTGGCTGTTCCATGTTTTCTGTGAGACAGGTCAAGACTTATTTAGTTTGTAGTCTCCTTTCCCCGCCCCACTTAATGGTAGCTTTGATAATTGCATCTCATGAGCCGGCCTGGGGCACATTTTCCATAAGAAATTAAAAGGCAAAAGTGTCGCTTGGTCATCGATTACCATGATTTCCCATCCTCTATCATGTCATATGACCAATTCAGCAATTGAGAATTCTCCACGGAGACAATTGATTGGGTTTCCCCTTCTCCAGGGAACACGTGGGGCCTTTTGGGAAGGGCCCCGAAATAAGTCGGTCGTCATCATCTGCGGTTTTTGTACGTGCAAATATAGACTTTTCGCTCTTTGTCAAAAGGGAGAAGTGCGAAGCCTGCCTCGCGAGAAAATTCAAAGTCGATTCGAATTGTGGGGGTAAGAAAGCTCCTTCCATGTCAGGTTCAGCAGATCGACCGTATTTGAAGACCGACCGGACTGCTCATGAGATTTACCGCCCGAGAACATCGTTGGGGGGCCCCCCTCTCCCCCACGCCGTGTACTCCATCGCATTGAAGGCGTTTCGCCAACGCCTCCCGAACGATTTGATTCTCGCACCTACAAGCACATCACGACTCCCATGCGCCCGTCGAAACCGATGTGCGTGCACCGAAAATTACATGTGGGTGTCTTGCTTCCTCCCTTATTTGCAGATCCAAAGGGAAAACGAATTGTTTAAATTTGAGAAAAATCATAAACATTAATTATAAATATATATGAGATTGATTCCAATTCTCGAGTAAATTTTCAAGGATCATTAGGTGACTTTTTTTTTAAAATTTTTGTGCGCCTATGTATCAAGGATCATAATTAGACTAGCAAATAGTCTTCAAACTAAATTGAAAGTATGAATCACGGTGTTCATTCGGCATTGCTATAGCCCAAGACACGCCGAGCCGAGCCACACTTAGGGAAACGCCTCGCGCGGATTCGAGGTCGACAAGGCTTGGCTCCACTACAGCCGGCGATCACAAGGATTTCACACGCGAGACCCCTTCACACGATCAATGAGGGCACTCCCGATCTACCTTATAGGCCGACTCTACATGCATCAACGTGGGATCCCATGTAACCTACGCGCTGGATGTAACGGCCGATGCGGGGCGAACTAGACGTTAGCGGGGAGACCCGAATCTTTTGGCCGTGCTCGGCAATGCCGAGAGAGGAGAGGAGTCCTCCATCTGAGCGCGCGCCTCGCCTGCCCCCGAACCACCCAAAAAGCGCAGTGAATTCTTACGACCAAAGACTGTCGCGGCACGTGCCGGCCTGGCCTGCACCTGCACCACCGTCGTGGGCCCCAATAGCCCCTTCCCAAAAATTAAAAAAAAATGGAGGGGGAGAGAGAGAGAGAGAGAGTGCACTGAGGAGGGGAAAAGAGAAAAGGAGGAGGGGGGGAAATCGAGATCGAAGCGGACCATTTCAATATCATGGGGACGGATGATATTTTCAACTCCCACCCCCCTGCACCAATTCGCATCCGACGGCTCGCAACCCCTCAACCTGCATCCGAGCCGTTAGATCACCCCCCAATCCCATCGGACGGCCCACATCAAAACTCCCTCCCTCGTCCCCCCATAAATTCTCTCTCCTAACCAGGTCCAAATTTCAAAGCCACACCCCCTTCCTTCTCTCTCTACGAACGCTGCAAAAACAATTTTTTCGTTATAAGGGAAGAGGCCCCTCTCTCCCTTCCCCACAGGAGCGAACCACTCCACACTTATCTTCCAAGTCACTCCTCCCTTCCTTCCCTCCTCTCTCTCTCTCTCTCTCTCTCTGTGCTTATTCTGCGCACCCCCGCGCCCCGCCGCCTCCCGCCGCCTCACCCGCGGACGATGTCTCCGGCGTCCGTCGACGTCGAGCGCCCCGCCTTCCTCCTCATCAGAATCTCTCGCTACCGGCGGCACTGAAAACGACCCGACAAGACGAACCCGAAACTAAAACCGAGATCGAGTCCGGCCCCCAACGGTCGGGGATTGAAATTTGGATTTCGCCTCGCGAGTCCGCAGATGGAGGGACCCAAGAGCCAGTCCTCGGCGGTGCTCACCAGATCGAAGTCGTCGCTCCTCCGCTCCTCCTCCACCGTCCGCTCCTCCATCCACAGCCTTTCCTCCGTCGCCGAGGACGACTTGCTGCCTTCTTACCACCAGAGCCAGCCGCCGCAGCAGCAGCAGCAGCAGCAGCAGCGCGATCCGGTCGAGGAAGAGAAGGCCAGGAGGCGCGCCCCGCGCCGGTCCGGCCCGACCGGGCCGAGCCGGTTCCGGCCGGCCATCGCCGTGGCCTCCCTCGCCTTCTCCGCCGTCTTCTTCGTTTGCCTGTTCAGTTCAAGGAGGGACGCGGCGCCGACCACGACCGCCTCCGAGAACCTCCTCCTGGCCCTCATCTTCGTCGCCGTCGCGCTCTTCTTCGTCTCCAGGAACAAGCCCCTGATGGAGCGCAACCTCTCGACGATTAAGCACCTGTACAGCCTCAACGCCAAGAGGCTAGGGTTCTCGCGGGGCAACGCGAGGGGCGTGCAGTGGTTCATCGGCAGCGACTCCAGCGCGGCCGACGCCAAGGCCGCGATCAGGGAGAAGAGGAAGATTATCCGCGAGGGAGTGGAG
Organism: Eucalyptus virginea; assembly: GCA_014182375.1. Classification (NCBI taxonomy): domain Eukaryota; kingdom Viridiplantae; phylum Streptophyta; class Magnoliopsida; order Myrtales; family Myrtaceae; genus Eucalyptus; species Eucalyptus virginea. Next base: position 34,420,474 of record CM024519.1, on the reverse strand, counting down.
TTCTACAGCAATGGGGATTACTACGAGGGCGAGTTCCACAAGGGGAGGTGCAATGGGAGTGGCGTGTACAATTACATCGCGAACGGGCGATACGAAGGGGATTGGATCGACGGCAAGTACGACGGGTACGGGATTGAGAGCTGGGCTCGCGGTAGCAGGTACCGCGGGCAGTATCGGAACGGGCTGAGGCACGGGTTGGGCGTGTATAGGTTTTACACTGGGGATTCGTATGCCGGAGAGTGGTGGAATGGGCAGAGCCATGGGGTTGGGGTGCAGAGCTGTGCTGATGGGAGCTGCTATGTTGGGGAATTCAAGTGTGGGGTCAAGCATGGACTCGGGTGTTATTATTTCAGGTGAAGATTTACTTCACTCTTCTTTCTTGTGTCTTCTTGCCTCTGATTCAGATGCGATCATGTTGAATTTTGTCTGGTTTTCTGTCTTCTTTGATCGTAGAGATAGGACATTAAAAATTTGATATCTGTCTGTGTAGCTCTGCGATGGGTGGTATGCTTAATTTCCTGTCTTGGAGCGGAGTAGATAGGTTCTCTTGTGATCAGAAAGTTGGTGATCGTTTAATCTGGAGTTTTCATTCAAGGGCCTTAGAATATTTGTGTCCTCGACGATTTTATGGTTATGATTTCTTGAGATTATAGAAGTGGACGTTCATCATCTTGTGCTTTGGTTGATGATCTGCACATAAATGCTGGGACTTGTGTTGATTTTTCAACTTAGAAGAACTGATGAGTGTAGAGAACATAACTATCGGGCTAATTATTCTACTATATCTTCTGCTCTGGTGCTTATGCCCTGCTTTTTCTGGTGTCAATGATTTGCTGTTGTTATAGGAATGGAGACAGATTCGCTGGAGAATATTTTGGCGATAAAATTCATGGGTTCGGTGTCTACCATTTTGCCAATGGCCATTGCTACGAGGGTTCTTGGCATGAAGGTTCGAAGCAAGGCTATGGAATGTACACTTTCCGAAATGGCGATTCAAAATGCGGTGAATGGCACTCTGGTTCCCTCAAGACCCCTTTACCCCAACTGACCGACGCAGTTCTTCGAGCAATTCAGGTACTTCGCCTTTCAGTCGTTGTCTCTGCAGTTCTGATTACTGGAATGATGTGAAATTATAGCAGAATGGGTTGTCAGTTATGTGAGCTGATGAATAGTCCAGAGAGCTTGGTCGAAATTTTTGTTTTTTTACTTTTTTGGCAACAGACCTGAAGGGATCCTATATCTTTTAGGTTTCTGTTGTCACATTCGTGTTTTTGTTAATTCCCAGTAGCTTAGATGTTTGACTCACTTTCTTGCCGTCTAAATGCAGGCTGCCAGAAAAGCAGCTGAAAATGCAATTCACCTTCGCCGAGTAGACGAACAGATGAACAAGGCCGTCTTGGCCGCGAGTAGAGCTGGGACTGCTGCTAGAGTTGCCGCTGTGAAAGCTGTCCAGAATCGGATGGACGGCAAGTTTTGTGACATAGAAGCTTGACTAAGAGTGGCTTTTTTAGGCTTTGGCTGAAAGTGTATATTTCACTAATCTTTATGATCACGGAAGAGTCGTCGCCCCGGTGAGCACAAGCTTCTCGGAGGTTGAGATCTCCTCTTTTCTATTGATCACGCAGAATGTAACTTGTACATAAGCGATGTGTATCAATGAAATGAGGAAACTTCTTTTTTTTTCCCTGAAGAACTTTTTAAATTATGTTCCTTATCTTGAAAGGGTTGATGATCTGTTCTTGTGGGGTTGACCCAGGATGCTCCATTATTATGTTCTGTTGCAATAATGAGATCATGGGCTTGATCCCAACCTGTCCCCCCTTCACCATCATCTTCGACAGAAAAACAGAGGACCTGGGGAAATCTTATCTCCGGCGTTTGCTTCTTGCTCAAACCTATCCTCTGCTTGGCTCTAAAAAAATCTCTTCTTTTGATCTCCTTTTCACTGGAAATCGGAAAAAGATTTTCGAAGGAAAGCCTCTTTATTGGACAGAAAAGGCCTCCTAGATCCACTCATTGCACTTCTCATGTGACAGAATATTTGAGATGAAGAAACGTGGAAGATCTGGCATCACAGGTCTGTCAAATCGCACAATAAACTATCAAGAGATGTCCAGAGATTCCCATCAGCAGATTAGGTTTTTTCTACCCGAGTATACACTTCCTCGAGGTGCATGTAGGCCGGCTCATTTTGCAAATTCAATTCGAGAAAGCGACAAGTCTAGGGGGATTCAGATTGGAATGAAGGATCTCACATCATGTCTTGATTTGCTTTGTATCTCAATTTCCCTCGTTAAAAAAAGAGAAAAGGAGAAGATGGGTGTGTGTGTGTGTCATGTGCCTTCCTGCCTGCTACTTGTCGTAGGATAATGCTGGGCATTGGAAGTTTTCTAAATCGCACAGCAGCACATGATTGTGGGGGGCGGTGGTGGTGGGGATGGTGGTAGGGTTATAACTTTCTTTTGTCGACGGTGAAAAAACCAAAACCCTTTATACTACTTTTCATGCAATGTTCTATGTAGAGAAATTAACTCTATTCATATAAAAGTCGCCCATAAAAAGCAAGTCCCTCTCTGTTCCGAGCATTAAAATCTGGGAAAGATTCTTCCTCCTTTCCTATATGTAAATACCAGGTTCAAAACTTTCCTCTCTGCTTCAAAGGCCCAACCACTCCCCCATGCATTTTGTTCTGTCTGTTGAGATTGTTTAGGTTTCTGAACCGCATGTGCCCATGAGATAGATGGTCATCCATAGCTTTTGACCAAATCCTAATTCCAATGTGATTTTCAATTTTTTAAAAAAAGCGAGGCTTGGTAGATGGGGGAGGCCACGCTAATCTAAGGGAAACCCTCCATTAAAGGTTAGACATAACTCAGAAGGGTGATTCGTCTGTCATTTATTAAATAGACTCGCACACATAAATTGGTGTCTCTAGCAATCAATTTTGTATTCGTTTCATTAGATGATGTCGGCTCACATGTCTCACAAATATGACTAAAAAAAAACACATATAATGATTCATGTAGCACCATAAAGACGGACGTTAATGATAAAAATACCATTTCGATCGTCATTTTCTAGGAGAGTGATTGGAGTTGACGCATAAAAATTGATTCATATGGCTTGCATTATCTTGTCATTGGACGATTAAAAAATGTGGGTGTGCACTCGAACAATCTGAACATCGTGTATGACTATGTTCTCGTAGGTTGTGATGTGTTTCATGCATCTTCTCCACTTTGATAAAGGTTAGATGAAAGTTACAATGTCCTGGGAAAATCCCCAAAGCATGTGCGTTGAATCCCAAGCTTTCAGGCGCTGCTTCAGGGTTTTAATGTAACTTGGAATTCGTTTCTCTCTTTTCTTGTACAATTGATCAAAGGCAAAAGACACATTTTTTATGCAACTTACCACTTCCTTGACAACTGTTCTTTGAACGTTAAAAATAGGAGAATTCATTCTCTTTAATAAAATGTCCGGCCTTCTTTCACATGTTCCTGTTGTAACTTAAGCACCTACAAAAATTTCAGTCGCCAAGTATATTAAATTTTGTTTGGAGTGTTTTTCCGACTTTAAGACAAGGGCACTACAATCAAGCATCAGTTACGATCGATGCGATGGAAAATGGACTCAATTTTTTTTTCTTGGTCGGAAAAAAAATGGACTCAATTCGAGACTACGTATCTTACCCAATTCAAGAGTTCCAACACATTATTTTAGCAAAACCCAACTCTATGATTGCAAGAAATTGGCGCAGATCTTATAGATATGGGTCCATGGTTCTTGGTGGTAAAAAGTCGAGTCGTAGACCTTTAATGAGTGAGTAGCGCCTGAATGTAGTATGATGCTTTTTTCTCGTTTTTTCCTATCATGTACCTGCAATTAGCCACGCTTGAGCTGGCTCCCATAGCTTTATTTCAGATTTGGGTATGATAATGGCACATGAAGCAGCATGGAAATGGTGGCATTATTGCACAAACTGACAATCGATGTCGCTGTTCAACCGAGAAAGAGAGAGAGAGAGAGATTGAATAAGATAACCCAGAATGAACCAACTTTAGTAGTTTAACCACACCATTATTAAAGTAGGCGTTGATTTCTACAATGAAACAGTAAATTATGGCAAGCTATGATGTTACTGTTCCATGGAGTAGAGTATAATTAAAGCTTATAGGTCTAAAACCCATGTGGTTTCCTCTCTTTTTCCACAGAAAAAAAAATAATTGGTGCATTATTCATGAAAAAAAAAAACAAATGGGAAATAGATTAAATAAAAAAGGAAAAAGAGGCAATGCATTTAAAAAGAAAAAAAAAAGGAGGCTGCTATTTTACTAATTATTCTTTTTACAATATATGCAATTCATGCTTTGAAGAGGTCCAGAATCCAAATTCCCCAGGCTTGCCTATGTAACACGTTTATCAATTTGGTCCACTAACTTTAGGAAGATCATAAAGTGTTACAGTTAGTTAACAATTGCCTATGTGTGCAATGACACATCGATCGCGACCTTACATGTTATGTTATACACGTCAATCTTAATCATCAATTCATAAAATTGTCTTGATCAAAAAACTAACTAAGATGATCGGTCATAAAACGATGTCACTTTCAAACGGTTCAAGCAATGATCATATGAAAACGCCTTCCATTGACTTTTGACAATGCACCGTACCGCCCACGGATCCAATTCTTTCCTCCATTTCGTGTTCCCAATTATGTGGTCATGGTTGGACTAACATAAAATGGTTTGTGACTTATCTGACGAACGGACTTAATTTTGATCATGAAACCCTAGAGCGATAGCGACGGCCATCGTGTTCAAAATTCAATTAAGATGTGAGGACCGTTCTTTCCTTCGCGTCTCTCTCTCTGGGTTATTTCCTTTGCGGTCTGTCCCTTTCATCCGATAGTCCTTTTCAATGTTTTCATCAAGCAATCGTAGGATCCAGTCATGACCTGGTTAGTCACCTAATCCCCATCTCCCCTTCTTGACTTTCTACGCACATTTCGTGATCTCTTTTGGCTTTTATGTTTGAAATTTGACTCCTTGCCCAGGTCCCCGGTCGAACCCCGTCCTGCTACGCTCTCGCTTCATTTCAAATTTGAACGTCTACGGCAGCGCAAGACTTCTGCTTTTACATTGAAAAAAATAAACACTTGAATTTGACTGGAAGTGTATCAAGGATATGCCAAGCGTTAGCTTTGGATTTACTTGAAATGCGCAGGAATGCATCGAGATATGTGTAAGGAATTCAATCTACGTTTTATGGTTAGATTTTTCTTTTGTTGGCGTAAGGATTGTAATATCTTGAATGAGTTTCGTGCATCATATTAAGTCCATCAAACATTGAATTAATCAAGCCTTTTGGTTTAACGATAATGATACAAATATTTTCTGAATTTTTAATTTGTTCAATAAATTTCTAAAATTTTGATAAATAGTCTAAATTAGTCCACAAATTATATGAAAATATCTAATATTATTCTTCTATCAATTTAAGTTTAGGGACAACATTAAATATTTGTATATAGTTCGAAAGTATATATTAGAAATTTAAGGTTCACACTAAGCATTAAAAATTCAAGAATCATATTGTATATTACATTAAAGTTCAATTATCACACTATAAATTAAGTTGAAATTCAATAATCATTTATGTGATTTTTCTTATTTCTTAGGAGCCCGGTGGTAAGGATGAATGACTAAGATGCTGACATCTTTTCATTATTTCTCAGCTTTCGTGCTAGCACATGTCTACTTAAACGGCAGCTAAACGATCGCAAGCGGGGTTAATCCGTATCATAAACAATCATTACTCTACACTCTACAGGTAAAACGAAAGTCATGTACGGTGCATCTCCAAGTCATGGATGGAGGTAAGCCAGTTGACCACGCAAAGCCGAAAGTTGGAACAGCATCGGCCCTCGAGACGACTCCCTGAAATCTATGATGCTAGCTCTTACGTCAGAAGATTATAATACAGTTGAAATGGTTGAAAGCTTGCGACCATCACATAAAAAATACTCTTGGGTTTTATTATCTTATTATTTAATACCATCATTGCTTGGGAAAGAGGGGTCCCTTCTTCCTTCCGCATAAGCGCGACTAAATTCCTATTTGTCTTCTCCTCGAACATAATTCAGGTGCAAATAATAAGACGCCTGCTTGTAAAATCATTTGCGTGTTGGCTTAATTATAAGGTTATATATAGCACGCCGATGACATTCCTTCCGGCTCCATTCCGCAATTATATCGCAAATATTTGAATTATTTGAGACTATCGAGTATGATGAAGTAGATATCAAAGTCTAAATGAATCACGGGCATGGATGTGAGATAGATAAAATCGCCAAACTCGTTCTTCTAGACATGCGATGGATGTTATTGATGTGAAAGAGGAATGATTGTTATATGCCTGTACTTTTTGGAGAATCAATCGAAATGAACATTGGGAGTATGCCCTCTCATCATTTCGATAAATGGAATGTCACATATATTTATCGGGTACGAAAAGATTTACGAAACCGGTTAATTGTTTTTCCATTGAGTGATTTTCCATAGAGGTTTGTTCTACTCTTCAAGTGTTGAGAATAAATTAGTTCATGCTAACAAGCGTTAGGGCTTTTGCTCAAAGTCATAATTCAACTAATTGAGTCTAAGCTTTTCAAATCGGACATGAATCCTCTAATCCATCACATTTCTGTTGGGCCAATTATATCTCACGAAATCCATTAAACCGGCCCATCGCTGTTTTGGGCCAACAGTCTTCCTGCTTGGGTTTGTGTCCGTTGGCAGCCTGAATAAGCCCGGTTTTGCATGGCCGTGGGATTGTATTTGCTCACGGGCCGCAAGTAAGAGGAAGAGGGATCATCTTCTGGCCCTTGAAGAGAGCTATTTCATGAACGACTTGGATTTTATACTATTTACATACGGATATTGAATCTTTTTAGGAGTTCATTTTGTTTTGCAAAGGATAAATAATTTAAAATATATATTTTTAAAACCGTTCACTTGTATCCCTTTAAATAATTAAAATATTTTTTATTGACTAATTATTTCAAATGATTAGTTTTTGGAAAATTTTCTCCAAAATCGTTTATTATTGTGAAACAAACGCATCTAATACTCGGCCCTCAAAAACAGGTTTTGCTTGGCCCAAGGGCCATGATAAGAGGAAGAGAGATTTTCGGGCCATTTGAAAGAGTGCTCTTTCATGAAAGAACTTGAATTTGTACTATTTAGATACGAGATTTGAATCTTCTAAAGTCCATCGCATATTCTTATAAACGACCAAAAAGATTTGCCTCTTAGGTAGCATCATGCAATGCACAATGGAAAGTCCTATATGCAAAAGGGTATTTTAGTACCAAACCGATAGAGTGAGAAAATGCTTACATGGTCACGAGCCTGTTCAGACATAGTTGTATGGTAACATAAATTTGAGCACTTTTGCAGTAATTTCTACTGCAAATTTCTTCTCTTTTTTTATTTTGTATGGCCTAATATATACACCTTGCAAAGTGTCCACTGCATCGCAATCGTTCAGCGGAAAACCAAAAAAAGAAAAAGAAAAAGAAAAAGAAAAGGAGATTCCTTACCAAGGATCAATATCAATCAGTGCCTCACATTTTTTACCACCATGGCTTATCTTTCAAATATGGATCCAAATAAGAATCGAGGATATAAATGGTCTCTCAAACTTTGATCTAATGTGTAATGTAATTATTGAATTTTTAATTTGTTTGATAAAATCTTTGAGTTCTGACCCAATGTATAATGTAATCTCTTAAATTTCAATTTGTTCAGTAAGGTAGTCCCTAGACTTTTGGTATATACTCAATTAAGTTCGAAAATAATATTGAGCATTTTCATATAAGCCAGGGGCTCAATTGAACATGTGCCAAAAGTTTAGGAACCATTATATCGAACAATTTGAAAGTTTATGGATAATATTACACATTAAACCAAAGTTTATAAATCATTTGTGTCATTTTCTCCATCCAAATAGAGCGTCAAGAGGACCGCTATATGTGCAATTTGTATATTTTGTGATTAGAGAAAATTTTGATACATACTTAGTTAGAAAAGTCATAATGTGGACATTATTAGAGTCAGTCACATTTATCGAATCTACCGAATGCGTAAAATCAATCTTAATGTATACCTTGGTATTAATGAAACCGTTATCCAATATCAAACACCACCCTCTCTATTTCCAGAAAGAGGAAAAAAGAGAAGAAATGACCATCTTCTTAACACATTCTTCATTTGATTTAAGATCAAGTCAGCTGACCACCTGGCTTCAGCTGCATCACATGAGTACGAAGGAAAAAAAAGGCTATTTTCTTAATATAAAATAAATAATAATTAAAAAGACAGAAATAGACGGCGCAGATGTAGAGAATCTATTAGCTTGCCAATGAATGAATTAATGAATTAGCGTTCGGAACATGACTTGGTGCGAAATCGACACCCCCACGTGCATCGCGCACCTCCATGTCACATGGGAGATTCCAAAATAGTGCGTACGAAAAATTATTTATAAAAAAAAAAATAAATAAGAAAATCTCTTCCTCGACGAGCTTTCCTCGTCTTTTCTCGAATTTACGTCGGTAATTGACTTAGATAAGAAAAAAAGGCAAGGGAGGGAAAAAAAGAAAAAAGGAAAAAAAGAAAATCAGCAAAAGTTCCAGTTCCAGAGTCGAATATCGCCGGCTTCTTCGTAATAATCATCAGACGACGCGACGTCGGCGAACATCGGACTCAGGAACCTCGGCGACTGCAGCAAGCCCTCTAGATTGCACCACGTATCGTCCCACGCGGCTGCAGGGAGGAGGACGACTTTGTCATCCAGGTGATCGGGCGGCGACGGGGACGGCGACGGGGACGGGGACGAGGCCAGCGACGACGACGAGGGCGACGGGGACTGCTGGCACGGAGACTGCGGGCTCGAGGCGGCGCAGTCAAGAGATCCGCCCTCCTCTTCCTCCTCCTCCGCCGCCGCCGCCGCCGCCGCAGCCGCCACCCGCTGGATGGATTTGGGGGACATGGGGGTGGCGTGGTCGGGGATGCGATGGGCGAGAGAGGAGCGAGGGAAGTTGAGGCCGTGAGGCGCCGACGCCGCCGAAGAGCCCTTGAGGCAGAGCAGGGCGGCGTCGTAGGCCCGGGCGGCTGCTTCGGCGGTGGCGTAGGAGCCGAGCCAGATCCGCGCCTTCTGGTTCGGGGCGCGGATCTCGGAGACCCAGGAGCCCCAGGTCCTCATCCTCACGCCCTTGTACTTCCTGCACGCCGGCGCGGACGACGGCGAGGTCCGCTTGGCAGGCTCCGGTTGGATCTTGGGCTCGCTACTCCTCTTCACCATTGTCGATGAACACTGAAGTGAGAACAACGTTTGAGCTTCTATGTTTTCGTCTCTTGCGTCGGGACTCGAGAAGGAGATCGAGGTGAGACAGATAGAGAAAAAGAGAGAGAGAGAGAGAGTATTTATAGATGACGCAGGTTGGGGATGGAGGGGGTTTCCAAGCAGATTCCATTTGGTCAATGAACAGAGAAATAGCTTCGCCTAGGTTACCTTCCAAGTATAAACGCAAGTGCGAAACTGGCTGTCAATCTTAGTTTTATGATGCCGAGGAAGACCGCCTGATTAGGTAACTCTCGGAATCTCTTCGGAACAATCTTCCATTTTATGAGATATATAAAAGTAGCAGGTGAATTAAAATCTGAACGAATGGTCAAAATCCAAAAAATAACATGAAGCATCTTTTCATAACACTTGTGTACGGTCTCAAATTCGTATTTGTTAGACATGTCAAATGAAAGTTTAGGTCGCAAACTTTCATTTGATACATAGATCATGTAACCTATCTATAGAGACACGTCTATGTTTTATGGGAATCAGCTACCTAGATCATTAACAAGGAGAGCTTGTATAAAAGGAAAATTACACGACTTGTGTAGCATGATGCATTCCGATAGTCGGGTGAACCAACCTTATAAATCTCCATCCACCAAATGGCGTTCGCCTAGTTGCAGGTGTGGAATGGCAATCTATTACTTAATATTTTTACCTTAGCTAATACTAGGGTTTTTTTGCTCAGAAATGTATATGCACGTAAAGAGAAGATCTTCTATTTATTTTTCCTGCGAAAAGATGTTGAAAAGTTTCACCGAACCTTGCAGTGATGGTGATAATGTTACTAGTAAATAATTATCTATTAAAATGGGTTATAAACTTATTTCTTAACCCATATTTAACGATTGTGTTATTATATGGGTTAGTTCTACTAAGTAAATGAGTGTTAGATGGATTCACAATTTATTTAGACCCAATCCATTCCTATAACTCACTCTTCATTCTCTCTTGCCCTCACTTAATCTTGCGCTCGCTTACTCTGCATTTTCATATCAATTGGTGTATAAATTTTCCTAAATTGGATTAAATATGTAAGTGTTTAGTAATATAGATCGGTCAGATTGGATAAAAGTTACTAGATTTGTTATGTAAAAATATGTTAAAACAGATTCAAAAGATCAATTTGGGGCAAATCATTTTCGACCCAATCTAACCTAATGCTTGATGGATTTACCAGTAAACTAAATACTAGATGTCCATTGGTGCCTGTGCGCGTGTGATGCGAGAGGAGAGAGAGACATAGGATTCTCTGAGCAGGCAGCTTCCAGGATGGTGTTGCAGAGGTTGATGGGTGTGTTTCAAATATAGAGTGGGCGTCAGCTAATGACAATCTCCATAAGTATAGACACGCAAAAATCAATACGCGCAGTCTCTCTGATCGCAACTTTTCCTTACGCCAATACCAGCTGTCCCTCCTCTGTCTTTGCATCTCCCAAAACCGCGTCTCTCTCTCTCTCTCTCTCTACGTAAAAAGTATAGAATAAAGGATGAGAACGATGACCGCCCCTGTCGAACCCTGGGTCCATGTCGTGTCGCTGTGAAGCACACTTTCTTTGGCTTACGTGGGCATGCAATGAATCCCATGCACGGCTTGACTTGCATGTGAGATTCTATTTGGTACGGCACGCTGTTCCCACCCGCCGGGCACTTTCTCTTTGTTACTTTCTGCATATTATCTTCGACAGCTCGAGTGCGTTGGCTGATACCCAAGACGCGTCCTCTCATCGTTAAATCCAAAAGCATGCCGCGTTATTTTCAGAAAGAAAATGCTAGTGATACACAATTCTTTTCCTTGAGCCTTTAGCACGGTGAATGGAATATTTCATTTACTTAGAAATCTTGATATTTTATTGTGATGGACTTTCCATATTGGATATGAACAGAATAGACAAAAACACACCGGAGAACAAATAAAATTTCTGTAGTAGAAATTGGTGAGGGAGTGGTTATTTCCTCATATAGGGAAAGAATGCTCACTATATTTTCAATGTACCCGTCCTGATTTCGAAATGAGTTCCGAAACTAAAATGGAGATCGAAGTGTCCTTGGAATGGAGATTAGGACGTCGTGAAGGCTATTTCACATTTGAAATGGACGATCTTGAAAAAAGCTAAAAATATTGTTGTCAAATAGTACTTACCCATAAAAAAAAAATGAAGAATCATCTATACCACTGTCTTAATATACTTGCAAAAAAAAAAAAATACACGCATGAATATAATATTCATATTAACAGTGTTGCACCGAAATCGTATCATCAACGGAATACTTTTCACTGATTTTTTTTTTTTTTTTTTTTATGAAGAGGAAACGGATTTCGTGGTGATTCTAGACATGAGTTTTATCAGTGGAACACAGAAAAAATATGCTACATCATAATCTAATCAATGATGAAGCCTGAAGACATAAAAACATTTGCTGGAATTTAATCCATGACAAGATGAACGTTGAAATTTAATCAACGAGAACTGCAATTAAGATGTAAGGCGGAATTTAATCAATGATGAGATATAAGAAACTACGGCTAAAGTATAGGAATTGAAAGATATTCAAATTGCAAAAAAGATAAATTGAAAAAAAAAGAGTAAAGATAAAGATAAATTTGTGAGAACATTGAGTTCTTTGGTTAATTGATTGGGGCTTTTACAAAAAGTTTGAAGTGGCTATTTAAATTTTACAATTTGACAATTACATAAAACAGTTACAATTTAGAATTCAAATAAACAAATAATTTTCTAATGACAGTTACAATAAGTTACCTTATCCATTAACTCCTATAACACTTATCCACAAGAATTTATGAAAAAAAAAAAAAACTTTAAAATAGCGGCAATGAACATAACCACCCAACGGTTATGTTTTATGTCGATTACTTGTTGTCAATGGTTGTCGATCAATTTTCTAAATCTTGAGGGCTCTTGTTAATAACTTTCACGCTGTGTTGTCAATGACTTCTACTTTTCATCAAACTCTACTCTCATCCATTGAGGGTATCATTTGTCAATAATAACCAAAAGATGTTTTATAATTCCTCTTGTTGTGTTCAATGAAAGTCCAGTTTTTTTTTTTTTTTTGCTTAAAATAAAGAGCAATCTTCTTATCGATAGGGATGCGATAGAAGGTGACCCCGTGAGATTTTGTGGGACCATTGCCATAATTATTTTAACACTCCTCCTTTTTTGAGATTTTGCGGAATCATTATCAACCGTTTTAAAAGTTTAAGCTATTAGATGAAAGTATGGTTTTATATTTAATTATTTTAACACTTTCCCTCACATATAGTTTGGTTTTTTGTCTAGTATTAAGCGTGGAAATTTAATTAGGGAAACAAATGGGACTTAAGGCCCCGTTTGGTTCAACTTTGGGAAAATAGCTTTGCATTTCCCCAAGTATCTTTAGAGGAATGGGCATTTGATGGAAGGTAAAAGTGTTTGGATACTCTCATTTTGATGTATTTTGCAAAGTAGCTTCGAGGTAAAAAGAAAAAGGAAAAAAAGAAAAGGAAAAAGGAGGAGGAGATGCTAAAGTAGAGGGGAACAATCGGGAGGCAGCTAGAGCTAGTGGTTGTGGTGGGGGAGGCAGCTGGTGGCAGCGGTGGTGGGGAGGCTACGGGTCGCGCGACCCACACACCGGCGTCGCCTGGGTCGCACGGCCTTAGGCGACGCCGCCTAGGTCACACAACCCAGGCACCAGCGTCGCACATCACCTGAGGCTGCGTGACCGACGCACTGCTGTCGCCTGGGTCGCGCGGCCTTAGGCAACGCCGCCTGAGAGATTTGAATTCAAGAGCTTTGGCTTTGATATCATGAGAGATTTTATGAGATCACTGTTAATTATTCTAAAAAATTAAATTATTAGACGAATATATGTTTTTATATTTAATTACTTTAACAACCCTTCCTTCAATGTTTCCTTTAGCTTACCAAAGTCCTTTTATGAATAGTTTTGTGCAAAAATGACGAATTTTCACTGTCCCTTACTGCACCTTTACACACTATAAATGAACCTCCTTTTTTTCTTTTTTTTCTTTCTTTAGGAATCGTCGGTTGATCAAGGCAATCCCATGAGGATAACCAAAATGTGTCCATCTCGCGAATAATAATCTCTTCCTTCTTTTGTAGGTTATGAAGAGTGCTTAGCCGACATCAAGCAATGATATAATTTGTTCAAAAGAAATTAAAACAAAAATAATAAATCAAACACTGGTGTCATACACGTGGGTACTAGGAAGGAAGACAGGCGGGCAGCAGAATTGCTTTGTCCGACGCGATCCACGTGTTGAAAAGAATAGTGTCGTCAAATCCGTACGAGTCCTCGTTTGCCTTGCTTCATCTCTTTCTAGTTATTAAAACTTCGATGTTCTTCTTTTGATTCTTTTTTAATTAATCAATGCTTAATTGCTTCGTCCAATCAGGCGGTACTATATTCGGCATCATCCCACATGTTCCTGCTACGCTCCCCTCATTTATTTAATTTACATAAAGCCATATATTACGGAATAATATAAGGACTTTGTCCTCAAGAAGTTGGCAGGAAATTTCACTCATATATATTGTAATAACAATAATGCTTGGGATATGAACAGAGATTAATTAAAAGTTTAGTTCATAGGGTTATTCGCTAAACTTTCATTCTACATGTGAAAATGACTTACTTAAATACCCACTTATGATTTGCCATGTGAACCAACTTTATTTGCCAATTATAATGTCTCGAGCTAGAATTGTTACTTCCGAAATGTGAATGTGAATGTCGGTCCACTAGATTTGAAAAAGGAGGATATGAACACAATGAGGGTATGGTCAACTGTAGTTACAAGATGAAGCATATAGAATAATACAAATAGTGCATAAGTGATGAATTGTCAACTGTTGCCAGAACCAATCCGTTTGAGAGTTAACTTTTTAGGGATGTGTCTAATGGATGACATGTTCACATTATAAGCAAGTGGGATGGTATTTTTGAAATATGAGATCATCATGGAGGCCATGAACTTTACGAAAAGCAAAACAATGAAGCATGGGCATCGACAGTTAAAAATATATGAAACCATTCGCATTATATTAGTCTGGTCATTAAATTTAACTCTAGTCTCTGTGGAGTATTCTCTTTCACAAAACGCCAAATATAAACGTGACCTTATCCGGTCGTAAATATGGTTCGTGAATGACTTTATACATCTAAGTTTTCTATACATATTGAGCCTATCATGTAAGAGAAGACGGATAGAGCTTGTGGAAGCTACATATCCCTATTGATGACGATTTGATCTATTTAAAATTTGATCCACTCACCCACATAGATCTGCTATAAACAATTACGAGACGGTTCAAATAAATAAATAAATATTAGAACTTATGTGGTCCTAAGTTATTTATGGATAGTTAAAGTGTGGCTACATATATGATTCGTTGTGTTGTGTCAATGCATGCTCCCCGATTATGAATTAAACCCAAAATAAATAAATAAAAAGAAGATTAGTAGGAGGAACATTTTGTAAGCCACGAAAATCGCACTCGAGGATCTACATAACCAGAATTTGGAACACCATAACGGAGAAAAGGGAATTTGCATGCATAATTTGGAATTCATCGTTCGTTTTTGATGTGAAATGGTGACGATTGAGGATTGAAGCGCTTCTCTTTAATTGCCCATTTTATCATTAACTCAATGAGACTATTCCTTGTGAATTGCATTTTATAACTACTCCTTATGCGAGGTTATTGGTGTATTTAGGTTAAAGAAGATATCTTAGTATTATTTATAGAATTTTCAGTTACAAACCCTCTTGTTATAGGCCGGGCTTTACTCGGTCCGTATTAGCCAGCCTTATATTAGATTGATTAAGAATTTTTATATCTCAACTTCTTAAATCATCCCCGTAAAAAGGGTGAATTTTAATCTCAGTTCATGTAACCCACGTCAGAATAATTCTTACACATTTAACCTTCGAATAACCTGAATTTGGTTAGTTCTTGTCAGTAAACATGCTTCTGCACTTCCTACTATCATGAACTAGAACAACCGAACAAAATGATGAAACCTACCGTGCGTTTTGCTCATTATTCTTCATACGCTTGTCCATCCAATACTCCAAGAAATCATCTGCACGATCTCACCCAACTCTCCACATCCTTCTGCTACTACCCATTACAGTTTCCATGAAACTAGCACACACGGTAACCACGGGTCGCATGGTCGCCTCGCCTAAGTACAAGAGAATCTAATGCAAAGATATCGTGCTGTTGAAGAATGGGCAGAAATCGGCAGAGGGTTCAGAAGGGGATCAGAAGGCATATTATATACGTTTGTATATTCAGAGCTTTTGGTTTTCTTTGGAAAGATGTTGGAAGTTGAAGAGGCAAGGCCCATGTGTATGAGGTCAGTCTCTTTCGCTCTCTAGATCGGCGGAGAGATGGAGAAGCATCGTGGAAAGAGTTCAGAGGATGTTGATATTTGGACGACGGAAAACCAATCTATCTATTTATGAAAAACGTTTTTCATATACCAAAAAATAATAAGTTTAGATCGAAGGAAAATGATTATAGATGAAAAACGTTTTTCATATACCAAAAAATAATAAGTTTAGATCGAAGGAAAATGATTTCATTTCTAGTAAAAACAAAATCACTTTATTCTAAACTACTAGACAAAAACAAACTAACCACTAGGTCTGTTTCACATGAACATGGGACAACAAGTGCTCATGGTTCGTCAAATTGAGTACAGATGCCTCGATGAATTCGCTTCTTTCAAGATTGGGAGAGTTTTGAGGGCATCATCGGTGAATAACATTGTTGGTATATTAGGATTGATGAGAATAAAGTGCTCAAGGAAGATATTTATCATCGATCTTCATGAATTTCACTCTGAAATTCAGAAAACGTGTTTGGAAAATTTTGCAACTTATATTGGCTGGTGGGTCCAAAAAGAAAAAAAAAGAAGAGTTGAAAAGTCAAAGAAAAGGGGATAAGGGGAGGCTTCAGCTTCATGAGAGAGAGAGAGAGAGAGAGAGAGAGAGTTTGGGTCAAGCAGAAAGGGGAAAGAACAAAGAGAGAGGAGAGAAAAGAAGGGAAGGAAGAAGAAGAAAGGGAAAAAAAAAATCGCATGTTCACGATCCAAATGCCTCATCAAATCAACTCAATTTCGTTTTGTAATGCCGGTAAGTGATCGAAGCCTCTAATCGTTTATTCGAACAAACCGTCGCAATTAGGGCTTGAAATTCAGAATTATTAGAGATTTGTGCAGCGAAGTGCAATTATTGAGTCATTGAGCTACGTATTTATATAGAAATGATAGTTTAGGATGTTGTGAAGTTGTAGGATTTGACGGATCTTGATTTGAGCTTATGGTTTGCCCAAAACAAAATTTTGAAATTTCTCTCGTGTGATGAACAGTGCGCATCTAGGATTTTGGGGCAATATTTGGCTGATTTTCGGCTTGATTTTGGGTTGGCTAAATTGGGGTTTGTGTAGTATGTTGGAAGGGCTTTTAATTGACTATAAGTACGTTTAAAACGAGGTTCGGTGGAGAAAGTTATGGCACAACAAAGTTTCGCCTTAAGCTTCGCACTATGGACGGCTTTGAATAATTGCTTTGAGTGAGCATTTTGTTGGCACGTGGAAGTAGCTTGACAAGCGTTCAAGCTTAGTTTAATGAGTCATAGTTGAGATAGCATTTTAATCAATTTTAACGTTGTTTCTCTCTTATTTGATAGGATCACGAGTTCGATAATTTGAGTAACGCTTGTTATTTGGTCATAAGTATTTCGAGGTGAATGCTGCTATCTCTTTTAAAAATTTGTAAACTCATGTTTTCAAAATGGTAAGGATTTGATATGTTATGAGATATAAATAAGCGTGTTTGTTGCATAAAATTTAGATAAGGCATTTGCTATGTTTTGGTAATTGTGGATAGTGTAAGAAATGGATAGTATAAAAATATACTCTATTCGAGAAACAAAGTTGATAAATATTATGTATATTTTAGATTTGTGAAACCTTTTTACAAAAAGCTCTTTGAGCATGGGTTATGAAATGTTATGTATATCGATTTGTGAAATTCTTTATGATACGCATTTAATTTGATTAGATTTGTAATATCGATTTCTTAGATGAGTCTTGAAATGATTTGAGAAATGTTTTACAAAAAGTATTGTGATATATGAAATGATTTTTAGGTTGGAGAATGTTGCCATGGATTGGTATTGATGCTCAATATCACTATAAGTCTAGTGAGGGGTTTGTAAGTATGTGTATACTTGTTTAGGATACCCTCTCTTGATCACCTTGTCACTAAGTGTTGTATCTTAACCGTGATTTGATATTGAGCAATAGCTTAGTCAATGAAGCAAATTATTGACATGTGATATGAGTTTGTCAATGGAGTGGACCATTGACATGTAATTTGAGTTAAGTCGATGGAATGAACCATCGACGTATGATTTGAGATTAGTCATTAAAATAGACCATCAACGTGTGATTTCATATGAGATTGATTAATGGAATATACCATTGATATGCGGCATAAGATTAACCAATGGAATTGACTATTAATATGTGAATTAATGAGATTGATAAATGGATTTGATCATTGATGTTTATTTCGATATTATTATGAAATGAATATTTCTACTTTAAATATAGTTATGTTGAAACATATGTAACTTATTCTATTATTATATGTTTGTTATATTATGGATTTTGGTTAAAAGAGTTGTAGTTTGATTTTGTAAATATGCATAACAAGTGCTCGATCCACTTAAAAGATATGCACTATTTACTGAGCTGTCTTGCTCACTTTCTATTTTTCAATCTTTTTCATGTTTTAAGTTAGCGATGAGTAGTACGAGAGCGATATCAGTAAAAGAACTTTTGGGAGTTATATTTTGGTAATTTGAGATTGCGTCAGGAAGGATGACCGTGTCATCCCCTACACTTATTGGTTTTGGGGTGTGACGTATATGAATTGTTTTTTCATCCAAATATCGTTTGATCAATCGTCATCGTGTTATCCTAACTATGTTTATGGTACTAATCACCGTGGCTTTTATTACAAAAAATTAATTTTAATATCCATGCTTTGTGTGGATACGATATTAAAATTAATCAAGTTCTCCGTAGAAAGCAAATAGGTTATATGCTTGTAAATAAAGAAAGCATTTGATTCAACACGAGAAGCATGACCAGATTATATATCGTTTTCAATCAAATAGGTTTGAAAGGAAACACTGCCCATCGGTAAAGTGCATTCTGATATCGAAAAAAGAAAGAATAAGAGTGCACCTTCAAGTAAAGAAAGAATAAAAATGCATCTTCAAGTATGTCAACATTTGACAAAAGTTCATAAAAAGTCACATGATTGTAAAAAAGTTCGTCTAAAATTTAAAAAATTAATTTGATTTTGGAGTGAGAATTACTCGCCAATTAAAAAACCCGAACACGTTGTTTTTCTAAAATTAAACTCGTGGATTTATTTTTCCCCACGCTCCTTTGTGGATCCCATAATCCATATTCAATAACCGGGTCCAGCTGAAACGGGCCGGCCCAAAATCTTCCAGCCCAAAATCTTCCACCGGCGACGCAAGCAAAACTGCAGCTGCCGGGCGCCCAGCCAACAATATCCCCAAAGCCCGAAATTCTCTATCACCGGCCACCGGAGAGTCATGGCCATCGCAGCGGTCGCCGCCGTGGCCTGGCCGTCGTCTACGGTGGCGTTGGCGCGGAGACTGCCTAAGTGCGCTCTCAATTCTTTCATCTCCGCCTCCTACTCCTGTCCTCCTCCTCCTTCTCCTTCGCATGCTGCGAGGAAGCTCGTCCTCTACTCCAAGCCCGGCTGCTGTTTGTGCGATGGCCTCAAAGAGAAGCTCCAAGCCGCCTTCCTGATTTCCGGGCCGGACTCTCTCCAGGACGTCGATTTGCAGGTACGAGTGCTGTGAACAAGTGTAATTGTGGATGTTTGAGGGTAGTCTTTTTTCCGGCGAATTGACCTCTCTGTTTCATGATGCTTTGGCGCAGGTTAGGGACATAACGAGCAACCCGGAGTGGGAGAGAGCTTACCAGTACGAGATACCTGTGCTGGCCAAAGTGCTCTCTGATGGTTCTGAGGTAAGGCTTTGGGGATTTTCGACTGTTTGAGCCTTCATGTCCTGTCGAAAGAGCCAAGGTTTTTCTCTTGTCGAAGCAATTCGTTCAAGGAATTCAAGGAATAGGATATGGTTGGTGCATTGTAGATACGTATTGATTAGATATGAGTGGAGCAGATGCCCGATCATACGAAATGACAGGTTCTTAGACTGATTTAAACAAGAACATTATTGCACCCAAATAGATGCCGACCATGCCAATGTGATGTTTATCTTCATAAAAAAGGAATCATGGAGCAACAGGGAACAGTGTGGTACACTAAGGTGCTATTCAAAGCTGGCTGCTTAGTATGCCCTTGCTTCTTCCTTGTCTTTGTAACATGAACTCACCAGAGACCTGTGTGGAGGCGGGCCGAGAGTTTAGGCCGAGGCGAGACAAATTGATCCAAGGAATGGTGATACCATCTACTAGTCTAGCTGGAAGGAGAGTGGAAGGCTACTTGTACTCTCTAAAAGTGTGTACAGAGCTAAGGATTTAGAACTAGTTAGACCTGAAATGTGGATATCACTTGGATTATCATCACTTTAATGTCCTGCTTTTCCATTTTGTTCGGGTAGACAACTTTGTCTCTCTGTTTTCTATGCCATTTGAATGCAGGGATTTTTAGCTGTTAGTTGCCAATTGTCAATTTCCGCTAGACTCATAGTGTCCACAATCTTTAGGGATGGATTTTGTGACACAATTTTTACCTTCTGATGGTGCTAATATTGTGACAGAGAAGCAAGATATCAGACCATATCCACCATCCAACGGATGCTTGCTTAGCCTTTAATCAAATCATTGCGAGTTCAATTCTTCCCTTGTTGTATTCTGTGTTGCGCTGTGGTTTGTTGACCAAATATGAAAACTGCATTTACCGTTTGGCCTGTGCCAGATGGATCAAGATTTGGTTGAACTTTTTCCTGGTCAAATTTTAAAAGGCTACATCCTACACCCATATGAAAATGATGACCTACGACTGGTAACCTTATGTCTGCATTGGGCTGCCATTCTTGACTGTAACAGATTGTTTTTCTCCCATTGAGGTTTCCTTGTTTCTTTCTGCCTTTGTATGATTGTGTCTGAACATACTATTCTGCCTTTAGGGCCAAGTTCTGATTCTTTGTTCCCAGAATCAATTTTGGCCTAGAATCGCGTTTGGTAAAATTTTTGTTCCTAGGAACAAATTTGTTCCCAAGAACAGATTGGGAATAGAATCAAGAACAAAAAAAAAAGTTGATTCTTGTTCCGGGAACGAATTTGAGAATCAAAATCAAGAACTTTTTTTCTTCCCTTCGGCCATCTTGCGACCGCCGTCCACCACCGCCCGCCACCGTCCGCTGCCCGCTGCCGCCGTCCACTGCCAGCCGCCGGCCGCTGGTCCGGTGAGCTCGCCGGAGGCAAGCCCAGCCATCGGCGAGCTCGCCAGTGGGCCGGGCGGGGCCGGGCAAGCCTCGCGACGCCCAACCCCACCGGTGGCTAGGCGAGGCTCGCCCGGCCCGGTGAGGCCGCCGGCCACCGGCGGGGCTCGACCTCGCCACCGGGCGAGGCCGAGCCTCGCCTGGGGCTGCGGCGAGGCTCGGCCGACAAGGGCCGGCCTCGCCGAGGGCCGGCGACGCTCCGGTGAGATCGCCGGCCCTCGTTTGGCCGGTCGCCGGTCCGGCGACCGACCAAAAGAAGAAGAAGATGAGAAAAAGGAAAAAAGAAAAGAAAAAAAAAAAAAAAGGAAAAAGAAAAGGAAAAAAGAAAAAAAAAAATGAAAAAATGAAAAAGAAAAGAAAAAAAGTAAAAAAATTATTTAAAAATTAAAAGAAATTGATTTGGAATGTAATTAATGAAGACGGATCAAACGCAATTTATTCCGTAATCGAAATTTTGGATAGTTATCAAACGGCTTAAAATGCTTAGAATCGGTTTAATGCAGAATAAAAAGAATCAATTTCGATCGAATCTACTCCAGGAAACAGTAATCGTTACCAAATCCGCCCCTTATGTCTGCATTGGACTGCCATTCTTGACTGTAACAGATTGTTTTTCTCCCATTGAGGTTTCCTTGTTTCTTTCTGCTTTTTTATGATCGCGTCTTTACATACTATTCTGCCTTCAATTCTACATAGGCTAGATCTCTCATTTGAGTTCCCTAGAATGGATTGAATTGGTGTTTGGACCTCTGCAAATTTTCCTGCCAAACATGTTTTGAATCAACCAAAGCCCACTAAATTGACCAAAGAAAAAATCGAAGCCCATGAAACAAAATGCCATCAATGGCCTCATTTTTCCAAACTGCTTGATTATCAACCACAATGAGGCGATTATCCTGAATGTGCTTCGCTAAAAAATATTTGATTGTGCCTTTATCATTTGCTTATTATGCAAAGAAGCCTTCTCAGTTGTCTTTTAAATCAACCAAACCCAATTGGTTTGATTGCTTGGGTTCTAACTTTTACATTGCATTTCCTGGACATATTTAACTGAATTCTGTGCTTTAGGAAATTTTGCCGAGATTGTCTCCTCGCCTCGGAGTGGAGCTCATCCAAAAGAAGATAGCTGCCGCATTGAAACAATGAGATTTGCTAGTTCCATTTGTGAAGACTTGAGCATTGAATGCACAATTTGTTTCACAGGTCTTATTCCTTTGCTGATCCTCAACCATGCAAATTTCTGTGCTTTACTATAAGCTACGCCCCTCACCAAAGCAGTAAACATTTTAACATTGGTTGCCTTAATTGTTATTCAGTTCTCAATCCTTATACTCCTTTCTGTGCTGCCCATTACGTTAGATTTCGCAATGTACTCTTGCTGGGTCAAAATTTCAGTCTGAAGATGTTTTATTTCCTTAATTCAATCCTAGTACTTTTTAGTGTGTTACCCTGTGCCAATGCAGGAAGGCACTCATAACTCTGGCATAAACAATATGTATGTTAAATAGAATGTTGGAAGACTATCCTATGAATCATACTATAATCTGTAACATATTTTGTGAAGGCTTCTGTCTCCGCATCCTGTACTCGTAGCTTAGATCACCCATGGAATAAGAAGAGTAATACATTGAAACAATGACTAGCTTTCTCTTCATCTTCCTATCACTTCCTTTCACAGGTTTAAATTCAACACGAGTAATTTCATGTCGTCGACATGATGACAGCCCCAAATGTCGTGAGGGTTCTTGTGTTATTTATTTTTTAGTGATCCCATATTTATACCCAATTTTCTCCTAAAGGTTACGACTATTCGACATGAAGTTTTCCACGTGCGCTTTTCGTTGACAACCGTTCGTCTTGATGGGAGACGATGTATAAATAGGGACGTACGTTCATTTTCGACGGATGACAAGGTGCCTAACTCAAACTCTCTCATTCGAATACACCATCGCACGAGAGTGAATTGGGGTAGTAAAGTGTATTTATTGTTTTTTGATTTTTCGGACATTCGACGAACGTGAATACGAACAATGGCTGGAGGTTTGTCTATAAACCATCCTTGCTTCCGCATTATGAATTATTTCATCTAACATTTGGTATCAGAGCATGTTTATAGCCTCTGCCTTGTTTTGTTAAATTTTGGTGTATTTTCGGTGTGTTTTCGTTGAATTTTCGGCCATTTATGTACATGAACAGTAACTCGGATTTTGAGGCCGAGAGAGAAACTCAACGATTCCGGGCAAAATCCGCACTACCCACCCCTTGATTTCGGACCCATTCGGTCGCACCGCCATAAGGAACGTTAGCCATGAGTTTTTCCGGTATATCGGAGTTTGCCGGAGGCTACTCGGGCGGCGGAAGTCGTGGTGGTTGAGGATTTGCGTTTGTGGAGTTTTTCGTTTGTTTTTGGGGTCAATTTTTGCTCATTTTCGCCGAATCTTGGACCCATGTGGTCGTGCCGACGTTCTCTTCAAAACCCATGAATTATTTCGGTCTTAGATGGGCTGCCGGAGAAGAAACGGAGAAGAAATGGCGGCTGAAAATGGCGAAAAACCGGCGAAGAGGCCTCTGTTCGCGCGAGGGAGAAGGCGCGTGGGCTCCACGCGCGCGGCAGTTGCCAGGCGCGTGCAACGCACGCGCCCGCGCGCTGAACGGCGCGCGTGCGGGGCACGCGCCCCGCGCGGGTTCTGGCGCGTGCCGAGCACGCGCCCGTGCGCTGGACGCGCACGTGCTCGGCACGCGCCTGACGTCCCTCTTCCGCGGTTCCATTTTCACTTTTGCCCCAATTTTTTTAAAATTTTTTGCAATCATACCCTTGGCCAATTTATTTATTTACTGTTCTGCCCTTGATGTGTTTATTTATTATATCATTTCATGCATTGTTATGAATATTTTATGCATGAAATTAAATGTCCAATGGTCCATATATTTAATTAATTAGGAGTGGCCACAGCATCTTTAATTAATTAAATTATATATTAAAAAGCCTCCGGATCATATTTAGAAATGGACATTGATTGTAATTAATTATATTAATATGATGAATTTTATCCCACAGGAATTTTCATTATATTAATATGATTAATTAGGATGAAATATCATATTATTTTTCTTAATTTACCCACAAGGATTAAGAAAATGCATATAATATGGTAGTTTCTTCATGATGTAATTATGAATCTATTTAAATTAAAAACTTAGCCCACTGGTAGTTTTTATGTTATGTGATTCATATTGTGACATGTTTACATTGGTAAAACATGATTTATTTATATTTGCCTCAAATTTTGTGACATAAGCATGATTATTTGATATGCGGTTTTCGCAAACCTGTGAATTTCTCCGAATTTAAGTTTGATGTTCGCATCTTGAATGGTGAGAACTATAAAATTTGGAAGGAGTCAGTTCTTCTTCAATTGGGGTGGATGGACATTGACTATGCTATAAGGAAAGACGAACCACCCGCTCCTACCGATTCGAGCACTCGGTGAGATAGCTCTTTATAACCAATGGGAGCGGTCCAACCGCGTTTGTGCCATGTTTATAAGAGCTAAGATATCTCCAAGTATTCGTGGTTCAGTTGCTCAGCATAACAATGCTAAGGCTTTATTGGAGGCTATAGATGCGCAGTTTGAAAGTTCTGAGAAGGCGCATGCCATGACCCTGATTATGAAGTTTTCATCATTGAAGCTCACTAGTGTTAGAGGTGTGCGTGAGCACATCATGCAAATGAGGAATATTGCAGCTCAGCTTAAGAACCTTGAGGTTGAGATATCTGAATCATTCCTTGTGTATTATATTCTGAACACTCTCCCACATCAGTATGCACCTTTCAAGATCTCTTATAACACACATAAGAATAAATGGTCTATTAATGAACTCATGACCATGTGTGTTCAAGAGCAAGAAAGACTGGTTATGGAATTGGGAGAAAGTGCTCATTTGGCAACACAAGGAAAGAATAAGGGCTATGGCAAGTATAAGGGAAAAGGTAAAATACCTCCCCAAGCGACATTAAGAAAGAATCCAAGTGTTTCTTCGTAGACGAAGGGGCATGTGAGGAAGGATTGTGTCAAATTTAAGGCCCGGCTCGAGAAGAAAGGTAATCCAATCTCATGTGTTTGTTATGAATCTAATATGACTGATGTAAGTCACAACACTTGGTGGATTGATTCGGATCTACAATCCATATTTCGAATTCCATGCGGGGTTTTCAAAACCACGGGAAGCCGAGTGGGAAGTGAACAAAGCATCTATTCAGGAAACAAGATGCGTTCGCATGTGGAAGCTATTGGGACATATAGACTAGTTCTCAATAGTGGTTTTGTTTTAGATTTGGAAAAGACCTTTTATGTTCCTAGTTTTTCTAGAAACTTAATTTCAGTTTCAAGACTTGTACCTTTGGGATACTCTTTTAACTTTTCAGATTCAAACTTTTGTTTATCATTTGAATCTGAAATTGTTGGGAGTGGTATTTTGTACGATGGTCTTTTCGAATTAATTTACAAGACAATGCCTATTATGATGCGATGCATGTTCATGATAAAGCTGGTATGAAACGATGTGTTGTGAAAGAACATTCCTCTATGTTGTGGCACCGGAGATTGGGACATATCTCCATAGAAAGAATTAAGCGATTAGTAAATGATGGAGTACTTGGTACTTTAGATTTTACTGATTGTAATACTTGTGTGGACTGCATAAAGGGAAAGCAGACTAACAAGACAAAGAAAGGTGCCAAGAGGAGTACAGAAATATTAGAAATCATACATACGGATATTTGTAGTCCGGATATGGACTCATGTGGTCAGAAATACTTTATCTCTTTTATAGATGATTACTCACGTTACATGTATCTCTACTTGATTCATAATAAATATGAAGCATTAGATGCCTTTAAAGTATTTAAGGCGGAAGTAGAGAAACAATGCAATAAGCAAATTAAGATCGTGAGATCAGATAGAGGTGGAGAATTCTATGGTAGATACACTGAAGATGGACAAGCACCTGGTCCATTTGCAAGATTTCTTCAAGAGCATGGGATAGTTGCCCAATATACTATGCCTGGTTCTCCGGACCAAAATGGCGTAGCGGAAAGAAGAAATCGGACCTTATTAGACATGGTGCGTAGTATGCTTAGTAGCTCCAAACTTCCTAAATTCTTATGGACTGAAGCACTTAAGACGGCAGTGTACATATTAAACCGAGTTCCGACCAAGGCTGTCCCAAAGACACCTTTTGAGTTATTTAAGGGTTGGAAACCGAGTTTACATCATGTGCGCGTTTGGGGATGCCCGTCTGAAGTAAGAATTTATAATCCACAAGAAAAGAAGTTGGACCCAAGGACCATTAGTGGGTATTTCATTGGATATGCCGAAAGGTCTAAGGGATACAGGTTTTATTGTCCATCTCATACCACTAGGATTGTGGAATCAAGAAATGCTAAATTTCTTGAAAATGACTTGATCAGTGGGAGCGATCGACCAAGGGATCATGTTCCTAAGGAAGATCATTCAGATACTCAACTTTCCACCTCAAGTTTAAGATTGGTTGTTGCTCATAATGCCCCTTCAGTTCAGCCGGCTATTGAACAACCAATTGCTGAAGTTCCACAACCTGCTGATATTGATCTAGTAGATCCGGTTGTTCAAGCAATTACCGTAAACTGTTGAACAACCGGTTGAGCAACATGCTCCTCAAGAGAATGTTGATCCAACATTGAGAAGATCTACTAGAACAAGGAAATCGGCTATTCCTAGTGATTATATTGTGTATTTACATGAGTCTGACTACAATATTGGAGCTGAGAATGATCTGAAACGTTTTCACAAGCCATGGATAGTGATAAATCCAATTTGTGGTACAATGCCATGAAGGAAGAGATGAGTTCTATGGCATCTAACAAAAACGGGATTTGGTTGAGTTACCTGATAGTGCGAAGGCTATTGGTTGTAAATGGGTCTTCAAAACTAAGAAAGATTCATTGGGTAACATTGAAAGATATAAAGCTAGACTTGTTGCCAAAGGATTCACTCAAAAGGAAGGAATCGATTATACTGAGACTTTTTCTCCTGTATCTAAGAAAGATTCTCTTCGTATTGTTTTAGCATTGGTTGCCCATTTTGATATGGAATTACATCAGATGGATGTGAAAACGGCGTTCCTCAATGGAGAACTAGAGGAGGAGGTTTACATGAAACAACCTGAAGGATTCTCCTCTAGTAAAGGTGAGCATTTGGTGTGCAAGCTTAAGAAATCTATATATGGCTTGAAACAAGCATCCCGCCAATGGTACTTAAGGTTTCATGATGTTATCTCTTCATTTGGTTTTATAGAGAATGTCATGGATCAATGTATATACCAGAAGGTTAGTGGGAGCAAAATTTGTTTCCTTGTGCTATATGTGGATGATATACTACTTGCAACCAATGATAAGGGGTTGCTACATGAGGTGAAACAATTCCTCTCTAGGAGTTTTGACATGAAGGATATGGGTGAGGCATCTTATGTCATTGGCATTAAGATCCATAGAGATAGATCTCGAGGAATTTTAGGACTATCTCAAGAAACCTATATCAATAAGGTCCTAGAGAGATTTCGGATGAAAGATTGTTCACCAAGTATAGCACCCATTGTGAAGGGTGACAGGTTCAATTTGAATCAATGCCCGAAGAACGATCTAGAAAGGGAACAAATGTGCAACATTCCATATGCTTCTGCTGTTGGAAGCTTGATGTATGCTCAGGTTTGCACTCGACCTGACATTGCTTTTGCTGTTGGAATGTTGGGAAGATATCAGAGTAATCCAGGTTTAGACCACTGGAGAGCTGCAAAGAAAGTGTTGAGATACCTTCAAGGTACCAAAGACTATATGCTTATGTATAAACGGACTGACAACCTGGAAGTGATCGGTTATTCGGATGCGGACTTCGCGGGTTGCATTGATTCACGAAAATCAACATCCGGATACATTTTCATGTTAGCCGGCGGAGCCGTGTCATGGAGAAGTGCCAAGCAGACTTTGACTGCTACTTCCACTATGGAGGCTGAGTTCGTTTCTTGTTTTGAGGCTACCTCGCATGGTGTATGGTTGAAGAGTTTCATTGATGGGCTTAGAATTGTTGATTCTATTTCTAAGCCATTAAGAATATATTGTGACAATTCAGCTGCAGTTTTTATGGCTAAAAATGCCAAAAGTGGCAGTCGAAGTAAGCATATCGACATTAAGTATTTAGCCATAAGGGAGCGTGTTAAGGAGAATAAAGTGGTCATTGAACACGTTAGCACTGAATTGATGATAGCTGATCCTTTAACTAAAGGCATGCCACCAATGAAGTATAAGGATCATGTAACTAGTATGGGAATAGGTCCCATTATGTGATTTGTCGACATATGAACAATTTTTGTTGTATGGAACTCTTATTCAGTTGTAATGTTGATTCTCAATTTTTGTGTACACATTTTGTTGTTTATGAGAATAACATTTATCCTTGGTTCTGGAATAAACATGAGGTTTATTCATTAAGATATGTTGTCACATATAGGCTGATATTAAAGAAATAAGATGCATTGTGATACATGGAAGGTATTACTCACTCTTAGAGGACATGTCGCCATGATTCATGTGTTTAGTTTCTTTTCTTTAAGCATAAAGTTTTCGTGGAATTAGTTGAATGATTCGTATGATGAAAATGATGGGATCAAGTGGGAGAATGTTATTTATTTTTTAGTGATCCCATATTTATACCCAATTTTCTCCTAAAGGTTACGACTATTCGACATGAAGTTTTCCACGCTTCGTGCCTTTTCGTTGACAACCGTTCGTCTTGATGGGAGACGATGTATAAATAGGGACGTACGTTCATTTCTGACGGATGACAAGGTCTAACTCAAACTCTCTCATTCAGAATACACCATCAGTACGAGAGTGAATTGGGGTAGTAAAGTGTCGCTATTGTTTTTCTTGATTTTTCAGGACATTCGACGAACGTGAATACGAACAATGGCTGGAGGTTTGTCTATAAACGATCCTTGCTTCCGCATCATGTATTATTTTATCTTACATCTTGTTCTCCGCTGAGTTGGGGAATTGTAATTTAGATGGCCTGGGGCCCTCGGTTTCGGGAAAAGTGTCGTGTGAACTTGGCACACTCGCAGCCACCGGATTTCGTGGGATTTTCGCTGTCACTTATACGATCATGTGCTGTGATTGCCCGGGTTCATCTAAATAAAGATCCATGCAAGGTTTTGCCTTGTTTTCTTGCCGTGTAAAAGGTGACTTGCTTTTGGCCCTCGATATTTTAGGCCAACACAGAAAGTCACTCGGAAAAACGACATTGAAGCTTGTGTCCATCACAAGTTGAAGAGAAAGTTCCACTCATCACTACATTTGCTAACGTCGATATCAGTGGTCCAGCATCATCGACTAAGATCGATATCATTCTTTTGACCAAGAAGTGGAATCCACCGTCCTTCTTGCCATCTTTTTCCACTTTCTTTCATGCTTTACACTCGCAAGAGACCACCCCATAAAAGAAGAGGCATCAGTCGAGCTAACACAACATAATTCTCTTCAGGCTAACTCGCAAGAAATTAGAGTCCTTGTAAATCTAACGATGCCAGCGTAAATTTCTGTCCTCTCCTTGTCGGATCTTGAAGCCGGAACTCGATGTGGTGTTCGGGAGGCGTTGGTCCTGATGTCACTTTTTGGCATAGCGTCGACAGAAATTAGTTGCTAACACACAGCTTCTAAGCCAAAAACAATGACATGCTACGCTGTCCAAACTTTTCTGGAAATTGATTTCTAAAGGCTCGTCAATCAATTCTCAAAGCAAAGCAAAAGAACGGTAGATACTTTGCTTGTGGGTCTGAAACGCTCAATGACGCATACTACAGGCTCATTTTTATGTGAAAAGTGAGACATCTCCTCAATTATTTTCCATCTCTTCCTGACCATCGAAACCTCATCTCATCATCTTCTCCTTTATGCCGACGCGTGATGATTGCAGCACCTGCTCTCATTTTATATATCTGCCCATATTCAATAATTGACCCTTTTTCGTATCCCTTGCATGGATGCACCGTATGCACAGGTGAATCTTGCTTTACGATTGCAAGTATCCATCCTCCTAAAGGCAGGCAAAGTTCATTTTGAGCCGAAGCTTTTTTTTCTGCTTTAGACCTCCCTTCCTTTTCCCGTGCTTTGCCATAAGACGACACGGCCGATGATATTGTTGTCCCTTTACCCGGATCGTTTTCTTCTTTGCTTTTGGGATTAATATCAAAAGATAATCAAAAGTTCTCAATTAATCACCAATCAGAGCCTTGCCCTTCCACCTAATTGCTAGCTTTTCGCAAGATATTTGCTGAGAAATTAGCGTCACAAAGAGAAGTTGGTTGCATCTTTGCATGATTAACCTCGATTCAATGGCGATTTTCTCTCTAAAAAAACAAAGTGTATCTTGATCGACTTTTGCTACTAGACTAGTCCCTACCCCCCACTTTGCTAGAGCATGCATTTTCATTTCATCGATTGGGACTTCTAGAGAAAAATTAATGAGCAATTGACATCTTCGTGAGATTATTAATTGGACCTTTCACATGATTGACATGCATGCACAAGCACGCGTACGAGATAAGAAGTTGGGTTTGATTTCTTTTTCAATCATTCATTTGGTACTTTAATGATAGCATAAGACACGAGATACGATTCAAAGAAATTATAAAAAAGTCATAAACATATTATACTTGTGCAAATTCAATCATATACCTTTCAATTTGGCTAATTTATTTCTAAACATTTTGACAATTTCCTATTGAAATCCATCCGACCAATTTTGACCAAAAATTGCTAGCATAGATATTGGTCCTCTTACATAGTCGATGCTAATGTTGATAATTTTTTAAAATTTAAAAAATTTTAATTTTTTTCTTTTTCTTTTTCTCAATGGCCGATTGCTAGCCACAAGCGATGGCTGGCGAGGGTTGGCCTCATTGAGCCACACTTGGGGCAAGGGCGAGGCCCAGCAAGGATGCCCTGGTCTAGGTCGGCCTTGTCAAGCCTCATTGGGCGACAATGAGCGCCAATGAGGGCCCCCCTTGCCCAATCTAGCCAAGCCAATCCCCGTCGACCATTGCTTATGGCCAACAGCCAGCAACTAGCCACTACCAAAAAGAAAAAGGGAAAGAAAGGAAAAAAAAATAGAAAACTTATCTAAAAAGTGTACATGTCAGCGTCAGTTGACCATGCCATATACAACGGTTGGTGTCTATTTCAGCAATTTCCGGTTAAAATTGCTTGGATGAATTGCATCGGCAAATTGTAAAAAAATTTAAGGCTAAATTTTAATACTGAAATAGCACAAATACAAAAGATTTTGGACTTTCTTGGTAATTTCCCCCTAACAATTCCACACCTTTGTTTTTTCATGATGGTCAATCCACGTTGAATATATTAAAATGATGTTATATTGGCCCGCGTCGTCACATGTACGAGGTTTAGTTGACGGGATTTACTTAATTTATTACAGTCGTTGTCGTCACAGGTCTCCTTTTCTTCGCAGTTATCTGGTGCTCTAGAGTTGCGTTTACTTCAATTTCTTCCCGGCGTAATTCTCAGATTAATTTGTTCTAACTTCGTTAAATATGAGTGACGAATAATCTCCCTCAGGAGTCGCGTGTGTTGTGCATGAAAGAACACGTGCATATCGAAAAGACAAATACACTATTCTAAGGACATGTATTACGTTAAATCAAGCTCCATTATCTAGGTTCGAATGTATATATTATTACCTTAGGATTCCCTTTTGCATAAGAGGGACGATTTAATCATTCCATCCGGGGAAAAAAGAAACGGAAAAAACTTCCTGTCTTGATAAATTTAAGAGTTATCAACTCATATTTGAAATTAACTGACATTTCTTTTAAAAGTTCAAAATGAATTACTCATTTCTATTGGCGGAGCTTACTAACGTGTTAAAGTTACCGACTCTTGAAACTAAATTAACAACCTTAACTTATGCGACTTGCCAACTTTTGCCAAATGAGATTACTTATTAATCTTATTTTACTAATTCTTATTTGAGCTACTTACTAATGTTTATTCGATCGTTTCCAAATTATCGACTTTTCAAACTTTTTCTGAAGCTGCCAATTCTTATTCCAATTACTAATTTTATTTAAGTTGCTTTCCAACTTTTTGTTTTCAATGTAGTTGCCAACTACTTTTAAATTACTAACTATAATCAAAGACATTTACCAATTTTATCAATTGATCTTAATCATCAACTTTTCTAATTAACTTAATCACACATTTTGTGGAAGTTGGCCACTCTAATAAGAAATTACCAACTTTACTTAGGTTACTTACCAATTTTTTTTCCAATAAATTTACCGGCAAGTTTTAGGTTAGTAACTCTTTTTTGAAGCATTTAACTATGTTTAATACAACTCGCTAACGAAAGTGTTCATTTAAGTTGGAAATACCAAATTTTTATTACTTTACCATTTTTTTTATTAAAGCTACCAAAATTATTTGAATTAATTTACTTCGAATTTTTCCAATGAAGTTGTGACAAATTCAAATTTACCAACTCTTGTTTGCGTCTCTTGCTAGTGTTTTCTTTGATCTAATTCCGAATCACCAACGCATTTCCAATAACTTACAAAACCGTCATCGAAATCAACCAAACTCCCGTGCGAAATTACCAACTTTTAACAAGTATAGAAGACACCATCCCGCTAAATACTCGCGACTCCGCAACTCTACTTGTCTACGGATCCAACTACAACACAGAGTGGACAAAATCTGGTGGACTTCAAGCATCCGACACCATCTACCAATTGGATTGATAATTGAGGATGGACCATGTTCCATCTTTGTCCGATTTGATGATGTCGTAACGAGGAGCCCAGAATATTCTATCGACAGGACACCAACTCGGTGCGGTATTGGTGTCATCTCTGGCTAGTAATTATCTCAATCGAAACCCCTCTTCGCTCCTCCTACTTCCCAACCTTCGTGAACGATAAAATAAACAAAAGGGCACAGAAGAAAGTTCATGCGCCTCGAAAAAAACACTCATTGAAATCGGTCACATGGATCCTCCTCAGCAAGCACCGTCGATCGTGGTGGGGGATGGAGGAATAGGGTTCTAATTCTTTCCCCCCCAACCATGCAGGAATTGGAACTGCTCGACGGCCTCTTCACGCCCTCCTGATTTGCGCAAAACATTTGCACCCGATGAGTTCTGTCAACCTTTTCTCTATCGTCCTATTCATTTTGTTGTATGATGTAACCTATGTCAACCTTTGATTTGACATGGAAATCCACTTCGCTTAATTGGTAGAACTAGAAGAGACCACTCGTATAGCAATCAGTTGCTATAATTAGTTTTGGAAAAGTTGATGTAGCGATCTAAGGTCGACATCAATCATGTGATGAAGTATCGCTTCAAGTGTTCACCTCCGTGACTCCGATGGCGTCAAGCTTGCCTCTCCTCTTGAATAGGCATTTTTGTCCAACATAACTCTCGAAACTCCGATCGATGCAAGTCAACTAATCATGCGTTTATGCACACGTTCTTTGAATGACAGGCAATGACTAATATATGATTATTGAATTTTACACGCTAATTTTCCTCCTTTTTTTTTCAAGAGGTTGTTAATTTATTGACCACATATACTTGCCGTGTACAGCACAATCTATCAAAAGGAAGGAAAACGAAAGAGAGGAAAAAAAAATCTTTTAAAAGCTTGCCTGGGTGCCTAGTATTCATAGCTTTATTTTTTTTATTTTAAAAAATGGCATAACTTGTCTCAGGTGGTTGCCATAAAGTCTGTAATATATTGGAAATGGGAATCCGCCAACCCAGCTATCATTTCTCATATTGGAATCCTAATTCGAAGAGCACCCACACCGATTGGTGGCCTTCGCCCTCCCACGTGTTGAAAAATCTTCTAATAATCAATTATTTTAATAAGGACTTCGAGATTCCTCCGTCATAATTTAAACTATCCTTAAAAAAAGGAAAGTGATTCTATTATACTCATAGGAAAAATAAAATATGAAAGCTACTGACCATCCGTCCAAATATTTAAAGAGGAATCACTCGATTCGGGATATCGAGAGTTCAAATCTTAACTCGATTACTGATTTATCCAAATGTTATTAATGCCGAAGATATATTGATTTCAAGAGTCATGGCTCAATTATATCCGAATGATTTCAAAAATGGATGTGGCAATATCATGAATGGCGGGCAAGAATTAGATTTTCTTTGTTCGGGAAGCTGCCAAATCCAAGTTGATGTAATTCCATGTTGAGTCGATTGAAATGCTTGAAACTGACTTGGCCGGTATATATATATAGAGAGAGAGACAGAGACAGAGAGAGATAGAGAGAGAGTGCTTTGAGACCGACTAATTCGACAAAATGTATTGCTCTTTGACAGAGAGAGAGAGAGAGAGAGAGAGAGAGAATGCTTTGTCGCACGGAACACATACATGACATTTTATTGTCGCACGGAACACATGCATCTCGATCCTTTTCAAAGATTTCATGTACTCTACAATCTAATTTTGGGTAATGGTAACCTTCCTATTCATTCAGATAAGACCATGAAAAACCGCTTTAATAAATTACTTGATCTTCTCGATCCTTTTCAAAGAAGTCATGTTCTCTACAACCACCACTACTAAATCCATCAACTACAGCAAGATCGGCATGTTCCAGCAACAAGTATAAAGAAGGCAGACAACATGCAAATTCTGGCAGCCCTCTCATCGGAAATGAATAATTCCTTGTCACCCTTCTTTTTTCCAAAGCTTAAAAGCTGGCTCTCCGTTCTCATGTTGAGTTACTCTACCAATACATTTCGTCGAAATCTAGTCGGTCTCAAAGCATATTCTCTCTCTCTCTCTGGCTCTCCGTTCTCACGTTGAGTTACGCTACTAATACATTTCGTCGAAATCTAATTGATCTCAAAGCATATTCTCTCTCTCAAGTACTTCCTTTATATGGGTCTGTATTGTTTTTGCTTTAATTGGAAACACGGGCCTTCTTATAGACAAGTAAAGCAGCACAGCAATGAGAGAGAGAGAGAGTAATTTTCTCACCGCCTCTCTCTCTCCTAGAGTTCTCTAGATCTCTCTCTCGTTACTCCTCCAGATTTCTCTCCCTCTCTCCGGACAATTCTCAGCCGCAATTGTTGACCCAAGTTGCAATAAAATAATAAGGAAGAAGACAAATCTGGTGTGGGAAGTCGGTGGATGGGTGCCGACTTTACACCCTATAAATAGGGGTTCTTGCCCCTTGTGTGAGCGTGTGTGTGAAGTGTAAAGGGGTGTTGGGTGAAGTGTGTGATGTGAGTGGAGTGTGTACGTGAGTGTGAGTGGGTGGAGTAGGTGACGTGAGTGTGAGTGTGTGCAAGAATTGTGTGAGTGTGAGGTGTGAGAGGTGTATGAGAGTGGTGTGTGTAGAGAGTTTATAATATTGTTTATATAAAATAAAGTAATTATTTTACTTGTACATTTACTTGCTTCTCAACAGCCTACACATTATCCATGCATGTCCAATGGAGCACTCCCTCTCACTCCTTTTCTTTTTTGGCGTTCCATAGCCATTAGCCAAAAGAAAACAAAAAAAGAACACTCGTCAAGAACAAGAATGATTAATTCCCGTTAACCGTATCCAATTTTTTTTAATTCACATTTACTTTTACGTTACAAGTTAAATGATTTATATTTCAAATATTATTTTCAAATATTATTTTTATAACAGTACATATTATATAAATTATGTTTCAATGAAATTATAAGATTTGATTTTTTAAATACGTTAAAATATTAGGACAATGGTATTTCATTCTCGCATGAAACACCCATTCATGTCAAATCGCACTTACTCTCGCTACTCTCTCTCTCTCTCTCTCTCTCTCTTTCTTTCTCCATCTCTCTCTCTGGCTGGAGATTCCATTTACCCATGAGCTTGAAACGCCCATTTCCTAAGCACTTGGAATCTCTTTCGCCTTTAGCGACAGAATCAAAGGACACAAAAGGGGAGTGGGATTCGTGTGGTTCTCTTGACGTTCATGTAAAGAAAGCTTAATGCCTCTACATCTTATCTTATTCATCTCCTGGAGTAGGTGACGTGAGTGTAGAGTGATAGAGAGTGAGCGGGTGTGTGCAAGAATTGTGTTCGTGTGAGGTGTGAGAGGTGTATGAGAGTGGTATGTGTAGAGAGTTTGTAATATTGTTTATATAAAAAAAAGCAATTGTTTTACTTGTACATTTACTTGCTTCTCAACAGCCTACACATTATCCATGCATGTGCAATGGAGCACTCCCTCTCACTCCTTTTCTTTTTTGGCGTTCGGTAGCCATTAGCCAAAAGAAAACAAAAAAAGAACACTCGTCAAGAACAGGGATGATTAATTCCCGTTAATCGTATCCAGTTTTTTTTTAATTCACATTCACTTTTACGTTACAAGTCAAGTGATTTACATTTCAAATATCATTTTCAAATATCATTTTTATAACAGTACATATCATATAAATTATGTTTCAATGAGATTATAAGATTTAGTTTTTTAAACACGTTAAAAAATTAGGACGATGATATTTCATTCTCGCATGGAACACCCATCCATGTCAAATCGCACTTACTCTCGCTACTCTCTCTCTCTCTCTCTTTCTTTCTCCATCTCTCTCTCTCTTGCTGGAGATTCCATTACCCATGAGCTTGAAACGCCCATTTCCTAAGCACTTGGAATCTCTTTCGCCTTTAGCGACAGAATCAAAGGACACAAAAGGGGAGTGGGATTCATGTGGTTCTCTTGACGTTCATGTAAAGAAAGCTTAATGCCTCTACATCTTATCTTATTCATCTCCTAACGAGAACAAACCTCGGTGCTTTCGCATGATGCAAGCAAATTTAAGGGGTCTTGTGGTGCTCGCGGACGAACAGCGGCAGCGGTAGGTGATGGGAATTTCGGGTGGAAGACACTATTTTTGTAAAGACATTGGACGGCGAATTGATATACCGTCTTTGATTGGGGGCATTTAGCCTAGCTCGGTGGATTTTTTCCCGGAAAATTTCACCCCCGATCGAGCTGGAAACAGCTAAGCTTCCAGCGGCTTTGGGAATCGTCTAGCTCGTTTGTAATGTCATCCGACGCCGCGAAAGCATCGCAGCGTGCGGGGAACATGAGGCAGAGTCTAACGTAAGGGAACTTACATGGCGATGCTTGCTCACGATCCATTTCATCAGAAGATGCGACCACCATTAGTGAGAGATTAACATGCTTGCGTGTGGGTAATCTAGACTGCTTGCGTGGCAATCGAAAGAGTCAACTATACTTTACTGCCAAAAAAAGGAAAAGAAAATCTACACGTTCTCGATAAATCTCACGAATAGTGCATCTGCTTGGCGAGTTACAGCAAACTTAATATAAACGTGGGTAAAGTCCTTTGTAATCAGTCAATCAAACGAGTGGTAGGAGGAAAGGGATAGAGGAAAACACTGGTCTGAATCGGCTGGTAATGGAAATTTCCACATAAATATTAGCATTTATTGCCAAACAAACAACATAGCGCCGTATACAGAACAGAACGATATCATGAATGATTTTTCCCCTTTGTTGGTAGAAACGATCGATAAGATGAAGTTCAACTAAATCATTGTGTTCACTAGTTAGCAATATCTTGTGAGCCAATTAGGCGAGCTAATTTCTTTCTACTGGAATGCAGTTGATCCAATCTAATTTTGGGTAATAATAACCTTCCTATTCATTCAGATAAGACCATGAAAAACTGGTTTAATAAAAAATTACTTGATCTTCTCGATCCTTTTCAAAGAAGTCATGTTCTCTACAACCACCGCTACTAAATCCATCAACTACAGCAAGATCGGCATGTTCCAGCAACAAGTATAAAGAAGGCAGACAACATGCAAATTCTGGCAGCCCTCTCATTGGAAATAAATCATTCCTTGTCACCCTTCTTTTTTCCAAAGCTTAAAAGCTGGCTCTCCATTCTCACGTTGAGTTATGCTACCAATACATTTCGTCGAAATCTAGTCGGTCTCAAAGCACTCTCTCTCTCTCTCTCTCTCAAAGAGCAATACATTTCATCGAAATCTAGTCGGTCTCAAAGCTCTCTCTCTCTCTCTCTCTCTCTCTCTCAAAGAGCAATCTCTCTCTCTCTCTCAAAGAGCAATACAATTCGTCGAAATCTAGTCGGTCTCAAAGCACTCTCTCTCTCTCATTGTCTATAAGAAGGCCCGCGTTTCCAATTAAAGCAAAAACAATACAGACCCACACAGAGGAAGTACTTGTGAGAGAGAGAGAGAGAGAAGGAAGGAGGGAGGGTGGGAGAGATGGAAGAGAGTGGAGCATTCTGGTCAGGGTTGAAGAAGGTGAAGCCATACTTGGCAATGGTGTCGTTGCAGTTTGGGTACGCCGGCATGTACGTAATCACCCTCGTCGCTCTCAACCAAGGCATGAACCACTACGTCCTCGCCGTGTATCGCCAGGTTGTGGCGACCCTACTCATTGGCCCTTTCGCCTTGGTCCTTGAAAGGTTCCTACTCTCTCTTTGTACCTCTGAGATCTGTACTTTGCTCGAACGCGCGTGACTCATTCGTACTTGACTTTCTTTGTGTCGGCTGTTAACTTTTTGGCGGCAGGAAAATACGGCCGAACCTCACCCTACCGATCTTCCTGAGGATAATGGCGCTCGGTTTCCTTGAGTAATGCTCTTCCCTTTCCCCACCCCACATCACTCAAAACCTAAAACGAAAGAAGGAAAAAAAAAAACAAAACGTAAGTTGTTTTGAAGTATCACACAAAACACTAGGGTGCGTTTGCAGTAACGTTTCGTTTAAAAATTGTTAGGAAAATAGAAATAAAAAAAAAGTGTTTCTATTTCGGGGAACAATTTTTAAAAAAAAACGCGTTTGTAAACTGTTCCAAAAATATAAAAAGAATAGAAACACGTTTGGTAAATTTGTATAATTTTTTTTATTTCTTTTAATTTTTTAATTTTTTTTTTATTTTTTTCTTATTTTCTTATTTATTTTTCCTTTATTTTTCCTTTATTTTTTCTTTTTTTTTCTTCTTTTGGCCGGTCGCCGGCCTCGGCCATGGTCGGCGACCGGCCGACGAGGCCGGGCGGCCTCGCCTAGCCACGGCGAGGCTCACCGGCCCCGGCGAGGCCAAGCTCGCCCAACGGCCGACGACGCTCGGCGTCGCCGGGCCACCGCCGGCGACATCGACCTAGCGGTGGCCCGGCAAGGTCGAGCCTCGCTAGCCGCTAGGCGAGCTCGGCCTTGCCGGGGCCGGCGACGCTCCGACGAGGTCGCCAGCCCTCAACGGCCAGTCGCCGGCCATGGCCGAGGCCGGCAACTGGCCACAAAAAAAAGAAAGAAAAAAGAAGAAGAAAAGAAGAAGAAAAAAGAGAGAAGAAAAAGAAGAAGAAAAGAAAGTGTTTAAATTTTGTTTAAAAAAGAAACAACTTTTTTTTGTTTTTATTTTGCATTGAGATATCTTAACTGGGAAAAAAAATAATTTTGGAATAAAAACGCATACAAACGCGTTTCTGTTCTCAGGAACAAAAAAACAAAAAAAAGTGTTCAAAAACAGAAAAAAGAAATGCAAACAAACGCAGCCTAAATAACTCGCGAAATGCATGAATGCTGAGCTCCACGGCATCGAGTGATGGCGAGGTCCGAGGAGATGCGATAGGTGGCATTTTAACTTCATTAATCAGCATTTATCACCATGATGTTAGTTCACATCAACAGAAATCACATAAAAGCTTTCGATTCTTGCCGGAGAAATCCGGCAAGCTTTTCCGGGATCTGATAGCTAGCTTCCTTTTTTGGTTCCAAGGCCGGTGCTGGATCAGAACTTATACTACGTGGGGATGAGGTCGACGTCCGCAACTTTCGCATCAGCCACCATCAACGTCCTCCCCGCCATCACATTCATCATGGCGCTCGCCTTCAGGTATTATCAACATCCTCAGTTACGGAAAACACTACTGAGAAAACGAAATCCGGCCTATTCGTGGTGGGTCCGATAAATATCATAGCTATCGATGCATATCATTCCAAAAACCGGGAGTGGTATATGTCCATCACTTCCTCCGTTGGGTTGTTTTTTGCAGCACAGATGAACATCCCACCCACAACAACTAGTGGCTAGCTACTATGATAATGATAACTAGAGGATCATTGCACGACTTGCATCGAAACTTTATGAAATGCTCCGAGGAATAACACGTGTGTTGGGTTACTTGACTTGTTCACGTGGTAGCGAATGACAACATTAATGTGTCGATTGGAAAAATTATGTGTGTGCATGTGCGCCGATTGGAAAAATTATGTGTCACTCGAAGATGGTAAACAAACATTTTCATGCGTGTTGCTTACGGGTCAATTCAACGAATTGAAACGTGGAAATCTCAATTATAGCAAATAATATAGTAATTGCTGCCTTTTTCTTTTTTAAAGGTTAGAGAAGGTGAACGTGAAGAAGATTCAGAGCCAAGCTAAAGTGATCGGGACAGCGGTGACTGTAGGCGGAAAGCTGGTGATGACGCTGTGCAAAGGCCCCATCGTCGACTTCATACGGTCGGGTGGAATGAGCCACCACCACGCAGGTGGCGGCACCCCCCACTGGTTGACTGACCAGCATTGGGTCACCGGCGCGCTGATGCTCCTTGCCAGTTGCTGCGGTTGGTCCGGCTTCTTCATATTGCAGGTAACATTCGAAAATTTACGGAAGGTCATCCTAGCAAATTTGTTTTTTTAGAGACAAACAAAGCTATTCTGGACTTTACTCTTCAAACCAAATGTGATCAATGAGCTTAAGCTGTATCAGAGAGTCTCAGAAAAAGCTAGCTTCTAAGTCTACTGAGATCTTGTGGTACAGTCATTTACGTTGAAGAAGTACCCAGCAGAGCTCTCCCTGACAGCACTTATATGCTTGATGGGATCCGTGGAAGGCGCGGCAGTTGCCCTCGTGATGGAGCGCGACATGAACGTCTGGCGAATCGGCTGGGACTCTAGGCTGCTGGCTGCTGTTTATTCCGTGAGTAAAAAGAAACTTAGATGCGTCTGCTTGTCCTAAAAGAGTCGAGAGTCTTACATTGTGAGCTTCTTCGCTCGATTAATGTTCTTGGAAAATATTCTAGGGCGTGGTTTGCTCCGGAATAGCGTATTACATGCAAGGAGTGGTGATCAAGAAGCGAGGGCCGGTGTTCATCACGTCTTTTAGCCCGCTCTGCATGATCATCACCGCTGCTCTCAGCGCCATCGTGTTAGCCGAGAAGATTCACCTCGGAAGGTACAAAAACACCTGCTTCATTATGATTTCCCAGATTAGATGGAAATTGCTTTTACTGAATCTGTGACTCGTGTTGTATTGTTTCCTTCGGTCCAGCATCATTGGGGCAATTTTCATCGTCTGCGGCCTTTACATCGTGGTGTGGGGTAAGAGCAAGGACCGTCAAGCCGAGTCGACGGCAGCTTTGTTGCCAGATGAGAAAGTTCCAACCTCCGAATTGCCGATGACTGAAGTCAGGACAAGCAACGGAGGACGTGAAGTCCAAATACAAGTCGACATGCCTAGGATTTCCGGATAAAATCATCTCCACCAGGAGTCTTAATATATCACTGATATCGCGAATCTCATGAAAATAATGTCCATCTGTAAATGCAGCACAATCCGTTCTTTTTCGTGTTGGAGCCTCGCATGTAGAACCGGTAAACTCAAGAGGATGTTATCTAGATTTTATGTGGAATAATAAAGTTTTTGGAACCGATGTATGTTTCATTCGAGCGAGAGAGAATCTAGTGGAAGAAAAGAGATCAAAACTTATTCGATCATCAACTGTTCCTGACAGTTACAGATACACAAAGAAATGTAAATGGCGGAGAAATATTCGGATCCCATTCGAAGAAATCCAAGATGTCGAAGCCACATAATCACGATTCCGACTTTGATCGAGCTGACAACGATGTAGGACCATCAGACTAGATTTTCTTCCCCGAGATTCCAGTATACACAGTGCTCGTACAAAATATACCCGTTCAATCTATAAATATGGTGAAACAATGTTGTTCCC
This sequence comes from Eucalyptus virginea, assembly GCA_014182375.1. Lineage (NCBI taxonomy): Eukaryota > Viridiplantae > Streptophyta > Magnoliopsida > Myrtales > Myrtaceae > Eucalyptus > Eucalyptus virginea. Next base: position 34,378,389 of record CM024519.1, on the reverse strand, counting down.
AAATATAAATCTCCACTCGCCTTGTCCAGATCTTGATCTTCTCGTAGATGGCTCATTTCCCTGTCGACAGAAGCAACCGAAAAATTGTCAGCTGATGGTTTTATTAATGTGATAGGCCTAAGTTGGCCCGTCCGCCCATGTTGGGCCTAAAAGCCCGGCCCACAAGATTAGGGCCCATGGATGAAGGGATATGATGAAGGGACACGTTTCTTTTTGGATGGGACGTATATAAGGGGAAATAAAGAGGGAGGAACACACCTTTTGGCATAACGTACGTTCCTCCTCCCTCTCTCCCTTAAAAACGTTCCAAAAAGAAAGAACAGTGCGCAAGAGGCGACACCCATCTTCCCTTCAAGACGAATTGACGTCATCGGATCGAACGGGATCAGTTTCTCTTCCTCATATCGGCGTCGGTGTTTAATCTGTGGCTAACAAGGTATGTTCAATTCTGTGAAGTGCCTTAGGATCGGTGATGCATGTGTTTTTCCCGGGCTCGTCTTCCGCACAAGTTTAGGGGTTCGATTTAGTGTCGAATCCGGTTTTTGGGAATCCGACAATCCCAACATTGGTATCAGAGCCGTAGTTCTTATTTCCCGATCCTTTTCCATGTTTTTCCCGACCCTTTTCATGTTTATGGATGATTATTTATTGATTTTTCACGAGGTTGGGACACCTGGAGTGCCATAACTTGGCACGGAGGGACACTTAAGTGCCATAACTTTGAAATGGTACACTTGAGTGCCAATATCGGAGTAAAATGGAACACTTAAGTGCCACTCCGGCGAAAATCCGGCCAAATGGCTGACGTGGCAATTTTCCGACGAGTTTTGTCCAAAACGACATCATTTTGCATGCTGACGTGGCGGAGAAAATGCAAAAACGACATTATTTCGTGTCGATATGTAAATAATAATATAAAAATTAATTAAATTAAATTTAAACTTAATTTTATTTAAAATATTCAAAAAAATTTAAAAAATTTAAAAAATTTAAAAAAATTTAAAAAATTTAAAAAATTTAAAAAATTTTAAAAAATTTTAAAAAATTTAGAAAATTAAGAAAATTATTTAAAAAGGGGGAGGTCAAACGAGGCGGTTGAGGGCCGAGCCCTCGCGCCGCCGCCCCCCGTCGCCGGAAGGGGCTGCGACGGAGGGGGAGGGTCGACCGGGGTCGCCGGCCCCGGCCGACCGACGGCGAGGGCACGCGGGCCCTTGCCGCCGATTGGCCCCCCCACTCTATCGCCGGCCCTTCCCGGAGGCGGCGGGGAGGCGGCGAGGGCCCGCGAGCCCTCGCCGAATCCCGGGCGAGGGTCGCGGCCGCACCTAGATCAGGGCGAGGTCGCGGCCCTCGCCGCCTCCCCGCCGTTGCCAGGAAGGGCCAGCGACGGAGTGGGGAGGGTCGGTCGGGGTCGCGGCCCCGGCCGGGGGCCGAGGCCGAGGTCGGCCGACCGGCGGTGAGAGCCCGCGAGCCCTCGCCCGGATCCGGGGCGAGGGCCACGACCTCGCCGCGATCCGGCGAGGGCTCGTAGCCCTCGCCGTCGGTCGGCCGGGGCCGGCGACCCGGCCGACCCTCTCCCTCCATCGCCGGCCCTTCCGGCGACGGTGGGGAGGCGGCGGCGGTGAGGGCTCAGCCCTTGGCCGCCCGTTCGACCTCCCCCGCTTTTTTTTTTTTTTTTTTTTTTTTTTTTTTAATTTTTTTAATTTTTTGAATATTTTAAATAAAATTAAGTTTAAATCTAATTAATTAATTTTTATATTATTATTTACACGAAACGGCGTCGTTTTTGCATTTTCTCCGCCACGTCAGCGTGCAAAACGACGCCGTTTTGGACCAAACTCACCGGAAAGTTGCCACGTCAGCCATTTGGCCGGATTTTCGCCGGAGTGGCACTTAAATGTTCCATTTAACTTCGAAACTGGCACTCAAGTGTACCATTTTGAAGTTATGGCACTTAAGTGTCCTCCGGTGCCAAGTTATGGCACTTGGGCTGTTCTTCTGCCGATTTTTCGCGAAATTAATCGGCCGACACTGATCGAGGCAAAAAATCCCAACACCCGAGCACTGTTCATCTATTTTTTTGAGTTTATGTAAGTCGAAATCGATTTCTGATAACGTTGGATGGAAGGTCTCGTCGAGACGAGCGCGGCGAGTGGCGGAACGCCGCCAACGGCCGCTGGACGCTCCCCCATGCGCAGCCGGACGCACGTGCGAGGCACGTGCCAGCTGACGTCAGCTGCACGCGTGCCGCACGTGCCGGGTCGGTCCGTCCAACCTGGCCCGACCGGCCAGCCCGACCCGCCACCCGTTGACTCTGACATTGACCCGTTGACCGTTGACTTTGACCGTTGACAAAAAAAAAAAAAAAAGAATCTGTTTCTTTTTCAATTATGTTTATGTGGGTTATAAGTAACCCATTTTTTATTTTGCATTTGTTGCATGAATCATGGAAAATTATGTATTTTCCCTTATGTTCAATATGTATTATAAGTGATCCATTTTTAGTTCTGCATTTGTTGCAGGAATTATGATGCGTTATGCACGGATACCTGCATTCTTGAGAACGAACGAAGGAAATGCAAGACTTAAAAGGCTGATGACATAGTTAGCTAATTATCGGTGACATGACGGTGATTTAGTATCACATGTGGTCAGGGTCAATCAGATGATACAAGAAATCATCTGGAATGGTTATCTTATGCCGGATTCTGAGAAGGTGCCGGCCTTGATGAACACTCCTCCACCTGAATGGCAAGCAGTGTTAGATTGCCTATGGGAGGTCAACGTGGTCCCGGGTTATAGGAAGCTAGTAGTAGCTTTTGTAAGAGAGTACTATAGGATTGAGTTAACCAAAACTTCAACCCTTAGATTGAGCGCCACATGGCGCAGAGTGAATGCGCCTTGGAGGCGACATGAAAGCTCTCCAAAAGTTTTTCCATGGTTGGCAAATGTGCCTTCAGATTTCTTAGATATTTTGACTGATAGATTAGAAGGGACATTCCCTATTTATTTCTTAGATTAGTTTAAGATGTTTTGGGTGTAAATATCTCTTTCTATATTGATTTTTTCCTCTGTATATATTACTCAATGTAGTGGATAGTTGTGTTATGTGAAAGCATTATTATTCTATTGGATGTCAAATATTATTTGTTTTCTGTTATTGTTGACTGTTGTGGGTAGTTCATAGAAGTTTTTGTAACTTCATAGAATTTATTTTGCATAAGACAATTATATTAATAATAGTTTTAAGTTAGGATTTTTGGATGATGATTGGAAACATAATGACCTTTTGATTCTGAAACCTTACTTGAAATTGTTCATTGATATAATGGGTCTGTGCAAAGTGGATGCATAAATGATAGGCATTAATTATTCGTGCATATATGTCTCGATGTGTTCGGATCGATGGTTTCAAAGCAACTAAGAACGTAATTGCTGATATGAACGGCAACAATTGTGAAATATTGAATATGAAGATTCAATATGTGTTGGAAAAGCAAGAAGCACTAGAAGCTCCTGACCATGTTATGGAAGATCTTGAGGATGCCGTGCGCCACCTTGAGCTAGTAGAGGACTGCCTAACGGCATTTGAGCCGAAAATAGACATTTGCAATGATGGTTCTAGCTCAGAAAGGGTTTTGAGCTCTAAGCGCAAGCGTATTGATTCGTTTAATATGTGGGAATGCAAAGGATCAAGTCCTTATTGCAAGAAATCAAGAGTTAACCAACACAAGAGAGGAAAATGTCCTCAAGTGAAGAAAATGTCAAGGGTGAGGTGTTACAATTGTGACAAGAAAGGTCACTATTCTCGCAATGTTGTGAGCCGAAAAGGTAAACACCTCTTGTACATTTGAGAACTTTGCTTATGTGTCAAGTTCTATATTATTGGCTGAATCCAATCCTTTGTGGACTGTAGATTCAGGAGCGACAGACCATGTAGCGAAGGATAAAGAATCCTTCGTGGAATTCCGACGAGTACCAACTGGAACTAAGTGGATCTATGTGGGAAATAACTCCAGAGCTGAAGTTAAAAAGATTGGCACCTGCCAATTGAACATGCGTGGTGGACGCACCTTGTTCCTACATGATGTTTTATATGCTCCAGGGATTCATCGAAATTTAGTATCTGTTTTGGTGTTGGTCAAGCTTGGTTTTAATATGAACTTCCATAATAGAGGTGTAGATTTGTATTTTGATACAAACTACTATGGTTGTAGTTATTTTCTAGATGGTTTCATTGTATTAGATATTGACTATGTTAATGCAAATGTTTGTTATTCCCTTCTCACGTCTCCTTATTCATATGATAATGATGTGAATGTATGATATGCTAGACTTGGTCATATTGGCCAACAACGTATGAATAGACTACCAAAGAGGGCTTGTTGGGCAACATTGAAAAAGTCGATTTGCCCATATATGAGCATTACCTTGTAGGGAAAACGACAAGGAAACCATTTGGAAAAGGTAAAAGAGCTGAATTTCCTCTGCATTTAATCCATTCTGACGTCTGTGATCCAATGAATGTGAGAAGAAGGCATGGAGCTGTTTATTTCATCACTTTTATAGATGATTATACTCGATTCGGATATGTCTATTTGATTTCTCATAAATCTGAAGCATTAAGTTGTTTCAAAAGGTTTATGAACTTGGTAGAAAATCAATTAGACAATAAAATAAAAGTATTAAGATCCGATTAAGGTTGAGAATATTTATCTAATGAGTTCAGAAAATTATGTGATGAAAAAGGAATAGAAAGACAGTTGTCTATTCCATATACTCCTCAACAAAATGGTGTTGCGGAAAGAAGAAACAGAACCCTACTGGAAATGGTTAGGTCCATGATGGCACATGCTAACTTACCTATCACTTTTTGGAGTGATGCGTTGTTAACTGCTACCTATATACTTAACCGGGTGCCTTCCAAATCAGTTACTTCCGCTCCATATGAGTTGTGGACAGATGGAAAACCGGACTTAAGTTTTCTTAAGCCATGGGGTTGTGCTGCCTATACTCATGAGCCCTCTCACAAGTTTGGGAAATTAGGTCCCAGAGGAAAGAAGAGTATTTTCATGAGATACTCCGAACACTCGAAAGGGTATGTGTTCATAGGTGAGCAGGAAAGTGGGAGTATAACTGAATTTGAATCACGGGATGTCACATTCTTAGAGGATGAATTTCCTAAGAAGGGCGAAATAGGGGAAGATTACTCCCTATTTGAAACCTTGGATCAAGATAATGATATTGGTGGAGTTCGTCCAAGTGGGAGTAATATGAGAAGTGATGAATTGAATTCAACTCATTCTCAATTGCAACCACATGATGAGATGACGTCATCATTATCTAATCCTAGTGGGAGCATAATGGGGAATGATGTGCAAAGTGTATAATCTCCCATACGGCGAACAAGTCGCCAAAGTATTCCCCGTCGACGTTTTGACATTGAAGGGGAAACTTTTATGATTGCTCCGCAAGATGAGGATGAGCCAAGAAATATTAATGAGGCTCTAAATTGCCCTAATAATGAAAAATGGATTCATGTAATGGAAGAGGAAATGGAGTCAATGAAATCAAATCATGTTTAGGAACTGGTTGATCTTCCAAAAGGACGCAAAGGTATTGGGAATAAGTGGGTTCTCAAAATAAAGTGAAAAGCTGATGGCTTGATAGAAAGGCATAAGGCTCGCCTTGTGGCGAAGGGGTATAATCAATAGGAAAGAATTGATTATGAAGAAACATTTTCTCCTGTAGTGAGATTTACTTCGATTCGCATTATTCTGGCAATAGTGGCTAGTATGGATCTTGAGTTACATCAAATGGATGTAAAGACTGATTTCATCAATGGAGAATTAGAGGAACAAATATATATGGAACAACCTGCTGGTTTCATAAAGGAAGGCCAAGAAGGAAAGGTATGTCGACTTTTAAGATCGATATACGGCCTTAAGCAATTATCGAGACAATGGTATATACGTTTTCATAATGCCATAATGGCATATGATTTTACAATGATAGATGAGGATCGTTGTGTATATATCAAAAGATCCATTTATCAATTTGTGATCATATCATTATATGTTGATGATATACTAATTGCCGGAAGCAATATGGAGTTTGTTAATACTGTCAAGAGTTGGTTGTCTTCCAACTTTGAGATGAAGGATATGGGTGAGGCTGCATACATTCTTGGAGTTAAGATTTCAAGAGATCGTTCGAAGATATCATTATCTCTTTCGCAAGAAACATATATAAATAAGGTTCTTGAACGATTTCGTATGCAAGATTGTAAACTCATAGACACTCCTATTTCAAAAGGTGAAAGATTGAGCCATAGACTGTGTCCAAGGACTCCACAAGAGAAGGAAAAAATAAAACATGTTCCTTATGCTAGTGCTGTTGGGAGCTTGATGTACGCTATGATGCGTACAAGACCTGACATATGTTTTGCAGTTGGAATGGTGAGTAGATACCAATCCAACACAGGTCAAGCGTATTGGAAAGCCGTTAAAAGAATACTAAGGTATCTAAAGGGAACTGATGATTATACGCTGAGTTATCAAGGAAAGGATCTGCGACTCTAAGGCTATTCTGATGTTGATTATGGAGAAAATTTAGATGAAAGGAAATCTACTTCTGGCTTTGTTTTCTTACTAAATAATGGTGTCATATGTTGGAGCAGTAAGAAACAAACGTGTATAGCCTTGTCCATGATAGAAGTTGTGTTCGTGGCATTATCAGCAACGGTATAAGAAGGTGTTTGGCTTAAGAGTTTTTTGGATCATTTAGGTGTTATTGGAAGTGATGCACATTCATTGTTGGTTAACTGTGATAGCCAAGCAGCAAAAGCGTACACCAAAGATCCAAAATATCATGGCAAGACCAAACACATAGATACCAAGTATAATTTTGTCAATGATATGGTTGCACGAAAAGATGTGAACTTACAGTACATATTACGCATAGAATGGTAGTAGATCCTATGACAAAGCCTATACCTAGAGATGTGTTTTGTGGCCATATGAAATCTCTAGGATTGCGTAGAGGCTGATGTACTGAATATTGTAATTTCCCAAGTGTTCACATTTGATGAATTTATGTTTTTATCATTAATGCCTATGAATCTTTGTTTGATCTTTATGCATCTTAATGCTCAGTGCATTACTTTAAGTTGAGAAAGTATGTCGGACAGATATAAGATTAGCCCACTCACACGGATAATCGCCTCTATTTACTGTGTGATAAATAGATATGAGATTGTTTTTAAGCTTATTATCTAGGTGATAATTGAGAGCTCAAGCTTAAAATACGTATGTCGCCTTAACTGAGTGTTAAGATGAGGACATAATACTTACTATGTCCGAAAGTAAAATAACCCACATATTTTACTTTATCTGTCTATGATGCCAGATGTGAGTTCTGATAAATTTTATGAATGAGTAGATACGTGAACTCAAGTTAGACATTGGGTATGTCTGAACTATCATCTGTACGGTATTAAAGGTGTAGACATACGCTCCATGGGAAAGGAGTTAATACCGTAATACGTATTTCATACTACATATGCATGAAACGACCAATAAGAGTGGCAAAAGTTTAATCTCAACTTTTATGTCGTGTGAGACTCTTGAGGAAAAGAGTTCCTCAATTTTTTGAGTGCCCTCATGATTCTTACTTATTCTCAAGATTTCTATTTAGTGTTTGCTATCTTAGGATGTTGCCAATGGTCATGAATTAATTCGATCTAATGAGACATTTCTAGAAAAGCAAGCTGAACTGAAATTGAGAGTTTGAAGGAAAGAGGAAGATCGAATTTGGAGAATCACATTATAGTTTTGTATTCACTGGTTAACCAATTATGACTGTCTTTGGGATAATCATAATTGTGAATACAATATATATATATATATCATTGTTTAAAAGAGATCAAGAGAGATATAAATGTGATCGATCGATCTAGGGTACTGCATACTAAATCTACTCAGAGCGTGATGCCCATTATGAGTTGCTATATATTCCTAACAGATATATGACAACGAGCTCTCAAAGTATGCTGGTCGCACGGATTATTCACCTGTATGAATGTTGAGGAGAGGCAAAGAGGATCCTGTTCGGCGCACCATGTGCGAGTGGGAGATGATGGTTTTATTAATGTGATGGGCCTAAGTTGGCCCGTCCGCTCATGTTGGGCCTAAAAGCCCGGCCCACAAGATTAGGGCCCATGGATGAAGGGATATGATGAAGGGACACGTTTCTTTTTGGAGGGGACGTATATAAGGGGAAATAAAGAGGGAGGAACGCACCTTTTGGCATAACATACTTTCCCCCTCCCTCTCTCCCTTAAAAACGTTCCAAAAAGAAAGAACAGTGCGCAAGAGGCGAAACCCATCTTCCCTTCAAGACGAATTGACGTCATCGGATCGAAGGGGATCAGTTTCTCTTCCTCATATCGGCATCGGTGTTTAATCTGTGGCTAACAAGGTACATTCAATTTTGTGATGTGCCTTAGAATCGGTGATGCATGTGTTTTTCCCGGGCTCGTCTTCCGCACAAGTTTAGGGGTTCGATTTAGTGTCGAATCCGATTTTTGGGAATCCGACAATCCCAACATCAGCCAACAGTCATTAACTGTAGCTTGAAATTCCAACTAAAAACTTATCTCAGGATAGTACTCTTGAGTGGTAAAGAATAATGGAAACAAATTTCATTAAACGACCAGAACAAAGGTGACAGGACACTAGAATCCACCCTGCAAATTAAACTGTCTCCAATGGCAGTTTTCATTTTCAAAGAAATATCCGAAAACATGCTCATCCCATACCATAATTTTGGCGAACCAATGTGAATTTGTATATTGCCTTCATTAATGAACCATGTTACATGGAGTTCAAGGGTCCCATGTGTCTGCAATAAGAGAGAACTATACTGTTTAGAGGGGCAAAAAAAAAAAAAAAAAAAAGAGAGCAAGGAAAAGGAACACTTCACACATCAGACCAATAAATCAAAGGAAGAGCATTCGCTATGTCCTATGTTTCCCATGAAAAGAAATTAAAAAAAAAAAAAAAAAAAAGAGAGAGAGCCGTATACCAAACTCAATGCGACAAAATGAGAACTGCATAATGAAGACCGTCCTAACATTCATACCCATCAATATGACGATATTGCAAATATAGAGCGCCCAATTCCAAAAGATTTCAAAACTAGAAATATCGATCAACTCTGGACAATTATCTCGCATCCAAGACACAATAAGCACTGTCAAAAGTTGCATGAAATAACTAAAAGCCAGACAAAACTCACAATTGAAGGACATAGGTTTTGAGATTACGTCTAATTATTGCACGTTACAGGCATTAGATTCAGGTTACAAAACTAACGTTGGGTCATGAGGGCCCCTTTAGTAACAAAAAATCGGCAGATTCTGATAATTAAGATTAGAAAAGGTGTTGTAACAACTTCATCAGCAGTCAATGAGCTAGAGAGAAAATCAAACGAAAGGAACACTGACAGTACAGTCAAAGGTCCAGCAGAAGGCAATTTTGTCGCTTCAGAAACTATGGGCTCCAATAATTTTCTTTTGAGTTCCGAGAGAAGATACAAATATCGTAGCTTCACTGGCTAATAAAATGATTTTTTTTTGCGTAGCAGATGCAGCCTTAACACAAGAAACAATGTTGGGCTGCAATTCATAGGCCGGTCATTGATTGACTGCAAAATGCAACTAAGGATGTCATGCAGGGACAACAGTTGCCAGGTTTTCTTTTTTTTATTCAACAGTTGCGTGGCATGATGGACCGGCCAAAATTAATTGACTAATTTGGTGGATCTCCGAGGTAATTGAGCATTTTCTCCCAGTTATCTTCCCTGAGGTATAAGTACCAACATTTCCTGTAATTCCACTAACATTACAACTTTTCAGGAATCAAAGTCTAACCTAGCTCTTTTTGACTACTTCGATGAGCCTCTTCCATTCTCAACTCACTCCCTTTGGCAGTTACCTCAACCCACATGGGTAGGCTTGGCTTGATCCCTGAGGTAAACTAAGCCACTGATTCCTGAGGCATATCAGGCCCCACCACGCTTATAATATGTGAGAATGGTAGAGCCTGGCTCCCTGTGGCAAAAATGAGTATCAATGGTAAATGGTTTTCTTCACAGGGTGGGGAAAGAGAAAGGGCGTTCCGCCCCCTGATCTTCCGTTTGGCCAGCCCAAATGGTTTGTTGGTGTTTGTGCGGAAGCGTGTGTTTGATGTGTGTGCAAGGTGTGTTAATGTGTGTGTGCAAGGGAGTGTTAGAAGAGAATACAAGGGAACAAAAAAGTAACTTTTATTTGTTGTTTATTGTAGTACAAAGGGAAGGGGAGGAGCTTGCTTACATTTCTAGTTCTACTATGCTCTCCCTTCTTTCCTATTTATAGGGTGCTCTACCAACATTCTAGATTTGTGTAGAAAGTTGTCCACTTAGGCTTAATCTAGAGAGTTCTAGATTGTAATTTATCCTCTCTTCTTCTAGAGAGTTCTACACATATGCTTCTACATTTTTCTTTGCCACTTAAGCTAGATTTTCTTAAGGATTTTTCTTGACTTTTCTAGCTCAAATCTTTCATGAAGTTTCTAGAAATTGGATCAATAATTCAACACTCCTCCTTGATCCAATTTTGTGTTACTCCAAGCATTTCCCGCAATGTCTCGAACTTGGCTAGTGGTAGTGCTTTAGTGAAGATGTCCGCTACTTGTTCCTCGGTTTTGCAATATTTCAGCTCGATCTCTTTGTTATTTTGCGCCTCTCATATGAAGTGATATTTGATGTCTATATGTTTGGTTCTTCCATGGAATACTGGATTATTTGATATAGCGATTGCGGACTTATTGTCGCAAAGTATCGGAGTTGATTCCATCTGTGCTTCTCCAATGTCTTCTAGAATTCTTTGAAGCCATATTGCTTGACTGGCGGTCATTGTAGCTGCGATGTATTCAGCTTCAGCAGTAGACTGTGCCACTGAGTCTTGTTTTTTAGATATCCATGAAAATATTCCAGAACCTAATGTGAATGCATAACCAGTGGTGCTCCTCCTGTTATCAGATGATCCTGCCCAATCGCTATTAGTATAACCGATCAACTTAGTTGTTGCACTAAGTTGGTACCGAATACCATAATCAGTGGTTCCTCGTAAGTATCTTAGAATTCTCTTGGCTGCTCCAAAATGAATTTGGCTTGGACTCTGCATAAACCGTGATAGTAAACTTGTCGCGTACATAATATCTGGCCGTGTAGTAGTAGTATATAATAGACTCCCAATTAGGCTTCTGTAGAGTGAAGCGTCTGCTTTTTCAGCTCCATCTTCTTTCAATAATTTCTCATTCATCACAAGTGGTGTTCCCACTGTTTTGCAATTACTCATCTTGAATTTTTCAAGGAGCTTTTCAGCATATTTCTTTTGCGAGATGAAAATTCCTTCATCTTGATTGACTTCAATACCGAGAAAATAGTTCATCAAGCCCAAGTCCGTCATTTCAAATGTCTTCATCATTTCTTCTTTAAATTCTCGGATCATTGTCTCATTGTTTCCTGTATATATGAGATCATCTACATATAGAGAGACAATGAGAGTGTCGGACTTATCTTGGGTCTTGATGTAGAGTGTCGACTCACTCATACTCCTCCTGAATCCTTGCTTGATGAAGTATTCATCGATTCTACTATACCACGCACGTGGTGCTTGTTTTAACCCGTATAGGGCCTTCTTAAGCTTTAAGACTTTTTCTTCATTGCCTTTGACAATAAAGCCTTCCGGTTGAGCTACATAAATTTCTTCTTGAAGATATCCATTTAGGAATGCTGATTTTACATCTAGTTGGTGGATCTTCCATTCTTTTTGTGCTGCTAGAGCTATGAGTGCCCGAATAGTATCAAGGCGAGCAACAGGAGCGAAAGTTTCAGTATAGTCAATACCTAGTTGTTGCAAGTATCCTTTCGCCACAAGCCTTGCTTTATGCTTCTGGATTGATCCATCCGCATTGAGTTTCGTCTTGTAGACCCACTTGACTCCAATGATCTCTTTATCTTCAGGTCGATCGACAAGCTCCCAAGTTTTATTTTTCTCGATCATCTTGATCTCTTCCTCCATGGCTTTTATCTAGACTTCATCTTTGGATGCTTGTTCGTAGTTTTCTGGTTCCAAAATAGCAAAGTTGCATGTGTCGTAAATTCTTCTTAGGGCTTTTACCCTTAGTATTGGAGACTCTGGAGTAGATTCTTCTTGCATCACCCTTGGAGAGCTTGGTGGAGTTATGTCATGAGTGGTAGAATCCGGTACTTCTCCTTCTTCTTGTGACGTTGACTCCCCTTGAGCAGGTGGTATGTCTGGCAAGGTGATGTACTTCTTCTCAATCTTCTCGTCCTCCCAATTCCAGGCAGCATTCTCGTCGAACTCGACGTCTCGACTAATCATAAGCTTTTTAGTTCTTAGGTTGTAAACCCGATAGCCTTTTGATTGGTTACTGTAGCCAAGGAATATTCCCTTTTCCGTCTTTTCATCTAGCTTACTCCTTTTTTGAGCAAGGATGTGGACGTAGCAAATGCATCCAAACACTTTGAGATGCTTTGCTAAAGGCTTCCGTCCACTCCATGCTTCAACTGGTGTTTTATTTTGAACAGCTTTAGTTGGACACCTGTTTAACAGGTATATTGCAGTATAAACTGCTTCTGCCCAAAAAGTGTTGGGAAGGCCTTTCTCCTTTAGTATAGACCTTGCCATCTCCATGATGGTTCTATTTTTTCTTTCAGCTACTCCATTTTATTCTGGGGCGTAGCCAACAATTAGTTGATGGTGGACTCCTTCATCTTCACAGAATTTATTAAACTCCTTTGAATTGTATTATGTGCCTCTATCACTCCTTAGGACTTTGATTCTTTGGCCACTTTGATTCTCGACGTGGTTCTTGAATTTTCTAAAGATAGAGAAAACCTCAGATCTTTCTCAAAGAAAGTATACCCACGTCATTCTTGTGTAATCGTCAATGAATAGGATGAAATATTTATTTTGACTGGGTGTAGGTGTCCTCATCGGACCGCACACGTCCGTGTGGACAAGTTCTAATGGCGTCTTAGCTTTCCATGCACCTCCAAATGGGAAGGACTGTCTCTGTTGTTTTCCAAGAAGACAGCCTTCACAAACATCTGAAATTTCTGTGATGGCTGGAAAATCTCTCATCATATTTTTCTGATGGAGAATTTTTAGCCCAACAAAATTGAAGTGGCCAAATCTTCAATGCCATAGCCATGAATCATCAAGTTGAGCTTTCATGGCTATATCTTTGACATATTTCCATTGAATAGGAAAATTGTTATTTTTCATTTTAACAGAGGCAATGATATTTTTATATTTATCATAGATAAATGTAGGTATCTCCATTAAAATATAGAGAATACCCATTTTGTATCATTTGGCCCACACTTAAGAGATTTTGTGCAAGACGAGGGACTAGATATACATTACGTATATATTTTGGGCCTTTATTCGTTTCCACGGCGATGGTGCCTTTTCCTTTGACATCTACTAATGCACCATTGCCCAACTTTACTTGTGATTTCACCGACTTATCAATATCAGTGAATATAGATTCGTCTCCCGTCATGTGATTGCTACACCCACTATCGATGTACCATGTCTCACTTTTATTGTCATTTGCCGCTTGTCTTGCGTAGAATGTATTCTCTTCACTTTCTTTTTTTTCTACATAGTTTGCTCGATTATTTGTTTTCGAGCGACAATCTTTTTCTACGTGGCCATATCTTTTACAAAAGCGGCATTGTTTTTTATTTTTAAACCAACAATCCTTCTCCAAATGACTTGTTTTCTTGCAAATACCACAAGGTGGATAATTTTCCTTTTTTATAGTTTCTCCTCCTCTTTTGTTTTTCCATGAGCTCCTTCCACCATTTTTAGTTTGATGAGACCGTATATTTACTTTAGACTGAAAGGCACTTTCAACTGAATCTTCATCTTGGGCCATTAGTCTTTTCTCATATGCTTCTAGAGAGCCAATTAATTCACTTATTGATAGGGTCGTCAAGTCTTTAGTTCCTTCTATAGTTGTAACTATGGAGTTGTATTTTTTGGTAAGTGACACCAATATTTTCTCAACAACCCTTTGATCAGTTATTCCATCTCCATAGGCTCTCATTTGATTAACTAGTTCCTTTAATTTTCCACAATATTCTTGTACGGTCTCATAATTTTTCATTTTAGAATTCTCAAAATCTCTTCTCAAAGTTTGAAGACGAATAGTGCGTACCTTTTCCGATCCTTGAAATTCTTCTCGTAGAATATCCCAAGCCTCTTTTGCAATCCTTGCTCCAATAATTCTTGGAAATACGGTTTCCAAGAGTGCTTGCTGGATAAAATATAGCGCCCTTGCATCCTTCTGTAGTTGATCCTTCGAAATACTTGCACCTTCCGGCGGAGCCTCGCAACCTTTTTCCACGATGTCCCATAAGTCTTGGGCCATCAAGAATGTAGTCATTTTTATGCTCCAAAAGTCATAGTTGTTCCCATAAAAAATGGGAATGGAAAATGAGGATGAGGTAGAGTTGGCCATGGTTTAGTTAGTGGGTATTTGGAAAGGGTAGTTTTAGGAATGGGTAGGTAGGACAAACGCCCAATACCAACCAAAGACGTGGCTCTAATACCACTGTTGGTGTTTGTGCGGAAGCGTGTGTTTGATGTGTGTGCAAGGTGTGTTAATGTGTGTGTGCAAGGGAGTGTTAGAAGAGAATACAAGGGAACAAAAAAGGAACTTTTATTTGTTGTTTATAGTAGTACAAAGGGAAGGGGAGGAGCTTGCTTACATTTCTAGTTCTACTATGCTCTCCCTTCTTTTCTATTTATAGGGTGCTCTACCAACATTCTAGATTTGTGTAGAAAGTTGTTCACTTAGGCTTAATCTAGAGAGTTCTAGATTGTAATTTATCCTCTCTTCTTCTAGAGAGTTCTATACATATGCTTCTACATTTTTCTTTGTCACTTAAGCTAGATTTTCTTAAGGATTTTTCTTGACTTTTCTAGCTCAAATCTTTCATGAAGTTTCTAGAAATTGGATCAATAATTCAATATGGTTATATCATCGTTTTCTGCACATATGCTTGTTTTGTATATGTAAAAAAAAGAGCGTATATATCCATAATTCCAATTTCGGAGCTTCTCCAGACAGCATGAATATCACGAAAAAGAAGTACAAGTTCATGGAGATAATGAATAATGAAAACTCACACAATCTCTGTATATCGGGGCCTCCATGGGGGGGGGGAACCTAAGTGGCATCTTGCAGGTCCATAAATTAATAGGAGGTCAGGTTCTGGCCCACTACAACCTATACATACACCAATGGTGCACGTTCACAAAACGATGCCTGTTAAAAGAGAAACCCAACTTTTTAAACCTGGAACGAAATGAGCGGCAACAAAACCAACAGCTCTGAGTGCCTCAGTCATATGAGCTTCCGTAAAAATATTCTCCCCCTGATCCTCATAGGTATTTCTCAGTTCCAAATGCTTTGAGAAAAGTAAATGCCACAGCTTCCTTCCCATCAGATGGTGAAGCAAGTTCAAGGGTCGTGTTTTTATTTGTCAAGGGGTAACATCTCATCAGTGTCCTGCAGATAGGAGATTTTAATATCATTGGGAAGGACTAAAATTTCCATGCTGGATAAATCATGAAAAGGGGAATAAATTATAAAAGGTTACCTACTTTTCATAATTCAAAGATTGATTACTATCATTTCGGATTACCCAAATATATGTAAAGTCAAAAGAAAGCAACCAGCAGAACCCTAGCATATGGCAGTCTTAAACATACCATTCAGTTCATTCATGCTCCTAACCCACATAATTCCCACAACACCCTCATTAATCAAACCAACATACCAAATGAAATGAGATTCGGTTACTGAGCACATTGCAGAATGCCAAATGCAAATGCATCAAAGTTAAAAAAAAATACATGCAATATTCAGTACCTCAAATAATCTGATACGGCTCAACTTCTCCAAGATAGCATCCTTAGATTTCTGCAAGACCCCTAAACCCTCCCAAAAAGATGTCAATGGTACAGCATGAGTAACTTCCACAGCATCACAAACTTTTGTACCGGACTTAGGCCCCGTTTGGTTTAGCATTCCCAAAGGGCTTTCAGCCCCAAAAGCCCATTGGGAAAAATTTTAAGCGTTTGATTCAACATTTAGGGGTGTCCTTGGCCAAATGCTAGCATTTGGAATGCTGTGGAATGCTAAAGAGGGGGTTTAATGAATTTTTTTCTTCCAATATTGCCCTCACTGATAATTGCGTTTTCCTGTTTTACCCCCAAAAACTATTGTTCATTGTCTTCCTCATTGGTCTTGAAGCTTCAAGAGTGAAGCTCAACCGACGAAGCTTAGCCGGACAAATCTGGTCGGCCATGCACCGTTGTCGCCCCGCACCACCGTCGCGTGGGTCGCGGCCTCAGGCGGCATTGCCCGGGTCACGCGACCCACACGACGGGCTGAGCAGTGCTCAGCCAGCCAGATTTGGCCACCCATGCACTGCCGTCGCGTGGTCACGGCCTCAGGCGGCGTTGCCTACCGTCGCCTGGGTCGTGCGACCCCAGGCGGCATCGCCTGAGGGCACGTGACCCACAGGACGGTAGTGCGTGGGTCATGCAACCAGTCGCCTCCCCCACCAGCTCCGGCTGCCTCCCAACTGTTCCTCTCTGCTTCAACATCTCCTCCTCATTTTTCCTTTTCTTTTTTTCTTTTTCTTTTTCACCTCAAAGCTACTTTGCAAAATGCAAATACCAAAATAAGAGTACCCAAACACTTCAGCATTCACCAATTGCCCATTCTTCTAAAGATACTTGGGGAAATGGCTTTACATCAAATGGAAAATAAAACAGCATCTTCACCTTCTTCATCATATAGACGTACATGTTTCATGCCTAAATGGCATCGAACACGCGACACGGACATACGACACAACTCGTCGACACATCATTTCTTAAAAATAAATAATTCTGATACATTGGGACACATTATATATTAAGTGAATATTTTTATTTTTAATTAATTTGATTGAAATTCACAAATAAATAAATAATAAGAAATAACCTACAATGAATTTACACTAATAATATTAATAAATCTATTTATTGGAAATTCGAAAGACATATTCATAGTTAATGTGTATTCATGTTTGGAGATATGTTTCTAATTTAAACAAAATTTATTGATGAAATTAATGACTAACAAGAAATTAGAATCACCACCCGTGGTGGTGGCATAGGTGGTTGAGCAAGGGAACTTTTCACGAGAGGTCCCAAGTTCGATCCACGGCGTCGTCGTTGCTTCTAGCCGCGACTTGCCCGGGGTGCGTGGGTGGCGTTTCTGCGTGCCTCCCTGTGGTTTACTCCCGGTTGCCGACCGTGCGGCGGGTTCCATAGGTCACCAAAAAAAAAAAAAAAAAAAAAAAAAAAACAAGAAATTAGAATCAACTTATGTATTTAACCCCATTTATTTATTTTTGATTAAAAAAAAGTCCTCTCGAGGTCCAATCCCAACCCCCACTCCTCAAATTTATTTCACTTTTCTTTCGCTCGTTTCTTTCCCCCCACCACTGGTCACTTTCCCCTCCCTCCAAAATGAAAAAATCACGCTAAATCCATCAGAATCCCCATTTTAAATTCATTTTGAGTTTCCTTCCTTAAAAAACCCTAGCCGCCGCCCTCCTTCTCCTCCTCTCGCACGACCATCTTCCTCTCCTATTCCTCTCGATCTTTGCTTTCTCTCGGTCCTCATCACAATCGCTTGTCTTCTCACCTCCGACCCTTCCTCCCTCGCAGCTGTAGCTTCGCCACCTGTCACGACCTAAATTTCGGGCGCACCACCTAAAATTAGGTTAATGGACTACTAAGTCTTTAAACTTAACTCGGGCTCTCCCAAGCCCATACCAATTCGCGACTTAAGGTCCAAATATTTAACATGCAAAAGATTATTAACTAAGAGTCACCACTAATCAGTTTATAGTAGGTTGATTAGACACCTAAGTAAAATAATGGGAGGATTATTTTACTCTTACGAACCAGAGACTATGAGTAAAGGGATTTGGTTATACTAAATTTTTCTAATGCCCTTTCGGTACCGTTCTTTTTATTTTCAAAAATGTTTTTTGCAGGCAGCTAAGATTATTTTAACCTAAATTACTATCAGTGCAAATACGGTGACCACACGGATGCTCATCCATTATTAAACATTCAAATAAATAAATTGCATCACACAAAGCAAGCAATTACTTTTTGAGTTTTCTTGAAATTGGAAATTTTTTATAAAACATGCATCTTAACTAAATGACCTAATTTTGCTAATAAATGAATTCTAATTAAATGAACTTATTATGCAATCACTAGATGACGAAAATTTCATAAACCTAATCCTACATGTCTGATTTATTAAACCTACATGCTTTGATGCAAGATTTTGATTTTTTTTTTTTTGTTTTTTTGATTTTTATGTTTTTTAGCATTTTTCCAATATAAGAAATTATATCTAAACAATCAAAATATTAATCAAATAAAGAATTAAAATAATCGAAAAAATAACATGTTGTCTCACAAGTCAAATTAACGATTACTCTAACCCTAAACATCACAACAAAAGATTCAAAATAATTAAAAATATGATCCGAAGTCTTACGAATCAAATTAATAATTATAATAATTTAACAATTAAAATATTATCAAAAAGCCCGAAAATTAATATAATTAAAAAATGATCCGACATCTTACGGATCAAATTAATAACTATAAAAATTCTAGACAAAATCCCTGCGGATAATGCCTACAAAATTCATGAAATCAATATTGACATACTAAGTTCTAATTTAAACAATAATAACAAAACTTAAAAAATGATAATAAAATAACATAAAATAAATAAAAAAATAAAAGTAAAACTAAAACTAAACTACTTACAACAGGGACTTAGCACCACAGTAGAAGGCATATTGTATTGACGAGTGGGCGGACCAGCAGCGTCAACGGGCAAGAAGGTCGCGGGCGGAGGCAGCACGGGCTGAGGAGGTGCTGGCGCTGTGGCTGATGCGAGTGCGGGGCCGGCGCGGACGATTGGGCGTCCTAATTCAAAGCGCACAATCCAAATTCGGACTCACTGGATGACCGACGGCGGCTCGTGGTCAAGAGACTCACATCTGTGTCGTTGTTCTTCCATTAAAGAATGTATATAACTCCACACGCTTAAACTCTTCACGATCTCCTAGCCAGAAAGTAATCATTCTTCTTGCATGAAGTAAAATCACAAAACCCACGAATTGTCAAATCTAGACAAAATTCAAGAGAAGACAAATCCACTGCCTGCCCTTATTTGGCCGAATTGTGATTTTTTACCAGAACATATTACTTTCTTCAGGCTCACCAATCTTTTACACCCATGGTTTTTTAACTTTGTTCCCTTCTTGAATTCATGGGATGTCACGATTTCGTTGCTGGTCGTGGACAAAGGCACCGGTAAACCTGCAAAAGAGAGTGAGAACACAAGGAATCATCTAGGATATTAATCCTAGTGAACTCGCCGGAATTGCAACGGTTCAGCAATAAACAACAATTTAGTGAAACGAGGCAAGGATCGGCGTCGATGTTGAGAAGGTCAACTGAGGGACTCTTGGACTGCTAGTCACAAGTAGCTGGAGTAGATCACGGTTGGTGGTGGTGCACGAAGGTCAGTCTGTAACAACACCGAACCAATGATGAAACCAACCATGAACAGAAAGTTGGTCAGTGGTAAAGACACGAGAGCTGCTGGCAGGATGTGAGAGCATGTCGACGATTCACGCTCGGTGAATGGCCGATGAGTTGGTGGCGCAACAGGAATAGCCGCAGGTTTGGGGGTTTGCAGCACGGAAGGTGGCATATGGCTAGTTCTTGATTTGATCATTCGCTAGTCTCCTCCGAGATCTTTTTGAGTGGACGCCCCCCTTTCTCTTGTTGTCTCTCTCTTGTCAATTATGGCGGAATATGGAATTGTGTGGCCTTTTGGTCGGCATTGAATTGCCTGCGACCACAACATCAGAACAAAACAAAGTAAATACCGAAAATATGGAGTGAACAACTTTAATAGGGAGAGAAACAACTCGGTTTTATCACGGTGAAATCACTGGATGGCAATCAGCGCTTGGATACATTGGCCACTTCGATGTCTTGCTGCTGGAATTATCGTCGGAGAAGTAGGAGTTTAATCTAGGCAAGAAACAAAGATAAAATCACCTTAGTTCGAATAGCAAATTGGAATCGCACACAATCAAACTTAAAAAAGGAAGCTCGACTTAGCTTTATACTTGTTGTCAATATCCATGACGCATGAAGAATGTGGGACGTCGTCAAGAGGACTGCACCATCCAATAGACCAATCGGAGAATTCTCGAGATCGTCCACTACTGATGTCTGAGGGTGTGTACCTCCTTTTATAGCAAAAAGCCCCCCACGTATCGTTGGAAAGTCTGGATCCGTGGAGCCGATTGATGATTCTTGGGAATTGCTAAGTTTTAGCTTTGATTTATCACCAAAAATTGATCGTGAATCTCTCTAATTTATTTCTAAATTAGCGCTCAAAATCTTTTGGTTTCATTTTCTGCTTCTATTCATATTGCCTTGGACGTGTCCACATTCGGCTCATCTCCATTCACAATTCCTGGCTTGACTTGATTATTTCCTTTCTTGCAAATATGGCTGGGTGGGCATTTATCATTTTCTCTCACTATTCTATAACCAGCTCATTAGTCTCCTTTTATAAATTCCAGCAACCCACACCTTCCACAAATGCCTTGATTTCTTTCCTCCATTTTGTCTCTCAATTGCCGTGATTTATTTTTCCTTCAGCCGATAGCTCATCATTTATCCCACGAATTCCTCCATTAGCTGACCGAAATTGCGACCCCTAAGCATCCAACCGATTTTTTGAATTTCCTATCCTTCTTCACGTGTGCAATCTATCAGTCCCCTTCCTCATATCATGGGTGAGATTCACAGTCCCTCATTAGGCCGAATAAGGATTTTTGCTAATCCATATAACATCAACTGACAGCATGATGATGTTAACTCAAATGAAAATTATCGGATGTGGACACTATCAAATCAAACATATTCATCACTAGACCAATGCAAATATGATAAAAAAAAAATGCTCTTAAAACTAAATATTATGCAATTTAATTCTAATATTTTTGTTTAGGGTTTATAATTAATCCCTAATTTTTCTATGAATAAATGATTGAGTCGCCAAAATTTAGGTGTCAACACCACCGACCCTCCATCGCAGCATCACAGTTGCGGCCCTTTGAGTCACCTCAGTCTTTACTCTTCCTTTGTCCCTCCCTCACCGTTGTGGGCTCGTCGTCACTTGCGGCCTCACCTCCACTCCCTCACCCTCGCCTCCTCCCTCCATTGTCTTCCGAACACACGTGTCGACACATGTCAAGAAGAGTTGACCGCAATCCGACACACGTTGACCTTGTGTCCGAGCATGTCCGACACGTCGACACGACACGACACGGAAGCTTCTACAACGTGTCCATGCTTCATAGGTTTCACGCCAATATCAGACAGCCACTACAGAAGTTTAATAACTTTCGAAGTGTGCCGAGCTTCATCAGTATCCACCACAATGGCCAGATACCGGAGCTTCCCCAGATTAAGGTCATTAGATTTCTTCAACAGTCCACTTGAGATGAGATAACTATCAACTGCACCAGCCAATCCCAGCTTAAAGAAACATGCACTGATAATAAATTGTATAAAGTGCCAAATAAGTCGAAGACTGAAACTTGCGAGCTGCCATGATATCCAAACATCCTGATAGAGATTCTAGCCACCCATGTCCTACCCAAGCAACAAGCAGCCCGATTGACGCCACGGAGACCAAATTATTCTATTCTTCGTTTGGTAAAAGAGACACGTCTCATGTCCTTCCAGGGAAGGACATATAGACATTGCATATTGGTCAGCTGCTCCTGCTCATACGTTTTAGTACTCACATCCTGAAAAAAAGGCGATAAGGCCATCTCTTCCCACCGAGTGCAAAAGTAAATGAGCCAAATTTGACGCTACAAATTTCAATTCAGCTCCCTGCCCATCTACGTATAATTTCCTAGTGCTAATCTAATTATTAAAAGGAAATCATACTCTCTTCATTTTTGTGCTTAGTCAAAGGAAAAGATTGTGCCACCCAGCGACACTCATTGTTGATCGCCCTTAGAGATCCTGATCAAGCATGCAGATCCAAATGTTAATTACATGTGCCCTTCGCCTTGTTTCGGCCTTGCCTTCCTAAGAAACCAACCGAAAATACAATGAACCCGTAATATTCTAGTTCAGCAGTAACCAGCCTCCCTTAACATTTGCTGAGACAAGATATCAAGAAAGGCAATACAGGATGACCCTAAAATTGTCAAACCAAACAGCACCAATTCCAAATTCACTGAAGAAACTCGTGAGCCAGAGCCAGCACTCACTTGAGCAGTCCAACGATTCGGCCTGCGCATCTTGCTCGCGCTGCCCATGCTTCTGAAAACCACACATGCGCAGAGAATGAGAGACGGAAAAAAAAAAAAAATCAGGCACCAAAAATAGAAAACAGCCGCCGAGAACCAAAAACGATAACGTCAACTCATGTCGACTCGAACGCAACGAATATGAATTCGGAATCAGAGAGGAAGAAGCGGAGCGACGAACCAATTCGCCGTCGTCCTCGAACGCCTGCGCTTAATCTGAACGGAAGACTGGTTCTCTCTCTCTCTCTCTCTCGAATCACGCGAGCGAAAGAGGAAGCAGAACAAGAGCGGGGGAACGGTCAACTTTGCTCGACTCCACAGAATCCACAGCTTCAATTCCCGGATTTTACCTAAAGACACCATCTTTCACAGCGAAAAAAGGAATGTGATTTCCGAAATCACGATAAATCACGCTATAGTCCGAATCGAATTACGCATTGACTTTGAAGGAAAGATACAAAAGACGACGTTGGATTGTCCGATATCACGAACAGCCCTCCCCTTCCATTCAAGAGCGATTGATAAGGAAAGTAGTTATTAGGGCAACCGGTCTGGTCCGATTTCTGAATCTAGAGTTGGTGAGAACTAGCCCACCTGATCCTAAAACTGAGCTAGATTGCGTTTACCGAATGGGGTCCCCCCAGTTTTTTTTATTTTTTATTTTTTTCCTTTGGTCAAGAGGAATTCATCGACTAGACCAGAGAACTAGCTCGATCATTAACAACCTCAACTTACAGAGCATTGCTTGTTACGGCCAAAGCGCTGTACTCACTGCCCAAGAGCTACTCGCCTATGAGAACAAGCATCACAATCCGATCAGCATTTCCAACACGTCACCCCCTAACACCCGATTCACAAGAAGGGAAAAAAGCAAACAAGCCGAGACTAGCAGATTCACCGACAACGAAGAGCGTACGTAGCGGAAGAAACGAATGATGCCTCGATCGCGCAATGAGTTGAGGCGAATATTGCACATGAAGCAACAAAAGGATTGCCAAAACCGCACGTCCCCGAGCCTCCAACACAGAAGACGGAATGAAGCTGTTGGCGCCCAAAAGTTGGCTTATTGGGCCCAGAATTAAAGAGGAGCCCATTAGGCCCAATGTGTAATGAGGCCGTTGGTTGTCAAGGGTGCCAAAGACTCAGACTAATAACTATTCGAGAATAAGAAGATAAAAATGAAAACAGTTTCCAAAATCAGTGCCAACAATACGGCGAAGCGGTTACTGGAGCAGTACCGAAGTCTCCAGAAACCATTTGAATTTAAAGTCGATAACTGCTAGAAAGCGATTATTTATAAATTAGATTATAAATAGCCAAAGAGGCACAATTGTAAAGGACCTTTTGACAAATCAACAATCACAAGAACATTTGTCTTTGGGAAAATTGTTTAAAAAGTCCTAAACCTATTCAATTCAGTCCTAACACTTTTTATTTTACCAATTTAATCATAAATCTTTTTATTTCTTGTCAATTGAGTTTGTCCAACAAATCTTGGTCAGAATTTGTTGATATGGACGGGCGTGGCATGTTTTTAATAATATTTTAATGACGTTTTAATAATTTTTTCATTTTTTTATTGTTTGTCTTCTGTTTTTTACTTTTCTTTTTTGTTTTGATCTTGGGGGGGGTTTGGAGTTTGGTCAACCAGAATAACTAGCCAACCCTCACTAGCCACAAGCAAGGGCCGGTCGACCCTCGCTGGCCCTAAGCGAAGGGCGAAGGCGAGGGTTGCCGAGCCCTCACTTGGCCAGATCTGGCCAAGGCGCGCAAGCCCTCGCCCAAAGCTGGTGAGGGGCCCAACACTCTCACCCAGGGCCGCAACCCTGGTTGTCCCTAGATCAAAAAAAAAAAAAAAAAGCAAAAGAAGTAAGAGAGAGAGAACGATAAAAAAATTCAAAATATTATTAAAAAATTGCCACATAAACACAGCTGTCTACGTTAGCAGTTTTCAAACAAAATTAGCTGAATGGACTCAATTGAAGGTTTGGGGTTGAATTGGCAAAAGATGAAAAGATCTAGGATTGAATTGACAAAATTGAAAGGTTTAGAACTAAATTAGCAAAAATGTAATATGTTTAAGACTTTTTAGACAATGTTCCCCTTGTCTTTTGACTATCTTTTGTCTTTATATCACACATTTACCTTTTATGGCATGTTGATCTCCTGTTTATCCTTTACTTTATTGCCGGTAAGTGTAGATTTTTTCACTTCCTTTTTGAAATTGCACAATACCCGGTCCCCATAACAAAAAACCTAATACTTGCTGCTTCGGTGAAAGATATTCACGATGAAATGCTTTCCCAACGAACAGAAGTGGGAGGGAAGGTACTGAGGCGATGCCGCGAGAGGGCGTGAGCCGTGGCCGAGAAAGCGCCGCGTTAGAGACTTGGTGGACGAGAAAGGGAAAGCAACCTTCACCCAAAAAATCCAGGAAAAACCTTCACTCCTCTCAAAAAAAAAAAAAAAAAAAAATCCTTTCCGGCCCAAAACACGTCCACCCAAAGCCGTAACCTTCTCCCTCTTTGTTTCTTCTCTGCCTTGCCCGAACCCCCCTTGCGTTATTCTTTTCCGTTACGCCCTCACCTCTCTCCTGACGGCAGCGCATCATTCTTCCGTTGCTCACGTCACTGTGGCGGCGTCAGCAACGCACGCCCCAGTCTCAGACGCAATATAAAAATTCTCAAAAGGAAATCTATTTTTCTTTAACAAAGTAAATATCTAATCCAATAACTTCACATCCGACGTTTGCCAATCAAATCAACAATTACAAAGGGAAATAATCTTTAATCCAACAATTTTTAATCACGTGCGCACGCTTCGAAACAACAATCTCAAACTCAAAATTACCCCGACAAAGCAATCCTCCTTCGATTTAGCACATATTAGTCAAATAGCTCAATTTTGTTCACTCGAATGAAAGTCTAGGTTGCAGACTAGTATTTGATACGCAGATCATGTAATCTATCTATTGTATGAGTTTTCTCCACAATACTATGTTTTTGGAAATCGGTTACCCATATCATTAACAGAGAAAGCTTGTGCAAAAAATGAAAATTACACGACTTGTGTAGCATGATGCATCTTAATGTTTGGGTGAGCAGACCTTACAAATCTCTATCCACCAAATGGCGTTCGCCCAGTTGCAGGTGTGGAATAGCAATCTATTACTTAATATGCATGTAGGATTTTTTGCTCATAAAGGGTTGTGTATGCATGTACAGTAAAGATCTTGTATTTATTTCACTTGCGAAAGACATTGAAAAGTTTCACCAAACCTTGCAGACAATCATAATGTTACTAGTAAATAATTTCGTATTAAAATTGGTTATAAACTCATCTCCTAACCCATATTTGATGATTGGGTTATTATATGAATTTGTTATACTAAGTAAATGAGTGTTAGATAGATTCATAATCTACTTAGACCTAATCAATTTCGATAATTCACTCTTCACTTTCCCTCACACTCGCTTAATCTTGTGCTCCCTTGTTTTGCATTCTCATATCAATTTGGAATATGAGTTTTCCTAAATTGAGTTAAATATGAAAGTGTTTTAACAATATAAATTGATCGGATTGGATAGAAATCACTAGGTTTGTATTACATAAAAATACATTAAAACGGATTCAAAAGATTAATTTGGAGCAAATCATATCCAACCCAATATGACCTACTACTCGATGGATTTACCAGTAAACTAAATACTAGATGTCCATTGGTGCCTATGTGCGTGTGATGCGAGGGAAGAGAGAGATGCGGGATTCTCTGAGCAGGCAGCTTCCAGGATGGTGTTGCAAAGGATGATGGGTAGGGGTGAGCATGGTCTGGGTTGGTCCGGGCCACCCCCTAACCCTAGGACCAACCCGTACAGTGTCGGTCCTCAATTTTTAGGACCGAAGATCGACCCTATTGAGCCTAGGACCACGGACTGGACCGACCCAATGGGTTCGGTCCGGTTCCAAGGTCAACCCGGGACCGATTGATAATTTTTTTTTTCTTATTTTTTATACTCCTTAAAACGGCAAACCTACGAATTTAAATTACACATCCATCGATAATGCAGCATTGTGCAACTAAACTATAAATACCAATACATATTTAGCAAATTTAAGATGACATAATAATAGAAATTTCGTACCTACTAACCGCTCATCGAGATATGGGACAAGATGGAAAGTTCTTGTAATAATCTATCTTTAATATTCATAACACCATATGCAAAAGCATTTTTCTGCATTTTATCATGTAGAGTCCACTCAACCAAAAATGAGCTTCACACCACTTGACTAGCAAATCACCATAGCAACTACAAGTACTACTCTACTCTTCAAAAACTTCTACCATTTGACACAAATTGAAAAGCAAAATGCAGCTGAAATTCATTAGTAAAATACAATTAAACCATAAAAAGTTCAAAATACTTAATATAAACCATGGATATATAATTTCACATCTTGTTAATTCACTTGAACTTCTAAATACCTGAAAACAAAACAAACGACACTTAATTAACACTCAACAAAAGTTTTAAATTGAAATTATTATTAGTGCTATTGATAGAATATCTTAATATAATATAATATAATAGACATTTTACTTAGGTTTGAATATATAAAATAATTATAAATAATATAATATAATATATGGATTGGTCAGGGGTTAGACCGACCCAAAACTCTGTGACCGGCGACTAACCCGCACATGCGGTGTTGATCCCGGAATTTCGGGACCAAGCGACCAATCCAGTCCCCCCCTCGAACCAGGGCATCAGACCAAGCAGGGCAAGGGGCCCAAGGGTTGGGCCGGTCCAGGATCGACCCTAGATCACTGCTCACCCCTAATGATTGGTGTGTTTCAAATGTAGAGTGGGCGTCGGCTAATGACAATCTCCATAAGTATAGACACGCAAAAATCAATACGCGCAGTCTCTCTGATCGCAACTTTTCCTTACGCCAATACCAGCTGTCCCTCCTCTGTCTTTGCATCTCCCAAAACCGCGTATCTCTCTCTCTCTCTCTCTCTCTCTCTCTATGTAAAAAGTATAGAATAAAGGAGGGGAAGGACGACCGCCTCTGTCAAACCCTGGGTCCATGCTGTGTCGCTGTGAAGCACACTTTCTTTGGCTTACGTGGGCATGCAATGAATCCCATGCACGGCTTGGCTTGCATGTGAGATTCTATTTGGTACGGCGCCCTGTTCCCACCCGCTGGGCACTTTCTCTTTGTTGCTTTCCGCAAATTATCTTCGACAGCTCGAGTGCGTTGGCTGATGCCCAAGACGCGTCCCTCCCATCATTAATTCCAAAAGCAATGTCACGTTATTTTCAGAAAGAAAATGCTAGTAATACCACAATTCTTTTCCTATAGCCTTTACCACGGGGACTGGAATATTTCGCTTACGTTAGAAATCTTGATATTTTATTGTGATGGACTTTGCATATTAGATATAAATAAAACAGACAAAAACATAGACAAATAAAATTTTTGCAGCAGAAATTGGTGAGGGAGTGATGATTTCCTCATATAGGGAAGGAATGCTCACTATATTTTCGACATACGCATCCCGATTTCGAAGTGAGTTCCGATACTAAAATGGAGATCGAATTGTCGTTGAAGTGGAGATTAGGACATCGTGAAGGCTATGTCACATTTGGACCGGACGATCTTGAAAAAAGCTAAAGATTTTGTTGTCAAATAGTACTGACCCATCAAAAAATGAAGAATCATCTATACCACTGTCTTAATATACTTGTGAAAACACATACACGCATGAATATAATATTTATATTAATAGTGTTTCACCGAAATTGTATCATCCACGAAATACTTTTCAATGATTTTTTTTTTTATGAAGAGGAAATGGATTTTGTGGCGATTCTTGACATGAGTTGTATCAATGGAACACAAAGAACGAATATACTTCATCATAATCTAATCAATTGTGAAGCCCGATGACATAAAAACATCTGCTAGAATTTAATCCATGACAAGATGAGCATTGGAATTTAATCAACAAGAACTGCAATTAAGATGTAAGGTCGAATTTAATCGATGACAAGATATATGCAACTACGGCTAAAGTATAGGAATTGAAAGATATTCAAATTGCAAAAAAAAAAAAGTAAAGATAAAGATAAATTTGTGAGAACATTGATTTCTTTGATTAATTGATTGGGGCTTTTACAAAGAGTTTGATGTGAAAGTTTACAAATCGACAATTACATATAACAATTACAACTTTAGAATTCAAATAAACAAATAACATTCTAATGGCGGTTACAGGAAGTTACCTTATACATTAACTCCTATAACACTTATTCATAAGAATTTATGAAAAAAAAAAAAACTTTAAAATAGCGGCAATGAACATAACCACCCAATGGTTATGTATTATATCGATCAATTTTCTAAATCTTGCGGGCTCTCATTAATAGCTTTCACGTTGTGTCGTCAATGACTTATGCTTTTCATCAAACTCTACTCTCATCGATTGAGTATATCATTTGCCAATAATAACCAAAAGCTATTTATTTATTTTTTTTGTGTAAATAAATAGTTCCTTTTGTTGTGCGCAATAAAAGTCCTTTTTTTTTGCTTAAAATAAAGAGCAATCTTCTTATCGATAGGGATGTGACACAAGGTAACCCTGCGAGATTTTGTGAGACCATTGCCATAATTACTGTAACACTCCCCCTCTTGTGAGATTTTGTAAGACCGTTACCAACTATTCTAAAAAGTTAAGCTATTAAATGAATGCATGGTTTTATATTTAATTACTTTAACACTCTCCCTCATGTTTAGTTTGGTCTTTTGCCTAAGCATGAAAATTTAATTATGGACACAAATGGGGCTTAGTAAGATTTGTACTCAGGAACTCCAGTTTTGATACCATGTGATATTTTGTGGATCAATACCAATTGTTCTAAAAGCTCAATCTATTAGATGGATGTGAATTTTTATATTTAATTACTTTAACATTTACACACTATAAATGAACCTGTTTCTTTTTTTTTTTTCTTTAGGATTCGTCGGTTGATCAAGGCAATCTCATGAGGACAACCAAAATGTGTCCATCTCACGAATAATAATCTCTTCCTTCTTTTGTAGGTTATGAAGAGTGCTTAGCCGACATCAAGCAATGATATAATTTGTTCAAAAGAAATTAAAACAAAAACAATAAATCAAACAGTGGTGTCATCCGCGTGGGAACTAGGAAGGAAACAGGCGGGCAGCAGAATTGCTTTGTCCGACGACGATGCACGTGTCGAAAAGAATAGTGTCGTCAAATCCGTACGAGTCCTCCTCGTTTGCGCTGCTTCATCTCTTTCTAGTTATTAAAACTTCCATGTTCTTCTTTTGATTCTTTTTTAATTGCTTCGTCCAATCAGGCGGTACTATATTCGGCATCATCCCACATGTTCCTGCCACGCTCCCCTCATTTGTTTAATTTACATAAAGCCATATATTATGGAATAATATAAGGACCTTGTCCTTAAGAAGTTGGCAGGAAATTTCACTCATATATATTATAATAACGATAATGCTTGCGATATGAACAGAGATTGATTAAAAGTTTAGTTCATAGAGTTATTCGCTAATTTTCCGTTCCACATTTGAAAATGATCCACTTACTTAAATACCCACTTGTGATTTGCCATGTGAACCAATTTTATTTGCCAATTATAATGTCTCGAGCTACAATCGTTACTTCCAAAATGTGAATGTGAATGTCGATCCACCAAATTTGAAAAAGAAGAATGAAAAACACAATGAGGGTATGGTCAAGTGTAGATTACAAGATGAAGCATATTTGGTTGATTTTCAGCTTGATTTTGGATTGGGTAAATTGGGGTTTGTATAGTATGTTGGAAGGGCTTTTAATGTTTGAAACGGAGTTCAATGGAAAATGTTATGGCATGACAAAGTTTCACCTTAAGCTTCGCACTATGGACGGCTTTGAGTAATTGCTTTAAGTGAGCATTTTGTTGGCGTGGGAGTCGCTTTGCAAGCGTTCAAGCTTAATTTAATCAAGGCATAATTGAGGTAGCAATTTAATCGATTTTAACGTTGTTTCTCTCTTATTTGATAGAATCGCAAGTTCAATGATTTGAGTAACGCTTGTTACTTAATCATAAGTATTCTAAGGTGAGTGCTGCTATCCCTTCTAAAAATTTGTAAACACATGTTTTCAGAATAATGAAGATTTAATATGCTATGATATATGTGTGACATCCCGATTTTTCAATTCTATTTTCAATAAATTGAGACGGACATTTCGTTGGCATGCATATAGTTCTTTTCCTTGAGTCGGACACTCATGTGAAAACTAGTCTATCAAGTGAAGCCGTTAAGAAATTCTAATGCATCAGACTCGAGAATTTGACCAGGAAGCGACCTTTCGACCGAGCTAATCTGCAAGGGTCATTACGACACAGTTAAAAATCGATTAGAAACCGGAGATAGGTCGACTCGATAGAGGCATGTGATCGAGTGTGGGTGATTCCATCAGATCGCACAATTCTTGTCGATCGGCACTGGACCGACTTTTCAGTCGATTGGGTACCCTGTGTTCGTTTTTGAAACCTTGAGATTACCCCGACAACCGAAAGTCGCCAATGTTTCAAAGATGTACATTGTGGCTTGAGATGATCAACCATATGTCAAATGCATGAAAATTTCTAAAGGCTACCCGATAGGTTGGGCCGCGCTAGTATCGTGCCAAAGGGAAATTAACCATGGAATTGAGATCGAATCTCGAAATTGGAAGTCTGGGGTGTGTCACAAATCATTTTAGGAATATTGACTCATCTTTGGAAGATTTTTCATGCAAGCCGAGTTTTTCGGCAAATTAATCAGAGAATGGCTAAATTGGTTCGGAAAATTAGTAGGCCCGCCCTTGGTTGTGCTTTTGGGACTTAAGTTGGTTCTATGGACAAGTGAAGATGTGAATTGGAGTGTGGTGATCTCGGATTAATTTTATGGTCTTCAATTTGATTCAATTGGAAGAGAATCAAGTGGAATTGAAGAATTGGTTGTACAAGATTTTATGCCCCGGCGGAAAATGGAATTGCAACCATTGGAATAAGGTTGTGGGAGATAGTGGAGTGTGATGTCATCTTAGGTCATGGTGGACCATGTTTGTGGGGCCAAAGAGAGAGAGAATGTGAGGGAAATGGGTCTTCTTCTTCCTCCCTTCCTCTCCCGTCGATGCTCTCTCCCCCATCTTCTTCTTGGTCTTCTTCGAGCACCAGCAGCAAGGGAGAACGTCGAGCAGGCCGCCCGGAGCCACTCGTCACCACCTCACGCCGCCGTTTGCACCGCCAAGCTGCTCGCCGTCCGTCCGCGCCACCGTCGCCCTCTTTCCTCCTTCTCCGGTGGCTGTTCGACGCCCAGCAGATCTAGGAATACGCCGGAGCAGCCAGCAAACCACTGGACCACACGCGACGCCACCGCCCTCCGTCGTTGTCGCCGTGCTGCCGTCCCTGCATGCTGCTGCTGTCGTGTGTCTCTACCCGCCTTACACCGAGATCCAGCTCGTCCTCGCCTTCGTGGGCTGCTGTAAGCCGCGGATCAGCCACCTCTAGCCACCGTGAGACCCCGCCTGGCCGCCGTGTGCCACCGTCCGAGCGGAGCCTCCTTCCTCTGCCGTTCCTCAGCCCGAATCGCCGCCGGACAGCCCTCCTCTGCCCGTGAACGGCAGCTACAGAAAATGGGTATGGCAGCTTAGTCTTGGCCCGTTTTGGCCGCCTTCCTGAGCCCGGATGCTCGGCCCGCCTTGAGAAAAGTCGATCCCCTCGACGTCCTCGTCGTTTTGGTCCGCTCGGCTCGCTAATCCGGTGAGTTTAGCTCACTAAACATTGATTAGAGGGTTAATGATGCTTTAGGGTGCTTAGTTTATGTTAAGTGTTATTAGGTGGTTAGTTTAATTTATTTAAGTGTAGATTATATTAAGGTGTTTGATTAACTTAAATTGTGTTTAATTTTAGGTTAGTGAGTAGTTATATTAATATAAGCTTTGATGTGACATAAAAAAATTTACTTTTGATTTATTTAAATATTTCGAAATTATTAAATAATTTAATAATACATTATTATTCGAAATTATCAAAATATTATTATTTAATTATTTTCGGAATAAATTTAATTATTTATTAAATTCCGACAATTTTGTCAGGACCCTAAATTCTCAGAATTTTCTTGCTAGTCGACGCTATGTATGATTTTGAAATGATGATTGGATATTATAAATTGAGTGTGGATTGTGAAAGATAGGATGTTATTATTTAATTAATTTTCGGAATAAATTTAATTATTTAATAAACTCCGAAAATTATTTTGGGGACCCTAAATTCTCGAATTTCGTCATTACGTCGCTGTGTAATCAGATTTTGAAATTGATGATTGGATATTATAAATTGAGTGTGGATTGTGAAAGATAGGAATGTTATTATTTAATTAATTTTCGGAATAAATTTAATTATTTAATAAATTCAGAAAATTATTTTGGGACCCTAAATTCTCGAATTTCGTGCTGATCGTTCTTTGTGTATTCAGATTATGAATTTGATGATTAGATATTACAAATTGAGTGATGATCTGTGCAATTGATTATTGAATTGTTGTGTGCTGGTTGAAAGACTCGGGTCGCAGTAGTGGCTAGGCCAACTGGACCCTCATTCTGCTAGAAATGCCGTCAAGAGAGTGACGTGGCTCGGGTCGCAGTAGTGGCTAGGCCAACTGGACCTTTATTCTTCTAGAAATGCCATCAAGAGAGTGACGTGGCTCGGGTCGCAGTAAAGGCTAAGCCAACTGGACCCATGCTCCTTCGGGAATGCCGTCGACGTGGTGACGAAGCTGCGCTCCATGGGGGGAGGCGATACCTGGCATTAATGTCAGTAGATAGTCGAACTGCAAGTTGGCTATGCTCGTGTGTGGCAGTGATTAATGATTGGAACGCTTGTTGTAATTGTTCACCATGTGAAATTGGTCGTGTTTCAATGATTTAAGTTTTTATTACTACCTGAGATTGTGTGATACAAATTGTATTAATCTGCAGGAATGAATTAAGACGAGGTAAGTCTCCTATGTGAATGTGGCTAGGCCACCCTTGGGCTTATTTTCTTTCTAATAGGGGTTTAGGAGGTTGAACTTGCTGAGACATTGTCTCATCCCGGTTTTGGGATTACAATTTCAGGTCCCTGGTGGACGGAGCGGCTAGATAGCTTTGGTTGATCTTGAGGAGTTGCAGAGATGAAGTCATGAGGATTGGAGAACGTGTCCGACTTGTAGGTCGTAGGATAGTTCATTTTTAAGAGCCGGTCTTTTGTAGACTTTTGGCCGTAGACCTCTGTTTGTAATTCTGTTGAATCATTAAAGTGTTATGTTGTGGTTTTGCTTCCTGCTTTTCTATCCCGTATTTCATTGTCAGGGGTTTTATAATACGTTCCACTTGCGCAATAATAAATGAATGGGGTCGGCGACACTACTTGGGAATGTCGCATTTGCATGATCATGGTGGGATGTTGGCGCGCTCGAGGTTCGGGGCGTGACAATATGAATAAGCATGTTTATAAAATTATCGGACATTTGTTATGTTTTGGTAATTGTGGATGGTGTAAGAAATTGATAGTATAAAAATATACTCTATTCGAGAAATGAAGTTGAGAAATATTATATATTTTGGGTTTATGAAATCTTTTTTATAAAAAGCTCTTTAAGCATGGGTTACGAAATGTTATGCATATCGATTTGTGAAATTCTTTATGATATGCATTTAATTTGATTCGGTTTGTAAGATTGATTTCTGAGACGAGTCTTAAAATGATTTGAAAAATGTTTTACAAAAAGTATTTCTGACAAATGAGTTGAGTTGTTAAAGGTTATGTTGTTGATTTGTAAAATATATTGCGATTTATGAAATGATTTTTAAGTTTGGCTTTGTGGATTGTCGAGAATGTTACTGTGGATTGGTATTGATGCACAATATCATTGTGAACCTAGTGAATGGTTTATGAGTAAAAGATATCCTTGTGAGCCGAGCCACCAACTAATAATAGGTAGAGACTCTCTCTTGATCACCTTGTCACTAGGCATTGTATTGCGACCATGATTTAATATTGAGCAACAAGTTGGTCAATAGAATTGATCATTGACATGTGATATGAGTTTGTCAATTGAGTAGACCATTGACATATGATTTAAGTTTAGTTGATGAATAGACCATTGACATGTAATTCGATATTAGTTATTAAAATAGACCATCAACGTATGATTTCACATGAGATTGATCAATGGAATAAACTATTCATGTGCGGTATAAGATTAATCAACAGAATGGACTATTGATATGTGAATTAATGAGATTGATCAATGGATTTGATGTTTGTTTTGATATTATCATGAAATAAATATTTCTACTATAAATATAGCTATGTTGAAACATATGTAACTTATTCTCTTATTGTATGTTTGTTATATTATGGATTTAAGTTAAAAGAGTTGTAGTTTGATTTTGAATATATGCATAGTGAGTGCTCGATCCGTTTGGAACAGATGCACTACTTACTGAACTCTGTTGCTCACCCTTCTATTTCCCAATTATTTTAATGTTCTTCAGCTAGTAATGAGTAGTACGAGAGCAATATCAGCGAGAAACTTTTGAGAGTTATATTTTGATAGTTTGAGACTATGTCCTTCAAGAGGAAGGACAGCCGCGTCATCCCCTACTCTTATTGGTTTTGGGGAGTGATGTATATGAAGTGTTTTTTCATCCAAATATTGTTTGATCAACCATCATCGTGTTATCCTAACTCTGTTTATGTTACTAATCATCGTGCCTTTTATTACAAAAAAATTAACTTTAATATCCATGCTTTGTGTGGATAAGATATTAAAATTAATCAAGTTCGCTGTAGAAAGCAAATAGCTTATATGATTTTAAAAAAGAAAGCATTTGATTCAACACGAGAAGCATGACCTGATTATATATCATTTTCAATCAAATAGGTTTGAAAGGAAACACTGGCCATCGATAGAGTGGATTCTAATATTGAAAAAAGAAAGAATAAAAATGCACCTTCAAGTATGTCGACATTTGACAAAAGTTCATAAAAGTTACATGATTGTAAAAAATTCTTCTAAAATTTAAAAAATTAACTTTCTTTTGGAGTAAAAATTGCTCGCTTTAAACTCGTGGATTTATTTTTCCCGATGCTCGTT
The DNA here is from genome assembly GCA_014182375.1 of Eucalyptus virginea. Classification (NCBI taxonomy): domain Eukaryota; kingdom Viridiplantae; phylum Streptophyta; class Magnoliopsida; order Myrtales; family Myrtaceae; genus Eucalyptus; species Eucalyptus virginea. Next base: position 34,342,587 of record CM024519.1, on the reverse strand, counting down.
TGTGGATCCCATAATCCATCTTCAATAACCGGGTCCAGCTGAAACGGGCCGGCCCAAAATCTTCCAGCCCAAAATCTCCCGCCGGCGACGCAAGCAAAACAGCAGCTACCGGGCGCCCAGCCAACAATATCCGCAAAGCGCGAAATTCTCTATCACCGGCCACCGGAGAGTCATGGCCATCGCAGCGGTCGCCGCCGTGGCCTGGCCGTCGTCGACGGTGGCGTTGGCGCGGAGACTGCCTAAGTGCGCTCTCAATTCTTTCATCTCCGCCTCCTACTCCTCTCCTCCTCCTCCTCCTCCTCCTCCTTCGCATGCTGCGAGGAAGCTCGTCCTCTACTCCAAGCCCGGCTGCTGTTTGTGCGATGGCCTCAAAGAGAAGCTCCACGCCGCCTTCCTGATTTCCGGTCCGGACTCTCTCCAGGACGTCGATTTGCAGGTACGAGTGCTGCGAACAAGTGTAATTGTGGATGTTTGAGGGTAGTCTTTTTTCCGGCGAATTGACCTCTCTGTTTCCTGATGCTTTGGCGCAGGTTAGGGACATAACGAGCAACCCGGAGTGGGAGAGAGCTTACCAGTACGAGATACCTGTGCTGGCCAAAGTGCTTTCTGATGGTTCTGAGGTAAGGCTTTGGGGATTTTCGACTGTTTGAGCCTTCATGTCCTGTCGAAAGAGCGGAGGTTTTTCTCTTGTTGAAGCAATTCGTTCAAGGAATAGGATATGGTTGGTCCATTGTAGATACGTGTTGGATTAGATATGAGTGGAGCAGATGCCCGATCATACGAAATGGCAGGTTCTTAGACTGATTTAAACAAGATTATTATCGCACCCGAATAGATGCCAACCATGCTAATGTGATGTTTATCTTCATAAAAAAGGAATCATGGAGCAACAGGGGACAATGTGGTACACTAAGGTGTTATTAAAAGCTGGCTGCTTAGTATGCCCTTGCTTCTTCCGTGTCTTTGTAACATGAACTCACCAGAGACCTGTGTGGAGGCGGGCCGAGAGTTTAGGCCGAGGCGAGACAAATTGATCCAAGGAATGGTGATACCATCTACTAGTCTAGCTGGAAGGAGAGTGGAAGGCTACTTGTACTCTCTAAAAGTGTGTACAGAGCTAAGGATTTAGAACTAGTTAGACCTGAAATGTGGATATCACTTGGATTATCATCACTTTAATGTCCTGCTTTTCCATTTTGTTCGGGTAGACAACTTTGTCTCTCTGTTTTCTATGCCATTTGAATGCAGGGATTTTTAGCTGTTAGTTGCCAATTGTCAATTTCTGCTAGACTCATAGTGTCCACAATCTTTAGGGATGGATTTTGTGACACAATTTTTACCTTCTGATGGTGCTAATATTGTGACAGAGAAGCAAGATATCAGACCATATCCACTATCCAATGGATGCTTGCTTAGCCTTTAATCAAATCGTTGCGAGTTCAATTCTTCCCTTGTTGTATTCTGTGTTGCGCTGTGGTTTGTCGACCAAATATGTAAACTGCATTTACCCTTTGGCCTGTGCCAGATGGGTCAAGATTTGGTTGAACTTTTTCCTGGTCAAATTTTAAAAGGCTACATCCTACACCTATATGAAAATGATGACCTACGACTGGCAACCTTATGTCTGCATTGGGCTGCCATTCTTGACTGTAACAGATTGTTTTTCTCCCATTGAGGTTTCCTTGTTTCTTTCTGCTTTTTATGATTGTGTCTTTACATACAATTCTGCCTTCAATTCTACTACATAGGCTAGATCTCTCATTTGAGTTCCCTAGAATGGATTGAATTGGTATTTGGACCTCTGCAAATTTTCCTGCCAAACGTGTTTTGAATCAACCAAAGCCCACTAAATTGACCAAAGAAAAAATGGAAGCCCATGAAACAAAATGCCATCAATGGCCTCATTTTTCCAAACTGCTTGATTATCAACCACAATGAGGCGATTATCCTGAATGTGCTTCGCTCAAAAATATTTGATTGTGCCTTTATCATTTGCTTAATATGCGAGAAGCCTTCTCAGTTGTCTTTTAAATCAACCCAACCCAATTGATTTGATTGCTTGGGTTCTAACTTTTACATTGCATTTCCTGGACATATCTAACTGAATTCTGTGCTTTAGGAAATTTTGCCGAGATTGTCTCCTCGCCTCAGAGTGGAACTCATCCAAAAGAAGATAGCTGCAGCATTGAAACAATGAGATTTGCTAGTTCCATTTGTGAAGACTTGAGCATTGAATGCACAATTTGTTTCACAGGTCTTATTCCTTTGCTGATCCTCAACCATGCAAATTTCTGTGCCTTACTATAAGCTACGCCCCTCAACAAAGCAGTAAACATTTTAACATTGGTTGCCTTAATTGTTATTCAGTTCTCAATCCTTATACTCCTTTCTGTGCTGCCCATTATGTTAGATTTCGCAATGTATTCTTGCTGGGTCAAAATTTCAGTCTGAAGATGTTTTATTGCCTTAATTCAATCCTAGTACTTTTTAGTGTGTTACCCTGTGCCAATGCAGGAAGGCACTCATAACTCTGGCATAAACAGTATGTATGTTAAATAGAATGTTGGAAGACTATCCTATGAATCATGCTATAATCTGTAACATATTTTGTGAAGGCTTCTGTCTCCGCATCCTGTACTCGTAGCTTAGATCACCCATGGAATAAGAAGAGTAATACATTGAAACAATGACTAGCTTTCTCTTCATCTTCCTATCACTTCCTTTCACAGGTTTAAATTCAACACGAGTAATTTCATGCCGTCGACATGATGACAGCCCCAAATGTCGTGAGGGTTCTTGTTCTCCGCTGAGTTGGGGAATTGTAATTTAGATGGCCTGGGGCCCTCGGTTTCGGGAAAAGTGTCGTGTGAACTTGGCACACACGCAGCCACCGGATTTCGTGGGATTTTCGCTGTCACTTATATGATCATGTGCTGTGATTGCCCGGGTTCATCTAAATAAAGATCCATGCAAGGTTTTGCCTTGTTTTCTTGCCGTGTAAAAGGTGACTTGCTTTTAGCCCTCGAGATTTTAGGCCAACACAGAAAGTCACTCGGAAAAACGACATTGAAGCTTGTGTCCATCACAAGTTGAAGAGAAAGTTCCACTCATCACTACATTTGCTAACGTCGATGTCAGTGGTCCAGCATTATCGACTAAGATCGATATCATTCTTTTGACCAAGAAGTGGAATCCACCGTCCTTCTTGCCATCTTTTTCCACTTTCTTTCATGCTTTACACTCGCAAGAGACCACCCCATAAAAGAAGAGGCATCAGTCGAGCTAACTCAACATAATTCTCTTCAGGCTAACTCGCAAGAAATTAGAGTCCTTGTAAATCTAACGATGCCAGCGTAAATTTCTGTCCTCTCCTTGTCGGATCTTGAAGCCGGAACTCGATGTGGTGTTCGGGAGGAGTTGGCCCCGATGTCACTTTTTGGCATAGCGTCGACAGAAATTAGTTGCTAACACACAGCTTCTAAGCCAAAAACAATGACATGCTACGCTGTCCAAACTTTTCTGGAAATTGATTTCTAAAGGCTCGTCAATCAATTCTCAAAGCAAAGCAAAAGAACGGTAGATACTTTGCTTGTGGGTCTGAAACGCTCCATGATGCATACTACAGGCTCATTTTTATGTGAAAAGTGAGACATCTCCTCAATTATTTTCCATCTCTTCCTGACCATCGAAACCTCATCTCATCATCTTCTCCTTTATGCCGACGCGTGATGATTGCAGCACCTGCTCTCATTTTATATATCTGCCCATATTCAATAATTGACCCTTTTTCGTATCCCTTGCATGGATGCACCGTATGCACAGGTGAATCTTGCTTTACATTGCAAGTATCCATCCTCCTAAAGGCAGGCAAAGTTCATTTTGACCCGAAGCTTTTTTTCTGCTTTAGACCTCCCTTCCTTTTCCCGTGCTTTGCCATAAGACGACACGGCCGATGATCTTTGTTGTCCCTTTACTCGGATCGTTTTCTTCTTTGCTTTTGGGATTAATATCAAAAGATAATCAAAAGTTCTCAATTAATCACCAATGAGAGCCTTGCCCTTCCACCTAATTGCTAGCTTTTCGCAAGATATTTGCTGAGAAATTAGCGTCACAAAGAGAAGTTGGTTGCATCTTTGCATGATTAACCTCGATTCCATGGCGATTTTCTCTCTAAAAAAACAAAGTGTATCTTGATCGACTTTTGCTACTAGACTAGTCCCTACCCCCCACTTTGGTAGAGCATGCTTCATTTCATCGATTGGGACTTCTAGAGAAAAATTAATGAGCAATTGACATCTTCGTGAGATTATTAATTGGACCTTTCACATGATTGAAATGCATGCACAAGCACACGTACGAGATAAGAAGTTGGATTTGATTTCTTTTTCAATCATTCATTTGGTACTTTAATGATATAATTCACAATGATAGCATAAGACACGAGATACGATTCAAAGAAATTATAAAAAAGTCATAAACATATTATACTTGTGCAAATTCAATCATATACCTTTCAATTTGGCTAATTTATTTCTAAACATTTTGACAATTTCCTGATGAAATCCATCCAACCAATTTTGACCAAAAATTGCTAGCATATATATTGGTCCTATTACATAATCGATGCTGATGTTAATAATTTTTTAAAATTTAAAAAATTTTAATTTTTCTTTTCTTTTTCTTTTTCTCAATGGCCGATTGCTAGCCACAAGCGATGGCGGCGAGGGCTGGCCTCATCGAGCCACACTTGGGGCAAGGGCGAGGCCCACAAGGATGCCCTGGTCTAGCTCGGCCTCGTCAAGCCTCATTGGGTGACAATGAGCGCCAATGAGGGCCCCCCTTGCCCAATCTAGCCAAGCCAACCCCCGTCGACCATTGCTTATGGCCAACGGCCAGCAACTAGCCACTACCAAAAAGAAAAAGGGAAAGAAAAGAAAAAAAATTAGAAAACTTATCTAAAAAGCGTACAAGTCACCGTTAGTCAACCATGTCATATACAATGGTTGGTGTCCATTTCAGCAATTTCTGGTTAAAATTGCTTGGATGAATTGCATCGGCAAATTGTAAAAAAATTTAAGGCTAAATTTTAATACCGAAATAGCACAGATACAAAAGATTTTGGACTTTCTTGGTAATTTCCCCCTAACAATTCCACACCTTTGTTTTTTCATGATGGTCGATCCACAATGAATGTATTAAAATGATGTTATATTGGCCCGCGTCGTCACATGTACGAGGTTTAGTTGACGGGATTTACTTAATTTATTACAGTCGTTGTCGTCACAGGTCTCCTTTTCTTCGCAGTTATCTCGTGCTCTAGAGTTGCGTTTACTTCAACTTCTTCCCGGCGTAATTCTCAGATTAATTTGTTCTAACTTCGTTAAATATGAGTGACGAATAATCTCCCTCAGGAGTCGCGTGTGTCGTGCATGAAAGAACACGTGCATATCGAAAAGACAATTACACTATTCTAAGGACATGTATTACGTTAAATCAAGCTCCATTATCTAGGTTCGAATGTATATATTATTACCTTAGGATTCCCTTTTGCATAAGAGGGACGATTTAATCATTCCATCCGGGGAAAAAAGAAACGGAAAAAACTTCGTCTTGATAAATTTAAGAGTTATCAACTCATAATTGAAATTAACTGACATTTCTTTTGAGAGTTCAAAATGAATTACTCACTTCTATTGGCGGAGCTTACTTTTGCCACTAAATTAACAACCTTAACTTATGCGACTTGCCAACTTTTGCCAAATGAGATTACTTATTAATCTTATTTTACTAATTCTTATTTGAGCTACTTACTAATGTTTATTCGATCGATTCTAAGGAGTTGCGTGTTAAAGTTACCGACTCTTGACACTAAATTAACAACCTTAACTTATGCGACTTGCCAACTTTTGCCAAATGAGATTACTTATTAATCTTATTTTACTAATTCTTATTTGAGCTACTTACTAATGTTTATTCGATCGATTCCAAATTATCGACTTTTCAAACTTTTCTGAAGCTGCCAATTCTTATTCCAATTACTAATTTTATTTAAGTTGCTTTCCAACTTTTTGTTTTCAATGTAGTTGCCAACTACTTTTAAATTACTAATTATAATCAAAGACATTTACCAATTTTATCAATTGATCTTAATCATCAACTTTTATAATTAACTTAATCACACATTTTGTGGAAGTTGGCCACTCTAATAAGAAATTACCAACTTTACTTAGGTTACTTACCAATTCTTTTTCCAATAAATTTACCGGCAACTTTTAGGTTACTAACTCTTTTTTGAAGCATTTAACTATGTTTAATACAACTCGCTAACGACAGTGTTCATTTAAGTTGGAAATACCAAATTTTTATTACTTTAGCCATTTTTTTTATTAAAGCTACCAAAATTATTTGAATTAATTTACTTCGTATTTTTCCAATGAAGTTGTGACAAATTCAAATTTACCAACTGTTGTTTGCATCTCTTGCTAGTGTTTTCTTTGATCTAATTCTGAATCACCAATGCATTTCTAATAACTTACAAAACCGTCATCGAAATAAACCAAACTCCCGTGCGAAATTACCAACTTTTAACAAGTATAAAAGACACCATCCCGCTAAATACTCGCGACTCCGCCACTCTGCTTGTCTACGGATCCAACTACAACACAGAGTGGACAAAATCTGGTGGACTTCAAGCATCCGACACCATCTACCAATTGGATTGATAATTGAGGATGGAACATGTTCCATCTTTGTCCGATTTGATGATGTCCTAACGAGGAGCCCAGAATATTCTATCGACAGGACACCAACTCGGTGCGGTATTGGTGTCATCTCTGGCTAGTAATTATCTCAATCGAAACCCCTCTTCGCTCCTCCTACTTCCCAACCTTCGTGAACGATAAAATAAACAAAAGGGCACAGAAGAAAGTTCATGCGCCTCGAAAAAAACACTCATTGAAATCGGTCACATGGATCCTCCTCAGCAAGCACCGTCGATCGTGGTGGGGAATGGAGGAATAGGGTTCTAATTCTTTCCCCCCCAACCATGCACGAATTGGAAATGCTCGACGGCCTCTTCACGCCCTCCTGATTTGCGCAAAAAATTTGCAGCCGATGAGTTTTATCAACTTTTCTCTATCATCCTATTCATTTTGTTGGATGATGTAACTTATGTCAACCTTTGATTTGACATGGAAATCCACTTCGCTTAATTGGTAGAACTGGAAGAGACCACTCGTATTAGCAATCAGTTGCTATAATTAGTTTTGGAAAAAGTTGATGTAGCGATCTAAGGTCGACATTAATCATGTGATGAAGTATCGCTTCAAGTGTTCACCTCCGTGACTCCGATTGGCGTCAAGCTTGCCTCTCCTCTTGAATAGGCATTTTTGTCCAACATAACTCTCGAAACTCCGATCGATGCAAGTCAACTAATCATGTGTTTATGCACACGTTCTTTGAATGACAGGCAATGACTAATATATGATTATTGAATTTTACACGCTAATTTTCCTCCTTTTTTTTCAAGAGGTTGTTAATTTATCGGCCACATATACTTGCCGTGTACAGCACAATCTATCACAAGGAAGGAAAAAGGAAAGAGAGGAAAAAAATCTTTTAAAAGCTTGCCTGGGTGCCTAGTATTCATAGCTTTATTTTTTTATTTTAAAAAAATGGCATAACTTGTCTCAGGTGGTTGCCATAAAGTCTGCAATATATTGGAAATGGGAATCCGCCAACCCAGCTATAATTTCTCATATTGGAATCCTAATTCGAAAAGCACCCGCAACGATTCGTGGCCTTCGTCCTCCCATGTGTTGAAAAATCTTCTAATAATCAATTATTTAATAAGGACTTCGAGATTCCTCCGTCATAATTTAAACTGTCCTTAAGAAAAAGGAAAGTGATTCTACTATACTCACGGGGAAAATAAAAGATGAAAGCCACTGACCATCCATCCAATTATTTAAAGAGGAATCACTCGGTTCGGGATATCGAGAGTTCAAATCTTAACTCGATTAATGATTCATCCAAATGTTATTAATGCCGAAGATATATTGATTTCAAAGAGTCATGACTCAATTATATCCGAATGATTTCAAAGATGGTTGCAGCAATATCATGAATGGCAGGCAAGAATTAGATTTTCTTTCTTTGGGGAGCTGGCAAATCCGAGTTGATGTTTATTCCATGTTGAGTTGATTGAAGAGAGAGAGAGAGAGAGAATATGCTTTGAGACCGACTAGATTTCGACGAAATGTATTGGTAGTGTAACTCAACGTGAGAACAGAGAGCCGGAGAGAGAGAATATGCTTTGAGACCGACTAGATTTCGACGAAATGCATTGGTAGCGTAACTCAACGTGAGAGCGGTGAGCCGGAGAGAGAGAGAATATGCTTTGAGACCGACTAGATTTCGACGAAATATATTGGTAGCGTAACTCAACATGAGAACGGAGAGCCAGCTTTTTAAGCTTTGGAAAAAAGAAGGGTGACAAGGAATTATTCATTTCCGATGAGAGGGCTGCCAGAATTTGCATGTTGTCTGCCTTCTTTATACTTGTTGCTGGAACATGCCGATCTTGCTGTAGTTGATGGATTTAGTAGTGGTGGTTGTAGAGAACATGACTTCTTTGAAAAGGATCGAGAAGATCGAGTAATTTTTTATTAAACCAGTTTTTCATGGTCTTATCTGAATGAATAGGAAGGTTATTATTACCCAGAATTAGATTGGATCAACTACATTCCGGTAGAAAGAAATTAGCTCGCCTAATTGGCTCACGAGATATTGCTAACTAGTGAACACAATGATTAAGTTGAACTTCGGATTATCGATCGTTTCTACCAACAAAGGGGAAAAATCATTCATGATATCGTTCTGTTCTGTATACTGCACTATATTGTTTGTTTGGCAATAAATGCTAATATTTATGTGGAAATTTCCATTACCAGCCGATTCAGACCAGTGTTTTCCTCTATCCCTTTACTCCTACCACTCGTTTGATTGACTAATTACAAAGGACATTACCCACGTTTACCATTAAGTTTGCTGTAAGCCTGTAACTCGCCAAGCAGATGCACTATTCGTGAGCTTTATCGAGAACGTGTACATTTTCTTTTCCTTTTTTTGGCAGTAAAGTATAGTTGACCCTTTCGATTGCCACGCAAGCAGTCTAGATTACCCACACGCAAGCATGTTAATCTCTCACTAATGGTGGTCGCATCTTCTGATGAAATGGATCGTGAGCAAGCATCGCCATGTAAGTTCTCTTACGTTAGACTCGCTGCCTCATGTTCCCCGCACGCTGCGACGCTTTCGCGGCGTCGGATGACGTTACAAACGAGCTGGACGATTCCCAAAGCCGCTCGAAGCTTAGCTTTTTCCAGCTCGATCGGGGGCGAAAGTTTCCGGGAAAAAATCCACCGAGCTAGGCTAAATGCCCCCAATCAAAGACGGTATATCAATTCGCCATCCAATGTCTTTACAAAAATAGTGTCTTCCACCCGAAATTCCCATCACCTACCGCTGCCGCTGTTCGTCCGCGAGCACCACAAGACCCCTTGAATTTGCTTGCATCATGCGAAAGCACCGAGGTTTGTTCTCATTAGGAGATGAATAAGATAAGATGTAGAGGCATTGAGCTTTCTTTACATGATCGTCAAGAGAACCACACGAATCCCACTCCCCTTTTGTGTCCTTTGATTCTATCGCTAAAGGCGAAAGAGATTCCATGTGCTTGGGAAATGAGGGTTTCAAGCTCATGGGTAATGGAATCTCCAGCCAGAGAGAGAAAGAGAGAGAGAGTAGCAAGAGTAAGTGCGATTTGACATGGATGGATGTTCCGTGCGAGAATGAAATATCATCGTCCTAATCTTTTAACGCGTCTAAAAGACCAAATCTTATAATCTCATTGAAACATAATTTATATGATATGTACTGTTATAAAAGTGATATTTGAAATGTAAATGACTTGACTTGTAACATAAAAGTGAATGTGAATTAAAGAAAACTGGATACGGTTAACGGGAATTAATCATTCCCGTTCTTGACGTGTGCTCTTTTTTTGTTTTCTTTTGGCTAATGGCTACCGAACGCCAAAAAAGAAAAGGAGTGAGAGGGAGTGCTCCATTGGACATGCATGGATAATGTGTAGGCGAGAAAATTACTCTCATTACTCATTCTCTCTCTCTCTCTCTCTCTCTCTCTCTCTCTCTCTCTCATTGCTGCGCTGCTTTACTTGTCTATAAGAAGGCCCGTGTTTCCAATTAAAGCATAAACAATACAGACCCATATAGAGGAAGTACTTGAGAGAGAGAGAGAGAGAGAGAGAGAGAGAGAGAGAGATGGCAGAGAGTGGGGCATTCTGGTCAGGGTTGAAGAAGGTGAAGCCATACTTGGCAATGGTGTCGTTGCAGTTCGGGTACGCCGGCATGTACATAATCACCCTCGTCTCTCTCAACCACGGCATGAACCACTACGTCCTCGCCGTGTATCGCCACGTTGCGGCGACCCTACTCATCGCCCCTTTCGCCTTTGTCCTCGAAAGGTTCCTACTCTGTCTTTGTACCTCTGAGATCTGTACTTTGCTCGAACGTACGTGCGTGACTCATTCGTACTTGACTTTCTTTGTGTCGGCTGTTAACTTTTTGGCTTTGGCGGCAGGAAAATACGGCCGAAGCTCACCCTCCCGATCTTCCTGAGGATAATGGCGCTCGGTTTCCTCGAGTAATGCTCTTCCCTTTCCCCACCCCCACATCACTCAAAACCTAAAACGAAAGAAGAAAAAAAAAGAAACTAAGTTGTTTTGAAGTATCACACAAAACACTAAATAACTCGCGAAATCCATGAATGCTGGGATCGACAGCATCGACTGACGGCGAGGTCCGAGGAGATGCGATAGATGGCATTTTAACTTCATTAATCAGCATTTATCACCATGATGTTAGTTCACATCAACAGAAATCACATAAAAGCTTTCGATTCCTGCCGGAGAAATCCGGCAAGCTTTTCTGGGATCTGATAGCTTGCTTCCTTTTTTGGTTCCAAGGCCGGTGCTGGATCAGAACTTATACTACGTGGGGATGAAGTCGACGTCAGCAACTTTCGCATCGGCCACCGTCAACATCCTCCCGCCATCACATTCATCATGGCGCTCGCCTTCAGGTATTATCAACATCCTTGGTCACAAAAAAACCGCTGAGAAAACGAAATCCGGCCTATTCGCGGCGGGTCCGATAAATATCGTAGGTATCGATGCATATCATTCCAAAAACCGGGAATAGTATATGTCCATCACTTTCTCTGTTGGGTTGTTTATTGCAGCACAGATGAATATTCCACCCACAACAACTAGTGGCTTAGCTACTATAATACTGATAACTAGTGGATCATTGCATCACTTGCATTGAAACTTTATGAAACGCTCCGAGGAATAACACGTGTGTCGGGTTACAAGACTTGGTCACGCGGTAGCGAATGACAACATTAATGTGTCGATTGGAAAAATTATATGTGTGCACGTGTGGATCGATGCTTTTTAAGGTGTTCTAGAATTAACTTGCGGAAACCATTCTTGATTGAAACAAGTACATAATTTGCAAATCAGTTCTGAAATCAATCTTGGCTGTCTAATACTTGCTCATTTTGTGACACTTATAGAATGCAATTTCAATACAGTCTCTCGAAGATGGGAAACAAACATTTTCATGCGTGTGGCTCACGGGTCAATTCAACGAATCGAAACGTGGGAATCTCATTTATAGCAAATAATATAGTAATCTGCGCCATTTTCTTTTTTAAAGGTTAGAGAAGGTGAACGTGAAGAAGATTCAGAGCCTAGCTAAAGTGATCGGGACAGCGGTGACTGTTGGCGGAGCGATGGTGATGACGCTGTACAAAGGCCCCATCGTCGACTTCATGCGGTCTGGTGGAACGAGCCACCCCCACGCAGGTGGCGATGGCCCCCATCAGTCGACCAACCAGCATTGGGTCACCGGCACGCTCATGCTCCTCGCCAGTTGCTGCGGTTGGTCCGGCTTCTTCATATTGCAGGTAACATTCGAAAATTTATGCAAGGTCATCCTAGCAAATTTGTTTTTTCGAGAAAAACAAAGCTATTCTGGACTTTACTCTTCAAACCAGATGTAATCAATAAGCTTAAGCTGTATCGGAGAGTCTCAGAAAAAGCTAGCTTCTAAGTCTACTGAGATCTTGTGGTACAGTCATTTACGTTGAAGAAGTACCCAGCAGAGCTCTCCCTGACAGCACTTATATGCTTGATGGGATCCGTGGAAGGCGCGGCAGTTACGCTCGTGATGGAGCGCAACATGAACGTCTGGCGAATCGGCTGGGACTCCAGGCTGCTAGCTGCTGCTTATTCCGTGAGTAAAAAGAAACTCAGATGCGTCTGCTTGTCCTAAAAGAGTCGAGAGTCTTAATTGTGAGCTTCTTCGCTCGATTAATGTTCTTGGAAAATATTCTAGGGCGTGGTTTGCTCCGGAATAGCATATTACGTGCAAGGAGTGGTGATCAAGGAGCGAGGGCCGGTGTTCATCACGTCTTTTAGCCCGCTCTGCATGATCATCACCGCTGCTCTCGGCGCCATCGTGTTAGCCGAGAAGATTCACCTCGGAAGGTACGAAAACACCTGCTTCATTATGATTTCCCGGATTGGAATTCCAGCGTAGACAGATGGAAATTGCTTTTACTGAATCTGTGACTCGTGTTGTATCGTTTCCTTCGGTCCAGCATCATTGGGGCAATTTTCATCGTCTGCGGCCTTTACATCGTGGTGTGGGGTAAGAGCAAGGACCGTCAAGCTGAGTCAACGACAGCTTTGATGCCGGATGAGAAAGTTCCAACCTCCGAATTGCCGATCACTGATGTCAGGACGAGCAACGGAGGGCGTGAACTCCAAAAACAAGTCGACATGCCAAGGATTTCGGGAAAAAATCATCTCCACCAGGAGTCTTAAAATACTATTGATATCGCGAGTCTCGTGATGGACAATGTCCGTCTGTAAATTCAGCACAATCCGTTCTTTTTCGTGTTGGAGCCTCGCTTGTAGAACCGGTAAACTCAAGGAGGATGTTATCTAGATTTTATGTGGAATAATAAAGTTTTTGGAACCGATGTATGTTTCATTCGAGCGAGAGAGAATCTAGTGGAAGAAAAGAGATCAAAACTTATTCAATCACCAACTGTTCCTGACGGTAACAGATACACAAAGAAATGTAAATGGCGGAGAAATGTTCGGATTCCATTCAAAGAAATCCAAGATGTCGAAGCCCCGTAATCACGATTCTGACTTTGATCGAGCTGACGACGATGTAGGACCATCAGACTAGATTTTCTTCCCCTAGATTCCAGTATACATTCAGTGCTCGTACAAAATATACCCATTCAATCTATAAATATGGTGAAACAATGTTGTTCCCAAATATACATCGCCGTTTGCCTTGTCCAGATCTTGATCTTCTTGTAGACGTCTCATTTACCTGTCGAAGAAGTAACCGAAATATTGTCAGCCAACGGTCATTAACTGTAGCTTGAAATTCCAACCAAAAACTTATCTCAGGATAATACTTGAGTGGTAAAGAATAATGGAAACAAATTTCATTTAACGACTGGAACGGAGGTGACAGGACACTAGAATCCACACTGCAGATTAGACTGTCTTCAATGGCAGTTTTCATTTTCAAAGAAATGTCCGAAAACATGCTCATCCCATACCATAATTTTGGCGAACCAATGTGAATCTGTAAATAGCCTTCATTAATGAACCATGTTTCATGGATTTCAAGGGTCCCATGTGTCTGCAATAAGAGAAAACTATACGGTTTAGGGGGAAAAAAGAACAAGCAAAAGGAACAGTTCACATACCAGACCAATAAATCAAAGTCAGAGCATTCGCTATGTCCATTGTATCCCATGAAAAGAGAGAAAAAAATGAGCCGTATACCAAACTCAATGTAGCAAAAAGAAAACTACAAAATGAAGACTGTCCTAACATTCATTCCCACTGATATGACGATATTGCAGATATAGAGCATCCAATTCCAAAAGATTTAAAAACTAGAAAAATGGATCAACCCTCGCACATTATTTCACGTCCAAGGCACAATAAGCACTGTCAAAACTTGCATCAAATAAGTGAAAACCAGACAAAACTCACACAACTGAAGAACATAGGTTTTGAGGTTAATTCTAATTATTGCACATCACCAGCATTAGATTCAGGTTACAAAACTTCCGTTGGTTCATGAGGGCCCCTTTAGTAACAAAAGACTGGCACATATTGAAAATTAAGATAAGAAACATTGCTGTATCAACTTCATCAGCAGTCAATGAGTTAGGGCCTTATTACCAAAAGAGGGACACCCTGGAAGAAAATCAAACGAAAAGAACACTGACAGCACATTCAAAAGTCCAGCAGAAGGTTATTTTGTTACTTCAGAAGCTATGGGCCTCCAATAATTCTCTTTTGAGTTCCGAGAGAAGATACAAATACCGTAGCTTCACTGGCAAATAAAATGACTTTTATTGAACAGCAGATGCAGCCTTAACACAAGAAACAATGTTGGGCTGTATTTAATAAGCCAGTCATTGATTGACTGCAAAATGCAAAGACGTCATGCAGGGACAGCCACAACAGCAGGGGATTCCATGCCAGGGTTTTTTTAGGGCCTGTTTGTTAACAGGCTAAATAGTAACTGATTCTATTCCTTTGTTCCTGAAAGTAGATTTGGAAAAGAAATTCATTTGGTAAATTTTTTGTTCTCGAGAATAAAAATCCATTTTTTTGTTCTCGCAAAATAGATTTGGAACAGAATCGAGAAGTACAGAAAAGTTACTTCTTTGTTCCCGAGAACAATTCCAGAATCAAGCCCAAACCTATTTTTCTTCTCTTTTATTTTCTTCTTACTTCTTCTCTCTTCTTCTTTTCCCCAACCGATCACTAGCCACCACTACCACCAACAGTGGCCAGCAACCAGCTGGGCAAGATCCAGCGAGCTCTCCAGAGGCGCTCGCCTGGCCACCGCGAGCCTCGGCCTCACAGATTTTGGGCGAGGCTTGACCTCGCCCAGGCAGCGCAAAGTCGGCCTCGCCAGTGGCTGGGTGAGGCTTGCCTCGCAAGGCCAGGGCCTCGACCTCACCTAGATCTACAAGGCCAAGGCTCATGGTGGCCAGGCGAGCTTGCTGGACCTCACCTAGCCAGTCGCCAGCCACCACCGTCGTCGACGACTGGCCACAAAAAAGAAGGAAGAAGATAAAAGGAAAAAGAAAAAAGAGAAAACTAATAAAAGTATAATAAAAGTATTAAAAAATTAAGAGTCCTACTAAACGCATTTATGTTGGACAATTATCAAACGTTTTCAAATGTTCAGAAATTGTTCCCGGAACAAAATAAAAAAGAATCATTTATGTACAGAAATTGTTCCCAGAAATAGAATGTTTACCAAATGCACCATTATTCAACAATTGCATGGCAAGAGGGACGGACCAAAATTAATTGACTAATCTAGTGGATCTCTAAGGTAATTGAGCATTTTCTCCCAGTTATCTTCCCAGAGGTATAAGTACCAACATATCCTGTAATTCCACTAACATTACAACTTTTCTGGAATCAAATTCTAACCCAGCTCTTTTTGACTAATTCTATAAGCCTATTTCATTCTCCACTCACTACCTTTAGCAGTACCTCAACCCACATGGGTAGGCTTGGCTTGATCCCTGAGGCAGATCAGATCAACCCAAGCCATTGATCCCTGAGGCAGATCAGGCCCCACCACGCTTACAATATGTGAGAATGGTAGAGCTTGGCTCCCTAAAGCAATAATGAGTATAGATGGTAAATGGTTTTCTTTACAAGATGGGGAAAAAGAAAGGGTATCCCCCACCCCCCCAAAAAAAAAAAAAAAAAAAAAAAAAAAATCATCCCTTCGGCCAGCCCAAATGGTTAGATCGTCATTTTCTGCACAAATGCTTGTCTTGTATATAAATAAATAAAAGAAAGATATATATCCATAATTCCAATTTCAGAGCTTCTCCAGACAGCATGAATCACAAAAGAGAAGTACGAGTTCATAGAGGTAATGAATAAATTGAGAACTCACACAATCTCTGTATATTGGAGCCTCCATGGGGGGAAACCTAAGTGGCACCTTGCGGGTCCATAAACTAATAGGAGGTCAGGTTCTGGCCCACTACAACCTACATATACATTAATGGTGCACGTTTATAAAAAGATGCCCATTAAAGAAAAAACTCGAACTTTTTAAACCTGGAATGAAGTGAGTAGCAACACAAACCAACAGCTCTGAGTGCCTCAGTCATGTGAGCTTCTGTAAAAATATTATCCCCCTGATCCTCTGTGGTATTTCTCAGTTCCAAATGCTTTGTGAAAAGTAAATTAGCAGCTTTTTCCATGGCTTCCTTCCCATCAGATGGTGAAGCAAGTTCAAGGGTCATGTTTTTTTTGTCAAGGGGTAAAATCTCATCAGTTTCCTGCAGATAGGAGAGTTTGATATCTTTAAGAAGAACTAAAATTTTCATGCTGGATAAATCATAAAAAGGTAATAACTATAAAAGGTTACCTACTTTTCGTAATTTAAAGAATGATTACTATCATTTTGGATTACCCAAAAATATGTAAAGTCAAAAGAAAGCAAACAGCAGAACACTAGCATTTGGCAGTCTTAAACACCCTCATGAATCGAACCAATATATCAACAACGTTCAGTTTACATAGCGACATATATGTGAATGAGTCTCTGTTACCGAGCATATTGCAGAATGCCAAATGCAGTGTACCAAAGCTGAACAATACATGCCATCATCAGTACCTTAGATAATCTGATATGGCCCAACTTCTCCAAGATAGCATCCTTAGATTTCTTCAAGACCCCTAAACCCTCCCAAAAAGATGTCAATGGTGCAGCATGAGTAACTTCCACAGTATCACAAACTTTTGTACAGCACTTACATCAAATGGAAAATAAAACAGCCTCTTCACCTTCTTCATCATATAGGCATACATGTTTCATGCTAACATCAGACAGCCACTGCAGAAGTTTAATAACATTTGAAGTTTGCCGAGCTTCATCACTATCCAACACAATGGCTAGATACTGGAGCTTCCCCAGATTAAGGTCATTATATTTCTTCAACAGTCCACTTGAGATGAGATAACTATCAACTGCACCAGCTAATCCCAGCACAAAGAAACATGTGCTGATAATAAAATGTATAAAGTGCCAAATAAATCGAAGACTGAAACTTCCGACCTGCCATGACATTCAAACACATTAGGTGACAAGAATTAGACACAAAGATTAATCAAATCACGCTTAAAATCTACAACGAGACTATCCCGACAGAGATTCTAGCCACACATGTCCTCCCCAGCAACAAGCAGGATGATTGACACCACGGAGACCAAATTATTTCTATTCTTCATTTGGTAAAAAAGACATTTCTCATGTCCTTCGCTTCTGGAAGGACATGGACATTGCATATTGGTCAGCTGCTCCCACTCATCTCCATTACAGTGCAACTGGCATGATTTAGCACACGCATCCTGAAAAGGGCAATAAGACCATCTCTTCCCACCGACTGCAAAAGTAAATGAGCCAAATTTGACGCTACAAATTTCTATTCAGCTCCCCACCAATCTTTTAAAATTTCCTAGTGCTAATCTACTTATTCAAAAGGAAAACGCACTCTTCATTTTGTGCTTAGTTAAAGGAAAAGATTGTGCCACCCAGCAAGATTCATTGTTGATAACTCTTAGATTAGAGCATGCAGATCCCAATATTAATTACATGTGCCCTTTGTTTCGGCTTGTCTTCCTAAGAAGCCGACCGAAAATACAATGAACCCCGTTGTATTCTGGTTCAGCATTAACCGGCCTCCATTAACACTTGCCGAGACAAGATACCGAGAAAGGCAATACATGGTGACCCCAAAATTGTCGATCCGAACAGCACTACTTCCAAAGTCACTGAAGAAACTCATGAGTCGGAGCCAGCACTCACTTGAGCGGTCCAACGATTCGGTCCCCGCATCTTGCTCGCGCTGCCCATGCTTCTGAAAACCACACATGCGCATAGAATGAGCGACACACCCAAAAAAAAAAAATCAGGCACAAAAAGAAAACGGCCGTCGACAACAAAAGACGATAACATCAACTCATGTTGAGTCGAAAGCAACGAATATGAATGCGGAATCAGAGAGGAAGAACAGGAGCGACGATACCAATTCGCCGTCGTTCCTCGAACGCCTGCGCTTAGTCTGAACGGAAGACTGGTTCTCTCTCTCTCTCTTTCTCTCTCTCTCTCTCTCTAGAATCTCGCGAGCGAAAGAGAAAGGAGAGCTAGAGCGGGGGGACGGTCAACTCTTTCGCAGAACAAGAGCGGGGGCGGTCAACTTTGCCCGACTCCAGAGAATCCACGGCTACAATTCCCGGGTTTTACCTGAAGACGCCAATTTTTTGCAGTGAAAAAAGTGATGTGATTTCCGAAATACATTAAATCAAATCACACTTACACCATAAAATGAGTGAGTCGTATTCAATTAAAGTCGGGTCAAAAATAATTCAACTCATATCAACTAATTTAATTAATTTTGATCCATATTTATATAATGTAAATATAGTGACTCATGTCCGACCCAACCAAATTAATACCCCACCTAACCCATATTCTAACGCTCATTTATATTTTAGAAAACCCAACATCTACTTTAAACTCCATGTTAATAGGATAAAAACTTCAAATAAAAATAAAAAGCAAATTAAACAATTAAAAAATAGTAAATAAAATAAAAAATGTGAAAAAAAAAAAAAAAAAACCTATAAATTGATCAAAAGATGCGGTTTGCCGTATCTCCATTTTCATTGAAACATTGAACATCTCCGAATCTTGAGCAACCACTTTACTTGTCCTCTCTTAGAGGCTAGAGCTACATCAAGAAATTCAGGCAGCAAAAGGTTCAAACTTCAGCAACCACTTTACTTGTCCTCTCTTAGAGGCTAGAGCTACTTCAAGAAATTCAGGCAGCAAAAGGTTCAAACTTCAACATAATTTCTCGTTCGGTAGGATTTACTTGCTCTGCTATGAGAAAAGCAAGACACCAATAATTACAAAACTTCAACACGTAGGCGTTCGGCAGTAAAATAGGAAACCAATCAAAAAAGGTCTCAGTTATGCACATCGAATCAAGTAAAACACAAAAAATCAAACCCCACATTTGGTGCAAAACAGCACAAAAGTCTACAGAACAAGAAACTGATGGATTGCCTCGAGAAATTACCTAAGCTTCGGAGAGTGAATGACACGCGGGGAGAGAGTATTAGGGTTCGTAAGCAAGAGCTGGAAGGCCCAGAATCGCACCGGAGCTCGACATTGGATCAACAAGACTCCGCAAGAACCGTGAACTAACTAAATTCAAGGAGATGACAACGACAACGGGATGAAAGATGAGGTCAATCACACGCTCGTAAAGTTAGCCTCGACTGCGCTGCTAAGGCCAAAATCAACTCCCAGGAGCTGGATTTTCAAAGGTTGAGGCTCAAGATTCATCGACCTTCAGGGAAGTGGCGGAGGCTGCTCGGAGGCAAGCCACGGAGGCAGCACGGAAGGCAACCGACGAAGGTGACTCATAGGCAAGCCATGGAGACGACAACGGAGGCGGCTTCCGCAGCTCACCGCAGAGGCAACTGGCGAAGGCGACTCAGAGGCAACAACGGAGGCGGCTCGAAGGCAAGAAGAGGAGGCGAGCAGCAGAGGCTTTGTGTTTTAGCCTTTCAGGTTATACCCACTTTGGACCACTTAATATCGAAAATGAGTCAGATAATCTGTTTTCAACCCATATAAATTCAGCTTAAAACTTATTGGACCATTTTAGCTGGACCTTTATATATTTATAACTCACATACAACTCATTATTACAATATATGAGTCAGAATGTCCCTGCTCATAGAGTTTGCTCACTTTCCCATTTTCACTCCCAGTCAAAGAAAATTGATCGAGCTGACAACGATGTAGGACCATCGGACTAGATTTTCTTGCCCAACATTCTAGTATACATTCAGTGTTTGTACAAAATATACCCGTTCAATCTATGAATATGGTGAAACGATGTTGTTCCCAAATATACATTGCCCGTTGTCCATATCTCGATCTTCTCACAGACGTCTCATTTACCTGTTGGAATAAGCAACCGAAAATTTGTCAGCCAACGGTCATTGACAGTAGCTTGAAATTCCAACCAAAAACTTGTCTCAAGATAGCAATCTTGAGTGGTAAAGAATAATGGAAACGAATTTCATCAAACAGTCAGAACAGAGGTAACAGGACACTAGAATTTCCTCTGCAGACTACACTGTCTTCAATGGCAGTTTTCATTTTTAAAGAAATGTCTGAAAACATATTCATCCCATACCATAATTTTGGCGAACCAATGTGAATTTGTAAATAGCCTTCATTAATGAACCATTTTTCATGGATTTCAAGGGTCCCATGTGTCTGCAATAAGAAAAAACCATACAGCTTAGAGAGAAAAAGAGAGCAAGCAAAAGGAACACTTCACATACCAGACCAATAAATCAAAGTAAGGGCATTCGCTGTGTCCCATGTATCCATAAAAAGAAAGAAAAAAAAATGAGCCGCATGCCAAACTCGATGTGGCAAAAAAAAAACTCCATAATAAAGACTGTCCTAACATTCACTCCTATCAATATGACGATATTGCAGATATAGAGTGTCCAATTCCAAAAGATTTCAAAACTAGAAATATCAATCAACTCTTGACAGTTATTTCACGCGCAAGGCACAATAAGCACTGTCAAAAATTACATGAAATAAGTAAAAACCAGACAAAACTCACATGACTGAAGGACATAGGTTCTGAGGTTAAGTCTACTTATTGCACATCACAGGCATTAAATTCAGGTTAGCCCCCTTGGTGACAAAAGATCAGCACATATTGATATTTAAGATTAGAAACAGTGTTGTATCAACTTCATCAGCAGTCAATGAGTTAGGGCGTTATTGCAAAAAGAGGGACCCCCTAGAGAGAAAATCAAACGAAAAGAACACTGACAGCACAGTCAAAGGTCCAGCAGAAGCCAATTTTGTCACTCCAGAAGCTATGGGCTCCAATAATTCTCTATCAAGTTCTGAGAGAAGATACAAATATCGTAGCTTCACCAGCTAATAAAATGATTTTTTGTTGCGTTGTAGATGCAGCCTTAACACAAGAAACAATGTTGGGCCGCATTTCATAGGGCGGTCATTGATTGACTGCAAAATGCAACTAAGGATGTCATGCAGGGACAACAGTTGCCAGGTTTTCTTTTTTTTATTCAACAGTTGCGTGGCATGATGGACCGGCCAAAATTAGTTGACTAATCTGGTGAGTCCCCAAGGTAATTGAGCATTTTCTCCCAGTTATCTTCCCTGAGGTATAAGTACCTACATATCCTGCAAATCCACTAGCATTACAACTTTTCAGGAATCAAAGTCTAACCTAGCTCTTTTCAACTACTTCTATAAGCCTTCTTCCATTCTCAACTCACTCCCTCTAGCAGTACCTCAACCCACTAGGCTTGGCTTCATCCCTGAGGTAGATCAGGTCAACCCAAGCCACTGATCCCAGAGGCATATCAGGCCCCACCATGCTTATAATATGTGAGAATGTTGGAGCTTGGCTTCCTGAGGCAACAATGATTATAGATGGTAAATGGTTTCTTTACATGGTGGGGAAAAAGAAAGGGTGTTCCCCCCTGATCTTCCCTTCAGCCAGTCCAAATGGTTATATCGTTTTCTGCACAAATGCTTGTTCTGTTTATGTATTTATTTATAATATTAAAAAAAAAAAAAAGATATATATCCATAATTCCAATTTCAGAGCTTCTCCAGACAGCATGAATATCACGAAAAAGAAATACAAGTTCATGGTGGTAATGAATAATGAGAACTCACACAATCTCTGTATATCGGAGCCTCCATGGGGGGAAACCTAAGTGGCATCTTGCAGGTCCATAAACTAACAGGAGGTCAGGATCTGGCCCACTACAACCTACACATACATTAATGGTGCACATTCATAAAATGATGCCTGTTCAAAGAAAAACCCAACTTTTTAAACCTGGAATGAACTGAGAAGCGACACAAACCAACAGCTCTGAGTGCCTCAGTCATATGAGCTTCTGTAAAAATATTCTCCCCCTGATCCTCTGTGGTATTTCTCAGTTCCAAATGCTTTGAGAAAAGTAAATTAGCAGCTCTTGCCACAGCTTCCTTCCCATCAGATGGTGAAGCAAGTTCAATGGTCATGTTTTTTTTGTCAAGGGGTATAATCTCATCAGTTTCCTGCAGATAGGAGACTTTGATATCATTAAGTAGGACTAAAATTTTCATGCTGGATAAATCATTAAAAGGGAATAAACTATAAAAGGTTACCTATTTTTCATAATTTAAATATTGATTACTATCATATCAGATTACCCAAAAATATGTGAAGTCAAAAGAAAGCAAACAGCAGAACACTAACATATGGCAGTCTTAAACATACCCTTCAGTTCATTCATGCTCCTAACCGACATAAGTGCCACAACACCCTCATTAATCAAACCAACATACCAAATAACGTTCAGTTTACATGGCAGAAGATTTCTGAATAAGTTTCTGTTACTGAGCATACTACAGAATGCCAAATGCAGTGTACCAAAGCTGAACAAAACATGCCATCATCAGTACCTTAAATAATCTGATATGGCCCAACTTCTCCAAGATAGCATCCTTAGATTTCTTCAAGACCCCTAAACACTCCCAAAAAGATGTCAATGGTACAGCATGAGTAACTTCCACAGTATCAAAAACTTTGTACCACACTCACATCAAATGGAAAATAGAACAGCATCTTCACCTTCTTCATCATATAGGCATACATGTTTCACGCCAATATCAGACAGCCACTGCAGAAGTTTAAAACTTTCAAAGTGTGCCGAGCTTCATCACTATCCACCACAATGGCCAAATACCGGAGCTTCCCCAGATTAAGGTCATTATATTTCTTCAACAGTCCACTTGAGATGAGATAACTATGAACTGCACCAGCTAATCCCAGCACAAAGAACCATGTGCTGATAATAAAATGTATAAAGTGCCAAAGAAGTCGAAGACTGAAACTTCCGATCTGCCATGATATCCAAACACATTAGGTGACAAGGATTAGACACAAAGTTTAATTAAATCATCCTCAAAATCTACAACGAGACTCTCCTGATAGAGATTCTGGCCACACATGTCCTCCCCAAGCAACAAGCAATTGACACCACAGAGACCAAATTATTTCTATTCTTCGTTTGGAAAAAGAGAAACTTCTCATGTCCTTCACTTCCGGAAGGAGTGAAGGACATAGACATTGCATATTGGTCAGCTGCTCCTACTCATCCCATTACAGTTAAACTGGCGCATTTTAGCACACACATCATGAAAAAGGTAGATAAGACCATCTCTTCTCACCTACTGCAAAAGTAAACAAGCCAAATTTGGCGCTACAAATTTCAGTTCAGCTCCCTACCCATCTTCGTATAATCTCCTAGCGCTAATCTAATCATTCAAAGAAAAACGTACTCTCTTCTTTGTGCTTAGTTAAAGGAAAAAATTGTGCCACCCGTCGACATTCATTGTTGATAACTCTTAGAGCATGCAGATCCCAATATTAATTACATGTGCCCTTTGTTTCGGCTTGCCTTCCTAAGAAACCAACTGAAAATACAATGAACCCCGTTATATTCTGGTTCAGCATTAACCGGCCTCCATTAACACTTGCCGAGACAAGATACCGAGAAACGCAAAATACAGGATGACCCCAAAATTGTCAATTCAAACAGCACTACTTCCAAATTCACTGAAGAAACTCATGAGTCGGAGCCAGCACTCACTTGAGCGGTCCAACGATTCGGTCCCCGCATCTTGTTCCCGCTGCCCACGCTTCTGAAAACCGCACATGCGCATAGAATGAGAGACGAAAAAAAATAATATAAAAATAAAAAATAAATAAAAATCAGGCACAAAAAAGAAAACGGCCGTCGATAACAAAAAACGATAACATCAACTCATGTTGAGTCGAACGCAACGAATATGAATTCGGAACAGAGAGGAAGAACCAGAGGGACGAACCAATTCGCCGCCGTTCCTCAAACGCCTGCGCTTAATCTGAACGGAAGACTGGTTCTCTCTCTCTCTCTCTCTCTCTCTCTCTCTAGAATCGCGCGAGCGAAAGAGGAAGCAGAACAAGAGCAGGGGGACGATCGACTTTTCCCGACTCCAGAGAATCCAAGGGATGGATTTTACCTAAAGACGCCATTTTTCGCACTGAAAAGAGTGATGTGATTTCCGAAATCGCCATAAATCACGTTCACGCTATCGTCCGAAGCGAATCACGCATTGACTTTAGCAGAAATTACAGAAAACGACGATGAATTCAATGAATTGTCCGATATCACAAACGGACCTCCCCTTCCATTCAAGAGCGATTGGCCGCGGGCCTAAAAAGGAAAGTAGTTAGTAGGCGATCGGTCTCGTCCGATTTCCGGTTCGAGGGTGGAGCCCGGCCCACCTGATCCAGGAACTGAACCGCACTGCAGTTCCGGGTTCGATTTCCTGGAACCGGCCCCGGCCCCGGCCCCTTCTATTTTTATTTATTCTTTTGTTTTTCCCTTGGGACAAGCGGATTTCAATTTTCATCAACCTGATCAGCGAACTAGCTCGATCAGTAACAATCTCAGTTTACAGAGCGTTGCTCATGGCAGCCAAAGCATTGTCCCCACTACCTAGGAACCACTCGCCTGCGCAAACGAGGGTCACAACTTGTCGCTCCCTAACGCCAATTCGCAGGCACCAAAAGAAACAAAAAACAAACGAACAATCCGAGACGAGCAGATTCCCCAACAACGAAGAGCAAAAAATAGAAAGAGAAGAACGATAAGAAGAAGAAAGAAACATTATGTAGAATCAGGAGCTCGAGAAGGTGCGTCGGCGGAAGAAACGAGAGATACCTCGATCACGCATTGAGGAGAGGCGAATCGCGCGCGAAGCAGCTAAGGATTGCGAAACCGCGCGTCCCCGAGCCTTCAACCCTGAAGAGGATGGAACGAAGGAGAGTTGTGGACACGAAGACGATCGCGCTTCGAACTGTAGAGCAGCGAGAGGGAGGCGTCGATGGTCGAGCGAGACGGCGGTGTCGCGGCGAGCCCGTGAGAGTCACGACCGAGAGAGGCGCCGCGTGACAGAGAGCTTGCGGACGAGAGAGGGAAAGGGAATATCCATCTTATTAGGGTTTTGTATCAATGTTAATACAAAAGAAAATCATCTAATCCAGGCGATCTAAATGAATGATTCATTAGAACCAGATCGACGTTCACCAATTTCAATTTATGAAACCACATCTAATTGATTTGAGTGAATGATTCATCGAGAACCAAATTGATATTCATCGATTTCAATTTATAGATTCAAGAATCAAGCCAATTATCATAGGAATTAGACTAAATTGATCAATTCAATTCAGTTAGTATGATCCCCAGTTTCAAGCCATTCCTTTTGCTTGCTATTAGTAGTTATTATTTTTCCTCCTATTTCATGAATTGGTAAAAAGAGCATCTTAATTTTGAAACATCAATTTCATAGTCTCAACATTTTACCGCTTACGTTAGATGTTTCACCAACTGCAGTTAACGTGAAAGGGGAGAAGATTGCTAATGATTGTAAAATCGTGGGGGTGAATTGCTAGAAGTGGAAGTTTGGTGCGGGAAAAATTGGAATTTACAGGGGCAAATTCATAAATAAAACGTTTGTAATGTCCCAAAAGAAAGAACGACGAAGGACGCAAAACAGAGAAACGAACACGCAACGACATCTCCATCATCATCATCATCATCATCTTCAATTTGCCCCTTCACCGGACACGAGCCCGCGAAGAAAACCCTAGAAAGCTTCATCAGAATCCAATCAATGAAGGGCCACGGCGCGATCGAGGTGGCCAAGACGGTGATCGAGGTCGCCGACGTGGCGTGGAAAGCGATCGAGTGCCACCATCACCACCATCACCCCCACAACCACGAAGGCGAGCACGAGCACGACCGCGAGCACGAGACCCCTCCGTCCCCGGAGGATGAACTGGAGTCGCTCCGGTGCGAGAATCGGCGACTGAGGAACCTGCTGGAGCAGAACCTGAAGCTGCTCCAGAACGTCTCCGAATTGCCTTGCTTGCTGAACGATTGCCCTCCTGATGTACGCGAATCTCGCCTTCCTCTTCGTTTCTTGTTGATCTTTTGGATCTCGTGATATGTGAGGATTTTCCTTTATGTCCTTCGAAGTTGCAAGTGATTCGTGGCCAATAGTGGTGGTGTTAGGAGTTGCAAGTTCGTCATGTGTCGGATTGTTTCTCTCTTATATGCCGAGTGCTTAACTTATCATTCTATAAGCAAGCAAGAAATTATCTTGGTAGCGGCAGAAGTACGTTGCCTGCTTTTATCTTTTTTTCTTGCTGAATTTGTTGAAGAAGTTCGGTAATGGGAGTGCGTTTATGTATAGCGCATTTGACATTATGGAGATTAATCAAATAATTACGCCTAAGGTTTTTCGTTTCTCCATATGAGAGATTAGTTATGTTATTGCAGTTGTATGCCCACCTCGTAGCAACGGTTGATTCAAAAGACTTTTTGAATCGGATAAAAGAATTCCAGCAGGCATCAACTAATGGAGCCACAAATGAATTTCCATTCAGGGAGGCCACAGGTTTAAGAGCTGCTTTTTTTCTTCCAGTGATCTTTGCATGGATTTTTTTTCCATCCCTGTTATCAACTGGTTTTGAACTTTGGATTGTTGAGTAGGAGCTGATATGCAGTCTGCTGAAGTCCTAATCAATGTTGGCCATGGAGAACCCAGTTGGTGGGTATGGGTTACGGATGAGATGGCCCCGAGCAATGTTGAAGAGTGGAGTGGAATTGATGACGAGAAGTATGTTGTCATCAGTGAGGAACACGTGGTGGATGGAGTTGCCAACTTTATGGCTAGATGCATATTGTCAAACCCAAAATCTCTGGTACATTCCTTTTTAAGACAGTTTGAGTATGGTCGATTTTACTTTATAATTTTGGATTGTATCTCATTTAATTTCTTTTTGTGTATTCAGAACTTGACCCCAGAAGAGCTGCAAAACAGTAAGTTTCCATCCATATCTTCTGACTGACAAGGACCATCTTAGCAATTGCATTGGGTTCTTTTTGGTCAAACTCTTATGATCGCATATTATTGCTAAGCCAGCCGGTGCAAGAAGTTGAGACTCGAGATTACTTATTAATGTGCATTTTGACCAAAGAAGAGAATTGACATGCTATTTGCTATATATATTCAACCAACATCAGTAGTTGCTTGTTGGTGCAATTAAACCACATATGAAAACAAGTGAAAACAAGTCAACCTGAATACATATGCTCAAGGAGGATATTTAAAGATTAGATCATCAATACTTCATAAAAGTGATTGTTTTCCTTGCATGGTATAGTCCATTTGGTGATGTTGAGACGTCCATTTTTGTGGCAATGTTTTCTTATAATTTGATATCCTGATAAGCTCGTGTACTTTTGAACCTAATATCAGATACATTGAATTTAAAGTTGTTTTCAACTGAGATCTCCTCCGTAGGGTACTTTTACAGCCACAAAAGTCCTCTTGTCTATGTGGTCGCTGAGCAAAGTGCTGTCATCTATGTGGTCGCTGAAATTGATGTCTAATGACATTTACTGCAGCTTTGTCAAAAGCATTAGGTGGCATGAGCAAGATGGAGAAGGTCTTAAGTATATGGCATGCTGGAACATTGTTTTATACTTTAGCCACCTGGGGACTTGCTCTTGCAGGGTATCTCTCTCTCTCTCTCTCTCTCTCTCTCTCTCTCTTCGTGTGAGCTAGTGTGCCATGGTGTGTTACTGTGTGCGCTTGTTGGGTGGGTGCTTCGATGAATATGCATCTTTTTGTCTTTTCCATTGATGTTCTCAAGTAGGATTCTATCATGAATTAGGAAACTTTGAAGCTCTTGTAGTAATGCTGTTGGAAATGATCACACTTAAAGATGCTTATTTCTCTTGCAATAGACATGTGATTCATATATACTTTGCCCAGACAAAGTTTCATTTGTTATTTCTAAATGTAGTTTTCTTTATACTCGGGCACTCTTATTTTAATAGTAGGATTTCTATCAATTGGTTTCTCGGGCTTTGTAGGTAGTGTTTTTCAGTCTAATTTGATGCAGGTTGACTTGGTTTGAATGAACATCCACTTTGCCGCTTGAGCTTAATTTAGTCAAGAATCAATCAGATTTAAAAGTTAACTAATTGTGTTTTACCTTCCCTTATGCTTCTATTGCATTTTATCATGCTTAATGGGTGATTACTACTAATCATAAAATAAGAACAGTAAATAAAACTAGTGTAGGGTCACGCACTTCATGCATGCATGAAGGTGGGTAATTTTTTTTCTTGTAATATTGAGGGGCGGGCTTGGAGATCAGACTTTTTGGAGGCTCATGAAAGCCCCATGTGCCGGTTAAGCCAGGCCCATCTAGGGGCACAGGCATGAAGTTAGGTGATTTTCTATGGGAAGAAAATGGCTAGTTCCATCCATGAGGAAGTGTGTTAAATGAGAAATTATGAGAAATGTTATAATTGTATCCTTTCGATCCTTTTATTATCTAAGTCAGAGATAATTTGGGAATAGATCCATGATCCATTTTCTTTTATTTGTTGTTGGTGGCAATCTTGAAAGAAATGAAAAAGAGAAACAAAGGGTGGTTTTGGCTTAATAAATAGAAGATGTTATGCTCGAAAAATGTTAACTTTAATTGTAGATGTAGGGAAATAGGGGTGGAAGAAGAAAGTGGTCCGAGTAAGTTGAACATGCGCTGGGCTCTTTAACATTATGAAGTGGGGTTCATTGTTGTAGGTTGTATCGCAGTCGTGCTGTTCTGAAGCTAGCTGCAAGGGGTGTTCACTCGACCAGCAAAGTTGTTATGAGGGCTCTGTAGAAGTGTTCGCTTTTATGGCAAGAACAAGAAGAAACTGTAATACATAATTCCGTCAATCATATTCTGCATTGTTGCCAGTGTTTCCTGCCGACATCTTGTCAATGTAAATTCATGTAAATAGCTTTCGCTTCCAATATTCTTCCCCAATCCTGCTGAAGTAAAAGCTTGGGGGTAAGTTTGTGTGTTCAAGACGCTTTAATCTTTGGAATGTATGAAATGCTCCATTCTTTATTCATGTGTTTTCATGTGTCTAGTATGATTGGTCTATCTTCAGCCTTCAATTGTTAGGGTTCTTTTGAGTTGAACCCGATAAAGAGCTACTGCTCCCTGGATTAATACGGTTCTTTGGAGATGAACCCGTTAACTCTTCATATTGTTTAACATCCATAGGATTGAGATGCTGCTTCGTGGATATGCCATCTCCCGTATACGATTTTGCATGGACGTCTTCCTTCCAATCTAACCCTTGACTGTGATGACTGAAACATTCGGCTCAAGGTGCCAAGGAATTACTAGGTAATCTCGTGCTGCAGACCCACCTTATGCGACTGATGAAGCTCAACACTAGCAATGCAGCCATTTGGGCCCCGGTTATGGCGATGATTAATTGGGCACTTGTTAAAGGTCATTAATTGTGCCTTTGAAAACATGTAATTCTGTTTAAATCTTATTAATTGAGCTATTGCATTTGAGTTACTCCATGACAAAATTTAATCTTGAGAAGCCGTTTTGCTCCAAATTTGGCAATCCGCGTTAAAAAAATACAAGAACGCGAATGTGAGCAGGATACACAAGATGATACTATTGGAGACCACTAAAAAAATAGATAAATATCACAGCAGGACTTGAATTATGGCCAAATTTGCACATTTTAGATTAAATTTAGCCGAGAATAAGCCACTCGATCGCGTAGTAAATGGAAGATCTTCCTCTCTATGTATTTCCTGGAAAAGCATATACCGGGACGAATGCTGCCATCTATTTTTCCGAAAGAAACAACTTGAAAGTTTCAAAGCTACGCATGTGTAACTTGTGAGGTCGGCACAATAAGATGACCAGTTAAATAATTTTTGGCCAAGAATGACGCTGACTAGCGGATCCCACCGCCGCAAAATTATCCTCAACAGAATGGGAAAGGACATAACTACTCAGTGTCGAGGATGTCATCCAAAAAATAGCTAGGGTTATAGGATGGAGATGTTTAATTTATCACCATCTCCGTAGCCTCAGGCTTCACTTGCCAACTGCTATTTGCATTTCCACCAAACATGCATCAACTGAGGACGATCAATTAAGGGAAAAAAAGATTGAAAATAACAAGTTCTGCTAGCAAAAAAACAGGTTCCTTGAATCAAAGACACAAATCGCTGCAAAAGAGTCTTACATCTCTACATAAAAAAATCAAGTCCGATCCCAACAGAATAATAAATAAGGCACCAAAAAGGAAAAGGAAACACGTAGATACAGCAGACAAGCGAGGAAACCAACCTGACCCGGCCATAGCAACATCAATGTAACAAAACCCCTCTCCGTCTGGCAGTAGCCACCCTAGTGGAATCACGATGAATGAAAGATCATCAACTTGACAAACAAAAGCAATGTCGCAACAGCCGGTAAAATGTCGATAGGATTCATCAATGAGCGAGCAGCAGAAACACCCGAGGCACTTCCAGCAGGACCACCTGCAGGGTTGAATCCAGGAAGTGTACTTGTACTTGGCACCACCGAAGACGTGGGTGAACCGGCAACCTCTGATTGTGGGGCGGGCGCTGGAGCAAGTGTTGGATCTTTGATGACTGAGGTAGGTGGGGCTATAAGTGGAGGAAATTGCTGAACTCCTGCATGTGTTCAAAGGCAAGAACAACACATTACAATCTCGGTCACAGTCAATATTACCAGTACCAGATATGTTGACTTTGAATAAGAAGAAATTTAAGCATTTGATTTATAGATTGATGATGCATTTGAGCTCAAAGTAAGAGTTACTATGCCCCTGTGACCAGAGTAGAGTCACTGAGAGAAAGTCTAGTACAATAATTTCTTAATTGTGTTTCTAGTTTACTCAATTAAGAGCTTTCTAGGTCCAAAATAGGAACTCAATGACATGACAGCAATATTCAAGATTGACCTGGGCATCGCGGTTGGAGAGATGTGGACAACCTGCAAGGTAAAGAAAAGTGCGTTACAACTCAAAGCATATACAGATCTTCCAAGTTCCAACCCCCAAATAACAGTGGATACGAAAGAGGCCTGAAGTAGTAGCCCTACATGGTGACAATCGAGCCATTGACAAAACCACCATAGCCGCATGCACTGACATTGCATCCAGCACTGCTCTGTTGAGCAGTAACATTTCCGAGCATCAAGTTGCTGTTTCGACATTGCATGCTAGAACAAGAAACTGCCAATGAAGCAGGCATGCAGTACAATCTGCGTAAGAAAATGCCAATGGTTAATGAAAGATGATTTCATGTATTTAATGGGGATTGTCAAAGGCAATTCATGCTAACTAGCTTTAAATGATTTAAAAAGGAACGTCTATTACTTAAGATTTCCTGGCCCACAACTGCACTGCACACAATGGCTTGCTGTGATGGCATAGCTCCCATTAGGCACAATTAGACCATTATCTGAGGCGTATCTTGGAAAATTAGAAGCACAGGCTGCGACATAAGAAGTAAGGTGAGTATCCAACCTCATGGCCTTCCTAAAGTCCATATCAAAAGGGAAGCAACAAAAAACTCTAAATAAATAAATAAATCAATATGCCAGCATATTCCAAGTATGATTAGCAGTGTTGATGCTTTAATCACAAAATTGGAAAGAGGTTTACCTTAATATAGTGAGGAAATGAAGGTCAAGAAACATGATATTTAAACAGCTTTACACCGCATAATTGCAAAAAATATAGAATGCAGACGATACAATCTGATCACGAAATCTTCACTGAATGAAAAGACAAAACTTATCCAAAATCAATATGCCCTACTTATTATGATTTCACTCCGCTGATGCAAATGCATCGAACTTCTTCAAAGCCATCAACCCCACAAAGTTCAACAGTACCCACGCAGAAGGTTGTGCTCAAATTAGAAGTTCCTTACTTAGAAGCACTGTGCTTCAAAACCAGTGACACCAAATCAACTTTAGAGGAAACCCAAGAACCAGCACATCAATGAAAAAAGACGTTTTTTTCTTTATAAACAGTGGAACCAACTTATTATACACACTAGCAAACGGACTTTAGCGACAATTTGACGAACTCCACAAAGGAAAAGCATCGAAATAGGGAAAAGCAAGTAAAGCTACGCGCACATTTAAATCCTCGAATCCTTGGATTCTACTAAAGGTATTTAATTACACAAATTCCAACCCTCCAGTAGAAGAAATCATGAATCCACAACAAACAGAACATCATCTAAGAAACAATTTTGGCGACATTTCATGAATCGAACAATTTACCTGGCAGTGGAACTGCGAGAATGTCACCGGGATTTATAGCCGAACTGCCCATAGCATTCACGTTCATCAAATCGGTAATTGTAGTGGTATACCTGGATGCAATCCCTGCCAATGTATCCACCGGCTTCACCACGTAGGACAAATAAATTGCCGGCAACGAATTGTCGGTCCCGTTGAAGCAAGTGCAGGGGAGCGGCACCACCAAGTTCTGCCCCACGTCCAATACCGAGGGGTCCGATATAGAATTAGCCTCCCTTATTTGATCCGAGGAAACCAAACCGGCGTATATGGAATCCGCGATGAACGAGAGGGTGTCCGAGGGCCGGGTCTTGTACCGGGTCGACACGGACTTCCGAATCCCATCGACGCAGGAGCAAGTGATGGGGACTTTGAGGAAGAGCTGGGAAGGGAGGATGCGGTTCTCGACGTCGGGGTACGAGATGTCGATGGCATTGGAGGTGAGGAGCGAGATGGGGTCTATTTGGAAGAGGGAGGCGACCTCGGAGACTTTGAGGTCGGTGTAGAGAGTGTAGCCGAGCAGGGCGTTGCAGGAGTTGGAGTTCGAGCAGGGCTCTATGGTGGACTTAGGGGCGACAAGGACAACTGCATTGGCGAAAATCAAGAAGACGAAAAGGGTCGAGAAGGAAGACAGCGATGCAGGTTCCGCGACGGGCATGTTTGGGTACCTAACTTGCGAGCTGGTCTTTCGGATTGCAGGAAAACAGAGCAGAAAATGAGACAGCTGAGAGAAGGGTACGAAGGGAGCCGAGCGTTCTTTATGTGAAAGCAAGAATGAGCAATGGAAGGGGCAATGTCAAAGAACTAAAAAGACGGGACTTTGCAGTGGAAAGAGAAGGCCTTTGAGCCGGAAGAAAGATGGGTACTTGGGAGGGTTCCGGTACTTTGGATTTGGAGGGGCGGTGGCGGTGTTTTAGGGTTTCTTCGCCGCAGTTTTGCAGCTCCTACCGTGCCGTTGGGCCGGAAAGCGACGGAGCTCTGCAGCGTCGATGGAGGACGGCGAGCTGGGGAACCTCAAAGTCGAGATCTTTGGAGCTTTTCGGGGAAGGAAGGGAGGCTCTCGGGACTCGGTAAGGTTTTCTGCGTCGACTAACGAGCAAGAAGAAGCTGAAGCTGGAAAAATGGTGGAGAGAGAGAGGTTTGAAAGACAGCAAAAAGAGCAAGAGGAGCGGACCAGTGTGCTGCGCAGAGTGACCAGACATGAGTCAGATTCTCGATCTTCGAGCTTTCGAGTTAACTTCCCAAGTTACCCCCCACCGAGATCCGTTAATTACGAGATCTAGACTGGGAACTCATGCTTAATCCGCGCGAGTCAAAAAGATGATAATTTACGAGGGAGCTAACGTCGTCAAAATTTCCGAACTTATTTTGTGCTATAAAAAAATTTACAATTATCTATTATGATATAAATATCCCAATTTTTTACGGTCACTAAAAACTCCGAATTTATACCATTCTTTGAAAGACACCTTGGCGTTCTTTTATGACACTAAAAAAAATTGAAAGTACTTATGTCGTATTCAATTTAAAAAAATTTACAACACAGAAAAATATTTAGAATATCCATGTCATGGTGAACATAATTTTAGATTTTTTATAGTATTTTCTTTTAAGAAAATGCCAGACATATCTTGTGTTTACTTACTTAGTCAAGACGGGGGGGAAGAATTGGATTTGCGCTAAAATATTTCCTGCCCGATTTCATTCAAACTGGCACTGATTTCAAAGATCGAGGGTCAAAATGACATGGCGGGATGAAATCCGGCGGGCTTTTATGATATTAAATTTCTTCTACTGGGAGTGAAAGTGGGAAAGTGAGCAAACTCTGTGAGCAGGGGCTTTTCGGTAATTACGAAGCATAGCTTTTGGGGGGATCCTGTAATGAGAAACGGACCCCACTTTTAGGACTATTTCGGTTTCCTTCCGCTGCTTTATGATGGCCCGTAAAGAATTTCTGTTTTGTTCTCCGGTTTGAACGAATCGATCCCTCACGCGAATTATTTTTGCGTGTCGTGCACGCTCCCAAATTTTCGACAAACGCTATTTTCTTATATATTGGACAAGGTGGTTGAGAATCTTGTGAGATAGTTAGGAATCTAAGATACGTTTAATTCAGTATTTTAAAAATAAATTGGGAGAATATGAAACAGTCTAATATAAAGGATTTTGGGAGAAATGTAAAGATTGTTTTGGTAAATTCTATTTTAAAAAATAATTTTAAGAGAAATACCATTTGGTACAAAAAAATTTAAAAATTCATTTTTTAAAATTTTTAATCAATGAGAAAGCTTTCAACAGGGCTTCCAGTAGTAGGCTTTGATGCCTTTCTTATTTTAATATGTTGGTGCCCACATGCCTTGTCCTTCATAATTTGAGAGAAAGTTTTTTTTTTCTTGTCTTTGAAAATATCCCAAAGTTTAGACGAAATTGTTTTATGACATACTCGAGTTAAAATTCCTGAAAGAGATGGGTCATCGTGGAGAATCTTGTGAGATATTTAATCAATGAGAATATTTCGGTTGACAAAAAAAAAAATCAATGAGACTATGTTTTGAAGAGAGTAATTACCTTTTCTTATTAAGGGCTATCTCGAAAATTTATTATGAGACTATAGTAGACTCTCGTCCGATTATTTAAGATAAACTTTGTAGACTTTTCCTCTCTCTTTTTCTTTTATGTATCTTTGCGCCCATCTCATATGCGGTTTTCAATCATTAATGTACGAAAAGGATGAATGTATATGTACGGTAATTTCATGGCGCAATTCTAATAAATTTATTAGTATCTTTGTCAATTTATCAACCTATTGCATTATTTTTAAAATGACGAGTTTCTAAATTCAACATAAGTCACCGATATATATTTATTTGACCTACCTTGTTAAAGTAAACATCTGTAAATTTTTGCCATGTGAATAAAGAAATTGATATTTCACAGGAGAAATCGCTAATACAATCAACCTTATCTACCCATACTTCCAAATTCTCTAGAGCAATGAGTTGTATAGGCAAGACCTAAATGGTTTACTTTTGCCCGAAGTGCTTTCCTACCACCATCGACATCGAACCCGTTGCCATCAGATATGCAAATTCATCGTTCCCATTTCCACGTCGACTCATGTAGTAGAAACGTGGTTTAAAGAAAATCGAAGCACACAACTCACGACACGAATACATTTCGCAAATGGCCTTCAAATGCACGAGAGATAAAGTGAATTATCTCGATTTACTGATTTATTGAAAGAGGTGAACCATCCAGTAAAAAAAATGTCTATGTGTAATATGCAAACTAGGAAATGAGTTAACTAGTATCATAATAAATCAAATCATTCGACATGACCTGGGCTATGTTTAGCAATTATGATAAAATTCAGGATGGATGAAATTTATTTCATCACACATCCGATGCCTACTTAAGATAGGATAAAATTTGATATAATGAGGCATATAAATAAAATTATTCGATAGGGGATGAGGTAAGATAAATGTGAATAAAAGTTTTAATATCTATAATAGGAAAGTTATTATTTTTAAATAATAAATTTCTTAAATTAACAAAATAAAAATTATATTTCAATATAAATAATATTTGAATTCTAATATAATAATTTTAAAATAACAAAAGAAATTAGATATTTCAATTTAATATTATTTATTATCTATATATTCAATTATAATTATGTTTTATAATATAATATTAGTATATATATTTAATACATATTTTAGGTATATTAGTACTTTGCTATTTTAATAAAATTTTGTTAGAAAACAATGGAAGGGGAAGAAAAAATAAAAAATAAATTAATCAAAAAAAGAGAGGAAAACAAAAAAAAAAGTAAATAAAAATAAGGTAAACAAAAGTGTCACAAAATATTTTTACTAACTCAATATATATAATTTTTGGCTCATTTATACTGGTATGCCATTTATACAAAATATACACATAATATGATGTGAATATATATAATTTTATTTTTACAATTATTAAATAGTAGATTGTATATAGCAAAATATTTAGATTTCATATCATATCTTATCCTAATTAGAAATATGGATAACTAAATGGAAACTAGAGGCTTTAGATAATAAGGAACCGTGCCTATGATTCACCGTTCCACCACAATCCGAGTTAGTTATTTTGTTATTGGCAAATACTATCAATGGAAGCCAAATTTATCATTATAATTACTTTGGGGGTGCATGACAACTGCCTAATTATATTCTATAAACAATTTTTATATTCAAGACCTATTTTAAAATAAACGTTTGATAAACTTATTCCGTTTTTATATTTATGGAATAGATTTTTATTATAGAAATATGTTTTAAATAGAAATCATAAATATAAAATTTATACTTTTATAATTCTGGAACATAAATAAGAAATAAAAATTATTCTCATCATTCGTCAACCTATCCTTCCTTCATTTGTTGCTGTTGACCATCGTCCGTCGATCGCCGTCTCCCGCCGATCGCCGGCCGGTCGCCGTCTCCTGCCGATCGCCGCCGTCGGCGGTCCCGGTTGCCGGCCGCCGCCATGCCGATCCACCGCCATCCGAAAGGAAGAAATTTTGCGTTAGTATCAAACGATTATTTTAACTTAAACTCTTCAGAAATAAAAATAAAAACTATTTTGAAACAGAATGGTTGTCATGCGTGCCTTTTGTAAATTGTCTGTTATGGGATGGGTGGAGAAGCCAATTCATTGGAACGACATAAAATCGATCTCACCTTAATTTGTCTAGGGTCTGAAATGTTAACACAGTAAATATCGGGTCCATCGCTGTATTCCATTTTTCGTCCTTCAATCGACATACAAAATATAAATAATAAAGAAAAAAAAAATATCGTGACGAAAAAATTGGCGGGAGGCTGCAGGTGCTCGTTACGTGATTCGCCGTTGCACGCGAAAATCAGCGCGGGAAACGCTGAAATCAAGGTCGCCGGTAACCGGTTCTGCCGGTATAATAGAAAGGATACTCTTGTTTTTCTCTTTTCTCTCACAAAAAGAATCAGCAAATTTTTAAGCACGTTACCCAGTAAATCAAAGGTCGAGGAAGGAATGAAAGAAAAGAGGAAACTCCCTAACGAGGCGGGAAGATAATCTCTCTTCTAGATCGCAGTCAATTCGAGCTTCAGTCCCCTTCCGGAAATCCCCAAATCTCCACCAAACCCTAAATCAGCTCCGATGGACCAACCCCTCCCGCAGGAATCCCCGCCGGCGGCCGACGCCGGCGGGCGTAGAGGCGTCCGCCGGCGGCTGGTCCAGTCCACGCTGTTCTCCCCCAAGGCTCAGGACGTCGAGGCTGCCGGCGCCGTCCGGGACAATGATCCGGGCTGCAGCGAGGGCGAGGGCGAGGGCGACGGGGACGAGGAGGCCAGCGGGAGCCAGAAGAAGAGGAGGAAGCCGAGGGCAAAAGCGGCGACCCCGAAGCGGAATTCTTCTGCCAAGGTATGACTCGTCCGAGTGCAGCGCGCGTGTTTGGTCAGATAGGATTTCGAATTGCGGATTAGATATAAGGATGATAGGCGGCACGAATGCCTCGCGTCAGCTCAGCTTGTTTCCTGGCAGAATTTACAAAGCTTAAGAACGGCCGTTGCCGCGGTGGTCGTTTTCTTTCTTGCAGATGTTTAGTATATAGCTCAGCTTAGTATCTGTGAAAATTAGGATTTTCTATTGTGTATTAGGAAGCACCGTACATGCATTCATGAATGGATGGACAGAAGCATGACATTATTAAGTAGTTCTTAAAGGTTCAGATCATATACCGATTATACATTACTGGTATAGGCGTTCAACATTCTCCTATAATTTTCTTGGGATCATGTCAGAAGGACAAGCGGCAGCTGAACAGTACACCAAAGAAGAATGGAACGACCAATGGCGTAAAGGGAGCCTGCTCAACGCCGAAATCAATGAAGCTGGTGGAGAATGAAGATAGGTCTCCTCCAATCCCCAATCTGCGGATGGAGGCAAAACTCAGAGCCGAGGTTAGTTATCGTGACTTCCTTCGATTTGGTATTGCATTCAATCCAGATTTTGCGATGGTTACAACAGTCTGTTTGCTTTTCTGAATTTATTGAACTAGGTTGAATGATTATTGCTAGCTGGATCATATCATGCTGCCTCGGATTTGCGTTGTTGTTGCTTTAGTTTCAATTTTGGGGAGAATTCGCAGTCTTGTAATGCATGCTGGATATAAGACATAAAGTCTTTTGTGTTTTGGTCCATAATTAGGAGAATTCGCGAATGTTTGCCGGAAGACAAATTCATCCCTTTTTCTCATCATGGAGGTCGGGCAAGAAATGTCAGGAGGCTACTGAAACTGAAGGAAACCCTTGTTCCAGTGACAGAAAGATCCAAGGCATCACCCTGGGGCCTATCCACGTATTTGAAAAGAATGAGGTAATGTTTACCTTGTTTACTCTTTCGCGGCTTAAGCATGTTGTCGTAAAAGTGTATAAACTAAAGCTTCTAATTGTATCTCAACCTTCTTTACTGGGTGGGAACTCAACCCATCTTGTACAGGACGATGGAGGAATCTCTCTTGATTGGAGAAGTTGGATTTTCAATGAGGAAATTTTCTTGGGCACGCATTCCTGTCTCGAAAGAACATCTTCTGTTTTTGAAGGCACTGTATGTGCCTTAACTTTCGATAAATTTCACTGCATTCCCCACTACGCCTCCAATAAATCACCTGTAAAGAAGGAGATGTCATGGAAGCAAAGCCACAATCAACAATGGAATTTGCATGAACCAGCAGCTACACACAGGGCTGATATCTGTGACGAGAAGTTAATTTGCTGTCATCCTAAGGGCAGCAAACTGGTAAGCATAATATCTGTTCTTCTTCCTTATTGGTAATTATTGATTTTTAAATCATGATAACTTTCCACTTTTTATAATGTTGTATGATATGAGTACTGTAGTTAAACATCTAAAAATTTTAATGTGGCAGGACTATGGGATCAATGAAGTTGGTTCCCTATCAGAGTGTAGCGCATGTTTAGGAAAGTTCGATCCTGAGCAGCATCTAGAGGAAAGGTCAGGATTTTCTGAAGCCCAACTTCATGAACTATATATAGTCTATGGGCCTCGTAGGTCGATCAACTTGTTGCAGAGGATTACGGAATGGTTGACTAGTTCAGTTGTAGATGCCTCTAAATAGAATTTGCTAAGTATAGCATATCATGCAACAATAAGGCTTGTGATAGCACAATATTCCATTTCCATTAGTAAGGCAATTGACACCGTTGCTTCTTGATGCTTTCAGTTGTGTTTGATTATCTTCATCTAGGAGCTTTGAAATCATAGATTTTACTCCTTTCCCTAATTGTTGCATTTACAGGATGCCATCATCCAATGTTAGCTCTTGCGATGAGCCTCCAAATACATTATGGACGAATAAGTATCAGCCAAAAACCTCCATGGAGGTTTGATAATATTATTTCCTTACTTTCTCGCACATTTTATTTCCTCAAATACTGGTACATTCTCAATCAAGTGATTTTCCTCTCAAATCCTGCTGTTTCAGGTTTGTGGGAACAGTGAAGCTGTCAAGTTCCTGAGGGAATGGTTACGCCTCTGGCACCAAGCAGACTATAAAAATATCAAATATCTGAATGGGGTTGAGGAGTCTACCTTGCAATATGATTATTATGTCCTTGACCAAAGTGACTCTGAGTCAGAATGCAAAGAGAGGCATGCTAGGTTGAAAAATGTTCTCTTGGTTACTGGACCCGTTGGGGTAGGGACGACATATTCTATTTCTACTGCTCTCCTTGTTGATTGTGAGGTTCCTAGATGTAAATGATTTCATGCTTTTGTACTTGAATATTCTCCACTTGTCTGCTTGTACGTAATTACCTCATGGTACATTTTACTGATCATTTTAGGCATTATGATATCTCATATTTGTCTGGTTTCTTCCTACCTGAAATAGTCCTAGAAACAGTTTGGAACTAACTGGTGGATCATTTTCAAGACCTGTCAAGTGGATGCTTCGTTTGCCATGTCAACAGAATTAGTTTTAGTTTTTCTGCACAGTTCATAGAACTCCTTCATAGTCAATGCCCTAGTTTTACTGCAGAACAAGTAAAAGATATTTTTACAGCTTGCTGAAATGAGCGATACTCTCAGCTGGTCTGGCATACCAAGAGCTTTAGTTGATCTGTTTTTCTTTATTTATTTATTTATTTTTATTTTTTGCGAGGGTGTGGGATAAAGTTTATTTTGGAACTTTGTAATTTCATTGTTTCACTGAAGTAACCAGCAAACTTTGGCCGAATCTTTCTTTCTGGTAGTACAAATTCAGTGGTATGATTCCAATCATAAGGCCTGCTAAAATTCTCTTGAGAAATTACAACTGAAAATTTAGCAAGCCTTATGAGATATGATGATGCCTAAAATGATCAGTAAAACCAGAAAGAACAGACTACTTGCCACAAACTTGTAAATTATATATGCCTCATATTAAGGAAATAGGCTGAATTTTATCTCAACCATATTCACAATATCCTTGAAGAGATAAAAGAAATCCTAATAGAGGTTTATGGCTAAAAATGATGAATATATCTACGATCATAGAACCTCATTCTATCAAAAGGAAGGTATTTGATGATCAGCTAATAACTTGTATCTGTAATGGTTTGCTTTTACATTTGCTTCAGTTTCTTGACGCGTGATTAATTGGTTAAATCTAGTTCTTATTTCTCTTGTTTTCACAGACAACTGTCTTCTTTCCCTCAGCTTAGCTTTTAAATATTTTGCCTCCTAAGGAAGCTTGCAGATTGATAGTATCTTTCAACTGTCAAGTGATGTATCACTTAATTTTACTGGGACATACAATCATAGATAAAGCTTTTGGCACTCACATTCTTCTTACTTCCTTCTTCGCATAGCTTCTTTGCCTTATTGCTTGATCCTTTAGTAATTTTACTTAGCCTGGTCAAATGTTTTAGTTGTGCTCATTTTTTTCCGTGGGGCAATTAGTTTGGCTGTGCATCATCTGTCCAATCAAATCCTAAATTTGACTGCTTAGGACATAGAGCTTACAGTTTTATTTTGCCCTCTTTTTGTCCGCTCTAGAATGATATTCAGACGATCTGTCTGGAAGTTTTTGTTTCAAAATGTGTTGAGAGATTTGTTATTAATTTTGTTGGAAGTGTTTGATAAATTGTCCTGCTTATGCAGTGTGGGAAGTCTGCTGCGATCTACGCTTGTGCAGAAGAGCAAGGATTTGAAGTTATGGAGGTGCTGCTAAACTTACAAAGCCTGTTGTGCCCATGAATGCGTCTGATCTGGCTGTTTGAAATATTGGGAAATGAAGGCTGATTGAATAGACTAAAACTAGGGGCGAATATGGTGTTTTTTCATTTGCAAAATAAAACTTCCCTGAACCTACAGCAATTTTGTTTATGATTAACATACATCATAGTTGGGTAAATAGGGAAAAACTGAGAAGTTCATCAGGACTTAAGCACAAATATATCAATGGAAAATACAGGAACTTTTTGTATATATGGTCCATGATAGCT
This sequence comes from Eucalyptus virginea, assembly GCA_014182375.1. Classification (NCBI taxonomy): domain Eukaryota; kingdom Viridiplantae; phylum Streptophyta; class Magnoliopsida; order Myrtales; family Myrtaceae; genus Eucalyptus; species Eucalyptus virginea. Next base: position 34,300,480 of record CM024519.1, on the reverse strand, counting down.
TCGGTAAAATTTGCAATTATGTTGTTCCCGATTTGTTTAATTTTGCAATGATGTACTGCTAATATAGGCAATGCCATTGCCGACTTGTCCCCTTCTGAAATGATGTTCTGGTGAGCATATTATTGGCTCACCAATGGATTTAGGAAAAAATATCTGAAATTGTTTAGCTGGCATATTCTTGGCTCCATTCATCAAGATACTCAGCATCTTTCGTATTCAATGTAATATTATTGGATAAGAGTGAACAGAGGAGATGAACAATTAAGCAGGAAGGAACATTTTATTCTAGTGATGTTTGTTAGTTAAAAAATTCAGAGAACTATGGTTTCAGTTACCCCTATGCTCTAAATCGATGCTTCTTACTTAAGATTCTGTCTCGTCCATAAATACTGATTATTCAATGTAGATTTTATGCAGAGACCACAAGTTTTTCATTAGTCTCTTATTCTTCCTTAGCTGCATATCCAATGGGCTTGTGTCAATTATTTTGGATCATGTCATTATCTATCATTACAATATTTGAGTCTTTGCTTCCCTTTCGCGATATGTATCTCCAATTTTATCTTTTAGCATTAGCCTGAGTACAAAGGAATGTTGTATAAATTCCACTCTTAGGTGGTCATTACTTTTCTTCAGTTGATTGAATGGTTTCGTGGACTTTGTTACTCTATGGTGTAGTTTTTTTTCAGTGAATAAGGGTTACTTCCCTTGCCAGGTCAATGCATCAGAGAGTCGAAATGGAGCTCTGATGAAGCAAAAGTTTGGAGAAGCCTTAGAGTCCCACTGGGTGAAATGGTTCGTGAGTTTACATTCTGCAGTCACTGCAACACTGCTGAGCTTTTCTTTGGAGTTTCAGTCCGTTTTCTCTGTTTACCCAGCTGCATCCTTCTGCTTCATCCGATGACTTCTCTGTATTTTTGTTTACTTGATGAACAAGTTTATGTTTTCCCAACAACTTTTCAGTGGAACTGAGGGCAGGAGAATAGAAATAAATTCATCAATATGCTTGGTAGATGATGAATATGGTTCTAGCCGAAAAGGGAAATGTGTAGTGCAGATAGATGCTTTTACCTCCTTGCAATTAAATTTCGATGGAGCTTCTAAATACTTCTGTAAAAGGCGGCAGCATGAAATTTATTCTTTTTCATGAGAGTCATTTCTAACTTCGAGTTGGAGTAGAAGTCTTACTAATTTCAGGGCCATCTCTTCTGCAAGACATCTTTTTTTGTTGATTGATAAAGGATAAAATCTCTGCTGCCGTACATCATTCACATGATTGCTACAGATCGCTTAGGTAGTAATAGAGAACTGAGCCTCTGCCCTATCAATTACTAGAGATGACATTATTAGCTTAGTTCGTGTCAGGGTTTTGTAATATCGCCGCTGATCAGCTTTGAGATCTTCATTTTAAATTCCTACTTAAAACTCTCTTAAGTATCTTCTCTATAAAAGTTGTTTTTCAATTAATATGATGCCCATGCTTTTTATGGTGTTTGTTATAATGCTTGCAATTTTGGGAACCGTGGACCGGACCGTTGGTCTTAGGACCGAGAACCGGACCGGACCATCGGTTCCGGTCCGGTCCGGACCATCGGTTCCGGTCCGGTCCGGTCCGGTCCAAAAGAATTGGCACTTTCTTTTTTCACTAAAGAATTACCATTCACTAAAGAATAATTATGTTCCGGACCGATCAATCAAATTCGGTTTCCGAGCAATCTAATAAAACTACTCACACATGTTTCCACGTGCAAAATATTCAAACTTCACTTGTGTGAATATCAATCATAGTTTATGTGTTTCATGCTTAATTTTAAGCATAAAACCCATGAACAACGTGATTAAAGGTTGTGCTTGGCTTAGGTTTTATAGACAATCTCTCTTATATACTTTGAATGTTTAGTGAGGAGAGTTTTTTCTATAAATAAAGAGTTTTGGTGGTCTCTTGGTCACATAAGAGGTTTTTTTAATGGGTATGAATATAAATTATATATAAAAAAAAACGGTTCCCACCTTGGAACCGGGAGTATGCCGGTTTTTAGGTCAACAGTATAAAAATGGGTAACGGAGTATGTTTTTTTAGGTCAACAGAAAATCAAGAGGATACTCAAACCAAGAATAAACTTTGTCCAGCAGCAGACAGTGTTAAAGCAGAGCATGAGGGAAAGGCAGAGTTGATTGAATTGATACGACTATCAGATGAGGAAAATCCACGTTGTTCTGCTGGAGCTGAGAAATTGAGAGCAAGGGTGAATGGGGCCTCTTGTCATCAAGCAGAAGTTAAACCTCTGATTCTTTTCGAGGATGTTGATATTACTTTTCTGGATGATCGTGGTTTTATAGCTGCTATACAACATATTGCGGAGACAGCAAAGGGTCCTTTAATTCTGACCAGTAGTAGTAAGAAATATGGCTGTTTGGTGAAATTTTGTTCCCACTTGCCAAGTATTAATTTGCATCTCTTTATTGACTTGAAGTTTGTGCTTTATCCTAGACTGCAATCTTCTCCTGCCTGATAATATGGAAAGGCTAGAGACATGTTTCGCGACACCTTCTGTGAAGGAGTTGCTTTGCCATGTGCATATGGTACCCATTCCCTTTACTCTAAGCGCTACCCCCTTTACTCTAAGCGCTACCCATTCCTTTTACTCTAAGCGCTTTCTCGATTCCACCTTATTTGATTCTATTACCAAGTGAAACTTGTACCTTTTCTTTTAGGTTTGTGGTGCGGAGAAAATGAGAATTCAGCCTCATTTAGTGCAAAAGTTTGTTGGATGCTGTGAGGGAGATATTCGGAAGACCATTATGAATCTCCAATTCTGGTGCCAGGGTAATGAACATCCCAAAGGTCAGTTCCTGGACAATCTAGCGCCTCTGCATTTTGGATGCTTCATTATAATAGCGCATGAATTCAACAAGTTAAATTTCTAGCATTTGGTTCAGAAAAATGTAATTAAGATGCTTGAGCCTTTGCTTGCATATGAATTTGAATATATGGTCATTTATACATGGATGTTCTTCATTTGTGGACAAATTAGTCCACGGGGGCAGCTTTTTGTTTTGAGATGGAAGCAGACAACCCATGCATGAAGATCGAGGGTGTGTCGTTTTTGTTCATTCATGGGCTAGTTATCTTTTGAAGTTGAGTTGTTAAGCGAGGAATGGCATGTCATAGGATTATTGTCATGTTTCTGCTTTTCAATGGCCTTATTATTGTTGTTGTTGTTGTTGGAGGTGGTGTTCTGTTTATTCAAGGAAGTATTAGGTTTATAATTATCCAACACCAGGTTTGAGTATGATCGCACTAGGGAAGATAGAATTTGAGATGTAAAGTTTCAAATGGTGTCCAAATTGTCTAGCTAAACGTATGACCAGTTACAGATTTTTATACCAATCTAACTTGAGATGCAATTTCCAGGTGCTAATGTCCAGAAGACATATGGTCTAGTCCTGTTTGATCTTGAGTCTGGCCATAGGATACTACCAAAATTAATGCCTTGGGATTTTCCCTCTGAATTGTGTGAACTAATTGAGAAGGAAACCAGCAAATCATTGACTACAATGCAAGACAATTCTTTCCTACTGGGGACGATTGATGAACATCTCGAGGACAAGGAAGTTCAGTGTCCTCAGAGAAGGGATCAGAAGGACATAGATTTGCAAGCCAAGAAGGAAGCCATGTTAAGGAGAAACTGTTCTATATATGATGACGAGGACTTGACTGTTCATTTCGGTACTGTGGGTGAATTTTCTGGCAACCCAGGAACTCCTGTTGCGTTCTCCCAACAAAAAAGCCGGAAGAAACTTGATATTGTTCTGTCTTCAGATTCTGAAGATGAAACTTTTAATCATGGATATGTCACGCCAATGCATGAGGGATCTCCCAAGGTCAACAGTGGAACTCCTGCTCAGGAGGGAGAAATGCATAATTCCATTGCCCCATTTAGTATAAACCAATGCCAAGGTGAAGGAGAAGGAGCGGAAAACTGCCTTTTGCCTTGTTCAAACAGGGACATTAACTTACAGATGACTGACCCATGCAAATCGCTGGATGAGTCATGGGTCCCTGAATCAACGTATGTTCCTGAGACAGAAATAGATGGTGAAATGGAGCTGTCATCCGGAACTTTTTCTTGTCGTGGTGGTGAAAGGGGGGAGCCTTATTTTGATAATGGGTTTGCATCTGATATATCTCCGGTTAAGAATGGGTTTTGTGTGAAGCCATTGTCCAGGTTACGGAGACTTTCGGATATGTTGGCCAACAGATGTGATATGATGGAAGACTCTTCACTTGGTGTTGGTGAAGATCCTCAGTTGGGTAATGTGGAAGCTGTTGATGGAGGATACCAGCTAATGGATGAGTGCAGCCGTGTGGACTTCAATGAAAGCCACAGATATCAGGCTGCGTTTAGGATAGAATCTAATTTAGTTCAAGAGTCATGGAAAAGGCTGCGTGAGCAATTAAAAAACCATGTTACCAAGGATGAGAAAGATGCTTCTCAAATGATACAAATTGCCAGCAGAATGAGCAATCTAATTTCAGAAGCTGATTTGTTACGTAATAATTGCCAATCGGTGATAGATGTAAGTTGTATTTTTAGCTGTCAACTGAACTTCAAAATTATCTATTACCGTGCATTTTTACTTCATTTGGCTGATAAGTAATTTTGCAGGATTACCTAGATCCAACAATGTTTATTGCTGAAGATCCTGAATCTTTAAGTCGATACAATGAGCAATGGCAGATGACATCCACAATTGTCCAGCATGGATTGTGCTTTTTTGCTAAAGAAATACCTACTGTTGGGTCTGAAAACATGTACCATAATGGGGTGGATTTGGCTTCTGAAATGTTAGCTTTGACGACTAACAGGATGGCAGTAGCTAAGCTTATTATCCAGGATATGGGAGGAAGTAAGATTTCAGATGCTGTCATTGATACTCCAAATATTGATGTAATTAGAAGGTGTGGAGCTCTGATCCTCTACTACTCATGCTCTCTTCATTTCTTTGATGCTCTAACTAATAGAACATAAGTAAGTTGACATTGCATGAACATTCTACTACAAGAGCTTAATTTCCCCTTTTAATTGTTTTTGAGTCCAATTACTTCCTCATTATTTAACTTATTTCCTTTTCTGACATACACCTTGGCACAACAACAGTTTTCTGTTAGTTTTTCCCTTTTGCTCTAACATCAAATCAATAAGCATCACATATCGACAGTGAGCCAACGATTAAGTAGGCCTTTGGTGGTGTGAACCATAATTGGTATGATAATCCCAGTAAAATATGATTCTGAATTGGAAATCTGTCTCGATGGGATTTTTCTTTGTCAAGTGGATGCTTCAGGTGAATGATTCGCATGATGAATGTCCAAACCATTTGAAATAGGTTGGGAAAAAAATTGCATATCGGTCTTTTGCATCTTCGAAATATGAAGTCTCTTTTTTTTGCTAGGAATCGAAATATGAGGTCTCACTTCTATATTGTATCTCAAATTTGATTTTACATTCATGACATGTTGATCAAGTCATATCCACAAGCATCACTTTCCTACCAGAATGTTTGGGCACTGATAAAGTAAACGCCATGCAATATACGATCATTGGACTTGGGTGCAAGACTTTATTAAGTCCTTGCCGAACTTGACTCTCATGCTTTTTCTTTGTTGCAGGAAAACAAGGGCATCCCTCTTCGACCTCATAGAATCCATGTGTCCGTCAAAACTGTACTTGTATTTAAGAGATCATGCTTTTTATGACTATCTTTCGTCTCTAGGAATAATTTCAAAAGCAGAAACAGCTCGTTTGTCTGGAGGCATTGACAAGAAGAGGCGAAGGTACATCTTTCAGTGTTGAATTTGCATTCCAGTAAATGTGCATTCTGATTTTTTTTAAACTCAGCAGTTCCTTCACTATGATGTCTTAAGCAAAAACTCTTGTCATTTTGCAGAGGGCGGACTTCCCGCCACTACTTGAGCAATGCTGCACTCATGTTGTCTCCTGAAGACATTTCCTTGTTGCAGAGATGCAACTCTTTTGGAAATGATACACACCCCAACTAATGGATACTGGATTTAGCTAAATTATTTGCCCCGTTTGATCGGAGGCGAAAATGACTGGGGGAACTTTCCCTCCTCATATCGGTCAATATATGTGCTGGCTCGGGTGGCGTCTCTGAGGTGCACTAGTCTGTGTTACTAAGTAGCACTTAGCGGCATTGGGTTGCATCAAAAGTTCTGGTGAGAATAAATCTTGGTGAAGACCTGGCTTCTGATCAGGAGGCACAAACTTCTTCACCTAAAACATGTCAGGAAGTGTGCTTTAGGACAAAAACTTCAGACTGCGATCAAAACAGGAAATGGTAACTTCCTGATAGTTCACGAGAACAGAGCAGAAGCCGTTGTAATGGCTGCGCCTCTGCCGCTTGTATTTATTACTGGAGGGACCGCAAAATGATATTAAGATTGTGCGGGAGAAGAATAAGAATTTGTAGCCTGCACAATTTCACTTAAACATGGGATACAGAAGCGCCCCATTTGCTCGCTGTAGATCTTCAAAATGCTATTGCATATTCAGTATCCAACACAGTTTGAGCTGTGATGGAGAAACCTTCTCGTAGTCTTCTTTGTTGACAGAGGAAGAGACAACTGTGGCGGGAGAGAAAAGTCACTAACTACAATTGTATAATAACTATTGATATTCGGTTAATTCAATCTTTTTTGTTTCACAAAAATCTAAGTCCATCTTCCATGTTGGTTGTAATTTGTCTTTACTGAATAGTAATTTGTCCGTCACGTATCATGTTTCGGAGGACGTAGATTCGAAATATTTCACAAAAAAATAGTAATCTATCTCAATTAATTGTAAATTTTTTTTTCCCATTGTAACTAAGCTACCTAATCGGTTGACTTTACTATTGCATTCGTGAGTATCTTCACTAATAATAATTTGTCTTTACTTATAAATGTGTAACTTTTCTTTAGATGACGCAAGTCATCTTCGATTGTTATAATTTCTAAGAATCATTCGTATTTTCCACAAGGAGCATTAATATAATTACGAAAATAGTAAAAATATATTTTCTCCTATAGGATAAAATACTTAGTTGAACGTATATTTTCTTTTCACAAACTCATTTAGGTTGAACAATTTTGACACCCCAAAAAAGAAACGGTTATATTATTATGAATTATAAATATATTTATGATAAATTTATTATTTATTAATTTTCATTAAATCATCAAATTATTGAATTAAATAACGCGTAATTTGTAATTTTATCATTCGTTTATTATAAGTATATTAGTTTGTAGTTTTTCGTAATATTAATCAAATTTGACGAAAAAATGGATGATGCATTTGTCATTTTTATATTAGTTTAAGGTCTTTAGTGATTAAAAATTAGTTTATAATAAATTTATGTGAATTAATTTGGGTTTTTTAATAAATAAAAATAAAAATAGAAAGGGTTTGAACAGTTGAAGGGCGATGAGATGATTAGATGGTCAAACCCTCTCTCTTTCTCTGGGGCGTCGCCGACCGGGTTGGAGTCGCAGATTTATCCAGCAGGAGTCACTCTCTCTCTTTCTCCGATCGCTCACAGGTTGGAAACTCTCGCCAACAAGCGTTCCAAGTTTTCCCGTTTTACTTTTCGATTAGGCTCGCGCGCTTTCAAATTCTTGAAAAAGTTGGGGGATATTCCGGACTGAGCTTTGCCGATTAGAGCGTATTCGAGTCGGAGCGTTCGCGGGATCCGTACATAGAAAAAGTGCGGTGTTATGGTTTGGCTCGGAGTTGTGGCCGGGGGCCGCTTCTCGAGAATCGCTAACCGCAGCTCGCGTGCGTCGATTTGAATCGATCAGTTCGGTTTCTCTTTGCGAGCTTATTATTAATTTAATTTTCTGTCGTCTGAATAAATGGGTCGCTGCCTTGATCTCTCCTCGAAGTTAAAACGGAATCTGTGCCTGGGTCGTTGCCCGTTGCGCTGCCTTTTCCCACCATTTACGTTGAGCTGTTGATGAATCGAGTTCAGGTGCGGAATTGGGAACTGCTGTAGTGATATCTTCAGAACTCGTCGTTCAAGAGTTCGTGGGGAAAAGCCCAGCAAATTTTTTAAAAGTTTGGTTTTGGGATTTCGACCGGGTCCTGTATGGAGAAGCAAAGCAAATTTCCAGTTCTTGACTACCTTGGTTTTTTCGTATCTTGAGTTGACGTCGGCATCCTTTATGAAGTGGCAGCGTGGCTGTGGTTGTTGTTTCTGTGCTCTGGAGGAAATAAGATTGTAAATGGTGGCTGTTACAGGCTCTAGCCATGTTAGAACACTTAAGGGTTTTTTTCTTTTTCTCTTTTTGATTTATCGTTGGTCTGGTCGTAGCAAGATGGCTAGTCATCTGTTACCTTTTCGGTTCGTTAGTTCGTTTCCTCGCTAGAGTGCTTCCTCTGTCCAGCATGTGTTTGGCAATTTAGACCTGAAGCCGACAAAATCCTTATCTTTGAAAAGATTGCCAGGGTAACTTTCAATATGATATGAATGGTCGATGAGGGCCGGATGGATTCTCTATTTTTCGTTTATGCTGTAGCTTTTCCGAACCAAATTGAATGCCTGAACTAAATGTCTGGTGTTAATTTCAAGTTTGTTCTCTTTCAGAGCCCCATCCGAACGGCTGTTGTTCTGGGCACCTTCAAAATGTCTTGCAGAATTGCCCAAATCCATAAGGTGAGCTCTCATTCTGAAGTCTATGAGCCATGTGACGATTCATTTGCTTTAGTCGACGCATTGCTAGCTGACCGCACTAATCTGTTGGAGCACAAACCAACTCTCTGCCTTGAATTGGGGTGCGGTAGTGGATATGTCATCACTTCTCTGGCGCTTATGCTTGGAGAATTGCCTGGAGTACACTATATCGCTACGGACGTCAATCTTCATGCAGTGAGAGTTACCCGTGAAACATTGCAAGCACACAATGTTCATGCAGATGTGATAGCTACTGATCTTGCATCAGGATTGGACAGCCGTCTAGCCGGTTTGGTTGATGTAATTGTTGTGAACCCGCCTTATGTTCCAACTCCTGATGACGAAGTTGGGCAGGAGGGCATTACCTCTGCATGGGCAGGGGGTGTTGATGGCCGAGCTGTTATTGACAGAATATTGCCGGTTGTGGATAAACTTTTGTCGGATAGAGGTTGGTTTTATATGGTCACTCTCACCACCAACAATCCATCGCAGATTTGCCGCCAAATGAAAGCGGGAGGCTATGCCTCTAGGATAGTCGTTCAGAGATCAACAGAAGAGGAAAGTCTTCACATCATCAAGTTCTGGCGAGATTCAGGCCATCAAACGTGTAAAAAGGAAACGGCGACGTTGAAGAAGACATCCAGTGGTAAGGTCATGGATTCCGTACTCTCTCAAATTCATCGATTGCCATTCTGGAAAAAAGTCGAAAGCAATGACTGACCCAACATTCTATATGATGGATTCCTCTCAATTTATACTGTGTTATGTATAATATCGTGTTGAGGCAACTAACACATTGTTGAATAGTTGAAAATTAGGCTTCAAATTCCCTTTTTCATCTAACTGAGGATCTGTGAAATAATAGCTTGGGTTTTATTGGAAAAGCTCTTTTGTTCCTCTCTGTCTAGGCTTTGCTACCCTTCTCTTTGTTTGATTTTGTCGTGCAAATTAATCGAATTAGCTGGCTGTTTATGATCCTTGTGTGGTCTAGAATAAGTTGGATCTGGCTCGTAGGTGTATATCTTTATGGATCTATATGAACAAATTTACATTAGTTGGTGCTGGTGCATGATTGCACCCCCTCCGGAATTCACCTAACGGGTAAGCTGGTATCGCTTTTAGATAGCCGTTAGGGCTCGTCCGTTTCTCCAAGTCTTGGTAAAATCCAAGTATATCATGGCCTAAATCGCGTTTTCTCGACATGATGATACATGCGATCAGTTAATTAAAACCAAGCCAATATTTCAAGACTGGTCGCTGATGAAGTTCAATATGAACCGCCAACGCTGCTAAGTTTCACATTTAGTTTGAAAAGAATCCCAATAATCAATGCAATCAAATGCTTATCCAAACCAAACTTTAATTTCAGAATGAATTCCCCCCAGTTCTGCCAGGCGCAACCGAAACTCTGCCCTAAAACCAGTTCTAATCTTCTCATTGAAGCATACAAAAGCGAATTATTTTGCGATTAAGAAGTCAGTCGGCACTTTCTTTTGCAATTACAACAGAAGGAAGATTTAAAATGAATCAAAGGCAATGGAATGATGAACAATCGAACTCAAAAGCACTGAAAAGAGCATGAGTTACACCAGTAGCGAAAACATATAATTTGCCCGGTAAGAGAGGGCGTATGATTAAAAATTTTGGAATAATTTAATCAAAGCTCAAAATAACAAAGGGGAGTTCTCTCTTTCCTAGTTCTTTCTCTTCTCTCTCTAATATCGCACCCTTTCCAACTGCCTAGAACCAACAAAGCCCCAATTACACTTTATCATCTACTTTATCATTTACAAGGGGTAGCAGCTCCATACGATTTCGTGGGGTACGGGGAGTCCGAGGAGTCCCTGGTGGCTGTTGGGATAGCATGTGCCGCACGTAACCATAGAAAGTGCAGCCCACGAGCGTTATTGCACACCCCACGGCATTCAGGCCCGCAATAGGGTTCCGGAATATGAGCCATGATACCATGACAGCGACTGCAACCTAAATGAATTAAAACAAGTAGCTCGAATTACTTCAGCATGAAAACACGAGGAAAACCAGGAAAAAAATAAAAATTACGTCGCATGAAAAACGTAACATCAGGTAGCGACTGCAATTGGAATGTTCTCATGCACTTCTGGAATTCCAGTAAGTCAACTGAAATTGTCACATCGTCTAAGGGGAAGTATGAAGCATGAATGAAGGATCGACAATAGCAATAAGAATTCCAAACATAGAACAGTAGAACTCAAGCATTATACACGTTTTAAGAGCCTTACCTTGAGATTTCCAGCGACATTAAATGTTACTGCAGTTGTTGAGTGGATCACGTAAAAGATGGAGAAATTTAGGCAAAATGCCAACACTCCAGAACTGAAAATAATGATGAGGGCTGGGATAATAGATGTGTGGGTTTGAAACCAGAGAAGAACTCCAGGACCTTCAAGAAGGATCGCCGGGACAGCCAAGATCATTGTTGCAAAAGGTGCCATGTAGTATACCGTGTTAATGCTGCAGACTCAAATAAGTCGAGAAAGTAAATTAGCATCATTCTAGCTGCTACGAATTAAGCCGAGCACAAATATCTCACACATGATGATAAATGGAAAATCTCAAATTATTTTCAGAGGGTTCTTCAAACAGTAAATTTCTTCCGGAGGCAGATAAACATCCATCATAAAAGCCTCTATTCAGTGGTCATCAGCACAAATTAGCAGTGCGAACTAATTTGGGCAAGAAGAGGAGGATGGAATAATCAACATTTCGTCTCTGACAAGGGTACTAAATCCATAGTTTATACCACATGCCAAGTTCAGCTTCCGAATATGAAACATACCAATATAACATGTTTCTTTAGTCACGCAGGAAGAACCACCACCAAACAAGACAACTAAATGTAGTTACAGATCAGTGGGAGAAAAAAATGCAGCCTTCATCATAAAAGGCTAGATCGCTAGATCACTTAGTTTGCAAGACTCGAGAATTTGGCATGGGAGAATGAAGGTTTAAGCTAGCCTAACCGTGCTGGAATCTCATTCAATACCCTCATGTGTTTTAAGCTTATGCTGAAAGAACCCCGGTAATGAAAGTGGAGTAGATATATATCTGCAAAGAGAAGCAATAGAATCCAAACCAAACTTAACAAGTAACTAAGTCTAAATGAGCAATTTGCAGCATTTTTCTTGATATCCGTTTCTTACTGTCAAAGTAGGATGCGGGTGCTTTATTATGAGGCTTACTCAAGGCGCACTTCTATGGCATCAATAGCAACAGCTAGACAAGTGCCACCAGATGACATGAAATAGCTTACTCATAGATGGATCTATTGTACGATGTCTACATTCCTTGAGCAGTTCAACGCCTATGCTGTTCCCTTTAACCACAATCCACATTGAACATGTGGAGAACTGGACGGGCATGTTTAACTTAAAAAGTCTAAAATTTGTGTGTGGGGATCAATCCAGTTATGAGCATTTATCTATAAAAATATCCTTCCATAAGCATTCATCTGGTAGAGCCAAGAAGAAAAGATCATCTCTATCAGCTATACTCTAAAAGAACCGGTCACTCCAAAGCAAAAGTTTCTTTTGTATCATGCATTTTCCCTCAGCTATTTTCTTTCATGTGATAAATGAACAACCTCCATAGTAGCAGTTACATAATCTAAGCAGTAATATCACATTCCATTGAGAATCTCTCTGTCATTTAATCCAACATACTTTGATGGAAACGACAACACAACAAAGGTGTGTAATGTCTTGGTGTGAAAGGTTCATGACATCCTAAAAGCAGACATGATTGTAAAGGTATATTAGAAGAAATAAGGCAGGAAAAAAACCAGCAACGGGGAACTACCTGTCGAACTTGTATCCATGCAACAGGGATTCTGCAAGAATCGTCTTTGTGGAAGTGGCAAGACAACCAAATAAGGCAGCACAGAACCCCAGCATGTTAAAACTAAGCTCTGTAATTGATGTAAGAAGAATTCCCCCGACGATTGGCACCAAAGAAGCCCAAATACGCCAATCAAAGTATTTTCTCCACACAAGCCACTGCAAAACAACTGTTCAGATCCATAGTTAGCAGGATCTTCTGATTGCTTAATATGATCAAATGCAGGGATTAAAAGCATTTTACTCCGCGAAAGAAATATTTCACACTAACCTGTTGTTGCGGGAGTGAATGACTTTATCGTCTGCATGAAAGAAACTGGGATGTAACGTAAACTCACATTCCCGAGGACAATGTTTATACAGAACACAAAGGACATGGGAAAAATTCGTCTCCAGCGATCTTCGGTGTCAACAACTATCAAGGGCTTCAGCTTCAGCACTTTTATAACCACGTAAGCTCCGATAGACGAGCATATGAAGTGGACACATGACACGGTCAGAGGAAACTTGAAATCCAATTTCTGCGGAGCAAAACATAATTATTCTCAAGAAATCTACGAGATGAGCAAGGACATCCTATATACAGGGAAAACCCATTCATTTAACAGAATCGACTTTTTGAGGACTACTGAAAACAAGAATAGGTAAGAATTCTGTTCATTCAGATTCTTTCTAAGAATAAAGTAAGTCGGCAATGCGGGCAATCTCCTCGACAGCTTAAAGGAGATGCAAGTCCAAACTGAACCTCTTCCTGAGAAATACGGGATCCAATGATTCGCACCGAGATCATCGATGCAGCAGACCAGTCTATATTTGAAAAAATCCGGACAAGGAGAAAGGCAACAGAGATTCGAATAGAAATTGGATCCGGTGATGGAATGGATCACGTAGATTGTATAATTCTAAAATCTTCAAATCCTTTGTGCAGGTATGGAAAATTATAGTCTTGCTGATCCAAGTGATGAAATTTAATAAAGAACAAAAAAAAAAAAAAAAAAAAAAAACCGAGAATTCAGAGCGGAACCCAAAACGATGAGCTTAGTATTGTCAGCAACACCCCCACCAGAAGTTCAGTCGGTTAACCAGCGAAGCGCGACAGTCACAATCGTCCAACCAAAACAGTGATTAAAAAAAATAAATAAAGAAGAAACTCCGCGAATCGAAGAAAGAGTTTTAAAAAGAGATGGAATCGACCGAAATTAAAACTCATCGCAACGCCAGATTTCGGAGGACTACGAATCGCAGCACAGAACCGAGGCGGCGGACTCGGGATGAATCGAAGGCGAGGGACGGGACGGGAAGGGAACGGAAGGGAAGGAATTTAGGGAATCGCGAACCTGGAAGATCCACTTGTTCATGATGATGACGGTGACGTTGAAGCCCCACCACTGGACAATGGCGAGGAGAGATCTGAAGACGCTCCACTGGCACAGCACGCCGTCCTCCATCATCGCCGCCCCCAGTCCCTTCCTCCTCCTCCTCCGACGAGTCCAAAAGAGACGAGAAGAGAAGGGGAGGGGAAAAACCTAATCGAATTCCTGCTGCTCGGCGCTCTTCAATCGACGCTCTTCAATCGATCGAAAGCAGCACCGCAGAAAGAGGGAGAGAGAGAGAAGGAGAGGGAGAATGCGAGGGAGTGCGTAACGGAGGGAGGGGGGGGAGGGTCTAGTAGTCCCATGTGACGTGCGTCGTCTCTGCTGCTGCCGCGATGCGTTGAATTCTAAACGTTTCTGCTCTCCTCTCGCCCTCCCTCGCCATGGATTCTTCGGTGGCGTCGTGAGTTCCTTCCCCTCCTTCTCTCCTCTCCTCTCTCTCCTCTTTCACTCGTCTCCTCGTAATTCCAAGGTAAAATCCCTCTCTCTCTCTCTCTCTTCCTTCTCTCGGGTCACGTGTGGGCCCCGCTTCGATGATGGGAGATTAGGGTGAGATCCTCATGAATTTTCTTGCCAAGTAACGCCCTTATCACGCGACGTTTTTAATTTCAACTCCGTAATCTACTGATCGATCGTTTTCAAACACACCCCCAAAAAAAAAATTAAAAATAAATAAAAATAAATCTGCTGATAGATGAGATCTAATCATGAGATTGGCGGTTTGCGTGATTAGCCTGAAAGTAATCTGCGGGATGGGAGAACCCGAATAAAGGACCCCTAACTCCATCGGACTTCAAATTGACCGTGTCCATTACCAATAGCCTCGACAACAGGTTAGGCTCGATTGTTGCCACATCTCCCCAAATCCCCCTACCCACGCGACCCGCTTGACACTGATTTATGCCAATTCATAAGGATGCTGTTGAGGCCACACAATAAATGATCCCATCATGGTACTGCAGAATCCGCCCTCTAGACTTTAGAGACCATGTATAGTTGTCAAAACCAACCTAAGAAATTACAACAATACCTTCGATTTAACAAATTTTCAAATTATGAGAACACATCAAAGTTTCGCACAAAATCGCAAGACCTGATTATTCCGATACACCACAAAGCTCCATTAAGTTTGAAATTTTGATGCACCAACAGCAACAAGGATGAAAATGTCATCTTTGTTGAAATGGTGGAAATGAAGATGTAAATAGAATTTGATAATATATATTTCTAACATCTCCTCAAACTCAATTGGAGTTTAGAGAAAAAAATCTTAAAATGCCCATGTAGATGTGCAAGTTTTGAAGATCAAAGAGACTAACTGATGGGGACATTAAGCAATTGCATATTTTAAAACTTTTATGACCGAGTAGTGAAGTGATGCGGCACTTTTTTCATGTATTAATATGCTAATTCGATAGTTTTCTTTTTCAAGAAAAAGGAAAAGGTCAAATCTTGAAGGGCAAATATCAAAAAAAAAATTCAAACTATACCCAACGCGACGTAAATGCTAAAAAAGAAACATTGTCGCAAAAAACTTTTAATTTGCCCACTATAATACAAATAGCCTCAAATTTTTTTTTTTCTTTGTGTCTAAAAAAATCCAAACTCATACATGTGATGTCATGTGTAGGGTATATTTGTTACATTAATATAAATTTGGAGTTTTTAGTTTTTGGTATTTGTGCCATAATAGATAAATTTAAGATTTTTTTATGATGAATAAAAAGTCAAGAGTATTTATGTCGCGTTATATATAATTTATAATTTTTTGTTTGTGACATTACTCCTAAGTCAAAAGGGGCTGCTGTGGTTGCGGACGAAGCCACTGGTGAAATGTGAGTAAGCGTTTTCTGAAGGGCATTGACCATGTGACGCCGATCGATCAACTCTCGGTACGCCCTCCTGCTGTTGAGGACGAGTGCACGTGGGACCGGGTTCCTGTTTTTTAAAGTATCTCTTTTCCGGCGTTCGCGACCGGAATGGTGGGAGTCGCGGTGTCACGTGCATGCCTACCGGCCAGACGGTCCCTGCCTTGAGTTGCATCTTAAATTGTGCTTCTTAATTGTACTATGTTAAGGACTTTGCCCCGAGCGGCGCCGATGTGGCATGGACGGCTTAGTAAAAGCTTCATAGTAAAAACCAAACAGTTCAAAAACTAAAGGATCCCGGGATGACCCGCCCAATTGCCATGAATGAGTTGACTCGGCTGATGAGGTTTGATCTCTCCCTCCGCACATCATGCCCATTTACTATAACACTTTCTAAGCTTGTGAAGCAGTCGAGGACTCCGGGTTGCTTCCCGGGACTTCCTCCCTTTCGCCCTTGTCATCCTCGATCTTCAAGGTTGCCGTGAAGGTCACCTCACCCTTCCTGCTCCTTTGGTGAGTCGTATGGCCGAGATCATCTTCCGATCACGCTCCGACTCACGATAGGCACTCACCGTGGTCACCCCGATCTTCACGTCCGCGAACATCAAGCCCTTAGGCTCCTTTGCCTTCTTGGCCTTGATCGTACCAAGGAGTCGCAGTGATCCCAACCGCTTCCTCCCTTGGCTCATCCTCTTTGCAAAGAAGCCGGCCTTGGCTTTGTTCGGGCAATCCCGCGCCATGTGCGGACCATCGCAAAAGAAACAGCTATATGAGCGTACCTTCCTTTGCCCACCTCCGTTTTGTCCCGCATTAGCCCGGTGAGGGTGAGGACCATTCGGCGGTCTAGCTCAGTGGACGATTGTTGAATCTACCCCGATCTCCCCCACTGCCTCTCGTCCCTTGGACGGTTGTCCGGTCGGGATGTGGAAGGCGACGCCTTGTACTCCACCTTAGCCTTATCATGCTTTGGATGTATCTTAAATTGTGCTTCTTATTTGTACTATGTTAAGGACGGGCATGGACGGCTTAGTAAAGGCTTCAAAGTAAAAACCAAACAGTTCAAAAACTAAAGGAATTGCCAGAATGAGTTGACTCGGCTGATGAGGTTTGATCTCTCCCTCCGCACATCATGCCCATTTACTATAACACTTTCTGTTTATAGCCTTAAATTATAGGGTATGCTAAAGTCGAGTTATAAGAGGAGTTCACCGCATTTTGAAAACATTCATCCAAAGGCAAAGTGGGTTGAATTGACCTGCATGCGATTGTTTTTTTAACGAGGCTTTCAATTGGAACCTTCCCATGAACCTCCATATGCAGCTGAGATTGCCATTTTGGTAGTTTGCAAGCTTGCCTCCAAGTTGGTGATTTGGTAACATCTCTTCACTGCTTTATTATGGTAGATCGGGGTGAAGTGATTGGTACACGACACCTTTCTTTGCAATCTCTTTTGGCATTGATGATGCTGCATGGGTGGGAGGGGCTTTTAATCCTCGGACTTCGTCGTGGCGTTGATTCTATCATGAAAGCTCCCACCTACCTAATTTGCCTTAACTTATGTCAAATCCCCTACATATTGGCCATAGAAATCAATGAAAGAAAAAACCCATTTCAAAATAAATGCAAGTTGATTTGTCCTTGGATCCATACAGGATTAGTTCATAGATCAGTCCTTAGATCGTCACTCTCAGTCTTCAACTTGAGTAGTTGAAACTGTTTCTACTCCCGTCTCTTTCTATTTTGAAAACATAGATGAATTAACCATATCGATACAAGATAAAAATGCGACAAAAATGTAAAATTAACCTTGATAATTTGTTTTATTCAATTTTATTTTAGGCTTCATTCGCTTCACGAAAAATGACTTACAGGAAAACGTTTTCCGGATTTTCTAGTATTCGTTTCACGAAAAATGAATTAGTCAAGGAAAATGTTTTTCATCATTAGAAAAACAACCTTTAAAAGTAAGGAAAATATATTTTTTTTCAAAAGTGGAAAATATTTTCCATAACTTATTTCACCTTACTTCTTTTCACCAAACATCATTTTTATTTTTATTTTTGAAAAATCGAGTTTTTTTCTTTCTTCTTTCCTTTACATCTTCTCGGCCTTGGCCAATCGTTGGCCACAACGGCAGCCGGCGACCAGCCACGAGCTAGCTCAAGCCTCGCCTCAGGCCGGCGAGGCTCCGCCTAACCCGATCTAGGAAAGTCGAGCTTGCTCGAGCCCGGCAAGCTCAAGCCTCGCTAGATCAAGCGAGGCGGAGCATCGTCGGCCTGGGGTAGAGCTCAAGCCTCGCTAGATCAGTGAGTTGGGCAGGGCTTGAGCCTCACCCAAGCTCACAAGAGGTTCACTAGGCTTTGGCAAGTCACGAGCTCGTTAGATATGGCGGCGGAGCTCAAGCTCCCAATCCAGGCAAGCCCAAGCTCCACTGCTAGATTCGGTGAGCTCGCGGCTCGCTAGAGCTCGACGAACCTTTGGTGAGCTCGGGCGAGATTGACTGAGCCTCGAGCTCACTAGATCTGGGTGACCGCGTCTTGGTTTGGCCGCCGGCAACCGGCCATCATCAAACCTACGGCTGCGGAGGAAGGAGGAGGAAAAGAAAAAGGAAAAAAGAAAAAGAAAAAAATAATAAATACTGAAAAAATCGATTTTTAAAAATGCAAATAATTAAAATAAAACAAATTTTTGGTCAATTACAAATATTAAAATTAATTTTTTGATAATTTTTTTATAAACAATTAAATTATTTAATAAATGGTGGAAAATATTTTCCACTTAAAGTTTTGGTTTTTCAACATCGAATATAGTCATTTTTCAAAAAATAATCGAAAAATAAGTCATTTTTCAAAAAAATAACTTCCTAAAAATATTTTTTGAAAACGTGATATTTTTCATAAAACGAACGGATCCTTAATTTATATACATGTGAAGGAACCATGATTGAGGTTTTGCACGGAACATTAACAACGAAAAGGATACCGAGGTTGGCAAAGAATATGAAAGAAATATGCCACAAAAGATTCCCCTATGTGAGACCCACTCACGACTTCCACGGATTGCGCAACCGGCGAAAACGACCGTCCATAACTTCTCTATTTTCTTACCTTTGCGTCCCATTTTACCGTAACATTCTGATAAAATAACTTCCATTTTCATCATCATACAAGATAAGAATGCATAATCAAAGCACCCACGGAAGAAAAAAAAAACACTTCGACTGCTAAAGATGGCCAACTTTAGCCGTGAAGCCGGTTCTTGGTCCATGCTTGCCCGAAAAGATGGCTAAAGTCGACACATTTACTTCTGGCGAAAATCACAATCACGATCCTCCGCTGTCTCACTTCCGCATCTGCTTCTAAACTTTCTAGACCCGCGTCTCGTGAAAGGGCCCGGAAAAAAAATACCCAAAAGGGAGAGAAGGTTTCGATTCGATTAACTTATAAGACACGATTTTTTCTTGTAAAATCGTCAAGGGAGCTGGGGTAACCCGTCTTGCGTCGACGGTCGGCGTTGAAGTCAACCGTGTAAGGTGGAGCATGGCCTAGTTCCCCCTTTTTTCTTATTTTTCTCGATGGAGCTTTGCTAAAGATATCTTTGCTTGAGGGTTCAACTGCGTCAAGCTGAAGTCAACCGTACTATCAATTCTCGTATTAAATAAATTTGTTTTGGTTGTGGACTTGACGCTGACTCTACCTCGGAGTCGAGCCACGCATGTTCTTCGAGTCTTGAGAATCGAGCAAAGTTGCTTCTGCCCCTGTAATTTGGAAATTGTCTCGCTTTCGCCCCCTTTCGTTTCGTCCCGTCTCGATTAGCCCCTTTCTCATGGACACGAACTCTCGAGCTGCCCCAGATTTCCAACTCTTTATTCGCCTGTAGAATCAAGCATAACGAATTCTATGGTAAAAAAATAAAAAATAAAAAATAAAATATCAAATACGGCGAATTTGTTTACTTCTACCAAGAAGAATAATCCAATTAGTTATAAATTTATGATATGAATATTAATTCAATCATGAAATTTTTAATTTTAATAATCGAGTCTTCTAATGAAGTCCGTCTAGTTAATTTTCATTGAAAATCGCTAACATTAGAGTATGTCACGTAAAATAGCTAGCGATCACTAAATAGTCAAGTCATCTAAAAAGAAAATTGATCGAAAGTTGCATTAAAATTTGACATAAAGTTTTAAGACTAAATTGGAAAAATTGTAAAGTTTAAAATATAATTGACATCCATAAAATAAGCCTAAGATCGATTAGATAATTTTCTCAATTCTGCCAATAAAAGGAAGAATAATGAATTTGTGATCAACATTCGATAACGTAAATCGTAAGAATTGGTAATTGAGTGCGTTTGTGTGCGTTTTTTTTTTTTTTTTTTTTTTTTTTGTCTTTTGGTAAAAGATCTAAGGCTAATAGGATGAGTAAAATAAAAATCAGATGATTACACAGTCGGCCAGGGTCAAGACTCGAGGGTCGATGGCCCTACTAAAATCACCTAACTTATTTCCATTGGTCAAAGCCGAAGGGCATGGATCCTAGACCAACGGCGGATCTACTGCCTCTCCAAAGAGCTGTCGCATTCGTTCCGAGCACAGAGACGACCGTCTCGCACACTTGACCAGACTAGTTCAAAGTGGGTCTCCTTGTCTTGAGGGTTACAATTCATGATTCCAAGTTTCTACAGCTTAATAAAGAGAAGGGTCCATTGCATAGGGGAGCCATCGTCGACTTTGACCAAATTGCCAGGGGTTTGGCGAGTGCGAATAGATGGCTAGGATTGATTTCAAGATCCCGGAGCTCGCGCAGAAACGACGGGCTTTTGGGTGCGTTTTGAACTTCAAAATTTGAAAGGTTGCTTCATAGCCAAACTCTAGGTCTTGGGACTTTTATAATGCTTGATGGGGCATTCCTTTGAAACCTCGGATGGTCTTTGAAGTTTAGGCAGATGGAGCCTACTCTCATAGCTAGCCCTTAGATGCTTTCAATGGTCAAGGCAGGCATCCTTTGAAACCTTGGATGGTCTTTGACTTGGATGGTTTATGAAGTTAAGGCACATAACATGTGGACTTTATAATGTATTTCAGGTCTCTAAACACTCGATTCATGGACCCATCAATTGCCTGGAACCACTTTGGTAACCCGATTGATGTGAAAAGAACGTATCAGACGGTTCTACTTCTATAGTTTTCTTGACAAAGTAAAGCCTTTATCTGATGTTTTCAGTATGTTAAAGATAGATTAACATCACAGGTTCTGTCTGATAGGCTAAAAATGAACGGTTCCAAAACACACTCAGTTTTCCAGCAGCGGGCTTGATTTAAGAAACCTACCGGTCCATGAGATATGCGGTTTTTTTTTTTTTTTTAATTTTTTTTTGGTTGGGGGGAGGGGGTTCAAAACAGCTTCTTCTTCTTTGCCATTGGTCAGTGGCTTTCAATCGCATATCATTGATCGCGGTCATCAGTGACTATTGCCACCATTCACCGCTGGTCAAAGAGAGAGTCGAATTCCCTTTATCGTTGCAAGAGTACTGGAATTGTTGGCTTCATAACGTCAGCGGCTTTCAATCGCATATCATTGATCGCGGTCATCAGTGACTATTGCCACCATTCGCCGTTGGTCACGGAGAGAGTCGAATTCCCTTTATTGTTGTAAGAGGACTGGAATTGTTGACTTCATAACGATGTCATGTGACCAAGAAAACACTAGAATGTCCTCCTCCACCCTAAAGAAAGAGAAACCACCACATTGGGGGAAAACATGGTTAATTTGAAAAGTCCATAACGGGGCTCAACAAACAAAACTCCGTCTTCGTATTGCAGATGGGCCTTCCGCATATGGATAGTTACATTTTTGGTCCATCCAAGGAAGCTCCAAATTTCTAGGCACTGTTTCTATGCCTAATCTCCAGTTTATACATCAGACGAGTAAGAAATTATGAAACCTCTCAGTATTCAAGTATCGGCAGCATTTCCAACTAATAAGAACACCGGCAAAGAAGAGTTCAGATGACAAACTTGGAGGCAGGGGATTTTGCATCTTCTCCCACTTTATTTCCTGGTACACACGAAAAAGACGGCCAATTAGTTTCAGATAGCAACTGATACTTGGTATACCCGGAACCATGACCAAAAAAGGCACATACATCACACAACAGCTTGTCATAATATATGTATGAAGAAGATCTACATATGTGTACATCAACAACCATCTGCCCATTTATCTATCTCTGAAAGTGTGGTATGAGTATTCCCTTGTGAAGATCTACATAAGCTATAGCCAATGGCAATTCTTTTAATGCATTAGAAAACTACTCTGCCATGAAATGGAAGGCCACAAAGATGCTAGAGCTGCTTAAAAAGAAACACTCTTAAGTCTCAACGATGTTCCTCTAGACAGATCTATATCCCAGCCAATACATGCACTTATACATGCAGACAGATGATAAAGTCCAGGCACTAGTAAAGGAACTGATCAACCCCACCCCCTCTCTCTCTTCCGCCACACACGATTGGAAAACATAAAGGATGCAAGATTTCCAATCATTAAGAGCAAAAATGGGTGGTTACACTGCCAATACTCTTCCCTTGCTCAACTAATCGACAATTGATAGCAGCACAAACAAATGTCGGAATACTCGTCAAATCTGGAAAAAAGCGTACTGTGACCTAGAACTGGTATATCCAATTATTTTGTCAGACATAATTACTTAAAATCACTTGTACCTCATTCTCTTACCTTGCAATAATCTTTTTCTCATATGACATCTTACTGATATTAGGACTCACAAAGTGAACAGGGAAAAAGATTGTTTTCCTAATTCAGTCCTACTGGTTTAGAGGCACTGATGCATTGCTTCATCATTAAGAAACCAGTTCTAGGTCATGAGATATGTCCTTTTTAATTCAGAAATGTAGACTGACCCCCTTCCCTGCAGACTGCAGAGAGATATAATTGCCTAATAACACAGGTTCTAAAAAATCTAATTCTCACTTCTCGGGTATAATTTAACTATTCACACCCCATGTCCTCATTTGCTTCCTGAAAATTAACTCTTCGAAAACTTTGGGCTGCAAAAGGGATGTAGCCCATGATTCTCCAACACAAACAATATCAGCATTTAATAACTGCACCATCGTTAAAGGACTTCAAAACCTAAGTCATAAGGCATCTTCAATAAGGATTCTATATGTGCTTCATCAGCTTCCCTCCCAGGGTTATTCAAATGCCCCACAGGCCACATTCCTATACCCTTTACTCGGTTCAAGGTTTATTATTACAGAAAAGAGAGAGACTGAAGCAAGAATGGGAGCAGTATTCCTCCTAAGTGTCCTATGGAGACAAAATTTACAGGGCACAAGCACACAATAAGCCTACAACAGAAATGTATTCGAGCAAACTAGTAGTAAAACAGAAAAAACATGATCAAACGTTTGCTGGATAATTAAGCGCAAAATTCGACAGGATAACCCTTCTAACCAATCACATTACCGCAATCAAAGAACCCTGTGGATGGTCTAGAATTATCACCCATCTTAGCATCAAAAGCTCCCTAACCAATCAAATGACACTTATGGCAGCCCAAAACAAGAGATGCCTCGTAGTCTAAACTCTACCCTATTGTTCTTCAAAACTGTTTACGTAAATTCCATATGCACGTTTCTGGCCACATTATAAGGGTAGCCAATTAAACAATTCACGGCCAATTTCATGCAAAAAGATCAATGAAGCGGCGCCGATTGGGTTTTCCACGAAATGTCTCTTCTCAACTCGTGCCCGAGATGTTCACGACTTCGAACCGACGGTTAGAGCACCCCGGTTTTCTGCAATCTAGTACTCGTGGATCGACAAGATCGAGAAACTTCATAGAGAGAGAGAGAGAGAGAGTACCGGGCTGCGCAGCCGGGGCTTCGCCGTAGATGACTTTGAGCTTGGCGAGAGGGAGGAGAGCAGAGTCGGAGGCGGCTTCCGCGAACAGCTGCTGCTTCCAATCCCACATGGCCTTCTTCGTGGCCTTGTTCGACCTGGCGAGGGATTCCTTCTCGGCCTCGAGGGCCTCGATGTACTTCTGCTGGCTCATCGACCTCACGCACAGGGCCGCGAAGGCGCCCACCAAGCAGACGTCGATGACGATGTTGTTGTTCGCGACTTTCGTGAGCGCGGCCAGCGCCCTGCTCGCTCCCTCCATTGTCGGAGCTCGCCGAGGACCCGAGGGTTTTTTGACGGGGGTTTTTCGGCTCGTTTTGCAGAGGGTGGATTGGAAAAAACGACGACCCAACTCGGCGTAAACCGGAACTCAACTCTGGTCAGCGCACAAGAGAGAGAGAGAGAGAGAGGGAGAGGGTGTTATTTTACCTTCCAAATATCGGACATAAAAGTAAATTACCAGATGATTTAGCCAAAACGAAAAACAATAAAGCCTCTCAACCTCCAAATTTTTCTTAAGCAACGCCTGATAAATATAATAATATTTTATAAATTAGTATGTGGATTCATATAAGATTTTTTTCATGATTTTTGGGACTAAGTAAAAAAAATATATTATATATTTTTATATTTATAAATTAATATGCCGATTCATATAAGATTTTTTTCATGATTTTTGATTTATATTTTTTATAGAAATTATTTAATGTGATTTATGAACTTTTAATTATTTAATGTGGCCTTTGAACTTTAGTCCATTATATAATATGATCTATGAACTGTTGATTTGCTTACTATGATCTTTGGACTTTTAATACGTGCATAAATTATATTAAATATGTTAAGTATTGTCATTTCATTTATTTAAATTTTGGATAAATATTGAATATTTTCATATAATTTAAGAATCGAAAGTTTATAAAGCACATTGGATAAATTAAAAATCCATGGGACATTACTTATTAGGTTAAAGTTTATGGATTATACCAAACAATATTAAAAGTTTAGGAATCATGTTATATAATTGGTTAAAGTTTAGGCATTACATTGTATATTGAGTTCAAATTCAAAATGCTATTTATGTTATTTTTCTTTTTTTGCTACAAGGTGAAAATTTGGAATATATGTGAATAGCAAATAAAGACTACATGTTAAAATTTGAGTACACTTTTACTTTTGATATTGAACTGTTATCATCTAAAAAACACAACTTAGATGGTCCAAATACAGTAACATGACTTCAATCGTTGCATTCCATCCAAATTTTTCTCACCTTTCCCCTGTACTATTTCCTCTTTTCTTCATGTCTCCTCCAACAAGTGGACGTTGTGCTCACACTAGTCATTTTGAGCAATTTTACGTTTTTTTTTTTTTTTTTAAGGTAAGTGGTATATCAGCTCCTAACCCTCAAATTATAATAATTATTAAGACTAGCAAAGACCCTCCGTTGCCAGAAGAGAAGTGAAAAATGTAAAAAATCGTTGAAAAAGAAGCCCCAACTCCGCTGGCAATTTTACGTATTTCGAATATTCAAATTAAAATTTATTTGAAAGGTTGAATTAAAATTGAAATTAGTTTATGGTAGGCGCAAAAGCTAAAAACTTAAATCAGCATTCTTTATATTTTTGGGAGAAATATAAGATGGTCGGGGTGGATGAACATGCGAAAGTCATCGGGGGCTTGATTTATTTTCGTTTTTGGCCCATCCGCCTGAAGCAAAATTTCCGCTCGAACCGGGTCACGTGACAGCCATGCGCTTCAGAAGGCGGGAGAGGGCTCTCTCTCAAAACCCAAATCTCTCTCTCTCTCTCTCCCTAAAACTGCTTTCTCCTCACTCAGCATCCGAGCAATTGCCAGTGAGCAATTGCCAGTGAATCCAATCCCAAACCCTCGCAGTCCATTCCTACTCTCCTCTCTCTCTTTCGCTCGCGCTCCTCGATCGGCAGCGGCGGTGCTCTCCTCCTCCGTCGAGCGATGGACGAGGCGGCTCTGCAACTCGTCGCCGACGTCGGCGCTCAGATTCTCCGGCAATCGCGCCCGAACAAGGATTTTCTCGTCAAATCGCTCCGCGTAAGCCTAAACCCGAGACATTCTCTTATTAAAGCGACTGTTGCATTTCCGCCAATGGAATGTGAAGTTGTCCGCAGTACTGTCTGTTTGGTTCATTTCTGTCGCGCTGGAGCCATGAAGGTGTCGGATGCTGAGTCAGTGTGCTGTATCTGGTAGCTAGTAGAGCAGCGGGACTAGAATGCGAGGCGCAGTCTAGTTATTATTGCGTCTTTGAATATCTCTTGCAGGCTCCGGCTGGTGAAGTGTGGGAGCGAAGAGCTTGTGGTCGGAGTCATGTTTATCATTTAGTTTGGTAGATTTTCAAGCTCTCCGTCAGTAGTTTTTTCTTCTGTTCTTGTAACATCGGTATTTTCTTGTCCATTTTCTCTTGGGTGGGGTGTTAAGTAGAGATTTATTCATAACATAGATTCAACTCTTACTTCTTTACGACTCCCTAAAGATCAATCGGAAGAGGTCTGCAATTCTGCGATTCCAAGCGCCTACTGTTAGCCTTTCAATCGGGTGGAGATTACTTGTGGCATTTGCTTGTTTATTGTATGAAGATGATCAAACGACTGTTTATATATATTTTAAATTTATCTTAAATTTTTGCCTTCTCTTTCTTGGAGAGCTTGGTTTATGTGGAAGCTTTTGAGGAATCATATTTGATTCGCAAGTGCAACTGCAAATTTTCTTTAAAATGCCTTACACATTTTTTTTTCTGCAGAAAGCTGCAAATGCATTGTCCCAAATAGAGCAACCTTCAGTGCTAGAGGCTGCACAGCAGGTGGAAGCTGCCGAAAAGGTTCAAGATGCCTTAAAGCCTATAAGGGAGACAATAGTGAAGCATTCTCTTGCTCGACATAAAGACAGGGATGTTAGGCTTCTTGTCTCCATATGCGCAAGTGAAATCTTTCGAGTGATGGCCCCTGAGCCACCTTTTGAAGACAAATATCTTCTGGTGAGAGATTTCTACACTGAGATCTTTGTTAGCTGCCTGTGTTTCTTAATTATCACTGCAGATCGACGATGTCAGTTCTCATGAAGTGCTTTATTTGTTTATGTATGTATATATTGTTGTGTTCAACATGTCCATCCGAACTGTGTTATTGCAGGACATCTTCAAACTAATTGCTAGCATGTTCGAGGAGCTGGCTGACACAGAGAGCCCATACTTTTCAAAGAGGGTTAAAATACTAGAGACCGTTGCACGTTGTAAATGCTGGGTGGTATTGTTGGATAGCGATTGTAGTGATCTTATCCTTGAAATGTTCAACGTCCTCTTCTCCATTGTGAGGTCAACTCTCTCATTCTCTTTCTCTCCAAACGTATTTGTGCTACCTCTTCGTCCTTAAGTGGCAGATAGATCTGTATAAAATCTAATATGTTAAATGATATGACCATCCTTCCTTGGACCCATCTTTTTTTAGAGAAAGAGAGTGAAATTTATGGTTGAAACTAGTGGAGCATTTAACTTTTATGTCAGGTATAGAGCTAGTGAACTTGACTTTAGTATTTATAATCATGCAAAATGGTGTTTCCATGAAAATTACAAATCTGTATCTTATTGGCCCTTTCTCCCGGAATGGGAATGCCACTAAAATCTAATAGCAATTTAGCAAGTTAATCGTTTAGAAGTCTTTGTCATTTCATTCACTATTTTCACGGTAATCATTAACCTTGGTGGCACACATAATCCTTTTTGTCTTCTATATTTTCCTTACCAGTTCTTTCAATGATATGTGACACTCTCTTCTTGCCTTTGTAGAGAAAAGCATGAAAAGACTTTGATTAATGATGTCATGTCGATATTGACACATATCATTGACGAGGAAGCTTCTGAGCAGCTCTTGGAAGTGATACTGCGAAATCTTTTGAAAGAGGAAAAGGTAAGTGCTGATGGAGTCAAAGTTCATTTATCTGTGCTCAGTGCTCATTGATGCTGCAGCAGGGCTTGCATGCAAATGCTTCATTTTGTGTCTTTCTGTTTGAGTGTGTGCATGAGATGGTCCATTTAGCATTTACATTCATATGATGTCTGCTTATTAGTGAAGTTGCTTTCACTCTAGTTTGAAAGTTTCAACTTACTCTCTTCTGAAGTTTCCATTATTCATGTACAGGGTGTACCATCTGCTTCTTCTCAGCTTGCCGTCTCTGTCCTGCAAACTTGTTGCCAGAAGCTTGAACCCTTTGTCCGTGGTTTTTTAACATCCTGCATCATGGATAGAGATGCTGAAGGGAGTGAACTTAGAGAGATGTACCATAAAATAATATTTAAAATATTCATCTGCACTCCTCAAATGCTTTTTGATGTCATCCCAAACATGACACGAGAGTTACTGGTATGGGCTTCATTTGGAGGACTTCAATCACTTTAAAGTGTTTACATTTAGAAAATCTCTTTTTTGCGGTGTTCTTCTATTAAATGCATACTTGTATGTTTACTGATTAACTTATTCTCCGTGTAGACTGATCAAGTCGATGTTCGAATAAAAGCTGTAAGTTTGATCGGGAAACTCTTTTCTGTGCCCGGATGCCGAGCTGCACAGAATTATCACGATCTCTTTGTAGAGTTTTTGAACAGATTCTCTGATAAATCTGTGGAAGTTAGAGTTACAGCTTTACAATGCGTAAAAGATTTCTGTACAGCCAACCCCACTGGGGGTGAATTACATGAAGTTCTTTGTAAGCTGTTCAGCGATCTAACATGTTCATTTGCTGTGGCATTAGTTCTTGATTTTGTAGTCTTTCCTCCTTTATGCATCTCATATGTTGATAATACCTTGGCAGCTGCACTTGAGGGCCGGCTACTGGACATAGATGATAGAGTGAGGATACAGGCCGTGGCAGCTATCTGTGATCTGGCGAAATGTAATTATAAGTTCATTCCACTCACACTGATATCTCAAGCTGCTGAAAGACTTAGAGATAAGAAGGTACTTTAAAGATCTGCCTTTGTGGTCTGTAAGAGCTGTCCTAACTACATAATGATCTCTCAATGCAGATATCTGTGAGGAAGAAGGCCTTGCAGAAGTTGATGGAAGTATATAGGAGTTATTGCAGCAAGTGTGCTGAAGGCAACATGACCATAGTTGACCACTTTGAACGGATTCCCTGCAATATCTTGATGCTCTCCTATGATAGAGATTGTAAGGAGTTCAGGTATGCATATATAAACCTCCATTTCCCTGGTGATCAAATCAACATTTCGCCAACTGTGATGCAATTTTATGTGTTTCAGGTCCCAAAACATGGAACTTCTACTTGCTGAAGATTTATTTCCTGATATTCCCCTACTGGAGAGAACAATGCATTGGGTGCACATGTTTTCTCTGTTCACATCTTTGCATGTAAAGGCGTTGGATACTATATTGTTTCAGAAACACAGGTAGGCAGAAGTTGTAGATGCTGCATTAGGCAGAGTGAAGTTTGGTCTACTTACGAAACAATTGTACCTGCAGGTTGCAGTCTGAGCTGAGAAATTTTTTGGCTCTAAGAAAGAAAGAGAAGGTACTTTGCTCGAACTCACACTCTATTCTTCTTTTGTTTTTGAAGTTGGGGGCAGATTGTCATGCCAATCCTTTGTCATTTGTGTCTATGTTTGTCCTGGAGTTCATTATGGATTCCTGGTGTTATTTTCCCTTGATATTCCACTGAAAGCACGATGATGGTCAACATGCACAAATCTGTATGCAATTAAAGTAATTTGGTTGTAGCTCTAGGTATCTCGTTCCCATTACGTATTGATTCTCTTTACTAGAGTTGACTACCTGAATGAGAATGAAAAATGATGTTTTTGTTTAGTCTTGTTTCTCTCGGAGATTAGTCATTATGTTGGAGCTCTCATGGGTTTAAATTGGTGCTGCAGGAGACCTGTTTGGATGAACTGGACAACAAAATCAAAGCATCATTTGAGAGAATGTCTGCATCATTTCCAGATCCCGCCAAAGCACTGGAGTGCTTTTACAAGCTAGACCAGATGAAGGATAATTATATTTTTAATGCGCTTGCTCAGCTATTGGATGAAGCATCAATTATAAAAGCTCAACATGCCCGAGTGCGTTGTCATTTTTACATCATTCAATAGGCTATATGTGAATTCACTTTATCATCCATATGTTTTGGCATTTTTGCCTCTTCCAAGTTGTTAAGTGATCATGCATTACTTGCCTTACTTATTTTACCTTCATACCACCCAATTGATTGGATTCATTGGTCAGATCCAACTATTAGATGGGACACTTAATTGAGAAAACAATGTGAATTTGTCTTGTAAAATTTTAATTAATATGAGAACTTTGTTGTCAGAACAAACTTTCATTGAGTTCAGGCATCGACTTCAAATAGTTATAATGAAAGTGGTGAAATAATGAAACCCTAACTTAGGAAGGACATTGCCCAAACTTCTTAAATCTTAGTGGACCAACCGAAGAGTATTCACAGTTGTTTATTAATTGACACTGTATAAGGAAAATGATCATTGTTCCACGAGTGATGTAATTTAACTAAGAGCGTGTTGGCAGTGCTTTAGCATCTTGCTTAGCTTTTGGTGTTATTGTGATGTTTGTATTAGGGCTTGGCTATTAAATTTGTTCGAAAACAAATATTTTTTTAGGTGTTGTACAATCTTTGAACTATTAAGAAGTGTTTTAAATAAGTGATACTTTTGTCTGATTAAACTCTTAAAACCATGATATGGAAGCACCTATAAGGTGCTTTTTAGAAGCCAATTTTGGAGTGTCGTGGCCTTTGAGGTGTTGCCAAATACATGAAAAGGGCCAAAGCACTTCTCTAAAGCTAAAGCTACCTTGCCGCAATACTCCATAACATCATCCACAGTAGATAATGACCTAGAACCAGACCAAATGATACAGCTTATCCAAGGACCACCATGATCATAAGTAGGGATCTTTGGCAGCAGCAAACACAGTGTTAGATACTAAAGCAAGCTTATTTAAGTTTGAATCTAGTAAAACTTTTTGGTACAGTGTTCTGTCTTGTATTTCAGTTAGTGGAAATACTTTGTATTGATTATTCTTATCTTTTCACTTTCTTTCAGGAAAATTTCGTGAAAAAGATCAGGGATAGACATCCACATGTTGATTTTTTGCGTTTACTAAGTGCCAAGTGCATCTTCAGCATATTTAGCTCAGAATATGTGCAAAATATACTGGATTATCTTTCCAGTGGGAAATTTGGAGGTAGACACTTGGAGGTTTCTTCGATCAAACTACTTATGGTAAGAATGTGGTGCTATTCATTTTTAGGAGTATGGCAAAACAATAGGTACTTTTTGATAACATGAGATTCAACTACTAACTCAAAACTCTTGCAGATGAGGAACAGATTATAGATTGTCAATCTGAAGGGTTTACAGTGCAATCAAAGACTCATAAGAAAGAATAGTTACAAAAGGAAGTCTTTGAATAGTTTGAAAATTGAATCTTCCAATTGGCAGCGGAGGAACAGATGATAGACCTCGGCTGTCAAGGATATCTAATTTTTCGGGAATTTTCTGTTTGTGTAACGGTGAAGAGGGGTGTGGGGATATTTGAGATTTTCTACCTTTGTTGGAGCAGCAGGATTAAGTGAAAATTTCATGCATGTCCTTTTGTCTTTCACCTGGTTTTATCTGTGCATTTCAGTCAACATGTAGTAGAAATCAGTCTTTTAACTGGATAAAATGTCTCAAAATCTACAATATCAATTAAAGGGAGCAATTTAAGAGGGATTAGCTTGAGTTTAATTTGACTGCTTGTTAGAATAGTCAATGCAAGCAGCAGCAAATTTACTCTCGAGCTGCAAGCTTCTTCTCTTCAAATGAAAATTTTAAGATGAGTTTGTGGAAATAATCTCATTGAAGAAAAATTCTCCTTCCATTCTCAGGTAGTTTAATATAAGGTGCATGCTTGACGCAAATGCAGTTAATTGGAAAGTTTCTTTTTGTTGACGCGATTCATTGATTTTGTTGATGGATAAAAAGACTCTGTACTGAAGCCCATATAATATGTTGAATCCTTACAATGTTTAATCTTTTATTAAAATTGGCTAGGCTATTGTTCGTTACTGCCCATCCCTCCTCAAAGGCTCAGAAGCGAAGCTCCGTTTGTTATTAGAGAAGAATGAGCCCTATCGCGATCCAATGACCGAAATCTTAGCTAAAGCAGGCAGCCACATTTTTGTCAAACTCAGGTAGTTTTGGAACTCTGTGAGTTCAAATGTTGGACAGAATCTTATATGGTTTAACTTATATTTGTGGCAACCTTTTATTTCCTCGTCATATCATAGTACACCCTATGGAAATTTTCTAAAATGCCCATATGCTTTTTTCAGTGAGTCTTAATTAAAAGAAAATTAATTTCTGGTCAGAGATTCTTTCATCATTTCATGCAGTGACTGGTTGTAGATCCATTAGAAGTTGCCTGTTGCTTTTAAATTTTTTGAAGAGAAAATTATTCACTCTGTATCTTTTAATATTTCCTATTCCATGTCAGAAATGCAGTTTTCTATATTTTAGTTTTTTGAATAGATTGGATTTCAGTAAGTGCTGTGGGATACCTATTTGTGTGGAACTTCCACTTAGAAATTTCTGATTCTACTGAACTTCTGAGAGGATAGTTTTAATATGTATTTTGGGCTTTTAATGGGAATACCCAGACTTTTCTTCACTTTGCAGTGATATTTACCCAATCTTGGAGCGGATGTGCCTTGATGGTACTCGTGCTCAATCCAAAGTCGCTGTTTCCGCAATTGTTGCTGTCATGGGCAGTTCGGAGCAATATATTCTTTCAGAACTAACCAAGGTAAATTCAGCATCTTAAAACAGATGTGGTTGTACATGGTGTTCGGACTGTAAATTTGAGTCAAAGGTTCTTTTCAGGGGTCAAAGTTATAAGGCTCAATGGGGAGATTTAGGTGGCTGTTTAATTAACACTCAAGTCCTTGGACTTACTGAATGAAATTATATAAGTTCCCTGTCTTATCATCATTGTTCTCTCTCTTTATCCAGTGACTAGTTTAGTCTAGTCAGTGCTATGCTGTTAAAGCAAAGAAATGGTATGGTGCATCAACATTTATTGATATCACTAACAATGCTTGCTTGAGGCGCCTTGCCCACCAGAGACTGGTGGATTCATTGCATAGTGGGCAGAATCTACCCACTGTCTTGCAATCTTTGGGATGTCTTGCACAGCATTCAATTGCCACCTTCGAAGATCTAGATGGAGAGATTACTGCACTTGCACTAGAGAAAACTTTTCAGGTACTTTGTACAAGCTACAGTGCATGCTTACCCATGCTTTAGTTTGTACTAGACTATCAGGTCTGATCTTTTGCCAAATCCCCATTCGCTTGTATTTTTTCAGAAACTAATTTGCCTAATGGTTAATATTGTCTTTTGCAGATGAATTCGCTGGACAATTCAACGTCTGGGGACGAGACATCTGGATGTAGTAATTCCTGCAAATTAAGGGTAATGTTGAGAGAAAGTTTACTTATTGATGTTAAGGTGCAAACTTGATGATTTTTCTCACTAAATTTTGGTTTCTGGTACTTCCTTATTATGGGGTGCAAAAGTCAATTTGAGAAATTATCAAAGAACTTGAGTTCTGCTTGACAAAAAGCAAATTTACTTTGGCAGTGCAGAGAGGGTTTTCTTTAGATGTGATCCAAATGCTGAATAGCTAATATAGCTAATATAAATTAGTTGACTGAAGTTAGCCTTCATGATCTGTGCTTTTGGCTTCCACATGATCTTCTGATTGTTAATGGATAGCAGAATCTTCCTACCAAGGTACTTGGCATGGAGTTAGGGCTCATAGTTACTGTTTCCACCACGTTATTTTTGAGCCATACATTTTCTTGTGTGTTTTATTAAATACTTGACCATCAGTAACATCAAGTTTGCTAACTGAAGAGCACTTTTATTCCCTCAATCCTAAAAGCAGCAGTACCAGATTTAAGAGTTCATATTGCATATTTCTGCCCAATTTGCTGTGCAAACAACTGATTGCAGCTCAGCTGAATAACTAGAATGATTGCTTGTAAGATTAGCGGAATACAAATATCTAATTGCTATTTCTTCCTGTGAATGAAAGAGCCCACTGCAATGCTCACACTAGAAAATTATGAATTAAGTACCTTATAAGGGTAGAAGTTTGCTGTATTAAGTTGGAGTTTTTAATTGTATTGTAACTTTTGATTTCTCTTAAGGAGCAAGGGTCCAGCCTAGTGTTAACCTTACCCAAATGCAAGGGCCTGGATTTGGTTCCTGTTTTTCCCTTTCCCACATTTACCTAGCAAAAAGAGTATGTAACGAGATGAGAGATAGCTCTATCCCGTAAAAAATTCGGCTATAGTGAGTATGATTCCTTGAGGGCGATTGTCTGTTGGCAAAAGGAATGAAGGTTAATACTGGCAAACTGTTTTCTATGACTACAAAGTTGTGATTGTTTTAACTTTAGGACTGAGATGCCTTTGTAGCTTCTGGTCAGCACATACAAATGACCTTATTTAAGACTGCACTTTTTGTTGTGCAAGAAGGATTGCAAAGCTGACCTAAAATTTCGGTGGATTTTCTGCAATACTTGGTAGAAACACTGCCCCCTGTTTATGTGAAAGAAGATAGAGCCTTAGTGCTCAGCGGTGATGAATGAGAGATAGGAATGAGAAATAGTTTGCAGCCTCTCTCTCATTCTGTTTGGGCTTTTAATGATCTAAGCTCTTGCAATAAGAAAGAAGCTTTTATTAATAGGCTTATCATGGATCTTGACTTCCTCCGAATGCTCTAAGCTTTTACTCATTCGTGCGTTGCCTGGTGCAGATTTATGGCCTAAAAACTCTTGTCAAAAGCTTTTTACCTCATCGGGGCAGCCATGTGAGGAGAAATATTGACCATTTGTTGAGCTTGTTGGCAAAAATGTTGCAAGAAGGAAAAACTTCTGATTCTGTCCTTTCCAGGTACTATTTACTAACAAAGAATCGGTGTTTTTTATCACATGCATTCTTCTTGCTTTGTCATGCTTTCTTTTGATACTTGGCACTCAAAATCGGTTTTTTGCCATTCTTTTAAAATAATCAAGTTAGGTTAAGCACATAATTCGCCAAAAGAGATACTTGGAGATTTTTCCTCTTCTTTTACAAGTATTTCCATAATTAGCTTCGTTCCCCATTTCTATTTCTTTCCTTTTTTTCCCCTGCATGCTGCTGCACTGGCAGGGAGCCCCACACTCCAAAGGGGCAATTCTTAGAGTTCCTTTATTTGAGCGGCTCTTTTATTGTTTGATGTGTCTAATTGGGAAACTTCTGAATGAAAGAAATTTAATAAAGGAGTCCATAGTATTCAGTTAATTACCTTTTCTTTTTCCAAATAATTGATAACTTATGTAGCAAGCGGAGAAGAACATTCTAGGGCATAGTTGTGTATTCTTGTTGTCTTCGTTGTGGTGAAAAAGAAAAAGTCGCAGTGTGACAACATATTTTGAATGCTAAATTTGGTGAAGAAATGGAAGAAGAATAGACCATTTAGGTGATTGATCACTCTTTTTTTTTTTTTTTTTTTTTTTTTTTTTGGGGGGGGCGTTGGAGTTTCTGTTGGGAAGGACATGCGAAACTAGTGAAAATCTCCTCCCCAGATTCATGAGAAGCCAGAATGCATTTACCCTTCTCAATGAACACCCCATCCCCAAAATATCAGTGCATTCTCAATGAACACCCTATCCCCAAAATATCAGTGCTTTCATCATGCTTATTTCTTTCTTGTTGAAAGCTTATCTAGAGAACTCATTTTTCTCATTGGTGCCTTGCTTGTTGGATATGCAGTGGAAATGACTCCTCTCATATAAGACTGGCTGCAGCAAAATCTGTTCTTAGGCTTTCTAAGAGATGGGATTTACACATATCTCCAGAAATATTTCACTATACAATCTTAACTGCAAAGGTACACTGTGCTTGCCTTAGAACCCCTGCTTGCTTCGAAGAATTTTCCACATTATAACTACAGCATTGAGGACATTACTTGAACTAATTTAACATTGTTGTAGCATTTGTTTCCCTGTCGCGTACTTTTTTAATATGTTGTTGATGATGATATGATTTGCGACGCGGCCCAAAGAGAATTTCTGTGTTCAAGTCATGCTTGTTTAGGCTTAGAGAAACTTCTTAAAAATAGTGCTAATTCCCATTGAGATAGTTAGGACCAAGTTCTGATTGTACTCTATTATCATGGGAAGAAACTGTTTGTCCCAAGATTGTGGGTATTGGCCTTTTAGTTGTGTAATACTATGACTCATCTTTCCATTTTTGGGAGCTGATCAAGGATCTTTTTTTCTTGCTTTATTTCCTTTTCTTTCCCTGTTGTCAGGAAGGTTGGTTGTATGAATTTACTTCAACTACCTTCTCAGTGACAACTTTTGTCAGTTAAAGCTAGTATCTGTGAACAATTTTCTGTGTTTTATCACTATAGGAATATATGTAGACATTGGACAAATCAGTAGGTTATCTTTGTATAATTTTTTAGTTATCAGGAATTATCAAGCGTGAGTCTTTGCATAAACTCATGTACACGGCTGCTACCTATTCTTACATGACTCACATTGTGTCCTTTTCTTACATCATTGCTGTAGTCTTACCTGCTCTAATTATGTTCCTCTCATCTCATGTTTATCTTATTCTTATCTAAATGTGCTTACTTTTGTTCAGGATCCTTCTTCCTTGGTCAGGAGAATATTCATAGATAAAACACGTAAACTACTAAGGGAGCGTGTTATTCCAAGTAGATATGCATGTGCTTTTGCATTGGCCACTTCAGATTGCGTCACAGAGATAAAAGATGATGTATTTATTTTTTTGTCCTTATCCATCATTCTCCATTACTCCTTTTGCTTTACGTCTGCTAACTGCTCTCCATTGACATTGTTCCTTTAGTCTTTCAAATATATGGGAGAGTTTGTTAAGGATCATGCCAGGGAAGCTCGTGGTCACCAGAAATCTTCTGTGCAAGGATGTTCAACCACTGATTTGCCAGTTTACATATTGGTATTCTTGATTCATGTTCTTGCTCATGACGAGGATTTCCCTCCGGAAAAATATCAGGACGAACACATATTCTGTCACTTTTGCAGGTAAATTCAAGCCGGAATGAACTCTAATGTTCTATTGCTTGCAAATTAACTACATAAATCTTGTATTATGACAAGGCTTGGGTAATTTTCCTTTGCAGCCCTCTTTTTCACCTCATACAGGCTTTAGTAAACCCGGAGAATGTCAATGGTGATTTGGTTCTCATTTCTGACACTTTCTCACAATTGTTTAGTATATTTAGAGGTATTAGAAAAGCTGAGGATGCTGTTGATGCTCATAAATCTCCTGTACGTGCATCAATCTCATCCCAATTCTTTATGCGCCGCAATTTGCGACTTTTTTCATATTATGTAGTTTTCCAATGCAGAGACTGCACATTCTGTCAGAGATTGGAAGTGCCTTTACAAGTTCGTTAAACCAGGGCAGTATCTCCTCATCACGTTCTCCTGGGGTTGTATTACTGCCATCATCAATTTATACAGTAAGTCTCCCAGCGAAATAATAACAGGAGCTGGTCCACTAGAAAGTTCATACTTAGGCAGCATAAGAATTTAATCATTTCTTATAGGCCAATACAAAGGGTATTACTTGCTATGCTATTGAAGACGGACTTGTTGAGAAGATCATCGAGGTTTTCAAGAATAACATCTCCAAGGTACATAGCTGCATAGAACATTAGCATTTATGGGATTAGGAATTGTTACATGACTATTTCTCTGGTTGATCTGTTCACTTTTCAGGTTGCTGGCAGTCTTGCTAAATATGGTAGAAGTTTTGTTAAGCATCGTGAACAACCAGAAAACACGAAGTTGAAAAGATTGAGAAACGTGTTGCATGAGCAAGTCAATTCCCTGACTACTAGAAACTCGGGAACTCAAAAAGATACTGCTAGCAAGATTAGTCCAGGAATGAAACGAAAGCTTGTTCCCTCTCCAGATGCGGATTCTGTTTTGTTAGGCGAGGAGGTTCCACCAATTGTGGAGCATGGAAATAATGAATTCGAACCAACCGTGGACAAAGAACAGCTTCTATCTTCTTGTGATTCTGTAGATAAAGTTACAATGTTGACAGAGAAACAAGCAAAGAGTAGGAAGACTAGTAGAAATGGTACTTCTTTGAAAGAGAATACCGAGGCAGGTAGTAGTGTAACCACTGATTCCAATGCATCTTACAGAGCCAAGCTTCGAGATCCATCCCGCTTGAAGGTTGAATGAACCTTACCTTAAAGTAGATTTACTGTTGTCTCCAAAGTTCACTGTTCTAAAAGCCTTACAATTGTTCCACACAGGAAACTCGTTGTAATAAAGAGGTGCAAGTTCTGCAGCAAATCAAATTGTTCTCTATAGTCGATGAATGGTGAGAATCTATGGATAGATAGAGATGTTTTTTGTCTTCACATGTAATAAACCCTATTTGTGGTGTTCCAGCTCCCATTCATACCTTGTGGGTGGTTTGTACTCTGAAAACAATGATCACAAGGTGAAACTTTTTATGTCGGTAATACACGTGAAGTAATTGTATGGAAGTGGTGAGTTATGCGCTGAATCTGTAATTAATAGGCATTGACTCCCTTTGCCTTAAAATAGTTGGTATTAATTTGTATAATTGTTCATTCTTTTAGCTGATATGTTACCTGTTTTCGTTTTTGTTCTCATGGAGAATAGGTCCATGACTCCTGGCAGTTGTATTGTTGTCTGTGTTTTGTTTTCTGTGAAAACATTTTGCTGTTTATTTATAGTGGGAGATGTTATTTTAGTGATAAGTAATGATAGATTCTGTAACTCGTGATTGGGGACAGTAAAAGTTATGTTCGTAAAGAAGATTGACTTATCTGTGGAACAAAAACTTCAGGGAGTCTCTCTCTATACTTACTGCTTGTTTAAATACTACAGAAGAGGGCATCCGTATTTTGAACAGTCAAATGTGCTTAACCATTGGAATGCATAAAAAAGGATGAGATTCTTTGTCATTAGTTCGAAAGAACATTATTTTTATCTTCCTGAGATATATGTCATAGCTATTCCATTGATCTTCCTAAGATGTAACCTGGTGTTTTTACTGACCCTATATAGATCGGGAAATGTTGGATGGCAGTGAGGAGGATGAAATAATGTGTTTAAAGTGAAACCCTGGAGATAATCAAGCGCTGGATGGGTAAGTTTTAGCCTTAGCACCTTTAGATTTATTAGCTGTTTTCAGTACAGTTAAAGTTATTATCTCTTGTGCTGGGAAATTTATCAAGGTATAAAATTCAGATATTTCATCATCTGAAAAGCTGAAACATCTTGCTGACTCTACAAACCTTTACCGTTTTCTAATGTCCTTTTATGCCCTTCGAATATCTTTCTAGGCTGTTCCTAATATTCTCTCTCCCTGAACACCATGACTATATTTAATTGCTAAGTGGGATTAAGGGATTAATTAATCTAGTTGGATAGAAAGAGATTAGTTGCATTTCTCAGTTTCCGGCATGCCTTTCTGCCAGACTGCTGTAGATGTCATCATAGTTTTGGTAAGGTAAGAAGCTCTTTCTATGTTAACATTCCATAATGCTGCTCTCACACTTGCAACGAAACTGCTGCATTCAGCTAGTTTATGCCGAGACAAGGAGGCATTGTTATGCAAATCTGGAAACTATGTAAATTACGGGTCTCAGATTTCTTTACACGATATAATAAATATAAGAACCAGGAGACTCTTATTCTTAATAATATCATAGGCAGCGGCAATTTACCAAGGAGTTTCAGTAAGACAGGTGGAGTGGTACTTAAGTTTTGAGTGGAAACTTTCTGCATTAAATATGCAGTTCAGTCAAGTTTTTCACCTGGGATTGGAGTCTCTCAATGGAGTAGAAACTGATTAAAAGGTGGCAGTAAAATAAAAGGTGACTGCAGATAGTTTGCCATAGAAGATTTGTTGCTGTGGTTCTCTCTCTAAATTGTGAAAGGTGCATAGTTTTGCTTCTTCATGTGGGAAGCAATTCCTTTGATTTTGTAGACGATTTACAGCATCATACGATTATTTATATGTGGTATTGGATTGTAAAATTTTGTATGCCCCATTTAGGCTGCGGAACTCAAAGAGGAGGAAGTTTGGGTCATCATGTGAACTCTCAGGTGATAAGGAAATTGCTCTTGCCATCTAATGCTACAGGCATAGCAGTTAGTATAATCAATTGGCAAGTGCCATCCTGGTGAATGTTTGGGGTTCCATTATACATTTCGGTTCTTGTATAGCATTTTATAATGACCAGGTAAAATATTATATATAATGCTTGCGTAGAAATTATTTGTGTACTGGCTACCTGTGTTTGGATCTGACTTATTTCAAAGTCAAACAAACCAGGAGTAAGATCTCACGAGGTGCTTGAAGGATGTAATTACTGGAAGCGAGTCATCTCTCTTAATTATTTACAAAACCACCTGGTCTAAATTTACCGGTTGAGCAAAACATCAAAAGCATTTGTAGCTCTCGAGTTCCTTTTTGAGAGTTCATTGGCTGCTCGGTTCTATTTCCTCTTGTCCTAGAGGATTTCCATGAAGGATGTCCAATACATGGCTACTTTATCCTGCAATTAGCTGCATTAACCAGTTGGATGTATGAACCAATCACTGTGCCTAACTTTTGAAGATGGCTTGCCAACATCTTTGCTTTTACACCTGAGATTACGGTTGATATTCATATCAGCATATGCTTTGTTCAAACTGCAGTTCAATATGGAAGATTCATTTTCTTACATAAGCCTCTATTTTCACGTGTTTGGTAATTTTTCACAAGTTGAGGTGATTTTTCAATTCTGTAGCTGGTAACTCTCCACTGCAGTTACTAATTATCTTGGAGAATCACTTGTCGACTGGCTGAACCGTTGCATGTCTTTGTATAGTGATATGATTCAACGGTGGATATGACCTCATTAAAGATAGAAGGGTGAACAATCGATATGGATCTATACCGTTCACTCACTTAAAAATAGCTGGCAAAATGTTGTCAAGGACTCATGTTTTGACTTATATTTAATGGACCAAGTGGAATGAAGGTCGCTTAAAGCTTTAACAATATGTTGGAATTGGATTTAAATGAGTTTGAGAGAAATCCATTTTTAACTCATTAATAAATCAACTAAGACTCAAAAAGCTCCCTGATTGAATATAGTAAAAGATAAAAAAAAAAAACGGAGAAAGAGAGATGCTCGGACTGTTAAACCCGAAGCCGTGGCGATCCCCCTCTCGAGGTCGCAGGCAGTTGCATTGTTGCTGATGATCTGCTCTAGAGCAGCTTCTTTTTATTTTGTTAATTAAGTTCAAAATATTTCTTAATTTTTTTGTTTTTCCATAATAACGAGCTCTCCCTTGAAGTTTGTCAATCAAGAGTTACACGTAGAACCCTAAATTGCAACTTGCAAGAAATTGGTCATTCTTCTTGCAAGAAGTAATTTTCTTACATCTTTCACTCATTGTGCTTGTGTCATCCAAAATAAGATTAATTTTGATGAGTCTTAATGTTTTAACTTGACAATTATTCAAGATAATAATGTTTTTTTTAACTCTTCCTATCGATTTTTTTTTTTTAACATTACACTAATTTAATTGGTTTCTATAACATTTTCTTATTTCATACAATATTGATAATTGTGAATTTTCTAAATATTTCTTAATTGATGTACGCTGGTATGCTGCTAATAAATATTAATGCGAAAGTGTTGTTTATTCCATAATGGGAGATTAGAAATTGGGAAAAACAAAAAGAAAGGGAATGATATAGAAACTCCATGTTCTTGACTTGCTTTACAAATACTCAGCCGGTTATTACAAGGGAAAAGTGCCAAAAAAGTCTTAAACTTTTTGTATTTGTGTCAATTTAGTCCTAAACTTTTTTTTATGTCAATTAAGTCTTAAACCTTTTTACGCTGTGCTAATTCAGTCCTTTGCGGCCAATTTTAACTGGATTTTGCTGATTGGACACTGGCCGGCTGACGTGGCCTCATCTGTGCCGACGTAAACAACTTTTAATAATATTTTGATATTTTAGAATTTTTTTATTTTTATTTTTTATTTTATTTTTTCTTTTCCTGTTCTTCTTTCAACTGGTCACCTGGGACCTGGTGATTGGCCAGAGGCGACATTAGCGAGGTTGAGGTCGACCTCGCCTGCCGCCCTCGCGGAAGTGGCGGGAGGTTGGCCTCGCGTTGGGCGGCGAGGCTTGCCCGCCGGCGTGAGGCCGCCCTTCGAGGCCTAGGTGGCGAGGCTGCCCTCGCCCATGGCCGCGAGGGCAAGCGAACCTAGGGAGAGAAGGGAAAGGGTTAGATCTAGAGGACGGAGGACCCGCCCGCCGTCGCGACCGTCGCTCCCCGCAATCGCCTCCACCCCCCGATGGCGTCGCCTTACTGTCCTCGCCAAACCTCGAGGTCTGGCGACCGGCTGGAGGAAGAAGAGGAAAAGAAAAAGAAAAAAGAAAAAGAAAAAATTTCAAAAATATTAAAATATTATTAAAAGTTGTCAACGTCGCCGCTGATGAAGGTCATGTCACCAAAACCGACGTCCGATAAGAAAATCCGCTAAAATTGGCCGAAAAGGACTAAAGTGGCACAATGTAAAAAATTTTATGATTTAATTGGCACCAAAAAAAGATTTAGGACTAAATTTGCATACAAATACATAAGGTTTATGACTTTTTTTGTATTTTTCCTGTTATTACAACATCCCAACTCTTAAGGAAGAACATTTGCATAATTTTGTTTATGTTCCGTTTATATTTATCCAATTATTTCTTCCCTATTTCTATTTATCTTCCCAATATTTACCATTTGAATTTCACCTTTAGTTTGGTAATAGCGTGTACTTTTTAATCAAGTGGAATCATTCAGAATATTAGAATATATTCAAATAATGACTAAATTAATTATTTTGTTTATCCTCGGGCGAAGATCTTATCTCGATCCCCCTTTGATATATTTTTAGGTTAAGCAGTTATTGGCGAATATAAAATAAATTAATCATTAGACAAAAAAAGAAAGAGCATATTTTCTTGCCGACAATTAATAAGTGGACGCATATCTTTGAAAATGTTTGCTTTTTTCTCGAACTGACTAAAATCCTCCCGTTTAGAAAAAAAAAAAGAAAAGAAAAATCCTCCCATGAACATTTTTCTGCGGGCATGCTCGGGTGCAGACGGGACCACCGTGCGCCCGTGGGAAGGTAGACTGCTCTAGCTGATCGGGCGACGAACCGCGCGCCATCGCAGCCGTCGAGCTTGCGTACCGTTCGTAGGCGAGGGGCCACAGGAGGCGAGGCCGTCGAGTTCGGGCGAGTATCTCGTTTCCGTTCGGTCAATCCGCGCGAATCCTTTCGCTAGGACAGTAGGAGGTTCGCAGTTTCTGCGTCGCGCGACCTGCGTCCCTTGCTCAGTCCGTGCTTCTCCCTGCAGCGAAGAAGAAGAAGAAGAAGAAGAAGAAGAAGGGAGGTCGCTGTGAGTGCGGGCCTGAGGTTCCGCTCGCGAGAGATGGGCGGTAGATTGAAGACCGACGATCCCACCTCCCGCCGCATCGTCCGAGCTTTCCTCGACTTCCTCTCCTCTGGTCCCCTCTCTCTCTCTCTCTCTCTCTCTGTCTGAATTGATATTGCGCGCAATCGTCTTGCTCCTGCTTCTTCATATGCCCCGGTCTCTCATTCTTAGTCGATGACTTCTCTTCCGACGGCTGATAATCGCTCCGATCGACATTTGCCGGTGGTTGCCGTGCGAGTGCGGTACACGATCTTTAGGCGCAATTCGCAAGAGTTGTCCTGGGAACAACAAAAAGATTTCTTTTTTGTTGTTGTTGTTGTTGTTGTTGTTTTTCTTGTATTTCTGTAAGAAAAAGTTTCTTGGTAGAGGTAGGTGTGGCCTGCGCCCCTTAACGAGCGACCTGAACTTGTCGAGTTACAACACAGTCAATTTTTTCGTCTGCATTTCCATGGATCGTTTGGCCTGAGAACGCCGATGCTGCTTTTTCTGTCTTTAGCTTAATGGTGTTCTGTAGGGAA
Organism: Eucalyptus virginea; assembly: GCA_014182375.1. NCBI lineage: Eukaryota > Viridiplantae > Streptophyta > Magnoliopsida > Myrtales > Myrtaceae > Eucalyptus > Eucalyptus virginea. The sequence goes on along the minus strand of CM024519.1, from coordinate 34,256,550 downwards.
GAAGCAAGAATGAGCGCAATTCGTGCCATTCTCCTTTTGAATTATTGTTCTAGCGCCATCCGCATGAGTGAATTCTCGTTTGTAGGATTGCTGTCGAAGCTTATTTCCACTTTTGATTGTTGTTTTTCTTGCTTCGGAATAGTGGAGCCCACGCCCGGAGTCGATGTCGAAGGTCTTGAAGTGGCCAGAGAATGCCTAACGGAGGCCTTTAAGGTGGATTTGTCTTCTAGTGATGACGACCAAATTAGACCTGATTTGCTAGTTGAAATGTTCAAATCTCTTCATTCGAGTGAGCATCAACACAGTGACTTGTATCTTCAAAGTGGAAGAACTCCCGAGAATGTTCCTCGCTCGTCCATTGCTCAAACTTCTAGCGGATCGAATATACTAAAATCATCGGCATCTAAGGTCGTGCTTATCTTTTCTTGCAATTCTTATTGACTTCTTCCTTATGAATGTGTTGTCGTATTTTCTAGGAGTATAGATCTGTAAGAGAACCTTAATAAGTTTTTTTTTTTTTTTTTTAAGCTAGATATCTTTTATAGCCAACTTTACTTTGATATCTTACCTATGGTACCTCTATATTCGTTGGGGACTCTTAATTTATACATTTGGGGGTCCCCAGGTCATCCTGGTTTTCTACTAAGTTGTAGGAGGTTTTGAGCATCCAGAAATATCTATTCTTGAATCTAAAAGGTGAAAACTAAGGAATTCTGTCTTCAATATCAAACTTTTTCAGGGCTCTTCTGATATTTCAGGTAAAGTTTGCGAGACTTGATGCATCTCTTCATACTAGAAGAGGGGGCTGGCTGTGAATTTCAATATGTTGGGGAAGGGGGTTAATAATTGAAATTTTTAAAGGAAATGACGCTATCACATTTGTCTAATTCGGGTTTTCTCTAACTTTACTTTTCCATTATTTGCTTGATCAGGATGGGCTTCAAGAAGGAGAACATCATGTTTTGACAGAATCATCTAAAGATGAGCTCTTTGGGCAATTCTTTGCTGCACTCGAGAAAGTTCATTTCTTCAAGCGTACTCCTGATGGGAACGATGACATGGGCCAACTAGACAAAGTGACTCGCCTATTTCACAATGCTATAAATGTACGCTGTACTGACTTCTCGTGGGAGTTTATGGTAGCATTGAATAGGTTCACCTGAATTTGAGCTACATTGAGTTATTTAAACTTCATGATGAATTTAGTCATTTGTTATCATATGCATGTGATTTTCCTTGGAAAGTGTTTGATGATGCTTACCCTTGGTTGGTGAACTATTGGCCCTCAACCAGCCTCGCTCGTTTCCCAGTCTAGGTAAATCTGGTTTGGTTTTGATTAACAGAATGGGTCGCACCAACACATTTGTATTAGCATCATCATTGACTTTGGAAAAAATGATTGCTTAAAAACACGGGTGTGACCTGATTTTACTTCTTTGTGTTGATTTATCATCACTTCATGTGGGGAAAATGAAACAGATGGTCCCTGAAATTTAGGCCACTGTTGCAATGTGGTCCCCGAACTTTTATTTGTTCAATGTGGTCCCTAGACTTTTGGTACGTGTTCAATTCACATTGCACATTGGGCCAAAGTTTGAGGACTATTTCTGTAATTTTCCCTTTTAAGTAATATGTTGTTCTTGGTCACTTGATTTGCGAATTATCGTGGGTTTTCCCCCCTTGATCTAGATTCTGTCTATTTTAATACATCTGGACCTTTTCTCAATAAAATATTTCACATTACCTATCAGGAGATGGAAGGATCTAGATGCCAGCAATACAACAAAACGAGTTTGGCAGAGACCTTGAAATCACAAGGTAATAATAGTTTTTTCTCATTTTGACTCATATTTTGTGTTTACTACAAGAACTCGAAAGTTGGTATTAATTTTATCCTTCCGATTTAGATACGAGAGCTAGCAAGAGAGACTGAGTATCACTTGGGAGAGTATAAAAATACGTTGCCCTGTTTTATTTGTCTCTAGTGATCCATAATTAATATTAAACTGACAGAAGTTATTTTTGGAATGATGTGGTTTTAGAGCTAGTTACAAGCTGTTGTGACTTTTTTTTTCCTCAGGCAACAAGGCCATGCAGTCAAAGCTATATGCTGATGCAATTGAGTTGTACACTTGTGCCATTGCACTTCGTGAAAATAATGCTGTCTATTACAGTAACAGGTGCAGCAATACTTATGAGATTATATTGTTGTGTAACTATGTTCCTGTTGCTTTTCAATTGTTAAAATTAGTATTGCATAATATGCCGCCAAAGGCAGTACCTTGTGATTCTAGCACATGTGGCTTTTGGACACTGTTAGAGGATTGTGAATGTGGTGATGCATAAGATGTTCTCAACAAATTATTTTTTGACCGAATGCATGTAATAGTTCTGTAGCTATTTTAACATAATCACGTTATGAATTTCAGTGGTAGCAGGGCTTGTGTTAGGGCAAGATTTTTCAGGGAATTGGATGTTCTCATGAACAACCACCATTTAAAACATCATTTAATTGTTTGATAGGATGGATTACTTGTGTTCTTGTCTATGAGTTTGGCATACTGGCTGGTTACCATTTAAGTTTCCCACACCTTATTTTCTGTTATTTTGTTCATGGAGTTAAAGTAGTAATATAGACTCAAGATAATGAATTTTCCTGCAGCATTATTTTGGTTGCAAGAAATTGGAATCTCTCAAATGAAATTTGAGTTCTGAATGCTAACAGACAGAGAATCCAAACAATTCAACTAGGTCAAGAAAATGCTGAAGTGGCTTGTTTGGAAGAACTACTCACATGAGAAATAAAAATGCTGGAGTGGCTTGAATATTTTGTTGAACTGGAATTTAACTATGATAAGTGATCGGGAAAAAGCACCATATAGGGTATCCCATGGGTAACTTCTCGTCACTCTTGATTAAATGAATTATCTAAATACCTGACAGGGCGGCTGGTTATACTCAGATTGGCAAATACGATGATGCAATCAAAGACTGTCATAAATCTCTAGAGATTGACCCAAATTATTCAAAGGCATATAGCCGTTTGGGTACAGCATATTATGCTGTGGGGAAGTATGCTGACTCTATTGATAAAGGTTTTAAGAAAGGTAGGCTCAATACTCCTTTTACATCCATCAGTCCTCAGTGTTCTCATTTTATATTCATTTATTGGATCCTAGTATTTTAATGGCAGGAGGTCTTCAGAATTTGGATTCACTGAATAGTTTAAATATATGCAAATTCTTATTTGTCAAAAGAGGCATGATGGATGTGGTGTCTCATCAATGCTCAAGTGATTGTTCTCTACATTTTCCCTTCGATGAAATGACAAATGGTTGGATAAGAGCTGCAATTCCTTGACTGTGCCAGTGTGACATATTATTAAAACTTCTTGGACCGCCTTATGTGATGTCTGATTATATGCTTCCTGTATTGCTGCCATGCTCTCCTAATTTTATAAATTCCTTATCATCAAAGGAAAAAAAAAAAAGAATATTTGGACTTCTGTTAGGTTAATGTCTCACTCAAATTTTTCTGCTGGTGAATGGCATTATTGGTCAATGAGTGTGTTCTATCTGTTTTATTTCAACATTTTATTGATCAATCTTGCATAATATATGCAGCGTTGCAACTCGATCCAAACAATGAATTTGTCAAAGAGAATATTCGGGTTGGGTTAGCTCTCCCTCCCCCACTCTCCCCTCCCTCCCTCCCTCCCTCCCTCCCTCTCCCTCTCCCTCTCCCTCTCTGTCTCTCTCTGCCACCACCCCCCCCGCTTTCTCTCTCTAACAATATCCTGTTGGACTATAGGTTGCCGAGCAGAAATTGGAAGAATTTCGGCGGAGAGAACGTAACCAAGTAATATGAAATTCTAATTTTCCATTATCCTGGTCTGTCTAAGTTAAGTGCCCCTCTCAATTGGTTCTTCAGTGTTGAGTATTGGCTCCCTGGCAATGAGGAGATATAATGTAGTGAGTGAAGATATGGTTTTTGCCAACTTTGGCAATCGATTGCTTCTTGCCTGCTGCCCTGGGAAGTGCTTCTGTCAATGACCTGGTCTTATCATAAAGTTCTCTCTTCTAGCACTTCCATGATTCAATTTCCACGAGGTGCAACAAGCTACTTGGGTGTATTGGTTTTAATATGTGTGCTCTAATCATCTTCTCAGCTTATGCAAAGTGCTTTCTGGATACTTGTTTGGAGTAGCTTAGTGTACCTCTCTAGGTTCCTTTTACCAGCATTACTTTCATGTCTTTTCTCATTGTCATTTGAAGCCGCTTTTTGTACCGTACGGCTTTGTTTTACATCTACTAAGAATAATCTTGGCCTTTGCTGCAGTGGGACGCTAGTTCTTCTAACCATACTAGAGAAGAATCTAATAGCCAATCTACGAGTGGATCGAGAAGCCATGCTACTCCACCACCTTTTACATCCTTTCCTTTTGATCCTAGCACAATTCCTGCAAATTTTGCTAACATGTTCATGAATATGGCTGGGAATGAATCTAACAGCCAATCTTCCAGTGGATCAGAAAGTCGGGCTGCTCCACCTCCATTTGGTTCTTTCCCGCTTGACCCTAATGCCATTCCTGTGAACTTGTCTAACATGTTCTCAAACTGGGGTTCAACTGCATACCAAGGACAAGAACAACATTCCCAAGGAGAAGGGAGTGGTGACCCTGAACTTACCGGACCTGAGATAAGAATTGGTGGGAACATCAATCTGAATGTGGGTGAAAACATGCCTGAGGATATATCAGGGGCATTGAGAAGTGTTATGGAGATGTTCACAGGCACAGCTTCCCGTGAAAATGCACAAGATGGAGCTGATGGAAGATCTGGTCCTAGCTGATGCATTGACTCATGTCTAAGTACTGTGGATGTAATTTTTTTTTTTCCATTTTGCCTTCTTCTGACTTGTAGATTGTATGTGGATTATTCATCCATGTTTACAGATTGATTGACCGTCATCATAGGTTAACTTAGCTTTCAGTTTTTCTTGAAGAGCTTTTTTTGTTTTTTGGTTCAAAGGAGGAGCTTTTATCAATGCAGAACATTTCATATTTTCATAATATGAGCCAACTCAGTCTTTCTCATGTGGCTTCTCACTTTTACTTCTAGTTGTAGCCTCGCAGTCCCTAGTGGCTCTTCAGGCTCATTTAGTTACTGATGATTACCAGCGGTTTTGGGCCAACCTCGTACTTCAAAATCGTGGTCTTCGAAATCTTTGATGCCGCGACGTTTTGCCAGTACAACAGCATCTTGTCACCGGCAGAAGTGCACGTCTGATACTGGTGCATTAGGCTTCAATTTTATTTTCTGTTAGTCGTTTTTTACAATTAATCGAATGTTAGCCTTTAGTTGGTGTAGGTGAAAATTCGAGATGGGGAGGTGATACTCCAAGATTTCAAATTATGACCGGAACTATCTGAAGAGCGCCAGAAAGTCGAAGCTTTTACTTAGATAGCTTTCTGAAAATCGTGTATTTTTTCACGCCCTACGATTAATGCAACTCTTTGACCAACCCAGTGAAATTGAGGGCTGAGGGAACTTAATATGTGGCTCGTAATATCGGCTCTTGAGAGATGCTGTAAACGACTGCTTCAGTTAACAGTATTATCAAGACTTACAAATTTCGAATAACACCACACTCTGTGCCCGAAGGTTTGTCTTAATCTTCTAAATCCTCATCGGTCAGGAATTTGCCCGTTCCAGGGTTCAGCGCAGCGACGAAGAAGAAGAGGACATTGAACAGCACGAGGGGCTCGATTTCACTGATGGGCACTCCAGTCTCGATGTTTAGCTGAGCTAGAGCTCCCTTTCCAGTGATGATTTCGCCGATCAAAGAGAAGGCGAACCCAAGCTGAGCCAGTCTTCCGACGAAGAGCTCATTCGCCTTCGTGAACCCGAACAATGGACCTTGCATACGAGATGACAGCAAACATTTTCAGGAGCTAAGCACAATTTTGTGTTCATGGAATCCGTAAATTCTCCAAATTAGTTAACTATTTTAGTGGACGCGTCTAAGATATCATAGCGGAATAAGCACGATTTTTCATTCCAAATCATCTCCACCTGCCAAACTGTTAAAAACAAATAAAACAGAAAGATGCCGCTACATACCTCCTTCCTTAAGACCTAGTGCCGAGCGGAAACCTTTTCCGGGAGGGATCACGGCCCCCTCGATCCCAGTTGAGTCGTCAACGAACCGTCCACGGTCTCCGAGAGCTCCAATGGCTCCAAGCAATGTGAAGAGGATGAAGAAAAGCAGGAGAGGCTCAGCCTCATAAATGGGGACACCAGTCTCTAAGTTCAACTGTGCAAGAATTCCTTTCCCTGTAATTGCCTCACCTAGCAAGGATGCCTGAACATAGTTTCCCAAGACTTCATATGATGCATTGCACATTGGGAAAGTCTTATGAGTGTGTGTGTGTGTGTGTGTGTGTGTGTGCAGATGCCTGACAAGATATAGTCATTTACTTGACCTTTTAACTTATTAATCCTGTAAGGCAAAAGTTCTTTATTTGGTTCTCGGCAGTCCGACAAAGGATAGCACTATAAGAGATGCTAAACGTAATGTAGAACTTTTCCAAAATGCGCATCCACTGAATGATGGGACGAACTTTTGTTGAGCGGTTTTGAAGTCACTCTCATAGAACGTGGGTAATTTTCATGCGTTGAAAAGAAGAACCTTTATTCATATATAACACATGTTTATTGTTGTGCCAATTAGTAAAATGCTTCGTAGTAAGCGATACATGTTGCATTGCTCCGGAACTATGTAGTTACACTAATTAGCATATTGAACCCCAAACGACTACCCCTTTTTCTCCCCATTTTGCTATTTTAACCTTGCCTACACCGAATATTGTCCTGTTAATAACTTATATGCTGAAGCTGCCATAAAAAGGAAAAAGAGATTAAACGGAAAACAATGAACCTACCGAGTATCCTCCATTGTACTAGCCAGAATGGTTAATATACAGTCTTTCAACGTCACTGACCTATCCTTACCATCTCGACATGAAATCAACTCCATTAAGCAATCGCAATATACCACGGTTTTCCATTGTCAGAGCCAAGATAACCCGTGTAAAATGCTAAAAGCCACCTCTCAATTCAATTCTAGAACTCGGTCGGTGATAAAGAGAGACATATGCTCATGCATGTACTGGAAAGTGCCGAATCACTTTGAGCAAGAGCAGAAGAAAAAGAGAGGGAACTCACAGCAAAGCCAATCATAGCGACACGACCCACGAAGAGCTCGTTCTCTTTGGTGAAACCAATCCCGCCAGACGTCCCGAAAATGCCATCTTCCACCTTCGGCTTCTCCACCACCTGTCGACCACACAAAAAAAAACAGCACAAAGCCCAGAACAAAATTCACGTTCAAGATTCAGACCCTCATCTCTATAAACCAAATTCAAACATGACAAGCGAAAAGAGAAGGAAAAGAGAGAGAGAGAGAGAGAGAGAGAGAGAGAGAGGGACCTTCTTAGGAGGGGCTTTGGTCTTGGACTTGAAGAGAGCGAAGACTGGAGAGGAGCGATGAGAAGAAGCCGCAGGCGAAGGAAGGGGTTGTACAGGAGGCTCCGCGAGAAAGAAGATGAGGTAGGCCTCAGTCTTTGGATCTGGAACTGGAGCAGACGATCGGGCGTCCTCAAGTCCACCGAGTGTCCGGAGACACTTGGCATGAGCATCATGGTTTGCGCCATCCTCTCTTCTGCAGCTCTCTCTCTCTCTCTCTCTCTCACAAACGCTCTCTGTCTACTGATATTTTGGGAGTGTGCTGAAAATGGGGGATGGTTAGTTTAATATGAGGAGAGGGGAGGGGGGGAGAGGCTTGAGCTTTGGACGAAAGAGATATTGAGGATATGGTTGCGAGATCTAGCGACGGGCGAATAGAGCGACCACGTCTCCCCCCTGCTGTACTTTGCGCTTTGTGGAGATCATTTTTTGAGGTTCCAAAGCATTTTCACGAAAAAAAAATGAGGCATGCACGGTATAAAAACCTTGGACACCAGATTTGCTGCTACAGTGTGTGCCACTTGAGTGCTGACTGTGGTCCCATATTGAACGTGGCACTCGGCGGGAAGAGGGTTGCTCCTTTCTCCCGAGACCATGGCTCCAAAACAAGTTTAGAGCTTTGTACTCTTGCGAAGGAGCTCGACGTGACTCAACCAGAGCCATCTGCCCCCTAATTATCAGTTCTAATGACGAAGGATCCATTGTCGTTGCACGTATCAAATAATTAACGTGAAGAAAGGACTTATCTTGAGAAAAAAATGATTTATGATCACATAATTATCAATTGGTAATTATCAATTGGTATTATGCAAAGAGATTATAATAAAACTCTGAGATGTGATTTTATGACCGACAATTAAAGTTTAATACGTATTCAATTGGGTCATTTACTTTGACATTGGTTGTTAATTGGTAGAAACTTTTATTTGAAAGGCATGACACTCTTTAATAGGAAAGCTAGGCAAAGTGAAACTAAATATTTATAAATAAATAAAAAATTCATCAATTCGAGAAAGAATAAAACAACTTCATTTTGTCGATTATCTTGAGAAAGAGAGAGAGAACAAATGCATCCACACAAAACAACTCCTCTAATTACAACGGCTCAATATTTTTCTCATTTTGACAAAACATTACAAAAAAGAAATACGGTCCAGTAATAATGTGGATTGGGCGATTGACAAGAAGACACGTGTTACAGGGACATGTGAAAATTGGACATCTCCACTGTCGTTGGAGCAGCGGGAGATACGGTACAATGAGGGGAGTCCGCCCAGCTGTGGCACACGTCCACCACACAGAAAGCACTCCCTCGATAAATAAATAAATAAATAAATAAATAAAGATGGTGAAGAAAACCCAAGCAAAACGACATGGGTTTGGACCCAAAGGTGTGTACCCATTGCTGTAGCAGGTCCCACAGGCTTTGATCGTGACCCGCCCATGGATCCACTTCAACATGCCAGAATAATATGCCCCTCTTTGTCATTTTTCCCTATTCAAATTCCCAAAGTTTGTTACATACATGCCCTCCAAAGAGTTGTATAGAGACATGCATGACAAAGTTTCTGTTTCTCTATTTCTTTATTTTTTAACTTCTCGGAATAAGTTTGGAATATAAAGTTGTTTAGTAACACAATTTCATTTATCTATTTTTAAAATAAATTTCTATTCCAAAAGTGAATTTGGAGCAGAAATAAGAAATTAAAATTTATAGCTCTTCTATTTTAAAAATAAAAATGAAAAATGAAAACTCTTCTTATCATTCGTTTTCATCGCCGCTTGTAAACGCTCACTGTTAGACATCGGACGATGCCAGTCGCCGCCTCTTTAGAAATGGAAATTTTATTATGTTATTAAACAAATTTCTATTTCAGAAGCAGAAATTTTAAGTTGTTATCAAATACGTTGTTTTGTCCAAAAACTCATACAAGGAATAAAATTTGAAAAATTGATTTATGTTAGAAATTTTGTCATGTAAGGCCGTAATGTCGTGAATCAAGTGATGTCTTGAATTGGGGTTCTCGAGGAGCACCATCTTGGCTGCAACTAGAAAATTCCCAACCGGGGGGGAGGATTCTGTACAATGATCCGCCGTTGCGACATGGCACCGGACGTTGACCAACGTTGAGTCGGTAATGGTTACGGCCCTAAGCGATGGTGCGCGTGTTGGTGTGGTGGCCCAAAGCAGTCTTGCTTTGCGATGATGGGCTTTGGCCCAACGACCTGGCATGTGCTGTCCAGCCCAAGTTCCAGCCCAAGCCTCTGCAACTAGCTTTGTCGACCGACCAATGCTTGAGTGAACACGGAAGACGATGGCCCGCTCAACTGGTAATCAGACCGGAATGATGACTTAAATGGCGTTTGTGTCCTTCTCGCACGCTTAAAGCCTCGACTCGAAATCACCACACTTTTTATTATTAAATGGGGATCGCTCAGTATATCTAGAATGACAGAAACAGTCATCGTTACTTGATGAGAAATTAATAAATGCTTGGAGAGTTCGAACACCTCATTGTTACAAAGAACATGAAAAGTATTCATTGAATCCACATCCCAAGATCAAAAAGCCAGAGGAAATCCAAGTATAAGATGGCAAACTACATTCAATCCATACAATGACACCAATCGTTACTTTGCAGACATAATTGAAAATTACTAATAAGGGCAAACGAGCATAAATTGAGATAGGAAAGTACTGGTGTCATCAAAACCAGCTGATTTGGTATTTGCAGTGGGATAGTTTTGGTCGTGTATTTCGCAAACCATTTACCATAAAAAAAAATAAATAAATAAATAGGAAAAAGGGGAATGGGGTGAGAGAGGCTCGAACTCTCGACCTCAGGATAACTCAGAAGCTATGAGACCTACGCGCTAGCCAACTGCGCCACCACCCCTTTGTGTCCTTTTGTTAAAAACATTATTATTGACTCAAACGTGTTTTTCAATCACTCGACGTAACACAACGAATTTGCAGGATTACTTTTTTTATAGGGCGCCTTGTAAAAAGACTGAGCATGAAATAATTTTACCTGAATGTGGGTCCGAGGATACCCTATTTATTGTGTAATGACTTATTCTACTATTTTTTTCTCATCAAAACATCCTGTTTTAGTGTTAATATATTCCTCCTTGTTTTTCTTGACCTCGATAGTGACTTTTCTATTATGGTTAAAATAATAGCTATAAACATTCACGCATGCTTTCTCTTATTATAATTTAAATGTTTGCATAGGCTCCGCAAGCTTCGATGTGGAGAATTACAGACCAAGGCCAGATGGTAAAAAAAAAAGAAAAAAAACAAAGTTAAAGCAACTACAGCTCCTTGTGACCCATCGAGATACGATTACTCACAAAGATAAAGAATTTATCCGTACCAATTTCCGTCTAATTTTTGCAAATCATCGCGCATCTTATACAACTGCAAGGGACAAAAGCTAGATTCTTAATTAGATTTAAATATCGCAAATTGCGCACACAAGCGAGGTTCCATGGTGTAGTGGTTAGCACTCTGGACTTTGAATCCAGCGACCTGGGTTCGACTCCCGGTGGGACCTCTCTCACTCGCTCTTTTTGAGCGAGACTTCATTTGTTCATTCTCAATCTAAGTTCTTGGCTTCCATTTTGAGCCAAAAAGAAAAATCACGTGTAATGCATTACGTATAATATCGTGCTGACCTGTAAATTTTCTTTTTCTTGACGGGTTTGATTTGGGTTTTGTCCAACCATTTAATGAGATTCATAAACTCTCTACTAGCCCATTTAAGTCATGAGTTTTGTCTAGGCAAGTGGCTCACAAGGAATTGGTAGCACTCGGTAGATAGAGGGGATCGAACTCACAAATGTTTCATAAGAGATATTTATGACATATTATGTTGAAATTCTGCTCTAGTAATAGTGGTCCTTTAAATAAGGAGAAAACATGATAAATCATCTCATTGGACTTGTGTAAGAAAGTTGATATGCTGAAGACGGTTAGCAAAGAGAGCACAACGGACAACATTAACCAATAGTGCGGGATTAAAAGGCCAAACCTTGAAATAACATTGATTGCATATTAATATAATTCAATGATCAAGAAAAGAATGTACGTTGATCAGACTGTTCGATAGTATAACAATTGACTCAAATTAAGATATCCTAATACCGTTATGAATTTAAAGAAATTCAAAAAGAAATAATGCCTACAAGCAAAAATATTGTTAGGTATGGAAAAATAACATAGACAAGAGTTCGCCACATCATTAATCTAAGGAGATTCCTTAGATTTGTTAAATTGGCAATGAAATTTAGTCTTCACGATCAGATTTGTTTAACTCCCCATTCCTCGGGATATCCATAGGCTGGCGGCCTACCTATGGCATTGAACTCTAGGATATGAAAAAAATACTAGTTGAATTTAATATGCCACGTGAGATATATAAGAAACCACTTAGTGACTGACATGTGTCAATTCGAGCCATGAGCAAAAATATTCAAAATTTATTGCAGACCCCCCTCTCTCTCTCTCTCTCTCCCCTCTCTCAGAAATAGCTCCATTATGGAGAGAAAAAAAATCACCCCCTGGTACCTCTCCAGACCCCCTCTCTCTCTCTCTCTCTCTCTCTCTCAGAAATAGCTCCATTATGGAGAGAAAAAAAATCACCCCCTGGTACCTCTCCATTGGCGCTCGGATTTTCTCTTCACTCTTCGCGACCTCCGCTTTGCTCTCTCTATTTCTATTTCTGCTGCCAAGGCACCTCCCTACTCATGAACCATGCTGCCGATGCCGTTGCCTTTGCCTCCACTTGATGGTAGCCTACATCGTCACCGAACCTCACCTATCGAACCCCACGGCTTTGTTCACCTATCCAACGATGCCCCATTGGCGTCTTTGAATTCATCCATTGGCGGCTTCGAATCGTCCTCTGCGTCAAAGAACTCAGGAGATTGACATATTCAGCAAACTCGGGCATCGTCCCTATTATTTGAGAGAAATTGTTTTTCCTATGAAACATGTACCAAAAGCTGGAAAATTCAAGTGAAACAAGTGAAGCCTTAATAATTTTTTTTTTAAAAGTAAAAGTAAAAATTATAAAAATTCTGAAAAATATGATTGTTTTTAATAATTTTTCTAAATAGATTTTTCTTATCAGAAAATCTTTCCGCTCTTTTTAAATCTTAACCAAACACCGGAAAGTGAAGTAACCTAATGAATTTTCAGAAAATGTTTTTTTGATTTAAAACAAAGAGATATTTATGTTTAAATTGGAATAAGAGTAAGAAATATTTTTATGATAATATTTTCCAAATCTTTCATTTTTTACAAAACATATAAAGCCTTAAATAATGGTAAAAGTGTCCCCACCTTGCCGGAACTCGTCAAGTCGACCTCATTTAGGGCCTAGGCTGCACTGTCCCACTCAGTGCGAGGCGAGTGATGGGAATGGGGGAAGAAATGGTTGTTCCTTGTCCTAAGATAGGGATGGGAACAGATAGATATGGTACCTCCTATCCTGCCTTATTTCATATATATGGAAAAAGTACCCTTTTTATACTTCAAAAATTACCTTTTTATTACTTAGTTGCAATGAGAATTGTCTTTTCTTTCTAAAGTTAGGGTTTTCTTTCTTTCTTCGTCCTCACAGTCTCACTTATCCTTTGTCCTTTCCTCCACGCCAATCGTTATTCTATTCTTCCATCCACCCTCCCACGAACGGAGTGCAACCTCTGCATCTTCCATCATAGCCCTAATCTACCGGCCATTAGTCACCAATAGCAGTCATGAGCTTCAAACAAACAAACAATGCTCCTCTCTCTCTCTCTCTCTCTCTCTCTCTCTTACCTACTATTCGCCATTTTGATTTAGAGATATTTCTATTTGGAATAGGAGTGATTCGCCATTTTCATTTAGAACCATACTTTCTACAAAGCTTGTTTGGATCCATCTGCAGGCTTATATTCGGAATTGTGAGCCATTGATTTTAATTAAAGATTTTGAAAGTTATAAGGCAAAACGAATAGACAATACTCATTAGCTAAAAACTTAATTTCTGAAAGTCATGGTGTGATCCTCTTAAGCTTTCCCAACATCGAAAACATATAGAGCATTAGACTCCACGTTAAAAGTCCTAACCTCCATAGAAGTTAAAAGATTAATCGCTTAATTCATCTTTTTCAATGTCAACCTAATTTAATTGTGGAAATGGTTAAGGAGAAACTAAAATGAACCATTGGCTCTTATGGACATCTTCAATCAAGCTCTCTCCTTCCACTACGTTTGTTTATTTTGTTTTGGTTGATAAAGTAAGTAAATGGATTAGTAAAATGAAATAAAAAAAAAAAAAAAGTAAGAGGTTAATCCTATTACACATCCAAGAGACAAAATTAATCAATAATGTCAAATAACTACAAATATGCATATATGCACATATATATTTGGACAAAAAACTATAGAATAATTAAGTAATTGAGATGGAATTTCTTTTTCCAAGTGGGTGGGCGGGCGGGCGGCGATTCCACACCTAGAATCGGGAATCGGATCAATACTCAACCGAACCAGTCCCCATGGAAACCGCTAGTTTGGTCTTGTCCGATTTTGGGCAGTCAAGTGGTTCCCAATTCTTATGCACACCTCAGTTTGAAATGAACATTCCACTTTTTACTGTAAAGAAAAAAATAGTTCCAAAGATGCATTGCTCTTTTTATTATTATTAGCTTGTTTTTTTTTTCAGTGGTACAGGTCAAATTTCAAGTATTCTCTTTTCTAACATTTTTTGTGGCCATATACAACTTCTTCTTTTTTAAACAAAGCACTATCGATTATTGGGATTTGTTTAAAATATTCCTCCCTGTTGAAAAGGAAAGACTGAACTTTGCTTTAATTTGCACAGCATCATGACTACATCTAAGTTCAATGGAATCATATAGTCCCGTCCGTGAGTGGTTGGAGTGGGAAGATGAGGAATCACTTTGCATATGTTTTAAAAAGAACCGATCACACTATTTGAGTGTCTCTCTCTGAGTCTACATCTAATTTCCATCATTTGCGCGTTAAGGCATTGGGCGTTCGCAAACCAGATCAGAAACCATTCGCTCTGCGTGTGTACATATTAATAACTTGGCAAACCAGATCAAAACATCATGCATTCCATGACGTATGCTTTCCCCACGAACATTGAAGTCAATATAGATCACAAGCTCACGCTTTCTGATTTGGTACAAAGCTACTAAATTTGATAAGGGAACATTGAAAGAACAACGGCAAAACAGCGTGAAAAAGCTTTTTAATCAAGGGACGGTACATACAATCTTACCCATACCGTGCATAAAGGCACTTTTATTTCCCGTCTTTGGGCCTAATTTCGATCCCTTCCACAGCCAGCGCAACCAAACATCTATTACCCTTCGTATCCTCGACACTCATTTCGACCTCCCCATCTTGTCCATCCTCCGTCAAGAACTCACCTAACTCTATCTCTAACCACCCATCTCGTCTCTCTTTAGGATAACTATCATCCCCCTCATCAGGTTCTAGTGGAATATAGACAGGAGGGCGGTTGATCCCATACCACAGACTCGATCTCTTCGTTCTGGATAAATATACAGAGCGTTTACCCACTTCATAACCAGCAAATCCAGCTCCAACCTCGAAAGCCCGCATTTGAAATCCGTTACGCTTGTGGGTGAATTTGAATACTAAATACGCTGCGTAAAGGGTTCTGGGCGACAGCATGCGAGAACTAATCGTGCCTCTGATTTCGAGCCATGATACTTTGATGAGTTCAGCAACTTCTCTAAACCTGTTAATTCACAAGGACATTCCATACGATCATCACCTTGAGGGAGAAATACAAGAGAGTTTAATTTGGGACAAACAAATTAATGTAGGCCCATTTTCTTCATGAAGGTGGGAGAGTGGAGGAAATAATGTATTACCTGGAGTTGGGCATGTGATTCCAAGACCAGTAACTCTGAGTATCATCCCTTGTTATAGACAGGGCTCTCTCAGATCGCATGATAAGTCTATCATTCCCGGTTATAGAGAGGGCCCTCGCAGATAGCATAATACATTTCTTCCCATTGTGTCTGTCCAGCGAAAAGCTCTGCAAAGCATGTTGGATTCACATAAACAACAAGAACCCCGGCCGACGTCATTTTGATAAAACAAGATTCGATGTTTTAGCAGATGTAGTTTGCGCAACGAAATAAAGCTTGGCACTTAGTCCACCATCTGTGCTGTCGCCTTTCCAATAAAATAGTGAGTCTTTCTCTTGGCCTTTTTAAGCAAAAGTTGTTTATTGTCTTTTTCGCCAAACTTTGAAGTAGGAAAACACATTTCACGTTAAACAAAAGCGATAACGTGAGATTTGACCAGAAGAAAATAAAAGAGATATTTGTTGAAAACCAATATCAACTTCAGAACCATTTCATAATGACCCCTGAAAATTTTGTCAATTTACAAATTACGCATCGAACTTTGATTTTTTGTTGCAGTCGCTAGTTATTCTATCAATAGAGGCATTAAATATTGCATGAAATTGATCTTCCTAATTATCATGATCTTTTTTTATACCAAAAGATGTCCATCCCGTGATTAACCAAAAAAGAGAAGACACATGATTGATGAAGTCAAGAAAACTGCGCAGAGGCTAATTTGATCAAAAGAATATAGTTAATCCATTTTTTGGTAGCACTTTCCAGCTGTGCAGACGGAAACCAACAAAGAAATTAAAATTGGGGCGTAATCTGTAATTTTTCAAAGTTACATGACGAGCGACGAGTATTCAACGGTGCCAAAATAAAGTTTGGGGCTAATGAGCAATAATGACAAAGTTCAAGAGGATCTGGAGCAATTAATTGAAAATTAAAGGCGATAAGGTAGTAGATAGTCGTAAAGCATCACCCAAAAGATGCGTTGCATTAGTGGTCATCAATCAAGGTGTACCATATCAACAGTGGGAATAATCTTCATGTTATTGGCACTATATATTGAGTGATCCAATATATCCATTCTTTGCTCCAACCATTTGAATCTTGTCATTTTCAGATGAAAGATAATTTCTTTCTTCTTCACCCTTCATTTATCATTCTTTATCTTGTGGACGTAGACCATGAGTCGGTCCATATAATTCAATCGACCTTTCACATTAAGATCGCGGCTGTGTGCAAAAGGAAAATGTCCAATGGAAGCCACAGCATGATTATTATATGACAGTGGCTTCTCCTCGAAGAAACAAAATGCACTCACTCGGTTCAGGCGGGAAGAGGCCAAGAAAAAATGTGCTGATGACACCGCCTTTCATTTAAACTACCAAGACAATGAAAGAACAAAGCCAAATTCGCAATGTTTCGAAACATGCAGGCGACAGCACGTCACATGAATCACATTTCAATATTCAATAAAATCTAACATGAAGAACAGTCATCGCATATCACCCCCTCAATCTGCAAAGAAAATAATAATAATAGAAAAAGAATCGGAGGAGTCGGTTTAAGGTGGCAAGACGGGGGAGACTTACCATTTTGCCCTCGCCGACCAGAACTGGGTCGTCGCAGAGGCTGAAGTAGAGCTCCTTCAGCGACGAAGCGCTCCGTGAGACCATCGGGCGCCAGTCCGGCGGCAAGAACGACGCCCAGACCGCATCGGAATCGCACGCTGACTTGAAAATGGACGAGACGGACGCGAGCCTGCACGCGTCGGGGGGGCTCGTGAAGGAGACCACTCTGGCGATGCATCCTTCGGGCAGCACAGAGAAGTCTGGACCGTCTCGACCCTTTGCTTCGGCCACCGCCATTGGAAGAACTCCAAGAAATGGGTGTAGCTAAAACGGACCAAATTTGACGCCTTTTGGAGAGACGATGATGATTCAGACCGTGATTCGTCGTGTTTATACAGCGCGAGAGAGAGAGTGAGAGATGGACGGTGAAATCCTTCGTGGTTAAGGCTTTTGGTGTGAGGAGGGTCTCTGAATCGGCACACGCCAGAATAAAGGACAACCTTGAAAGTGGAAAAAATAAGGACGAAATAGGGAAATAATTATAAAAAAGAAAGAAGATAAATATATTGGATTTTAGATGGATATACTTCCAAATAAAGATTTTTTTTTTTTAAAAAAGGGATCAATGTATTGGGTTTTAGATGGATATATTTCCAAATAAAGGTTGATCGAGATTGTATTGTATGCACGGCAAATCATTTCATATCACAGAAGTAAACGAATGGATAAGTTGATGCTTCCATGAGCTTAAAAAAAATGAAGTCGTTGGTTCCTATGAGCCTTATTAACGAATATCCGAGGCCCTTATCAAATATACTTTATAATAGAATATTCTAACTTTTTCGATGCATTAATCACCCATGACTCGAGAGAGATAAAGTATTGTAAATTGCAATATTTCTTTAAATAGGGTTTTTTTTTCAACAACTCTCAAGGCACTCATTAACAAATTCTTTTATTAATGATAGAAATGTCAAATTGATTATTAAAATATTGTGGAAATATTCAAAACATGTTCTCACTCTTTTACAAGCAATTTAAATTTGTATCCTGAGCTTTGAAGATTTACAATTTGCACCTCTAGACAAAAACCTAATTAAAAAGATAAATTTTCACAATTCATCACGAGAGAGTATTAGGTAGTATGCTATAAATTCATTATTGGATACATAATAATTTTCAATTATTTTTTATTCTTTTATGATATGGAATATACTGTTAATTGCACGATAAATTATGGATGGCTATACGGAAATGTGGGTCGGAGAAACCAGGAAGTGGGAAGTAATTCTCTCTCTACATACAATTTCCGATTGAAGGTATAATATCTAAACCATATAAACGTCTTCCGAGGGAGTTAGCTATCTGCTATACTAGTCTTAGGGATTAGTCTAGACGATTGAGTGCTGTCAGTGGCTTCATGCTCCAGGGGAGAAACTCCAGGGTCAGATACTCGAGACAAACCCTAACTCTATTAATTCTAGGGAATGTCGCTGTCTTGGAGGAACCGCAGAATCTTCACGTTGAGGCCATAACAAACATTTGCCATGCCAATTGCCAAGGTGCCCTTTTGCCGTATGCGTGATTTCCTTTTATGGTTCTCGTTGATGTGTACGATGCTCAACGTCATTGCATGCTTTGCCCTCATTCTAGTAGATTGGCTTGCATCTCATTACGGGGCGTATATATGGCAGCCCAGCATTGGTTCTGACTTGACTAGCATTTCTGTTTATGCCTTATACAGTGCGCAAGTCATATCTTTGCGAACTGAGGTTGACTTTTTTCCGTCTCGAGCTAATGGAGATTAATTAATGAGGTCGGTGCCGCTCTTCTTACCAATATGGGGGGAAGTGGTCATAGCATTGTCTGATGAGATTCTCCATCCCATTTCTCGCAGGTTTCTCCAGGTGTAGGGTGGTATCATGTACGGTCATTGAAAGGTCGAAAGAACCAACATATTGATATCTGTTATTGGGGAAATTTGACGATGGATGAAGATAGAGAAGTAATAATTGATCCTTGATAGTTTGATGTAAGATGACTGTCACCGTCCTTAAGGTATTATTTGTCCTCACTATTGTTGCTGGCGGGTTTAGATACTTAATTTATCTCTTGAAATTTCATTTCGAATGTGTTAAAGTTACGTGTATGAAAAGAGAAAAAAAAAAAGAGAAATTTGAAGAGGAAACATTTATGAACAATTGTGGTTATTATAAATAATATGTTAATTGATCTTTATTTATAGACAACCAATCAACACATCTCTTAAGAATAGATATTTCATCCCCAATTATCATTACTCTTCATGTCAAGAATAACTTCATTTCATAATTACCGATAACTTCTTTTTAAGATCAATAGTCACATATTTTAATAATCAAGAGTTGCATTTTTTATTTATTTATTTATCCAGAGTCATGTCTTCACCAAACCAAGGGTCATGACTTCTCTTAACTAAGATACGCCTCTTTTATGATAATAAATTATTTCAACAATCTCCCACTTAGTTTGTTACATACACTAATTTACATAAATTCATACATATAAGAAGGTATCTATTAAGATTTGAGCCTTCAATTAGTATAGATAATTTATCAAAATTTTCCCTTGTTTCTTTTGCAATGCACTGGAGAAGGAATTGTGGTCACTAGCAACCATCAATGAGGAGGTCTTGAGAACTCTAAATGTGATTTTTATGAACTTCCCTAAGCTCCATGTATTTGAAGCTACTACCTTATGTATCCCACACTTGGTAAATGTCCTCAAATCCGGTAGTGAGATGGCTCAAGAACCTATTTTGGACATTTATGATGCGTTTGGTAATTATTTTGTTTTTGAAAACAATTTCTAAAAAAATTATTTTGTTATTGGAAATAATTTTTAAGCATTTGAAGGCATTTGATAATTGCCTACAATTTCTATGCTCGGAATAAAATTACGTTTGGTATCGTACTCAAAATTTCTAATCCAAACTATTTTGTTTTAATTTTTAATAATTTTATTACTTTTTAATTTTTTTATTCTTTTATTTTTTTTTTTCTTTCTCTTCTTCAACCTTTGGCCGGTCGCCAGCCTTGGGATGACTAGTGACCGGCTAGATGCGGGCCAATGACGTCGCCGAACGATTGCTAGCCTTAGCGAGGCCACGCCTCGTTGGCCAAGCCTCGCTAGTAGCTAGGCGAGTAGCCTTGCCCAAATCTAGCGAGGCTGAGCTCTCCTAGCCGCCAACAAGCTTATCCTCACCAGGCTACCGCGAGGTTAGCCCTCGCCTTGGCCGGCAATGCCGTCCTAACGGTGGCCTGACAAGGTCAAGCCCTACCAACGGCTGGGCAAGCTCGGCCTCACTAGATCTGCGCAAGGCTGCTCGCGTAGCCAAGGCTCGGCTGAGCCTCGCTCGACCAAGCAAGGCTTGTCTGTGGTTGAGTGAGTCTCATCGGTGGCCGGGAGAGGCCAAGGTGAGGCTCGCTAGATCTTGCCCAACCGGTCGCTGGCAACCAACGATGATGATTGACAGCGGTGGCAGAGGAAGAAGAACAAGAAAAAAAGAAGAAGAAGAGAAAAGAAAAGAAAGAAATTTGGAATGGTTTGATTCTAGAATTGTTCCGGAATAAAGAATCAACTTTTTTCTTTTATTCATTAATTTTGTTCTAAATCTATTCCGAAAACAAATTTGTTCTGGAAATAAAAAATTTACTAAATAGATTTATGTTCCAAATCCATTTTCAGGAACAAAAGAATAGAAATTGTTATTGTTTAGCAAGTTGTTAAACATGCCCTTATGGCTATTGAAACAATCTTGGTCCTCCATGGCTTTGGACATAGCAAAGTCACAGGCCATGATAGCATTAGAGGCCATGCCGATACTTCAGATGTTGATGAAAACTTGCCCACCTAGTTTCCATGATAAGGCGGACAGCCTTCTCCATTACCGGGATGTTTGACTGTGACCATTAAGTGAGGGAACAACTTAAAACAGGCCATGGGTAGCAGTGTAGCACAAATGTCTTCTGTCGACTGACAATAGGCAATGCTCTTGCACGACAAACAAAGGTAACATTTCTTTCATGATAAACTCAATTACCCACGATATTTGTGAATCTCATTGGCATGGCTTTGATATATTTTTTTGTTCCTGGTAGGAGCTTAGGAGGCTTGATTCCAATACTTTTAGTTTAGTGCTTGGAGGATTAAAATTCGCATGCTATAACTATGGCTATTTAGATTATGTAATATGCAGCTACATTTGCATCTAGACACTGATATGAATAATTTTGTAATTCTCATAAAGGAGGTGGTTGACCACAGCATTTGTCCAGAATGGAAAGAAGGTTTCACTTTGGCTTTTGATGTGCCTCCAAAAGGACGAAAACTGCATATCAGTGTCTCTGTGCTCTGACCGCATTAGGTTGAAGCATATCTACCTAGACACTTATTATTGCAATAAGTATATGCGGTTCACATTATCGACCTTTACCAGGCAATTCTTAAAATAAACATAATTGTGTGTTCGATGCATGCTTCTCTCTTAAAAACTTATTCCCATGCTTTATAGTCCTACACGGTAATCTGCACTTGAACTTAGGAGAGCAAGTAACACAGAGCTAAAAGTCATCCCGACCACTATCATGTTCTTCGATTTGACATGAGACGTGTTTCTTTTCAGGCAACCCTCGGGAGAGTGACTGTCCAAATAGACAAAGTTGTGACAGAAGGAGTATACAGTGGATTATTCAGCCTTAATCACGAGAGCAACAAAGATGGATCTTCCCGGCCGCTCGAAATGGAGATTATCTGGTCCCAAACAACAAGACAACAGGTGATGGCAAATGAGAGGATTAAGTTAATTTTAAACCCTTGATGAGACCAGGTGATGACACCAGGTTATCTTCCAAATGCGTGTGAGACGGACCAAGTGAATGTACACGGGTCTACCCGGGTCATTAAATCAAGTGAGTGAGGTTGATCGGATTTAACGACTTTGATAGGTTAATTCAATTAGTCCACTTAATAATGTACAATCCTCTGCCCTTGTAGATGATGTAGCATAGGACAACTGAAACAAAGTTCAGAAAAACTCGTGTTCAAAGGTATAGTTGCTGAAATGTTTTCATACATTCAAATGGAAAATAGATATGAAGAGGTTTTTAACTCCTTTCTATAGCAAACAGGAAGCATGAGTCACGGTCTTTTCATGATGCGTGTTTGATTGTGCAAATAATGACATATTCATAGATGCTTCAGCTCGCAAGACTCCTTCTAAAGATAGATCATAGCCACCGTTTCCATTTCTACAGTGCTGAACTGGTTTTTCATCAAGACCCAAGCCGCTGGGCGATAGGATTTATTTCTGATCACTGAATTGGAATGTGATATTTGATTGGCCTACTTAGGGAGGTTGAATCGAGGCATCATTACAAATTGATTTCCGCAGTTTGCCGAAACCCATCCAATCTGCTTCTTCTCATTGTTGTAGATCACCATTTTATCTTGCACGGATATGTCTGCAAGCAGCAGGCAATGAGCATGTCAAATTCCTGAAAACAATTACATCGGCATTCACTGATTTAGGCTCTGTCAGTCGGAGCTGCTTGTTACCTCCGATTGTAGTGTCCTCCGGTGGGTCCTCTTCTTCAAATATTGCCAAGCATACAGTACCTCTTTTCTAGGGGAAAAAGAAAAGCCTTAATTGTCACGGACAAATTATAGAAATCAGTTGCTCAGCACGATAAAAAGAAAAATGAAACACTAGCTCACACTGATGACGAGATAATCCTCGGGCCGCAACTGGAGTTGGGCCTTTCCTTTCATAAAGCTTAATGCTAGAGCATGAGGTAATTCATTTTACAGACTGGAAAGGTTTTGCTCCCTTCCAGCATATTTCAAAACCCTCGTGCCCAGTTACTTCTTCCAGAGGCTTTCCCTTCAAATCTGCCCTTATCTAACATGGGGAATTGGGGAATTACTCGAAAATTACTTAAATCTAAGTTTCAACAAGATAAAAGTAGTCTATTTTCCGGCAAACCTTGTCAAGTCAAGCACCGCTTGATAAGCCTCCGTAATAAAAAGAGTCAAGGTGGTCCCACTGTCAAAATCCACCGGAAAGTCCCGTACTCCGGTACGCTTACCATCGTGTAACAGTTCTGCTGGTCCTGCTTGGTAGCCCTCGCTAAAGCGATACACTTAGTCAGGTCCTCACAATTTCAGGAAGATTCATAATTTGACCAAAAATTAGCCCAAACCAGATAGACGGAACAGTTACATACCCCAGTGAAAATGGTACCCAGGTAACTTTCGAAGAAGGGACGAGATCTTTTTCAATGAAGAGGAAGCCTCCACCTTCAGCACCCAGACAGTGTCCTAGTACGTTTCGTATCCCGCAGAGGCTAATTACTTGAGAAACGATGCTAATTTTGTCATTGCGAAGGCCAAGGAGACCGGCCATGGGATGATGATTTTTGGGATAATGTTGCTTATATCCATATCTTCGGACAAAAATATCAGGAGAGGTCATAAAATCAGTATCAAGTCAGATAAGCCATTTACTAGGGGTGGCAAAATGGTTCATAGACCCATATATGACCAATTTAAATTATAAATGGGTCATATATGGATCACTTGTTTTTTGAAGAAGTTAGTTAAATGGGTTTAACAATTAAAGACTTAAGTGGGTCTTAAATGGGTTGGATTTAGAACCCATTTTCACCCAAAACCTCACAATCTCTCTCTTCTCTATGTAACTTTACAAAAATATTTTTTTATAAAAATTGAAATTACAATTATTTTTTTTCTTTCTTCTTCCTCCGGTTGCCGGCACGGCGATGGCGGCGACCGGCAAGGCGAGCCTCGAGCTCATTGGATCGGGCGAGGCGGAGGCCTCGCCGACGCCTAGCAAAGCTCGAGCCTCGCCGATTTGGCGAGACTCAAACCCGCCGGCGTCGGGCGAGGGGTGAGCTTGAGCTCGCCGGACGCCGGCGAGACTCGAGCTTGTTAGATCTAGCGAGGCGGAGGCCTCGCCAACGTCCGGCGAGGGGCGAGCTCAAGGCTTGCCTATGGCCGACCAAAGAAGAAGAAGAACAAAAAAGAATAAAGAAAAAGAAAAATTATATTAAAAATTATATTTTAAAATTAAAAAATTAAAAATTTAATTTAAAAATAATTTAAATTCGATTTTTAAAATAATTATTTAAAAAATTTCCATTAAATTTGTGTTGTATAAAACTATTTTAGCAATACCAATTTTTTAATATATATATATATAAAATAAGCTTTTTTGAGTTTAGTTAAATGTGTTGGGTATTGGTCGGGTCGTGTATGGGTCAAAAATTTTGCATTACAATAATGGGTCATAAACGGGTTAAATAAGTCGATTTGGGTCGGACCATTTATGACCCGACCCAAACCCGACCCAACCGACCCGTTTAACAGGCTTATCATTTAGATAGTAGCGACTCAAAGAGCACGAATAAAAACTTCTAGAAATAAATTCTCACCCAAAGGTCAAAACCGGACGGAGGAAAGACCCGTCCCTTAATCTAAGGGAGATAGAGTCATGGATGAGAAAACCACTGGATGAAGTTTTATCTGCATACTTAATCTTATATTCACATCGATCCTTGGGGCTCTTACATGGTTGCTTGTCGGATTTAGCCAAGGCATCATAGAGAGGGTTCTCACAAAGCATGAAGTTGTCACTAGGCTTGTAACGGCGGTCTAAAGCCTGTTTGCATAATATAAGCAAACATTAATATAAGGAAGGAAGCCCCTGCCACTGAAAAACCTCACTAACAAAATTGTTCAAAATGTTGATCCAATTTCTAGAGTTTTCTAGTATATGCTTCGCTAGAGAAGTATCGAAAAATCCTAAGAAAAAATCTAGTGCTTGGGCAGCAAGGAAGAATCTGAAGTCCACTAAATTTGTGTAGAAAAATCCATAACAATTGTCTCTGTAAATGGCAGAGATAGTAGACTGTGCACAAAACTCCACGGTAGAGCTGTCCAAGGATGAGAGAGACTGAAAAAAAATCTAAGTCGGTGATGTAAGTCTATAAATAGACTTGGAGTCGTCCAAAATGGATACTGAGCGAACCAACAAACCTTTCCTACGTAAAGTTCGGCATCATTCTCTTATATTATTAAACAGCTTCACCCGACTGCACCCGGTACAAGGAGCATCAGGAGCATCACACTCAACCCTCAACCCAAGTTAGGTCACTTCCAGTGTCGAAGACCATGTCGAATGCCTCCAGTGAGCGACCAATGTCGAGAGACACAGTAAAGTGCCTGACAAAGATGTGACGTCAAGGAAATACAAAATAAAGCACTCGTCAACTTTTCGTCAACTTTTCTTTTTGGCTAATGACATTACAAGAGTCACGTGTCCGAATTAGTAATTAGTAGCGTCCATGAGATGATCAGAGCAAAGAAAGTTGTACGTACTGGACTAGTTGCTTCGGAGGTAGGAAAGACGATGGTGGAGCCAGAGCAAGAGGTTAACGGTCGGGTCAAGTCCGGTATCGGGTCTACGAGTCGAGCGTGTATCGAGTTGGGTCAGGTCCCAAGTCATTGACGTTAGTCTGACGCACGCTCGTCGCACGTGCATTGCACGAGCGTCGCACGTCGCATGCACGTCGCACGCCACGCGCGTCGCCCGTGCATCGCACGGGCGAGCAGCACCCCACGCATGGGAGAGCATAAGGGCGCGTGATCGCATGGGGCACGTGCTTGACGCCCTAGTGGCGTGTGGCTGCTCATGGGGGCGTGTGGGGCCTCCCCGGCGGTGCGCCGCCCTCGGTTTTGCTCATCTCAATGAACTCAATTCGAATTTATAATTTAATCTGATTTTTATTGAACAAAAAGTCACGAAAATCATAAAAATAGGGCAGAAATTCTATGCATTCGAGTTTTAGATTATGGTTGCTCTGATATCACATGTTAGATGCAAAACGTGCAATCCCACGATATCCACAACTAGAACAAGAGCACAATAATTGAGTAGAAAGATTAATACACATGTATTGGAATTCATAGTTCTTGATGCGGAAGCGGAAAAGCGATGATCCACGTACAAATCCTATTCAATAAGACGGCCCCTCACCCTTTAGTGTTAGGTAAAGGCTCATTTTGTGAGGACTTGTGAGAATTAGAGTTAGAACTTAGAGGAGAGACTTTAATACTATTTATAGAGTTTAACTCAGCCAACTCATTCTGGCCAACTCTACCACATTAACTAGCCCCATATTAGACTAATTAAGAAACTTTATATTTCATCTTAGACCAATAATGTAAAACAGTAAATTATAATATCAATTAATGTAGTCCATATTAAAAAAAATCTTACATGCATTCAGTGTTCCTTTTTTATCATCAATTCTTCAATTAGATGTCAATGGTTCATAAATATTTGTAGGTGTTTAACGTCGCTATAGAAGTCTTTTTTTAGGAATGGATTGTGTTCATTTGATGATTTCTTTTGACCAATTCTCGCATGAATGTTGTGATATTGTCATTAAATTGATGATAAATGGGTGCAATGTTAAGGTGGGACATTCGTCCACGCTCCACAGTCAGAGAATCAATTTTTTTTTTCTTTTCTTCTTCTCCTCTTTTATTCTTTAATTTTTTTTCTTTTCTATTATCCGTCTTTTCTTCTTCTTCTTTTTTCCTGCACCGACCATTACTAGTTCTCGTTGACCTTCGCCGGCTTCAAGTGATGCCTAAGCCGATTGGGCAAGGGTGGCCCCCACAAGCCCAAGCCTAGGCATTCGTCACCCAAGACAAGTGAGGGCGGCCCTCCCTGAGGCCGACGGAGAGAAAAGGAAAAAAATAAAATAAAGAAAAAATAAAAAGAGAAAAGGGAAAAAGTAAAGAAGGGAAGAGAAGAGAAAAAGAAAGAAAAAGAAAAATTAATAAATTTTCGATAAAATATAAAATATTATTAAAAAGTGTCAACATCAACATCAATCGTCTACTTATGACCATTAACACCTAAATTTTCTCGACGATTAAGTTCATAAAATTTATGATTTGGGATTACCAATCACGACGAATCTCATTTCTTGACAAAAAAATACCTAGATGTCCTTAGTATTTCAATTGATAAAAGGTGTTCAATTGAGCATGATCGTGTATAAATATACTTTTATATTCATATTTTTCACGAAATTATTTAACCTTTGATCCAAAAAATTAGAATTTTGTTATTCTAATATCTTTTTAGGCGTTTGATTTAGGGACTATAAATTTGAAGACATCTTGAAATTTGATTAAAGAATTTTCAACTTATGGAGCCAATTCGACTATTTATAATACCACAGTCGACATCGTAAAATTTGTCTCACGCTCTCCATCGATCGCACCAAATGGCACGACACTCCCATTGGCGTTCCCTCCTTTCTCCAACCGATTCCTCAACATTCTTCGTGTACCCATCGTTACGTTTGGAGAACAAGACGCAGACAAGGAGACAAAAATCAAGAAAAAAGGACAAAGGACAAGGACAGGGAGTCTCTCTCCTTCCCCTTTCTCCTTTTACACTCACGCACGCGCTTAGGGGAGGGCTCACTTTTTCCTTATCGGACCCGAAAAAAAAATAGGGAGGCCTCGAACGCATACGGAGGAGGGGAGTTATCAGAGAGGAGAGCATCTGTCGCTAAAAAGACGGAGCCCTCGGCTTCCGGCTCCTTCAATCCATTACTTCATTCTTCCATGGCATTCACTCCAAGCAAAAATTGGTGGAGATGGAAAAGGTGGCTGCTCAACATAGAAATAGATCCTAACATGTTTTCTAGATGACGATTGAGGAAACATCATGAAGTATACCATAAAGCAGTGATTCTTGATAAAAAAAAGTGAAGAGGGACGAATCTTACCAACAAGTTTAATGTCTGTGTTCTCTACCAACTATTTTGCTCCATTTACCATGAATCTCACATAATTTGTATCGAACTCTACGTTGTACCTAAGCCGTTTGAGAATGAAACAGGGCACATATCGAAGTTGTCCTTCCAATCATAACACTCACTAATTGCACAGGAAGAGAAGTACGAGTGACATGATTCAAAACAATATGTGAAAAAAACAACATTAGTTCAACTGACCATGACCCAAGAAAAAAAGTCTCGGAAGAGAAGTACTTTTTATTTATTTATTCTAGGAACAGAAGTCTACCTATCGATATTTAGGGTTCTGAACAACACCCTCCTCACGCCTTGGGAATATGAAGAGACTCCATTATTTCAGTTGTAGGAAGTAGTCTATGTCATTCTTACAAGCTTTGTTAGACAATATCACAACATAATAAATGCATGCAGAGCGCTGCGACCACGTAAAACTATTGAGAACCTGATTGACGACAAATCACACAAAAACCATCAATTATTGTTAAAGCCAACAGTCACTTCCTATAAAATATAGTAAAATTTCTCAGAGGTATTTAGTGTCGTCGAGAAACTATCTTAGGCATATTCAATTTGACGCACTTCAGTGCCCATGACATTCTTTAATACGTCTTAATTTTTCCAGGTGATGATTCTATCAGCTCAAATTTTTCTTTCTTAGTAATATTTAGAGTAACTCGTTGTTTGAAGGCCTGGAAAATCAGGTCGCGTGGGGACACGTCTGAGGTAGATTTGCTGGTCCATCGATGTGCCATTAGCAGCCCCATCGATGTGCTTTCACGCCGCTTCTTCCTCCGTCTCGATGGGACGGTCTTTGGCAATCCCCCCTAGAGTTAATAGTTATAATAGTTGGATAGACTCAATCTCCACTTTTAATTTAATATGAAGATGATCGATATCCACCGCCCAAGTGGATCTCTACATATTGATTAGACGATATATCACATAAAAGATCAATAGTTGTAATTAAAAGGACCCTTATACAATAAGGGAACTCTCTCCTCACTTGTGTCCTCAATTTTCATTTGAGTAATATTTCATTTTCTAGAATTTCGCTCCCTACTCTTGTATGTGTAGAGAAGTCTCTATGCACATCATACGCATTATAACCGTCTTCGCTAATTTTTCCCCTCTCAATGGATAATAGGTGAAAGCGATCGTGCTTTCCCACTTCAGCCAAATCAAAAGTCCCTTCAGTCACTTTCCTCGTTCTTTCTCTTATTGCGAGTGAAATTTTCAAGCGAAAACTCAAAGTTAGTCTTGAGAAAAATATCTAAAGAGGCAAGAGTACTGTATTGAATTAAAGAAATACAACCGTTAAATATGATAGATGCATAAGCTTATTGGCAACAATATTACCATACATGCACGATGTTGTGATTTTTCCTGAAGGGTTGACTGTCTCGAAATAGTGTGAGGGAGCTAAACCGGTGTCTTCAAATTGGTGATGCATATGTTGGGAAGGTAAACATCGTCATTAGTGTTTAGCGTGAAGGAGATTTTTCAATGATGGTGGGTTGTGTAATTGAGCGGACGAGGATAGACTTTCCTCCTAAGCTAACAGTAGAGGTATGTCTAGATGTGAATGGACTCTATCAGCAACTTTTTTAGTCAATGGATAATCTCGTAATTTTGATTTATCTAACAAGCAGGTCTTAACAATGCATGTTGAGTGGAAAATAGATAATTATCACGATTTGAAAATACTGAGCAAATAATTGAAAAAAAAATGAATACATTATGACTCGAGAATATGATCATCTCATTCAATATAGCGTCGTAAACCAACATCACAATATTGATCAATTTGTTGTGCAATCTCTTATTTTTCTAATAACCTCGTAACGAAATCGTCGCTTCTTCTAAATAATGTAACACGTGAATATGTCTTGTGTTTATTAAAAAGAACTCACTCTATTATACTAAGTTCAAGTTTGTGTGTCGTGTGGATCACCAAATCAATAGCGTGTTATATAAGATAATTGAGGATAATTGGATTGCCATGTTAGTAATTTTATGTAAAAATTTATCGGAAGACTATATTCGAATTTTATAAAAAAAATTTACAAATTACATTGATAAAAATAAAAAGTTCAGCAATATATTAACATCCACACAATAACAAATTTAGGCCTAAGATGATAAAAGCATATTCCGTTTTCTCCGCCGGTCGCTTTGAATCTTCCCTCGGACAGATTTCATTTTCGCTGCCAATAGCAGAGGCGCCACGTCGGATTGAAAGTTGTGGTCAGGCAAGCTTTAGATTTTTCAAGCAGTTTCTCTCCAGGAATGACCCCCGACCAAAAACAAAAAAAAAAAGAGAAGAAGAAAGAAAAGAAAGGATTTCACGTTATCAAAAATAAGACCGCATTTCAGCAGAATTGACCAGAGAAACAGCGACGGTGCGGATTCCAGATAAGAGGTGAGATATCTCCGCCGTCCGAGCTAGCGACCGTCGAGATATAAAGGGGCCCACGCGGGGGAGGAGAGTCCCGTCGAAGCATGTGGAGATGGGGCGTGCCACGTGAGCGCCCGCGAACTGCACGCATGTCCACGTGGCACCTGACGGGAGGCCACCCGAGATCGCGCGCAACTCCCATCTCTTATCAACAGAACTTCCCCCGGAAGAGAATAAATCTCTCCCTCTAATTTCTCCTTTGATTTTTCTCTCTTTCTTTTTTCCCCCACTTTTCTTCTTCTTCTTCTCCTTCTTCTCCTTCTTCTCCTCTCTCTGTCTGAACGGTTCGCACGCGATGAACGCCGTCGCCACCGCCGCCGCCCTGTCGCTGCCGATCTCCCTCTGCAAATCGTCTAAACTCAACGTCAGAAAGGTGAGGAACGCACGCTTTCGTTTTCGTCGGGAATTGCCTCCGGCTGTTCCTCCGTGTTTGGAAATGGAGTCCTTGTTGTTTAGTCCGTAGAAGAACTATAGGCATGTTGAGCATAGAAATGGCGAGGCTAAGCGGATGGAAGTATGGACTATTATCGTCCCCACTTAGTGCTTGATCGCGCGGCGCTTCTCGTTTCGCTAGCTGATCGGCGTTCCTGAAAGTTTTTTCAGTGCCTCCTTGCTCGTTTGCTGTTTTAGTGAAAATTAGATGTTCTGATCGTTTCATTTATAGCCTGTATAGTGGGATATTAGAAAACGGAAGTGTCATTTAGCTTCATCGCTAGTAGTTGCTAGGATTCTCATTTTGTAGGGGCGACTTGTTTGCTGAATTGAGCCTGGAAAGACTTCGATCGAGTATAAGATATGGTCAAATCCTTTGTTTTTCACGAGATTCGCTCTCGGGACGAACGGGAGCAATCCCTAAAACATTCTGTGTGGTTGGTGATATCTAGCAGCATCCTATGTAATGCATGCCATCCGGCTCCATCCTATGCGAGGAATATAGGTTGGTGGCGATCGGTTCAGTGCATTTTGCCAATTCTACCATTGAATGGAGGATGTGAACATAAGTTTATCATTTCTTAAAATAAGATTCATGAGGACTATGGTGCTCAATTTTAATAAAATATTTGATTAGTACCGCGATAAACTTGCTTAATTGAAGGTTTGTTGGACTGCAGGGGGTCAGAGGGGGATTTAGGGTTGTTGCTGTATTTGGAGAGGAAGGGGAACTGGTGGACAAGAAGAGTGTGTGGGGTCCTCTCTTTGATGTGGAGGATCCACGGTCTAAAGCCCCGCAGTGGAAGGGGAAGTTTCTGGATGTGAATCAGGCTCTGGAAGTTGCTAGATATGACATACAATATTTGGATTGGAGAGCTAGGCAAGATCTACTCACGATTATGCTCCTTCATGAAAAGGTTTGCATCAATCTCGCCGATTAGATTTGGTGGAATCTCTGAATTAGTCTTCATTTTTTTCCTTGTACCTCGCTGAAGGGTCATGGATATTTTTGATAATTTTCTTCTATAAGTCTTGTTTTGCGTACTTTAGGTTCTTAGAAGGATTGGTTGGTGTCACTGACATCGTCCTGCATTATGTCGGAGTTGGTTTTATGTGAAGTTCTTACTCTCAGAGAACAAATGTAGGTTGTGGAAGTTCTGAATCCTCTAGCTCGTGAATACAAGTCCGTTGGTACTTTGAAGAAGGACCTGGCAGGGTTGCAAGAAGAGTTAGCACAAGCTCACAGACAGGTGAATACCATACATTTGATAAACTATAGCGACATGGCAGTACTTCATATTCATTCATCCATTGTTGGGTCATTTCTGGAGAGACAAGACAATGTAGAATGACTTGTTTGTGTCTAAAACACGCATACCTTGGACAGGTTCATATCTCTGAAGCAAGGGTTTCCACTGCCTTGGATAAGCTAGCTTACATGGAAACATTGGTTAATGACCGATTATTGCAAGACAGAAACACAACTGAGACCCCTGAAACAGCTTCTCCCCCTAGTACTTCTACTCAATCTCTTGATGCAACGAGGAGGAAAGTGCCTCGGAAAAGTTTAAATGTGTCAGGTCCAGTTCAACCTTACCATCCGCGCCTGAAGAACTTCTGGTACCCAGTTGCTTTCTCAACTGACCTGAAGGACGACACTATGGTAAATTAGTCTTCTGAAATGTTCATCTTTTTTAAGTCTTACATGTTCACCATATAATCTGCTCAACCTAGGAAGAGCATGTGACAACAAGTTTCATGAATCAGTAAGTTCAGAAAACATGAGACAGCACTAGGACCAGTTACGCTTGATATTTGCTTTTTGATACCAGTTTGGCCAAGAAACTCAGCCCAGTTAAGCTTACTTGTATTAATTGCCCTGTTGCAGATACCGATTGATTGCTTTGAGGAACCTTGGGTTCTTTTCCGTGGCAAGGATGGAAAACCTGGATGTGTCCAGAATACTTGCGCACATAGAGCATGCCCTCTTCACCTCGGTTCGGTTAATGAGGGTCGTATTCAATGTCCATACCATGGTTAGTGGATAAGCATTGCTTCATCAAAATTGTACCCAAAGGGATCGCATTTTTCTTGAATATAGATGAATAAGTGTCTAATTTTTCATATATTTCATGGATGGCATCAGGATGGGAGTATTCAACTGATGGGAAATGCAAAAAAATGCCATCAACACGACTGGTTGATGTTAGAATTCGATCTTTACCTTGTTTTGAGCAAGAAGGCATGATCTGGATTTGGCCTGGTGATGATGCTCCAGACGCAACTCTTCCTTCATTGTTGCCTCCTTCTGGATTTGTGGTCCATGCTGAGGTATATATTATCTCTTTATTTATTTCTTTCAGTAGGCATACTGTAGACATCTGGATTTTCTTGGAGAAAACTGATCTTGCATGTTTTGTGTCCCCAATGCTTCAGATAGTAATGGAACTTCCTGTGGAACATGGGCTGCTTCTGGACAACCTTTTGGATCTTGCACATGCTCCCTTTACTCACACTTCCACCTTTGCAAAGGGATGGAGTGTTCCCAGGTTTGTGTCTGCAAAGCTATCTGCCATTGAGAGATTTAGACGACTGAAGCAAGGACACCTTTTCATTAATTGATATTATGAAAAGCTTTCAAGTTCTTTTTGTTGTAAAAGTTGAAAAATGCTTTTTGTACATAAGTAAAAGTTAGAGGAAACGTGTTATTTTATTTTGAAACACGAGTAATGGGTTAAAAAGAGGCAGATAAATTGGGAAAAAAGGAGATATCAGGTAATGAGAGAGAGTGACATGTTTACGATGATGCATTAGTATCCCTATCCTTGCAAATGTGTTTCTTTGCTGGTTCACTTACCGGTTTTGGTGCAAAATTGTCAGCTTGGTGAATTTTCTCACACCTGCATCTGGCCTCCAAGGTTACTGGGATCCTTATCCAATTGATATGGAATTTCGACCACCTTGTATGGTTTTGTCGACCATCGGGATATCAAAGCCTGGAAAACTGGAAGGGCAGAGTACCCAGCAGTGTGCAACACATCTCCACCAGCTTCATGTATGTTTACCTTCAACAACAAAGAAGACGAGGCTATTGTACAGAATGTCACTGGATTTTGCTCCCCTGCTGAAGCAAGTTCCCTTTATGCAATACCTATGGAGGCACTTTGCGAAACAGGCAGAGATCTTCTTACCCTGTTTGATTCTTTCTCATGGGTGGGGGATGCTATAGACATTTTTCGTTTTTCCTCGACAATTTATTTCCTAGGGCATTCTGAGCAAAACCTGAGAGGTGCCTTGATGTTTTATTATAAGAGTAAACCCTGTGGCGCAGAATGCAGTCGGTCTCCGTGGGGTAGGGGATCATTATGCGTAGGTTTTTCTTGATGAGAGATTGTGTAGGCTGAGATGCAACTTCAGTGATATACGGGAAGCGGTGTAGTTGATACTGATTTCCAAAAGTATCTGAAGCCAATTCATTGACGCTATGTTGGGGAACCGAGGAGTTCGTGGGGGTGGGGAAGGAAAGTTGGCCACATTGTCCCTCCAAATTCATCTCACAAAAAATTTCAAAATTTCTCTAATTTTTTATACCCATTCCTCTCAGTTTACTTCTTTCCCCAAACAGAGCCTAGGAGTCATCTGGGTTCAATTCTTAACCCAGAGCTGTATCTTCTTATAAATAGCAGGGTGATATAAATGGAGGGTGCAGTTCACCATGGAACTTAATTTCATCTAGCTGTGTCGAGGAATCCATACGTCTTCCGGTTTTCTCTGTTCTCGAAACTCGAGTATATCTCAACAAGTCTTCCTTTTCCAGGATTTGACATTATTGTATAGCCCTTATGACCCCAAAAGAGCTGCTATGACTGTCTGCTCAATGATCGCTTTGTGATATCATACTTATAGATGAGAGTATTGTGCAGGTCTTGGATGAGGATTTGCGGCTAGTGCTTGGCCAGCAAGAGCGAATGATCAATGGTGCGAATGTATGGAATTGGCCAGTATCCTATGATAAGCTGGGAGTGAGATACAGAGTATGGAGAGATGCGGTAGAACGAGGAGCCAAGCAACTACCATTCAGCAAATCCGTGTGAACTATAATCTTGCGCCCAATGGAGTTCCCATCCTGTCTCAACGATCCACACGGCGCATTCGATTGCTTCCTCCTCTTGCACAGCTTAGCTATAATGAAAGCATTCTGGCTGATGCCATTCTTCAGTTTGATTCTTCCTTCCCGGCTCTTTCTAAAGGGCAGTCGGATGTACCTTTGCGGGAACTGTGAATTGGACCAGAGGCAAACGAAATGGATTCTCTCAAGGAACAGCCCCGGGTAATACTGTGCACTCAGTTTTTAGTTTTTTTCGTGTGTACAGTATTAAGAAGTCCATTTCTCAATTTTTTTTTTCCCTTCTCTTTTTTGGTTTCTTCATTAGTCCTCCAAGTTTCTACAGAAGTGTGCAAGATTGCTTCTGAGTTACGAGGCATCATTGGGCAGTCGGGTCTCTTCCCTGTAACACAAGAATTCCCACTTGTATGATAACGCCAGTTTGTCTAATCAAAAGCGAAAGTCCCGAAATTTGTATTCTTTGGCCGGATGATGACGGATATTAGCATCAACATTTCATGGCACATATCCAAGTATTTGACCCCAGAAGCCTAAGCTGCATATGGGAGCGCACTAATACGGTGCCTTAGGTACTGCGCCAAGATGGTATAATAAAGTCGTTATTTTTGTAATCCTCTGAACCAAGAGACGAATGAGATCAAAGAATATGAAGAGGCGTGGATCCTTAAATTGCTCGAATGAATTTCTTTGTCCACTAAAATATGTGAACTGAGCGATCTGGTCAAACAGCATCTCTACACTTCACCTAAAAAACAAAGAAAGAAAAGAAAGAAGCTGAAACTGCTAAGCAAGATATCCATGTATATTCGTGCCATCCTGAGAACTGAAACGTGGGCTAAGAAAAAGACGGATTACAGAGCCGCGCCGCAGAAGGGG
Source organism: Eucalyptus virginea (assembly GCA_014182375.1). Lineage (NCBI taxonomy): Eukaryota > Viridiplantae > Streptophyta > Magnoliopsida > Myrtales > Myrtaceae > Eucalyptus > Eucalyptus virginea. The sequence continues at coordinate 34,220,758 of CM024519.1, read as the reverse complement.
CAGAAGCTGAAGTCGGGATCGACGGCCCGATCGCAGGAGCCGCACCGCAAGACGTGGGGCTCCGCCTTCATCCTCGGCGGCGGGGTAGGGAGGGACGCGGAAGGGGGGAAGAAGAGGTTGCAGTTGCCGCAGTGCATGAGGGGGGCCTTCCCCGGCCAGCGCCACACGGGGACGAAGAAGACCTTCAGCACCTTGTCGTAGTCGACGAGATCGGCCCTCGACCCGCACGCTATGCACCGCCCCGCGCCCGATTTCAGCACCTGCCTCGCCTGCTGCTCCAGCCCTCCCACGAAGAAGAAGAACATCCTTTCTTCCTGGGTTTTATCGTTCTTGGCAAAGAAATTGAGAAACTGCTTGGTTTTGTGGAGGGGTTTACGCGAGGTTTTGGTGATTGCGCGAGGCCTAAATTGGGGTTTTATCATGGATGGAGGAGGAGGAGGAGAAAGACTGGCTGGAGTGGAGAGTTCTGGATGCTGCTTGGGGGGATGCTTTTGACTGTTTAGGCTGTTTCCAGAATCGTGACGTTTTCAGCTTAAAAAGGGTCGCATTCACGTTAACGATTTATCTGTAATGTTCTTATTTTCATATTTCAAGATATAGATTTCAAATACTAATGAGACTTGTTAATGTGGTGAATAAAATTATTAAATCTTTTTACTCGGTATTTTAGCCGGTGTCTCGTACAGAATTAATTGGAGCTTCATTTTTTTTAATTACTAGAAAAAAGGGACACAAGTGAATGCGTGAAAAAAAAAAAAAGCAAAATAAATAAACGTGGTGAAGAAATAAGTACTTGAGAACTCAAATTATTTTAGGATATGAATTTGAAAAATTGGTGATGAGAGAGTTCTGTATATAATTTTCAAAAAGTTAAATATTGATGAGAAGGTTATTGTAAGATGATTCAAATTTTAAGAACTGAAATTTATGGGATAATTATAATATTTGTAAACGAGTAATTGAGGATAGGATTAGACCCCAAAAAAATTGAGGATAGGAAAGGAAAATTATTTAGATACCTATTCTCTTTACTTTATAATTGTATAGATAAGACAGGAATGACTTCTTAGAGTTAGAGTCGTCGAATTTTAATTAATGATTATATTGAAAAAAGAAAGAAAGGAAATATTGGCAAATTGCGGAACAAACGAGGAAGATGGAAGCGAATGAAAATAAGCAGAAAGTGATTTTGGCTCTACACATAACGATGATAAATAAAAAATAAAAATAAATAAATAAAAAATGGACGGCTTATTATGTTGATGAAAAAAATTGAAAAACCTTCTTTCATTTTCTTAATATTTTGTACGATTAATAAAAGATATACATCAAACTTCGATAAACAAGTTGTTGCTTTTAAAAGATTTAATCCTAATTTCGCCATCCCCATCGTAGGAACAACACAACATTGCCATTCTATCGTTAACCATTGTCACCATTGCTAACTTCTTTCGATTGTCGAATATTCAAACACAGCAATTATTAGAAGGATTTATTTGAATTAGGTTTTATTTGGATTTTGAGTCAAAATAACTCATTGGTCCTATCAAAAATCAAAGTAGATGATCTTTCCAACGAAAAATGGCCTACAGCCCGCACTCATGGTCTACCAAAAAATAGAGAGGAATCCGAGAAGGATATTTGCGACCTAATGATCTAGAATTCAATATACAAAAGGAGGAACAAAACAAACTATTTTTCTCCCATAATTGAAAGACGCGATACATAAAAAGAAATAAAAAAAAAAAGAAGAAGGTAAGTATACCATTTGTTGCATAGGTACAATTGATTATTAGAATTTTCAAAAAGATCCAATTAAATTTTGAAACTTGTCAAATCAACCTAATTAATTTCCTTACTTTGTTCTATTGGGTTAATAGGTAATGTTATGAAATTTTTGGGCACTTTTTTTAATGCATGCAATTGACTGAAAAAGATAAAAGAAATTAAAAGATGTACTCAAATCTCGAAACTTGTCAAACCGGCCTAATTAAGTTCCTAGCTATTTCCTATTTGATTAATGGATAATGTTTTTTTAGTCAGAAATTAATAGATAATGTTTTTTTTTTTTTTTTTGGTCAGTTAATAGATAATGTTTAGTTGACCTGTTTTGGCACTTTTTTACATACACGTGAAACGACTGAAAAGATCACAAATTAAAAGAAAAAGGGAAATTATTTACAAAAAAAAAAAGCCAAAAGATAAATAGGAAAGTGCCCACTGGAGTTGGGTCGCACCGCCGTCTTTGCTGGTAAGGGATCGCAACCCTTGTAGCAAGGGCCAACGGCCCCAGTTGTGGTTGATGAGGTTGTCGACCCTGGTTGATCCTTGTCCCTCAATCCCCCTTCAACGCTCACTCTCTATTTTGTGGAGGTGTGTTTTGTAATTTTATTAGTTTAATTTTCATTCTCTCTTTTTTAATTTTTTTTAAATCTAACTCTAATTAGAATAGGATCAAAAAAACATCTTTCTCATTATCTCGGCTCTTCATTGACATGGTCACGTTGAAATAGAAGGTAATTCAAAAAAAAAGACCACTATAAGCATTTTTTTGTAAGTCAAATTAGATAGAGATAAAGAACTTAATTGCATTAATTAAATAATTATAGGATTCGATTTTATTTTTTTTTTTAATTTTAGAGGTTCTATCGATAAATTTTAAATTTTTGAAAAATAAGTTGGATTAAAAAAAGAAAGGTGAGGGATGCTATGGAATATGATTAATACGATTCTCACCTATCAATACATGATGAAAAATAAGAAAAGATATACTTCATCGCCAAATGTTTCATATATGGGATGAATCGATTAATTTATTTCATTTGTTATCGTTACCATAATCTCGCATAAGAGCAAAATATATATGCATATTATTATTTAAAAAAAAAGTCACAAAAAAATTTCAAATTATATCAATTATATTCACTATGATATAATATACCCAAAATTTTTTTATAACATAAAAAACCCCGAAGTATACACATACTAGCACGTTTACCTTAAATTTTTTATTGTGATATAAAAAAAATTCCTAAACTTATATCTATGTATTACATTTACCCTCCATTAATATTATATCAAATGATTTTTTAGTAAAAAAATTCCACTTAACTGACATGGATGATATGTCAACCCCGTGTTTCGACGTTTACATAGATAGATTTTTAACAGTAATTACTAATGAAATTTGAATAAAAGGTAAACATGTCTTACGGATATAAGTTTGAGATTTTTTAAGTCATAGAGAAAAGTTTAAGGTAAATATATTTAGGTTTTTGATGGTTTTTTTCTTTTACTATTTTCTTCAATATTTCAGCCAAGATATTCGTAAATAAAAAATAAAAATCTAGAATATAATGTGAAAAAGGAAAAAAGAATTTATATTGCAATTTACAGCGCCCGCTCACGTGGTAGGTGCATGTCCTGTCAAACGTCACCGTTCCCGAAAACAGACCGAGTCACCTTCGTTGATCGAGTCTTCCTAACGACCGGGGAACCGCATACTTGCAGTTGCACATTCGCCGGACCCAGGAAGCGGAAGCCCCGGAAAGAGAGAGAGAGAGAGAGAGAGAGAGATGGCGGCGACCACCACCGTCGGAGGCGGAACCCCCGGCGAGGGCCCGAAGATAGTGTGGAACCAGCCCCAGCAGAGGTTCGAGACGGAGGACAAGAAGGCCTACCTCCAGTACGCGCTCCGCGACGGGGGCACAGTGATGGACATCGTCCACACCTTCGTCCCTCCCTCGAAGCGGGGCCTGGGCTTGGCCTCCCACCTCTGCGTCTCCGCATTTCGACACGCCAAGACTAACTCCATGTCCGTCGTCCCTACCTGCTCTTACGTCTCGGTCCGTTCTCGAAACCCTTCTTTGTCCTCTCTTTTTGTTTCTGGACGTGTCTCCTTGTTATGCCCACCAAGTGTTTGATGAAATTGATCTGACGATGGACCTGGGTTTTTGTCATTTCTTTGGTGTTGGTTAGTGATTTGAAGAAATGAAGCAATCCAACTTCGTAGTTCAATTCCCCTTTTTGTTGTCTAGCATCACTCGTTCTTCCTGTGACCCACAGAATTGCTCGTGCCTGTGCTGTTTCTTTCCCTAATCCCCCTTCTGTGCTTATAATCAGTAGACGCGGATCCATATCTTCTCATGTTGGCTCTTACTGCACTCAGTTCTTCAATCACCATGTTAGAATTGTTTGGAAATGCTACTAATCGGGTGTCTGCTTGGGCAGGACACTTTTCTTCCAAGGAACCCAACTTATAACTCTCTTTTGCACTCCGAAGATCTCAAGTCTCATATGTAAATTTTCTTCTAAATGTTAGGCAAAAATAAAGGCAAGTCTGTGAGTGTCCAGTGGCTGTAGTTACTAGCTTAAACTGCTCTATTCTTACGTCTTTCTGGGAACCTGTACCAGAACTTGTAGCGGGGAATGGTTCCCCCGCATAAGGATGATTGTTCCCATATCGCATTTACAGATTCTTCTCGGGTCTGTAGGGGTTAACACACCTTCGAGAGATATAAAAACTTGCAATAATTCTGGTTTTAAATAGCTCTCTTTTTTTTTTTTCTCTTCTTTGATGCTATCTAAGCTCTGATTACAAGATATTCCATTTTCTCTTTTGCAACAGAACTTTGGGAATTTCTCATGGCCCTGATTACATTAGATGTTATCACCTGTCTTTATGGTATGGTATTGATTGTTCCCATATCGCATTTACAGATTCTTCTCGGGTCTGTAGGGGTTAACACACCTTCGAGAGATATAAAAACTTGCTATAATTCTGGTTTTAAATAGCTCTCTTTTTTTTTTCTCTTCTTTGATGCTATCTAAGCTCTGATTACAAGATATTCCATTTTCTCTTTTGCAACAGAACTTTGGGAATTTCTCATGGCCCTGATTACATTAGATGTTATCACCTGTCTTTATGGTATGGTATAGTGGGAGACAATGCTAAGAGGATTGAGTGTGAAGTACTTCTTGGCAAATTTTTAGGGGATGGCATTTTGAAGAGTCACGCTTTAAATATTACATAAGGCAATTATCTGATTCACACCACCAACGGGACGATAAAAACAGAAACCAATCCAACACTAGGTTCCGCATAACAGAATCCAATCCAACACTAGGTTCCGCATCTCTCTGAGTTGAACTACAATTAGGAATAGACCTCGAAAGACTTAATGACCTGCCGTTTTGGGGAACTCCATTACCCAGCTGTTGTAAGCGCAGCACTTGACTTCACAGCCGGTGAATCCTGCCTGCACCGCCAGGGCCTCATACTCCTTCTGCGTCCTCTCTTTACCGCCGGGATTTTGAGCCAGCATGAAGAGGTCTTGCTGGGACACAATGTTCGAATAGACATTTCTCTCTGGAACCTCAGGGAGAATCGCCTCGACGATGATCACCTTCCCATTGGCAGGCAAAGCCTCAAAACAGTTCTTCAGAAGTTTCGAGCAATGCTCATCACTCCAATCGTGGAGTATCCACTGCACTTAGATGTCCATAGATTAGAGAACTATAAAGAAGTAATGTGATTGTGAAGGCTAATGAGCGTTGATGTTGAAAAAAATCTTGAAATAAGAGTACGAATTAATCCCAAGGGATATGGTGCAACTCTTTCAAGTAATGGGAATTTTACTATTGTTCCCTCGCCTTAAGATTTCCCTGGATTCGTAGCGACATTTGTGGAGATTACTTAGGAAAAAACAGATTACTGTCCTTGAAATGGTTTGAGGAGTGAAAGAGGAATTTCGGAGAGTGATGAAGAAGACAGCTACAAGGCCTCACGCATCACATGTTGGATGAACATTAGATAAGTTGACGTCTTTACCTTCATGAAAATGGCATCTCCTCTAGGAACACTCTCAAACATATCTCCACCAACACGCTCGACACCTAAAACACGAGACATCAACACATAATCACAAGAAGAGAACCAAGATATTGTCAAATGATGTAATTAGAAGCGACGAGTTCAGTGTTCTTGCAGAGTGCTGGAGTCCTGGATTTGACTTACCTGGGTAAGAAGGAGCATCGGCCAAGACGTGAGGCAAGTCGAAGTTGATGCCCTTGATGTGGGGATGCTTGGAGGTGATCATCTTGAGAGTGACCCCGACTCCGCCTCCCACATCGACCAGCACTTTGATGCCTTCGAACCCTCTGTAGACATCGAGTATTTTCTTCATGATCAAGGAAGTATGACTCGCCATGGCTCGGTTGAAAACTTGATTGAACCTATCGTCAATGGCAGGATACTCGAACGCCGTCATCCCGTATACCCTCTCAAACGGAACCCCTCCTTCCATGATGACATCGTTCAAGTGGTACCTGAGATTAGTCCATGAAAAATGAAGCAGCTGTAGATCTGTACAAGTAGATTTCCATAATCTTTGGGACAAGCCAAACTTGGATGAGGCCCACAAGAGTGCATAAAATCTATATAGACATCTGTAATCTTTGAAATCGAAATAGCAGTCCTTTCAATCGGTGCTGCTTCATGGAAATATTTCGGACACAGCATCATAAATCTTTGGGGAAAAAAATCGTAAATCTTTCATTGAATCGAGCGTTTTTCCAAGATTCACAATCGACGACACTGTGCGAGTTGTCGCCATCAAGCGCTGCGATCATATTTTAGTTTCAGCCGTTCAACAAGTAACCTAATATTCACCATCGGAATCGCCAAACAAAAGCCCAGAAGCCATTGTTCATAGAAACTACTTTTTTGACTAGTGATAGTCCAAAAATAAAAATAATATTACCAACTCTCCATGAAGACCTTGTCGTGATGCAGCAGAAACAGAGGACCAACATCTCCACCTTCTTCACCTTCTTCGCGCTTGGCAAAGAACCTGCACATGGGTCCCGGACCGTACTCTCTCTCCCCTCCATCTCCGTCGCCGTCGCCCCTCCTCGACCGCCACTCGATCACGCCGTGGCTCGCCAGGAGGCGCATCATCCGGTCCACCAGGACCGGGGCCCCCGGGTTCTTGGCGCCGACCCGGCTGGCTATCTCGGCAGCCGAGAGGAACCCACCGGCGGAGACGAGGGCGTCGATGATGCCGAGCTCGAGGGCCGACTTGAGGGTCATCGGGAGCACCACCGCGCTGGCCAGCTGGACCGCCAGCATCCCGACTTCCTCTTCTTGACCGCGCCCTTCGCGTTCTTGGTTGTCGGCCATTGTTGGGTTTCTAGGAGCAAGTGATGAGAGGATTAAGAGAGACAGTTTCTTCAGGCCTGTGAATAAGCAGAGTGTGTTGATTGATGGGTCCCGCTCAAGAGACGAGCAACAGAGTGTGGTGACGGGTGGGTCCCGCTCAAGAGACGAGCAACAGCAAGAGAGTGCGTTGATGGGTGGGTCCCGCTCAAGAGACGACCGAAGAAAATGGTTAATACGACGAAAGTATTCACATCTACTTTTATCTCGAATCGACATATCGGTAATGCGTTCATCAAAAGTTTCTTCTTCTTCTTCTTTTTTATTCTAATTATTTTTAAATTGTAATTTTCTTTTTTTTTTTATTCGAATTATTTTTAATTTTCTTTTTTTCTTTTTTTTTTTTTCTCATCTTCTTCTTTCTTGGCTAGTCGTCAGTCATCATTAGGTGAACCTCAAGCTCGCGCTTGTCGACATGGCGAGTCTCGAGCTTGACGCTTGCGCTCGCCAATCTGGTGAGTGAAAAATATTTTCCTTACCGAATATCGGAAAATATTTTCCGAAACATTTTCAAATTTAACACACTGAGAAAATATTGTCATTTTCGGAAAATGACTTATGGGAAAATATTTTAGAAAATGGACCCATTTTCCAGAAACGAACGAACCCTTAGAATGAGTTTAATCCAAAAGAACTTGTTGAATTGGTTTGAATAAAATTTTGGGTAGCATTGGCATAGGAAATGAAATTGATTTTAGGTTCACAGAATCAGTTCTCTCCAAATTAGTGGGTCCAAGTTGATTTTGTCAACTTATGAGATTGATTTAGACTTGATATACACGCTTATTTGGATTCACATTTCACATTCTACCACCTGAAAAGATGGAAAAGATGGACTCTTTATCTGAGATATGCGTTGAGACTGAAAAGATGTATGAAACCTCCTAATAAATATGCTAGTCGAGCACATTCTTAAGTTACTATTTGTTTTGTTACATTTATGTAATATTTTCGCATATTCTTCAAATTTAGTTACTCCACATCCTTATTTCATAAATGGTCCATTTTTCTATTGTTTAGATTTAAATGAGAGTTCACAATCCTAATTGACATGAAAATTAAGTGTGGAAAAAGGAGTTGATTTTTTTTTTTTCATTTTTCTCTTTTGAGACCACACAACTCATTTCAGACGATACGATGAATATAAATGAATAAGCAATGTCCAAGGTAATATACACTACCAAACAATAAAAAACAAAGAAAAAATGATCAATACAGATAATGAGACTATTAGTTTCGGATATTTTCTTTCTCTCTTTATTTTTTTTTTTTCCTTTCTAAGAAGAAAAGATTTCGACTTTATAGAAAAGAATTCACGCGATTTTTCTTAGCAAACTCGTTAGCACTTCCATTAGCTATAATTGGCCCAACAAATTTGGTCCTACAAGAAATTCCTCAAGGACCCATGGCCCAAAAAACATGAAAGCCCGCTCGTTCATTTGATCTGCAAAAATACCCGTGTCATTTTCCTGAATCTGCCCTGTAGCATCATACTTCCTCAATCATTACCACTTTCCCCTAGTTGTTTAGCCGAAAAAGTAACAAATGAAACACTTTCCCTAAGTTTAATTGAAATGCCGGTGCATGTAAAACGCGAAAATGCAATACCAAGATTTCCATAACTAGAAAAAAGAAAATATATAATTGAGTAAAGAGATTAACGTATCTGATTTGAACCATCATTCTCAATGCGAAATGGCGATGATCTAAACTCAAGAACTTCTGCTCTATTGTCTTATGTATCACTGGCTCAATGAAATGGCCTCTCACCCTTAGCACTTAGTAAACACTCATTTATGAGAATGATGTGTGTGTTTGAGTTAGAGGAGAGACTTGAATACTATTTATAAAGTTTCCACCACGCCTTCTCATTAAGAGTCGAGCTCAACTCGGCTCACATTAGTTAGCTTCATATTAAACTAATTAAGAAATCTTATATTTCACCTTATTTAATTAATTATGTAAAACGGTAAATTACAATATCAATTAATATAATTCACATCAGAAAAACTCTTATAGTGTCACCTATGCTTTATGCCTTTTAAAATTAGTCACTTCATAAATTTTATGTGACACTCATTTTAATGCCCGAACTTTTTGTCCAATTACTTCCTTGCTGCTTTGATAAAAAAAAAAATGATAATTTGAGTGCTATTGTCAATTTGGAATGTTGGAAATTTAACATGGCAATATTTTATTATTTTTGAGCCATGTGGCTCGTTGGAGCTTTGAATCAGCATAAATAGCCTTAAACAACGCCACTCCTTAACGACTAGACAGTTATTGACCTTCAAAGTCGTACCAACTTGTCGAGGTCGACCGAACATCTAGATAGAAGGACTTGGGAAGGGGCGTCAAACAGAGAGAGATCGTGAGTCCATGGTAGCGGCAAGGCGAGCATTTGCGCATTTTTTGCAATTTCCTTGGAGAAAACTAAAATAATTTGACTTCTTTTTCGTTGGGGCTTTCTTTCTTGTAATAAAAATTCCACGCACGCATTAACCTTTAATTAAAAAACTAATGTAAAACTTTTTGTCAGATTTTGCCGTCAGAGGCATTTAAACGATCATTTTTTTGTCAATGTGATACTGAAGTAATTTGACAAAAAGTATTAAAACTAAAGTGAGTTTTGTATGAAAGTTATGGTATTCCTAACATCATTTTTCCATTTATGAAGAGAAGAAGAAAATATCATAGCAACCTAAATTTCTTTGGAAAAGGAAAGAACAAAGGAAGGAAAAAGGGTTATCACGCATTGAAAGGGGCTTGCACTTAAATGGCATGAAATTTAAAGCCCAGATTGGCTCAATATGGAATCCTTGTATGATTAGTCTTGCCACCTTTTTCCCTTTCTTATTTCCCTATCAATTAAGAAAGCACCTTTTGCGGCCCATATCATGTGTCACTAGGCAGTGAGGATGTGATAGAACCAGCCGATTCCATTACTCGCATGTCATGAGTCTCTTTCTACTTGGTGCCATGTATATTTTGTTTACACTTTTGATTGGTCGGTTACTCGACAATACTATTGCATGATGTCTCCAGCCCAAAAAAATATTAACTACACAAACAATTAGGTTTCCATGGGCTAACTTTTGGTCCAATATATTTTATTACTAAGAGTAAAATGTATTTTAATAACATTTGATGGTAATTAATTCATAACTATTTAGTGTGGTGAGAGCAATGCGATCATTGGAGCTTATTGCCTCTCCACCACTCGTAGCATCGGAGCTTCGCATGGATGCAATGAGTGAGATTCGATCTAGACCACTCCATCTTTGCCTTATGCAAGAAAAGTGATTAATTTATGAAATTTCCAAAGTCGATTAATTTGTATGATTGTCGTTAGTCAGAGAGAGGTGATGTGCACGTCTAGAGTTAATTTGCCATGATCAAATTTCATCAAAAATTACCAAAAAAGTCCCAAATTTATTGTAATTGTGTCAAATCGGTCATAAACATTTTGTATTTGTGTGAATTTAGTCAATTCAACGAATTTTGATTGGCTGTTTGGCAAGCGCTGACGCATGTAATTTTTTAATTATTCTTTATTTTTTCAATTATTTTTTTCCTTTTATTTTCTTTCTCTTTTTTTCCTCCTTCTTCCTTCTTTTTTTGGCCGATTGTTGCCAACCAATAGTGAGGGCAAGGTCTTGCTAAATCTGGCAAGTTTGGCTTCGCCATGGCTAGGGGAGGCTTGCCCTCGTTATTGGATAGCGGGGGTGAGCCTCACCATTGGCCAATGAGGCTGACCTCATTGCCTTTCATCTCTAGTTGGTTGTTATTAGCAGAGGAAGAAGAAGGAAGAAGGAAAAAAAAAAAAGAAAAAAAAGGAAAAAGAAAAGAAAGAATAAGAAAATAATTCAAATAAAAATTATTAAAAATTTATTCACGTTAGCATAATTGGCATTCACATCGGACCAACCGATTGAATGGACTAAACTGGTACAAATGCAAAATGTTTAAGATTGAATTAATCAAAAGAAAGTTTAAGATTGAATTGTCACAATTGTAATAGGTTTATGATATTTTTTGGTAATTCTCTTCAAAATATCGCATCTACATATGCTCATCCAAATATAGAAGTTGTCTCTTTTTTGGGTTTTTTACATTAGGAGATATTCTCCATGTAAGATGTTTGCATCTTTCATGGGAATGAGAAAGATTTAGCAAAGGAATCGCATGCATGGTCACGACCTCTCAAGAACTCACTCATTCGCGATGTTGGTGTTGAAATCGTGAGGGAATCCTTATACATATGCTCCATGAAAACCTTCTCCATATTCTTCTCCGTCCTGAAGACTAATCATGAAAAGAAGTAAACGCCAGAAACATGTGCGAGAGCCCTGTGATCTAGAAGCCAAAGTTGTAATCAAATGTCATGGATGATCCCTTTCAATATTTGTTTGGTTTCACCAACTCCAGTGCCTCCACTTTAATTTTCGATTGGGCCCGTCCCAATTATTTTTCCAATAAGTACGACCCTCGCGGACTCGTTGGCAACGACAATAGGTGCCTAACTCGACGTGCGCGACCACGCGACGTCCCTTTCAATCGGTGATTGTGGGGAAATAATGGACTTTAAGTCCAATCTCACATCAACTCATAAAAGAATGACACGGGCTCGCCTTTTTTCCCCAAAGTTCCTGACTAGGATTGATTTGGACTCTCACATTTTGCACGAAACGAGCATCATTTCCTCGTGCGTCCTCCTTCTGTGATAAAAAAAAAGAGGCTCGATTGGAATATCACGGCTAGTCTACAGGGTTTCGACTTGATTGATGTCGTATCGTCATTCTTGCGTCGCGCACCAAAACAGTAAGGATGCTTAAAAAATTTATCTAGGAAAGGGAGAGAAAATCTCCCCCATGCTTCCATTAAAGGTAAAAATTATCCCGCAAGGGACTAAAAAATAAACAGTACTTTAGAAAGAGAAAAAGTCCACGTATCTTGTGCATTCACGAATCGTCATGCAAAGCATGCACGAAGTCTGGATGAAAGATAGGAGATTGGTATTTAACAAGCGAGCTATCTTCGAATCTCATTCCCAATAAAAACTTTCACACATCATCATAGAGATTAATTTTATATCCAATTTTGATATTTCCATATATTTTAAGAACCTACGTGTCTTTCCGTCGTAATATTTGATCATGGACAAGCACTATAATTCCAAGTATAGAATACTCCATTTTCACACTCTTCTTCTTAAAAGATAGACTCAACTTATCACGAGGGGACACAATTAAAAGAAATTATTAAAATAGATCTCATATATTTCATTAGAAACTGGAATTGTCAACTTCTTTTTGTCTGAGTTTCTTTTGTTTTAATGCGGATAATGTCATCTGCTTCAACCACTTCAATCTTTATCCGGTCGCCTTCTTTGTCTAGTCTTGTCATGAGCAACTCCACCACGTTCCCATTACTTCAATGGATTTTGCTGCTTTTCCTCTCTTCTTCTTATGCTTACCCTGTCCACCATCGTGAAATTATTCCTCTATTCATATGAACTTGTGAACTTTTTACCTGCTACTTTTTTTTTCCCTATTAATCCAAAAAATTTTACTACTCCCGCACTTTGACTTTCATTAAATTAAAATCTCTTGAAAATTTAATGACACTCAAATATTGGCATATAATTTCACATATAAATTTTTCGTAATCTTTTTTTTTTTTTTTTTAAATCTAAATACTTCACATCATGGTGAGAAAGTAAGAATTGTACTTTTTACTCTTGCTAAACAAAAAAACTTAAACTGTTACTTAATAACACAAAATCCTATTGAGATCAAAACTTTTATCTGCTATTATATGTGTATAGCTAAAGAACAATTTCTTTTCTCAAGATTTGATTTCCTGGATATCTATCCTTTTGGGTGTTTTCCTGAGCTCCCAAAACATAGTATAAAAGTGATTAATTAGCAACCTATCGATATCAAAGATACGTAAGGGAGAAAGAGGGGCTGAAGAGAGTGACGGTGTTCGAGATTTTCTTATTCACATCGAGAATACAATCAATCAACCATCTATCAATTGCGTCACTAAAATCCCAAACCGTGGAAGAAGCACATGCCAGAGTCTTCACATTCTCTCTATCAATCGCGTCAGCAAACCTCCGCAACTGCATTAGTCGGACTAATCGTTTTGCTAAACATAAAGTAGATGAATGATTGATAATTAAATATGTGGAAAAGTCAATTTTTATCTAATTGAAGTTGGCTGTGTTAATTGGCCACACTCTTCGCTGCCTCACCTTATGCGTAGCGCTCTCTCTCTCTCTCTCTCACACACACACCACACACACACACATCCATTTCCCTATCTTTTTGTAATTTAGAAATGATTACATGACAACTTTTAATCTATTGTTAGAATAACAGTTAATTCTAAATTAAAAAAATCATCCATTTCCCTATCTTTTTGTAATTGAGAAATGATTACATGAAAGCTTTTAATCTATTATTAGAATATCAGCTTATTCTAAATCATAAAAAACCAAACAAATAATTATAAATTATTATGAGACCCACTTCTTTAAGAATTATTTGTAATTCATAACAAATTGTTATTCTTACAGTAACCTAAAAACTATTATACTAGTAAAGTCATTTATAATTATATGATGCTTTTACTATAGTTGATATAAAAGTCAAAAAAGAATGTTTTGATAATAGTTAAGATTCTTGTCCCTCTTTGTTAAAATATGGCAACAAATAGGAAACCTACGTTTTCGGGAGAATTACCAAAAAATCTTAAATTTATTACAATATTTTCAATTCACTCATAAGCTTTTTTTTTACCAATTCAGTCTTAAACATTTTCTAATTGTGCTAATTCAGTTTATCTGGCCAATTTTTGTCGATTGGTGCTAACGTTGATACTTGTTGTCTAGCGACGTTGACGTATATAATTTATTTTTTATTTACTTTTTCTCTTTCTCTTCTAACGTTGATCTTGTTGTCTAGGCGCGTTCGTATATAATTTATTTTTTATTAACTTTTTCTCTTTCTCTATCTCTTCTTCCTTCTTTTTCCTTTTTTCCCCACAATGGCCGATGAGGGTTCGGCAAGGCCCTCTTGGCTCATGGTGAGGCCATGACAAGGCTAGCCTCACCTAGATCTGGGTGAAGCTACCTCCCACACAACCCTTGCCAGCCACTATGGGGCAAAAAGAAAAAAGAAGGAAGAAGAGAAAGAGAAGTTGTAGATAAAAAATAAAAATTCTAAAAGATAAAATATTATTAAAAATTATTTACGTTGGCGTCAACTAAACGACCAACATAGACTGACATCCACATTAGCACCGATTGACAAAAATTAACCAAATGGACTGAATTTGTACAATTACAAAATGTTTATGATTGAATTAGGAAAAAAAAACAATTTAGGATTGAATTGACACAATTGCAATAGGTTTAGGACTTTTTTTATAATTTTCCCTAAATTTTTTCCCTTCATGTATTTGAAGAGTACCCTGATCTATCTCTCCTTTATGTCTCTTTAGAGATTAGATTAAAATGGTAATCATTTTAATCAGGCGGCAAACTATTAAGTTGTGGTGGACAGTGTGAAAATATAAATACTACGTAAATACACGGTCTATTGTTAAAATGTTATGGTACGTCTCATTTTAGGGATGAAAGTCAATTCGTCATTTGCCCTGTGAATGGTGCTTTGATAGTATTTCCGCATGTACCCGCGGAGACAAGCCCATCACAACCACTAATCATCGTCTCAACAATACTTCTCTTATGTTGGATCTTTAAGACTACATTTGACAATCTACATTTGGTGCCTACTTAAAATAGGATAAAGTCGAATATAATAGGGATATAGACTGGATAAAATTATCTCATAAAGGAAGTAGAATAAATGTGGATAGGATTTCTAATATTCATAATAGAATAGTTATTTTACTCGAATAACAAATTTCTTAAATTAACAAATTTAAAAATATATATTTCAATATAAATAATATTTGAATCCTAATATAAGAAATTCAAAATAACAAAAAATAACAATTTAGTTTTTCTAATTTAATTTTAGTTATATGTATTTGAATTTAATTCTATCTTATAATATAAATTCAATATAAAAATATATTTATATTTATATTTATTACATATTTCAGGTATTTTAGTATTTTAGGTATATTAATACAATTTATTATTTAATAAAATTTTATTAGAGAATGACGAAAGGGGGAAGAAAGAAATAAAAAAGAGAGGAAAATAAAAACAAAGTATCCAAGAGTATCGCAAGAAATTTTTATCATCTCCGTTTGTAAAATCGTTTATTCATTTATATTGATATACCATTTATACCAAATAATGTACATAATATAATGTGATTTCCAAACGGTGGACATGATATAATGGAATCCTTATATTTCATATCATATCCTATCAAGTTTTATTCTAATTAAAAATTCAGAAGATAAGAGTTTTCACGAATGGTACAATACGGTATCACAGTCCAAATTAATGGAAAAACCCTACCCAATTATTTTTCAGTAACAAGTGTAGATTTTTTTTTTTTGCGTAGAGATATACAGAAATGCTTAGGAAGAAACGTTGAAAATAATCTGTGTATTGATCTCATTATTTTGTTAATTAATGTGGTAAACGTCAGAAGAAGATTTCCTTGGAAGTCAAACTTGCAAGGCATCACGCGTGCGTGATGCAAAGTAGAAAGAGCCAAAACCAAAAGTTGGGCAATCCGAAATAATGCGGCGGATGTTGATCGAGCCGTAATATGCTGACTTAGAACGGGCAACGAATTTCACGTGCTTACTCGGGCTGGTGCGGCGGATGAAGTCCAGTTCAACCGGAGAAACCACTCAGCTGAAACCATGTTATACCTTGCAGAACTTAATTTGAAATCAAAAACCCTAACCTGAAGCGACTTGGATGAAAGACAACCCAAGTTTATACTGTCTTCTTCTCTCTCTCTCTCTCTCTCTCTCTCTCTCAGTTTCGTAGTCTTCAGCTGCTTCTCACGCTTCATATCATCTTCTTCTCAGCTCTCTCCCTTTGTCTGCAATTAATGTCGCAAGCAACGAGCAGAGTTTCCAAGAAAAATCACAAGTCGTCTCTCTTACCGCCTACCTAAAACCCATCACCCCGTTTTAGATGAGTCTGTAGGCGCAGCATTAGGAATAGGGATAGGTCGAGCTCAACCGCACATTTAACCTTAGATCAAGAAATTCCATTCGCGTATCATCTCATTTGACAGTGAATGTGAATCCATACAAGAATTTTTCTAAAAATTATATTAATGAGTATCTTCGAAGCACTTATTAAGCAACCAATTAAAATTTTTTTACAGTTTCTACCATATTGATTGTTCTCACGTTATAAATAATTAGTGCCTTAAAAATTGAGTTATATCAAATAAAATATATTTAGCAAGTCTCCTGTAGAAACTTGTTAATATCAAATGTGTTCCAACAGTAAATTATCAGAGACTCAAGAAAAGACCTCCTTTTAGGAGCTAATGTTCGTGACCTTCTATTTCTTGGAGTTGGGCTGGGGTTCGCGTTGATGTCAAGAGAGTCAAATTAATTCTATGATTAGATGAGACAACAAGACATCACCAATATTAAACATTTTGTTCCGTTGAATTCCAAAATTAGCTTGCATTCCAAAAACATTTCTCTCGATCACATGTCGGGTTTTAACCTGTCTAAAGATGACCCCCTGTAGCCTGACCATTTATGTTTGGAAGGCTTGCATGTAAAGCATATGCTATGCATACAAGCTGTTAAAGAAACGTGTCGATGAATGCATTATCAGCTCATACCCTGACAGCTTATCATTTTGGAAGGAAAAAAATAAAATAAAAATATTTGTCCAATATAGTACAACAACACATGTCAGGAGTTCAAATCACGACAGAACGACACTCTTCTAATCTTGATCTTGCTTGCTTTCTACTTCATGATTCTCTCGCCCACGTTGATTAGGATTACTCGTGTCTTTATTGGAACCGATTGAATACCTATGTTTTACCAAAATACTGTAAATTTCAGTATAACTATTCAAAAAGTCTAAAATCCATTGTAAGATGACCAATTGAGTAATAAATTTTTCAATTATACCAATTTCACTATAAACATTTTAATGATTTGTTAATACGTTAGAAATTGTTTACATCCAACTATCATACGCTATATAACCAACTCTAAATTGGATAATTTTTAAAAAAATTTATAATTTTTTTTTTTTTTTTCATTTGTCGACCATAGTCAGTGTCTAGTCACTAGAAAAGAAAAGGGAAAAAAGGAAAAGAAAGACAAAAAGGAAATAAAAATAATGCAAAAAGTATCCATGGTAGTGGCAACCACACCTTGTAAGACGATTGACTTTGAATGAACTGAGAAATCGGCGATTTTTCAGCCAAAAAAGGAATGAAAAAAAAAGAAAAGGAAGATGCCACTCCACCTGTTGTAGCATCGGAACTTCAAATGGAAGCTATGAACGAAATTCGAGATTACTCTATGCTCGTGTAATGTAATGAACATGATATGCATATTTAGTATGATATCACAAACTAGAGAGGTGATATGCATGTTTAGAGTTAGTTTGCTTGTCATGATCAAAATGTCGCATTTGTATCAACTTATCAATATACAAAAAGGTTTCTCCTTTTGTTTCTTACACTAGGAGATGTTCTTCATCTATGATCTTTCCAATCTTCAATGGGAATGAGCCTTCACTTTCATGAGTTAGAAAGAGGCATCGATGAAAGAGAAGCAACGCCAAAAACATGTGCAAGAGCTCTATGATCTAGAAGCTAAAGTTGCTATCATATGTCACACTGGTCCCTTTCAATTTTTGTTTGGTCCACCAACTCTAGTGCCTTCAATTCGATTTTCAATTGGGTCTGACCCGATTGAATTTCCAATAAGTACATCCCTCGCGGACCAGTTGGCAATGGCAATAGATGCCTAAGTTGAACACGCACGACCATGTATAGTCACTTTCGCTTGGTGATCTTGGAAAATCATATGGACTTAAAGTCCAATCTTACATCAATTTGTGAAACGAAGACAGGGTTTGCTTTTTCCTTAAGTTCCGGACTAAAATTGATTTGGACCTTCCCAATAAGTACGGAATGGGCATAACTTCCACATGCATCCTCCTTTCGTGCAAAAAAAGAGGCTCAATTGGAATATCATGGCCGGTGTTAAAAGTTTGGGTTAATATCCCCAAAAATTCCAAACCAGTATACGTATGATAAATTTATTTTAAACTAATATTTTCACTGTGAAAAACTCCTAACCAGTACACATATGACAAATTTATTCCAACTAATCATAAAAAATCTCAAACCGGTACACTTGTGACAAATTTATCCGAAACTAATTTGTTTGATCACAAAAAATCCCAAACCGATATATTTGTGACAAATATATCCTTCGTTAAATTGGATTAATATCGCAAAAAAATACAAAAATTGTATAACTGTGATAAACGAAAAGTAAAATCCTAAACTGGTATACCAATCAATTGTCGCATATCATTCAATTAATAATTTGACAGTAAAATTTAACGAAAACTAACATAGGGTAAATTTGTTACAAGTGTACTAATTTTGGATAAATTTGTCAAAAGTATACCGGTTTGGGATTTTTGGTGGTCAAAAAGTTAATTTTGGGTAAGTTCGTCATAGGTGTATCAGTTTAGGATTTTTCAGAGAATTAACTCTAAAAGTTTTGGCTCGTCTCAAGCAGTAAAGACACTTGAAAATTTATTTAATGAATAGAAAAAAAAATAACCTTCTACTTTTGTTAAAGGTAAAATTTACGGCACAACCGACTTGAAAATTAGTAGGGTTTTAAGCCTATATTTCTTTGCACTCGCGAATGATGAGGCGAAGCACGCACAAAGCCTAGAGAAGTAGGGGTGTGCATGGTCCGGGCGGGTGGTTCCCGACCTAGAACCGGGAACCGCCCACTAAGGACCGGTTCCAAAAAATTGGAACTGGGATCCACCCGTTTGTTGCATGGATCCGATCTTGACACGAAACAATTTTGGTTTTCAACATAGAACGGTCGGGTCTATGAGTTGGGAAGGAGGGGAGGAGGTCTATGGTCGGGTTTTCAACATAGAACGGTCGCGAAACAATTTTCCGCACCTGTGGCGGGTGGCGGCCGATGCGAGGGGGTGAATAGCAGCGGCGGCGGCATCGACGCTCGGGGAGGAATCGAAATGGCGATAGGATTAGGAGGAACCGAGGAAGAGACAAAGAGAGAGAGAACCGAAGACAAAGGGAGTGAGGAGATGAGATCTAATCTAGGGTTTTCTTTAGTAATTTTTTTTTAATATTAAAAAGGTTCCGGTCCGGTCCGGGTGGGCGGATCCGCCCATGGAACCAAGAACCGGATCGGTACCCACCAGTTCTGAAAAATTAGAACCGGGAACCGAACCGGTTCCCTCAAGAACTGCCGGTTCCGGGCGGTTCCGGTCCGGTTCCGGGCGGTTCCGGTCCGGTTCCCGGATATTTTACACACCCCCATAGAGAAGTGCCAGAAGATGGGTACTTAAAGAGAGGCTAATTCTCGAATCTCCGCTTCCAGTAAAAGTTCCCCACATCATTTTGGAGAATAATTTTACATATTAATTTAAATATCTCGATATAATTTGTAAACCTATACGTGAATCTGTATAAGAGAAATAGTTAATCTTTTTTTTTTTGTCACAACATTTGACCATGGATAAGTACTTCGATTCCAATAGTACTCATCTTCTTAAAAGATAGACCCAGCTCATCACAAGTGTCAATGATACAATTCGGAAGAATGAGACATACTTAAAAAGAAGTCCTTAAGATATATCTACTTTCTTCCATCTGAACTTCCAATTTTCAACTTCTTTCTGTCTGAGTTTCTTCAGTTTAATGCAGATAATGTCATCTTCTTCAACCACCTTGATCTTTCTGTCCTATAGTCGCCCCCTTGTCTTGTCTTCTCACGAGCAGCTCCGCCACGTTTCCATGCCTTCATTGTTTTTCGCTGCTTTCCCTCTCTTCTTCTTATACTTATCCCATCCACCATCGCGAAGTTATGATTTTTTTAATTCACATTAACTACAAGTGTCCATAAATTCGATAAAATTCAAATATTTTAAATTATAGCGAGAAAGTGAAAACAAACATGAGGACAAGTTAAGCAAGTGTCTTTTTTCTTTTCATAAAAACTTAAATTTTTAAGAAATGGGTCAACAACTTACTAATACTAAAAAATATCCTATTGAGATCAAGGGCTTGCACGCGCAACTATAATCTATCGCTAGATAATAATCGCTCATCCTTTTGTGTTCTTCTCCTGCTCCCAAGACATAGAAGTAAAGTAATTAATTGTAGCAATCCATCAGTATCAACTGTAGACCGCGTGCAAGATATATAAAGGAGAAAGAGGGTCCAAGAATTTCTTATTCACATCGAGAATAAAATCAAGCAACAATCAATCAATCAATTGCGTCGGTATAACCCCCAACTATGAAAAGCAGCACATGCCCAGGACTCCTCATTCCCTATCAATCGCGTCAGCGAACTTCCGCAACCGCATTAGTTGGACTTATCGTTTTGTTCGCCATAAGATTCCACTCCATCTTCCTTATTTTTATTAAACTAGATGGTGGATTGTTTATGCACAGCGCTTTCTCTCTCTACCATTCATTTCCCCCACTTTTTTTATGATTGACTATATGCTGCGGCTTTTGCTACAGTCGAAATGAAAGTCAAGAAGGAATGTTTTGTTAATAGCTAAGGTTCTTTGTCCCTCTTTGTTGAAATGTGGCGACAGGTTGATAAAATAAGTTTTCGTCCCTTCATGTATTTGAAGAGTGCCATGATCGGGGAAGATGAGCTCAATCAAACCTACATTCTTGTCCCTCCATACATTTGAGGAGTACCATGTTCTATTTTCATCTTAAATATATTTTTCCTACGTCGGATCAATAAATAGATGAGGGTTTTCTCTTAATTCAAGTCGATGGGCTTAAATCAGACATAAATCTCGGAAGTGGGCAGTGTAAGAGGCGCACACGTACGCA
Source organism: Eucalyptus virginea (assembly GCA_014182375.1). Lineage (NCBI taxonomy): Eukaryota > Viridiplantae > Streptophyta > Magnoliopsida > Myrtales > Myrtaceae > Eucalyptus > Eucalyptus virginea. Next base: position 34,199,480 of record CM024519.1, on the reverse strand, counting down.
TGTGCAGAAATCAATATCAGGTGAGTCATCCTTTCTAATTAACTTTAAAAGCTTATGACGCCCAAGAAATAAAGTTTTTCACAAAGGGCACAATAAGGTAAGCTATGGTCAAATTTAATGGGGAAAAAACGCCCCTTCTTTGTTTTTCAGTAAATAGATCTAGATATTATTTTTCATAGAGACATAACGAAATGTTTAGGAAGATATTGCAGCAAACGTCATAAGTAATGTCCTCCAAAGTAGTAACTTTCAAGGCATCACGCGTGATGCAGGTACGAAGGGCCGAAAGCAAAAGTGCAGCAATAGAAACCATGCGGATGGTGTCCATCAAGCCGTAATTTGCTAAGTCAGATGGAGCGGCGAATTTTTCACGTGCCGCAGAAAAGGGTTCAATCATGGAGAATGATCCTACAAATTACCTTAACGGACATTTATGCACGTTCCAAGTTGAGGAGAGAAGAGATTTAACGAGTCTCACGTTGCATCGGTCGGTTCACGTGCTGTATTCTTTTCAAGAATGGGGGACCTTTCGAAGGGGATGGAAGGGGATCAAGCTGCGTAATCGCGCTGAGTTGCGGCTAGGGTTTGACATTATATCCCGCCGCACTTTTGCGTGCGCGAGAGAGACGGAGAAGAGTTCGGCGTCAAAGCTGAATGCGATGCTGCCAAGTTTAGTCCTAGGCACGTGCTTAATAAGTACGTGACCCTCTAAAGAGAAGTTCAAACTGACTTGGCAAGCTCGGTAAAGCTTTGGCTCCGCGGTCTGACCGCGACTCATCAGTCGCCACGTTTTACGCTGTTGTTCTGTCTCTCTCTTTCGATATGTCGGGGGAATGAATCGAATTGCTCCCCCGAATTTGTGAAAACCAAGGCCTAAATTGGGGGTGGATGGTAGGTCGAATCGTTGGTGGTTGTCGAAGTGGACGGAGGTTGTGCGATTCTCACGTAATTTGGTGATTGTGGGACACGAGGATATAACAAAAAAAAAAGGGTCTGGTTCGATTGTGGGGTCATGAAACGGAACAAATTAAGAGACTAATCCAAATCAAACGATATTGAGGAGTCAATGAATCAAGTCTTAATTTATTTATTAGGATAGCGTATTATATAATCGAAGTTTTAAGATAAGAGACATGATTTGAAAATGATGATCGATTAGAAGCGGTCCACTCCTGCCCTATACCAACACCATGCGCATGCAACTAGAGTCAACCCGAGCACCTTATTCAATAATATCTTTTGTATAGATCATTTTTTTTTACCCCATTTACAATAAAGTTGTTTCCATCGGAAAGCATCATTGTAATATTCTGACCGTCTTTTGCGCGAATATATTGAGTTGACTAATGTTGCTTGGCCAGGAATTGACGTCTTTCGCCTTCTCCCTCAGTCCTACTCACTATTCTGGCAATGTGTGTTTACTTCATTCTATGATTCCGAATCTACAATACCACGTGATCTTGTTCTTTATTTTAGGGCTATATTCGGGAAAGTATTACTGCGCAAACTTCCTCAGCACTGCTAAAAATTCTGGAGTTTTGGAATGTCAGTTTTTGAAAAGTTATAAAATATCTTCCTAAACTTTAGCACGACTGCAAAATAGTCTCCCACACTTTGAAAAGTTTACATGTCAGTGTCACCACTTGAACCCTAAGTTTTTGCTATAGTACTGGTTCATCCTTCAAAGTAGCCATTGAGTGTTATTTAAAGCTAGACTGACTCAAGTTTCTTGATCAAAATAACCTCTATTAAATTTTATTGACTTCATCAACAACTATGCAGCCTCTCTCTTCTTTTTCAACTTTTTCAACCACCTAATAGAGATTATTTAGGTGAATAAGTCCATTTTCAAGTGACATGTAACGGTTGCGTAGACAGAAAAATTAGTGTCCGCAAAAGAAAATTTTCAAAGTTTAGGGACTTAATCTAAAACTATTCGAAGCTCGGGGGCTATTATAAAATGGCACCAAAGTTTACGAGGGTCATCCATAAGTTTTCAAAACTCGAAGACGATGTTACAACAGTACCAAAAATCAGAAGGATTTTTTAGCAATAATCCCAGCCACAGAAGTACCTTCAAAAAGTTGAAGAAAAGGCGTAAAGAGCATGTCAAAAGGTTCGATCCAAAGGCGTAGTTTTGCTTGTTGGGTCAGTTGAAAATCATTTTGGCTAGATGCCCTAGACACTAAACACGGTCCTGACACTGCGGGAGCGGTCCTGGTAAAGCAAGGTTCAGCGTGAAACTTACGTCTTTTCCGTATATCATCTTCCTACAAACTTGACCTACTCCCGTTTCCTTCGTTTTGCACGCACGGAAGTCAATGGCGATGCAACGTAGCGTCTTTTTTTCAGAAGCCGCGGAGAAGAATACGATTCGAATTACATGGATTAGTAGACATCAGAGAGGGCTACAACATGGTCACGATGTGTTGAATTGAGCTCGTGAATGGGATGGCTGAATCGTCCAATGCAATCATCGGGAGCATTTGCAGGTAGGCATCGTATTATTTGGATGTTTAACGTTCTAGTTGATGCAATTCAGGCTCCACTACTGATGGCCTAGTTTTTAGTATTTTTCCCTTTATTTACTCTTTTGGACCCCAGGGGGGAGGGGGGGGGTCCTCTCGTTTAGTTTAATTTTTCTTTTGAAAGTTATTGGGATCTATTGAGAGTAGTGGAAGAACGAACTTGGAATAAGGTGGAAAACCCCAAAAGGGTTGCATGTGCAAATGATGAATGACCAACATCTCCTGTAAATAAAAAATAACACAGGAGATGAACTTGGAATAAGGTGGAAAACCCCAAAAGGGTTGCATGTGCAAATGATGAATGACCAGCATCTCCAGTAAATAAAAAAGAACACAGGAGATGAACTTTGGAATAAGGTGGAAAACCCCAAAAGGGTAGCATGTGCAAATGATGAATGACCAACTTCTCCTGTAAATAAAAAAGAACACAGGAGATGAACTTGGCATATACTCAATTGATTTAGGTGATTGAGAATGTTATATGTATTGCCGAAACAGTAAAAATAACTTAGGCCCTACATACAGGATAATCTCCACAAAAAAAAAAATTAAATCAATTGTATAAATATTAATTCTGTCATAAACTTTTAAATTTGGTCAATTTAATCTTCAACCTTTTTGCGATTTGTTAATATAGTCCTTTAGTCAATTTTTATCGGAAATCACTGACGTGAATGCCGACTAGATTACACGGCCTATTTTAGAGGTTGAAATCTTCACTTGTTAGCTAGAAAATTCAAATTTACAGGAAAAAACAATTATTAGATGAAGTTGCATATATTGGTGTGACGCATGCTCTCATTTCAACATTTGTTCACATCACTTCTTACGAGGCACGCGCCGTGTTGTTAGGGAATATAATGAAGAGGAAGTTGCGGTACGAAACATTGACTGCTCCAACTCGATTGCACATTAATTAACAGGCCCAAAAGAACTCCATTTGGTAGGTGGTCTAGCCGAAAGTAAAACAAAGTGGTTTCATGTTAGGACAAAAGGCACAAAGGTTAGCTGAGTCAAGAACTTAAAAAATAATAAGAAGAAGAAAACTCGGGACGTACTATAATATCTGAAACTTAAGAACTAAAAATGTAAAAAAAAACTTAAGGATAACGAGACAAATGATCTATGAACTTTGGCCTAATATTTAATAGGATCCTTAAATTTTTAACTTGCTTAACATGGTTTTTGAACTTTGACTTAATGTGTAATTTCATTCCTAAACTTTTAATTTGATCAATATGATCCCGGCATTTTTTATTTATGTTCAAATTAGTCGTTCAACTATATAACAATATCTAACATTACCCTTCTATTTATTTAAATTGATGGACATTATTGAATATTTACATATAGTTCAGGGTCTAATTTAAATATTTACCAAAAGTTTAAAGACCACATTGAACAAAATTAAAAGTTCAAGAACGATATTACATATTAAGCTAAAATTTATGGATCATATTAAATAAATTAAAAACTTACTAGCCACATTACAAATTAGGTCAAAGTCTAATGACCATTTATATAATTTTTCCTAAAGTTTAAACTGCGTTCATGATGAATTACCATTTTGTTCCATTTAGATAGGAGTCGTCTCATTATAGTTTAAGAGATAAAACCTATGGCAATTTTTTAATCTACAATTGGGTAAACACTAGAATAAAATGTGATAGGAAAATTTGTGAACCGGCGATCTGCAAGATTATTATTTTTATTGTATTTTTATTTTTTTCCAAGGAAGAAAAATGCAAGCCAAAAGCACCGGTTACCATGGTTGAGAAGAGGCTCATTTTGTTAGGTCCCCGCGGATTAAGGCAGCACATGGTAGGTCTCAATGAATCAATTCAAATAACCATCGAGTCAACTGCAACGAAAGGTCGTTAACCTCTCAAAGCTCATTTTAAATCCCAACTTGAAAATGGTGGTCCCCTTTTCTTTTCCACATATCTTAATCTTTACCTTTTCTAGTTTTCACCTTTCATTTCAACCTATATCTAAGAGTGAACGTCGCTTTAAACTCTGTTCTGCTGAACTTGAGTTAGGTTCGGGCAGGCGGTTCCCGACTTAGAACCGAGAACCACTCGCTAAAAACCGGTTCCGAAAAATTGAAACCGATAACCGCCCGCTAGTTGCATGGATCTACCCAAGAACCGAACCGCCGGTCCGATCCAGTTCCCGGGTGGATCCATAGAACTAGTCCAACCTCCACACCTTCCCCTTTTTGCCTTTAATCGGTCGTGACCCTCGCTCCGCTTCCGTCTCGGCCGCGACCCTCGCTCCGCTTCCGTCTCGGCCACCACCACCATCTTGGCCACTGCCTTCATCATCTCCCACTCCTCCCTCGAGACCGACAATGAGGAGGACAACGGGGACGATGAGCCATTCTTAGACCTAAAGTTCGCCTATCCCGAAGATGAGGATGATGGGGAGAAACCTGAGGAGGGGGAGGAGGAAGAGGGGAGGTAGAAGCAAGACGAGCCCAACAATGAAAAGGACGATAGTGACAGTGAATGCGGAGGTGGCGACGACGTGGAGAGAGAGTTCAAGTTTGAGGAAAAGAGAATTAACTCACTGTTTCGCCGAGTTTGGACTAGGACTCCAAGGGAGTTGAGTAGATCTGGAGATTAATCAAAGAAGAAGATAGAGCTTGAGAAGATTTTGAACTGAGAGAGACAAGATGAAGTAAAAGAGTAATAAATTGAGACAGGATGGTGATTGGAGCCTTAAATTTTAGATTTACTAATTTCGATTTTTTAACATTAAATATTAATATATTATTATAATATAATCGGTTCGGTCGGGGTGGGTGGGTGGTCGGATCCGCCCATGGAACCGGGAACCGGACCAAAACCCACCGGTTCCCATAAATTGGAACTAAGAATCGGACTGGTTCTCTTAAGAACCACCGGTTTCGGGCGGTCCGAGCGGGTCCCGGTTCTTTTGCACATCCCTAGCTTGAGTCCAATCGGGCATCAACAACAGTCAAAGTCACTTTTGATCTCATAAAAAAAAGAGGAATCTTATGATTGCCCTTTTAGTTTTCATGTCCATTGTATTACTTATAAAATAAGTTTGTACAATATTTATTGAGGAAAATACCGATACCATGCCTCTTCTTTTGCCCAAGGACCGCTTACATAATCTGTATTTCTTCCATATGCTACTCATACAAAAAATAACCGAATTGCCTCTCTTTACAAACTTATTTTGTCATCTTACTTAGGGTTTCGGTGGTTCGATATTTAGTTAATTTCGAGTGTCTTAAATGGGTATGGAAATTTAGAATTCCAAAAAACATTGTTCGAAAAGAAAAATCAATAGAAAACACAATAACGATTATTGCGCGGCGCAAAGCGTTCTCCAAAAAGAAAATTCAGGTATACATCTCGCCTCATGAAAAAAAAAAAAAAAATAGTGGATTGTCAGTGGCCGTTGGAGTAATAATGAGGCTATTGTTTATTTTTATTTTTTGTGTGTGTTTGTTTTTCCAGATTTCTTTTTTCTTGTTCCCCCACCACGTGTTCATTTCTCTCTTCTGGTCTTATCCCACGTGCTCAAATTACTCCCTGTCTCCCCGCCGGATATCTGCGGGAACAAATAAAGCCCTCCGCCTTTGGTCTATCCCTGTCTGCCCCTCTCCCCTACCCTCGAGCTCCGAAAAGAAAATGGAGTCTTCCGCATCGAAGGCCTTCGCAATCCTCCTCCTCCTCCTCCTCGCCATCGCTAACGTCCCTCCCCAGCTCGGCAACCCCGCGCCGCCGTCGCAGCAAGCGCTCGACTTCGCCTTCCTCCAGAAACCCGGGGGGGCCGTTGCCCCCGCCGCCTGCGCGAGCCCCGCGGCGGCCGCGGCGTCGCATCCGAACTGGACGACGTGCTTGCTCGGCCAGGCGCTCGCGGCCGGGGAGGAGGGGGGCTACGAGTGCGGCGTGGAGTGGAGCGAGGCGTGCTCGGAGTCGGTGATGAGGGCGGCGAGGGAGCCGGAGACGGCGGGGTGGCTGAGGAGCGTGCGGAGGAGGATACACGAGAGGCCGGAGCTGGCGTTCGAGGAGCACGAGACGAGCCTGTTGGTGAGGGAAGAGCTGGAGAGGATGGGGATCGAGTACAGGCACCCCTTGGCCACGACCGGCGTTAGGGCTTGGGTCGGCACCGGAGGGCCGCCCTTCGTCGCCATCCGAGCTGACATGGACGCTCTCCCCATTCAGGTCTGCTTCTCTCTCTCTCTCTCTCTCTCTCTCTCTAAAGTTCTTCTCGTGAATCGGGCTCGAGCATTGCCGTGCTCGTCTCGAACCGGTGAATTAGACGCGCATCCTCTTTGAATCTCGTGAAAGCCCCCATCAGATTCAACGGTACTGGCGGATCCGAGTGCATGCCCTCAACGAAGCCTCCTCTCCCTCTGCCGACGAGCTTTCTTCTCTCTTTTTCCCTTTATAGTTGGGGAAATAATGGATGTGTGGGCCGCCTTCATTTGCTATTATGAAGGAGAGTTCGTTCCAGCCCTTAAATTCTTCAACCGACTTCTTCTTTCCCGATCTCTTCTTCTTTTTCTTCTTTTCATCAAGGTTTATGCATGAACGAAATGACACTCTTGTTTTAATTTTCGCCAAGAATTTCTTGAGTATGAAATGGAATAATCCGCGGTTCGTGAGATTGTTCGCTCCCATGTTTGATTAGAGATGAGTTTATTTGAGAGACTCGTCTTTTTTTTTTTTTTTTCTCATGACAATGAAGTGGTGGTTATTTATAACGACATTCTGGTAGCTATACATCCGTACAAGTACTTGGTACTTACAGTTATGTCAGATTCGGTACGAACTGACAAATCTCTTGGATGCTGTGCTAACTGTCATCTTTACTAAAGAGATATCTCGTACTTTATTACACATAAATAGATATACATATATATATTGAGATTGCGATGTAGATCTCGAGGTAATTTCCCAATATAATGGTGCTTGCTCTGAGGAGACATATAAGTTGAATCATTAATGGATCTTATCTCTTATGTTTTTGGCCAACGTTATTCAATCCAGTGCCCCGAGATCTACTTTTGCCATCTTCGTTTGACCTGAAAATGGAAAGTTCCTGATAATGTGTATGGAATGTGTGGACAGGAAGCTGTGGAATGGGAGCATAAAAGCAAAGTTGCTGGTAAAATGCACGCATGTGGGCACGATGTTCATGTTGCAATGCTTCTAGGTGCTGCCAAAATCCTCAAGAGTCGTGAACATTTTTTGAAGGTAATTACAACCTCTTTTTTGCCTTTTTTAAATCTCTGGAATAATGGGAAATTGCAATTTTATTAATATGAAAAAGCAGCCCATACATGGTAAATATTGCACAATGAATCTTATCTACCTGTAATTTGAAGATTATATCTACTCAATCGCTCAAACCAATGATGCGCAAGCTTGCTTGTATAAATTTGTTTTTACATTGAAGGAATATTAGCTACACTCGGTAGTTATTCTTGAGCAATATCTTATGCATTTCCATGCTATTTTGAGGCTGAGTGACTATGTTTGAGGCCATATATTCCTAAGTAAGCTATGAAATCGTTTTTGTGTATAAAGGGTGGTATTGATTCTCTTTATTAAAAGGTGCACTGGATTTGATTCTAATTCGATCAAAGTTAGGAGATGCCCTTTTTTCTGGACTTATATGCTTTGACTGACTTCATTAACTCGGCTTGTTTTAACCGTCAGAGATATTTTGAAGAGAAATGCCCATTTAGAGCTATTAAGAAGTCTCAGTAAAATTCGTTTCCTTAGATTAAGTGGTTGGCACTCGTCCGGCGGTCTTAATACACGTGAATATTCTATGTGTAGCACCATGTGCTGGGAAGAAGAAAAGGCTTTAACTAAATAAAAATAGACCATGCGTATGATCACATATTCTGTTTACATGTCTTTACTAAACAACCCTGTTTGTAACACCAACAACTTAGTTTTCAAGGTCTTATTCAAAAAAATATAAGGTTTTTCTACCAACCTTGAGTGGAAGAAACTCTCTCCACATACTTCTGACTAATGAATTATAAGCGGATGAACATCATCCGTGTTTAATTTTGATCAAGTTTGCATATGGGTGATGTCCATAACTTATGGCCCACCATTCAGAAGTACATTCGGAGGAAGTGTCCTCCAAAACATTGCTCTTAAACAATCCAATTGTTTTTATTTCACGATGATAGTCTTTATGTGTCTTATTGCCCTCGTGTCCCAAACATGGTTTGTGAAACATGATAGATAGCTGAGGAAGCTCTTTCCTAACTAGAAAACGAGAAAGGGAACCTAATGTTCCACCCATTGACTGGCAAAAGTAGTGAAAAAAAAAAAAAAAAAAAAAAAAAAACTATTTCTTTAGGAATGAATGATCAACATTGAGGTAGCAAGTTAAATGTGCCTTTCTATTTGAGGGAAGGTTTGAGTCCTGTCTTCTCCTTCAAAGAACAATCGTTGTTGAGGTTTTACTAGCTCATTTCCTTCATTGTCCCCTGTGACGAAATAATATCGTAAGTCGAGCATTTTCATGCTAACTTAGCACAAACCCTATCTTACACTCTAAGTGTTCTCAATTTCTACCTTAAAAAGAGGGGGAAAAAAACCCTTCTTTCTCATGTAAAAAGAAAAGGCGAAAAAAAAAAAAAAAAAAAAAAAACCTCTTTTTTATGTGGACAGCGATAGAACCAAAATCCAAACCCTTTTTTTTCCCGTTCAAGACCACATCTTATTCTGCCAAAGAGTCAACTGTTTTAGGGTGTGCATGACAAAATTTTTGGAACAGAAATTAATTTCTGGCAAGAATTGAGAAGTTAAAAATTTTAACTTCTGATTTCTTCTTCAAATCTATTTCTGGAATAGAAATCTGTTCCAGAAATAGAAAAACCAAATTGCGTTACCAAATAGATTTATGTTTCAAACCTGTTCCGGGGAACAGAGAAACAGAGAAATAGAGAAGTATAAATTTTATCATGCACGCCCTTAGGATCTGTTTTGATGTGACAATAGAGGGCCACATAATTTTTCACATTGAGCAATTTAAAACGTCAAATAATTGCTTGGGCTAATGAGCAAGCTAAACAGATCCATGACATGTCTTATCTACATCCCATATGTGTCTCCATTTCCAAGTAGGGATAGCACTTTCACGAGATTTTCGGCATTTGCTAATGTCATGCATGACACATCCCAATCCCACAACATCGTCTCGGACATGTACCTCGTTTAATTCTAGGTGGGTCGTTTCTGTCTGGAGAAATTAATGCGTCAATGTAATCTAATGAAATAAAAGAAGCAATGAACCCCCCCATCAGGCATCACATGCCGCACTGGCCATCACGCGCAGCTGCACGAAAATGGACAAGGAAAACCGGAACTGACGACCACATCGGACGAAAGGGAGAACAATTGAATAAGTATTAAAATGCATGTAAGTGTCTTATAGTAATGAAATTAGTGCCCGAGGTCTATCCTGTGCTGGCTGCGTCTCTTTTCTGTACCGGAGCGCGAGTTTTTGCCTTCTGCTCGACGCTGTCCGTAGGGAAAACCCTAATGTGATGGTCTCTATGCTCTCTTTCTTTAATGGCGAATCGGGACCAGCCCGGTGGATATAGAAGAAATATGCTTCTAGGGCGCGCCACTTGTCAGCGAACCCGGAATAGGAATCTCTCGGGCCAATTTTAGAATTCGGGTGTGGTCGGCCGGGTTGCTGGGATAAGGTAGTTTAGTATTAGCAGGGTTTAAACTTAATTAAACACAAAAAAGTTTATAAAAAAAAAAAAAAAAAAAAAAAGGCCGATGGATGCCTGGGACGACACAGACATTGAATGACTTCGTAAACTTCTTCCTGAGAAAGTAGCTGAACCAGATAGCGATTTGGCTATTTGGTAAAACACAAGTAATACTCCAAATCTTGGTCAACATTCTAACTATAATCATACGACGAAGAAATAGCCAGCTTTCACGCAAGTGGCTTTTGGTATATGAGGTGGGTCCATCGAAAAGTTGATTGAGAATTTTGAATCATGCATGGTTGGCCTCACATTATTCTGAAAATGCCCGTACCAGGTCAATATCTAACACCGCATATCTTTTTCACTTTAAAAAGGAAAAAAAAAAATTGGAGAGTGTGATGTTTTCATCCACATTGAGAAATGCCTTTGTCGTATTATGTCGTCAAATGAATAGGATTTTATGTTACGAAAGCACCTGAAGATTTTTATCTTTCGTGTTTACGTATTTTTTAATTAAGATTTTGATTCCTCTTTTTGTAACAAGATTGTAATTGTACAGGGGACGTAATTTCTAATCACATAAAAAGATATAATTGCCGAAATTTTCAGGATTTCGTTTGGCTTCCCTTGATTTTGTTTGGTTACTTTCCACAGGGAACGGTAGTGTTGCTATTTCAGCCAGCGGAGGAAGCTGGGAATGGAGCCAAAAGGATGATAAGAGATGGTGCCTTAGAGAATGTGGAAGCCATCTTTGCCCTCCATGTGTCCCACCAGCACCCCACCGGCGTGATCGGCTCGAGGCCCGGCCCTTTGCTCGCCGGCTGTGGCTTCTTCAAGGCTACCATCACCCGGAAGGCAGCCAGCGCCGGGAGGCCCCGCCCCTCAGTCGACCCGGTCTTGGCTGCCTCGGCCGCGGTGATCAGCTTACAGGGAATCGTGTCTCGAGAAGCAAACCCCTTGGACTCGCAGGTCCGCATACTATATAACATGTCATATGAATAATTTTGATGTAACACGATCTCGATGCTTTGCGAATGGACTTCTTTTTTTTTTTTTTTTTTTTTCTTTTTCTCTTCTCAAAAGCAATGTCTTCTAATGCAGGTAGTGTCGGTGACCTCTTTCAATGGAGGCAGTGACCTCAACGCGGTGCCGGAGAGCGTCGTTCTGGGCGGTACCTTCAGAGCTTTCTCCAACACGAGCCTCTACCAAGTCATGCGACGGATAGAAGAGGTATTATCTTTGGCCACCAAAAAGGCAAAAAAGAAAAATAAGGAAATTTATAAGATCTGACATCATGCATTACGACTGCATGCGTGCATTTTTTGGACCACATAAGATCAAAAAACTTTATACAAAAAGCAAAAGATCGCCAACTTAGGAAGATGTCGGGCGTGGCAAATTTGCTTTCGTGATGCTAATTTGGGTGCACGTACTTACTAAATGTGGCCACAAAAGTCATTCACGGCTTCCTTCATTTTTATATCAATGATGCGACCCCTACAACCCGGTGGTCCACATCGGCAATTATCATCCTAATTTCCTTATAGGACAACCACCCAAAAAGAAAGTGGGACAAGACAAATGGCCATGGTGCGTATCCCATGCGAAAGCATTGATCGCATCATAATTGTTCTTGGTCCCCCCGGTCCCAACCCCAACGTGGGGTTGACCCTGACATCGCCTGTCCAGGAGAGCTGATGAATTCCATTTTTTTGAACACAGGTGATCGTGGAACAAGCCGGCGTGTTCAGGTGCGAGGCGAGCGTGGACTTCTTCGAGGAGGAGGACATGATATACCTCCCGACCGTGAACGACGACCGCATGTTCGAGCACGTGAGGAAGGTGGGCGCCGATCTCGTGGGCCGGGGCAACTTCCGGGTGGTCCCGCCCATGATGGGAGCCGAGGACTTTTCCTTCTACTCGCACGAGGTCCCCGCTGCCTTCTTCTACATCGGCATTCGGAACGAGGCGATCGGCTCAACCCACACTGGCCACTCGCCCCACTTCATGGTCGACGAGGAGGTCCTCCCGGTGGGCGCTGCAGCCCATGCGGCCATCGCCGAGAGGTACTTGATAGAGTATGGTTGAACCAAGGGGGAATCGATAGACTCTGTGGGTATTACTTTTCCACTGCGAAAATGTCAATTAAATAATGTTAGCGGTATAAAAATCGATTAACACTAATTTATGAAGTGACACAATGCATTCTGTATTTATCACGTCACTTGTAAATTGAGTACTGTAAATCGGTCTTTGTATTTCTAGGATTGTTTGATTGAGATCGACCTCAATCTCACGTGTGGGCATCACTTGTTTCTTTGGACACGGTAAAATAGAGGTTCCCTGAGATTTGTAGAGGGTGGACGAACAGGGTTCCTCTTCCAAAGATTGAAAGTGGTCAGTTTTAGAAGCGTGAAATTATGGGATGATTTGACGATGATCAGGTTTAGGATTGTGAAAATTATGGGATGATTTGTTCATTGTCGTGTTCCTTGGATATATCTTAGTCGAGAATATGTCAGTTTCCGACACTTTGTGTGGTGCATGAAGGGAAACATCAGGGAACCCTGCTGCTCAATAGCAGTTCATAGGGACGGTCCCTCGCAGACCAGTTCCTTTATTTTGAACAAAAGACAGACATCAAACTCTCCGAGGGGGATGGATTGAGAATTGTCTGCTAAATCGAGTTATAAAAGAATGCTATCGATCACTTGTATAATTACTTCCGAATTAGTGCATCTCTCTATAAATCACCTTAACGTACCAAATTTAGTTTTCCAGATATCGTTTATTATCTTTAGATGCTCCCATTAGTCCACTGGAAAAATCAGCAGAGTTCTCGCTGTGTTTGCCCCATGTTTCGACCTCTGGCCATCGAAAAACATCTGTTTCACCCAAATACGGCCCGAACCAGGCAGCACAAAACATGTTATCTAAAAGGGTGAGTTCCACTTCCAGGTATTGACCCGAAAATACCTGAATCAACCCGTCAAAGTTATAACATATCAACAACTTATTGTTATTCCTCCATGACATGTTATAATTTTGAGAACCACATTGAATCAAGTACTTGAAAGGCGCTTTAATCCCCGAGAACTCAGTTGTCAATTAGCCTAAACCTGTACTTTAAAGTGTATATGTCGCAGGAACTAAGTCTCAAGCTATCGAAAGTCAATGATATGCTTATGAACAAGATGCATGCCCAAAAAAAAAAAAAATCATAGCCCGCTTGAGTGGCGAATTCTGCATGGAGCCGGTGATTTAATCTAATCATCATCCTTGTTAGTGATTCCTTATAAAGGTTTCCCCAAAGAGCTAGATATACTTTGCATAAATTACAAGAACATCATATATTCTCAAGATCCTATTTAGCACACAGGTACCGAATGATAAATTGCAGGGTAAGAAATTAACAGAACAAAACAATCAGGGATACCGTCGAATTTCCAGCTTATTATTCATATCCACTCTCCGAGCACATCACATCACTCTAAACTTAAGCACGAACACACCACACCCCGCAAGACATGCCCTAAAACCATTTCCGCTCAAATTACTCTACAAAAATCAAACTAATTCCCAGGATCACCGAGTTTACAAAATAATCTACAAAATTATGTTAAGGCATTGAGGCTCATTTTCTCAAAGATCTAGTGGTATCATTCACAGCAAAAGCCACCACCAACTGCATCTGAATCTCACCTCTTCTCGCCACATAGGCATCTAGCTGCTTGCAATGCAAAGTACGTGAGGATAATGTCCGCACCTGCCCGTCTAAGACACATGAGGGACTCCATCATAACCTTCTCTTCGTCAATCATCTTCAGAACCCCTCCAGCCTTAATCATTGAGTACTCACCTGATACCTAATAATACGAAGAGAAGATTTAGTGAAGTCAGTATGACAAGAAGGAAGATTCGAACGTGTCATATATTGTCAAGATGCCAATCTGTAAGGAATCAAACCTCTGCAGCATTAAACGTGTTCAAGTCAAACCTATTAACATTCCTGTGGTATTTTACTTTGACCTGCTAAAGGCCAAATCCGCATTCATTCCAAAGGATAGAAGTTGGTTTGGATCTTCAGATCTTAACAAACAAAGAACCTCATTGCACTTGCTAAAATCACTGGAACAGCAATGTGATAAAGATCATGCTCACTACAAGGTTTTTTTTTTTCCCCTATAAAGCTACTCAGGAGATTCAGCTCTGAAGCTTGAGCATACAGTGTTCAAACCTTCTCATCATAAATTTAAACATTTTTGTTGCCATGACCTAATCCAAGAACTACATTTGAATGTAGCCAAGAAAGGAAGTGGGAGAACAACAAAAACACTTGACCAATGCTACCCAAATGTGTAGCTTTAATCAATTGAACATAAATATAGACACATATTTTATTATTGAACTTCTGGATGAACAATCAATCTGTTCCATGGTAATTTTTTTAAGTAACTCTTAAGTCTTCATTTAAGGGATAGTGGTGATGACTTTTATTCAGAGTAAATAGAAGCAAGACTCAATTTACGTCGCTTACGGCATCATGCAAGTTCGCAATATCAGACATCTTAAACCAACCACGTCAACGGTCAAAAGGACTTAGGACCAGTTTAAAACTTCATAAATCTCAATAGTAGGAGCCACAGCCTTCGACCAGTTTTTAAGACTTCACAAACCACAATAGTAGGAGCCAAAGTAGAAAAAAATGACCTGTTTTTAGAGACTAAAAATGCAAAGGATAAGACCATTTGTTGAAAGGAATAATGTCAGTAAAGGAAGATACTGCACAGTAACGTTTATATCAAGATACCTGATAAGCAGCAACTGGTAGAGGAGAATTATCCCGAAGAAGCCTTATTATGTCCAAATAAGGAAGACCAGGTTTCACCTGTTTACAAGGTAAGAGTACCCTTTTAAGGTTATAAAGAGAGAATTTAACCATACAAATAACGCAAAAGTTGCAACTAAATCTTAACCAGAAGAATGTCAGCTCCTTCAGATTCATCTTCACGAGTCTCAATTAGAGCTTCTCTGTAATTTGCTGGATTCATCTGGTAACTTTTGTACAAAAAGGAAAAAAAAGATCAGAAACAAAATAAGGAACACAATATTGAAAAAATAAACAACAAAATCTAACTATAACATACGTCTTTTTGTCTCCAAAACGTGGATTTGAGTCTAGAGCCTCTCGAAATGGCCCATAAAATGAACTCGCATACCTATTAAAGGATAGAGATGTCAGTGACGACAATTTGTATCTCAGATCCCAAGAACATTAGTTTATATATCCTATTAACATATAAAGGTTTGCCATTTCTCCAACCCATTCCCACATACAAACAAAAAACTGTGCTTTGACAATAGATAGACACGACATTAGATGCACACATGCTCAGGATTTATAGCAGTGCAAGGAAAAGAAATCCACAAACAAATGGAGGACCTAGCAAGAATTTGCGAGGAAACTGTACCACCTAGTGATATCTATGAACTACTAGATGTGCAAATGATACGGCTTGACCTACATCCAATTTCTTTTACCCCTGAATTAAGTGACAAACATCACCAAGAATCCATGCACGCATTTAATGCAGATTCTGTTCTATAGTTTTGAGATCCTTATGGATCTAAAGACACAAAGATAGAAAGCTCCAATGATAATGTTCATCTTTCAGACAGAAGAAGATTAAATGCAATGCACCTACCTTAATCTAGGCTATATCATAGCCATACAAAATCTGTAATGTATACTATGTGGCTCAATATGAGTGTTTACATCTACTTTTCCAGTATTAAATCTCTGACAGGACTGTCAGATGAAACAAGAGAGCAAAAGATGACAGAAATATATCCATCTTAAGCAGACAGGATACATTACTTGGCTGTGTAGGACATGATAGAAACATGGTGAAAGCCTTCAGCATCAAGGGCTGCTCGGATTGCTCCTACACGACCATCCATCATGTCACTAGGACTAACAACATCTGCCCCAGCTCGGGCCTACTTGGGACCAAAGGAGCAAATAAGACAGATTTAGCAAAAGATCGAAAATAGGTCATGCAGCAAGTAAAGCCAAACAAAGGGCAAACTCCACGTCGGCCTTATCCTAGAAAGAAAAAAGAAATTCAAATTAGGACAATAACTTCGACAATTGAAGGAACTCAGGCTTCTTGATTTGGAAGCAACAGACTGTACTAAAAGTTGAAACAGACATTACACCAACTTCAGAATTAACAGACTACCAACTTACTCCAAAATCAAGAAAGATGAGAACAAGGCATGATAGGTGAGATATCCAATATGCTCCCATTATTTTACACAGCAAATTCACTACAGTCGGCAAAGAATGACACGAAGACTCAAGAACTGTAAGCATAGAAATCCCATTTGAGAAGGTAAGACTGTGAATGATTCCAGAGATAAATAGTACTCTTTGAGAAAGTACTGTCTAAATGTAATACAAAGTCAACAAAAATTTACCTGGGAGACAGCTTGTTTACACAGCTGATGCACTGTCTCATCATTCATTATGACTCCTGCAGAACATCAAAGATGTATTAAAAAAGATTCCCAGTTCAAATTCCAAGAAATAGGCTGGGAACTAAGACTCCTCAAAATCTACGCCGGGAAAAATGTATCATGAAAAGAAAATCAAGAAATTCAGCACAAGGCCGTGAAAGACATGCTGAAGAATGAAAATATTCTCAGTAAGAAGTGAAGATCCTTCTTGAGTTATTAGGCATGTCTTATACTTAATCAACTAACAGCAAAGTATGAAAGCATGTTCAACGGTGGTCAACTGATAATCTTTCGTTGGCCAAAAACTCATGGACAAACTTCCAAACAATAGATATAAATTAAACTCACAAGCCTTTTTTAGTCCTAAGGTTTACTTTTTCCGAGAAACTATTTTTGCACAAGTAAAACCTTAAAATGGAGATAATTGAGGCTCTTACCATCTTCTCTGACAATACCATCATGTCCATCTGAGGAATATGGGTCTAAAGCAACATCAGTGTATATGACCTACATGGCAATAGAATCAGAAGGCAATTTTAAGGATTGAGAACCATTAAACAGGAAGGACCATATGCTCAGAACTACGCCTTTGACATTTTGACTTACAAGATCAGGGTACTTATCCTTGAGCAATCGTATTGTTCTCGGCACCAAACCATTGTCATTGTATGCTTCAACTCCAGTGGGAGACTAGTGCCAGATGTTAAAGACAAAGGAAATCAGATTGATTGATTTCAACAAACCAGGACATAAAACAGAAGGAGCAACTAAAACCTTCAAAGCATCCGGCACTTTGGGGAAGAGTACGATGCTATTAACACCAACATCACGAGCCTTGGCCACCTGTGTCAAAAGTTTTGAAGGATTCAGAACTATTCGGATTAGGCTCTATAGCTATCTATAGAGACTGCAGAAAGGAACTAGAATGGAGAATTCTATCTAAATTTGCAGGGATATTCCAGAAAAATTAAACTCTTTCTCTTTGCTTGTCCCATTCTAATATGGGAAATAGAGCAGATTGTCAGGGGCTAGTGAATCATTTACTCTAAGAAAAAAAAAAAAAAAAAGGATCCCAGTCGACAGAGCACCATTCAAAGCTCCATCCGAACCTATGCATCTTCCAAGTCTACTCTAAACACAAGAGAGAGAAAATCATTTGACAAACCACCACCATTCATCCATCTGCACCACCACATCTTCCAACTGATTCCTCAATAGCAATAGGCCTATAAGGCCTTCTAATCATTAGGAGCGCATGAATGTTTTGAAGTCCAAACGTCAAAAAGCCCACATGGACTGACTCACCTCCTCCACAAGCCCATGCCTCCAACCAAGCCTGTAGCATCCTGGCATTGCCCCAATCGGAGTATCTTCCTCACCTGCAAATATCGTTGCCCAAAATGCTAAGTTAGTTCACATGGATGGAACCTACAAAGCACAGCACATGAGAGATGTCTCGCAAACCTTCATGAATAAAAAGTGGGTAGACAAAGTTTGCCGGGGACAAGTTCGTCTCCTGGAAAGCCGATCTCAGGGCCGGCGATCTCCGATTGCGACGGGGGCGGCGACTCAATGGCTACACAAGCAAAAAACCAATCAGGGAGGTCAAGTACATAACGACATTTTCTCAGCAAAGTAAGCAACCCGAATTCAACAAACAGTCCAACCATTCCACGCCATGGCGCTCGTAAAGCTCGACAAAGCAATCGAATAGAACGCTCACCAGTGAAGGCACAACAGGAGTGCCGGTCGGAGCCGCCGGCTTGGGCGGGACCGGAGGCGCCTCGGGCACATTCCCGGCCACAACAGCAGCTTCGCATTCCGCATCAGTCATCCCCAACTTCTTAATAGAACGATCATTGTGATTCTCACTAGCCCTCACGACTAACGACCGCCTCCCGCTCCCCATTGGCGAAAGACTCAACTTTGCACTCGGCGACGGCTTCAGCCCGGCATGCCGTCGGCAGTCGACGCCACCAAACGACCACTGAGGCTTGACGATCGTCGACGCCATCGACCCGAAACGACGCTCTGCATTTCACGCGCGAGAGCTGAGTTCAGCATAAACCGAAGCACTAGAGGGATGACAAGAAAGAAACGAAATTTGAAGCTCAATAACAGATGCAGCCATGGGGGAAGCAATCTCGCCACGCGCATCGACTCGTTCGAATCGCGCCGACTCAATCGCCACCTCCCTTTTAGCCCGATTTTTCCGGTTCGCCGGAAGACGAGCGGATCCGATCGATTCGGCAGCGAAGACGCCACGCCAATTCGATCGGACGAGCCAAAATTGATGGCGCGACGACGCCGACGAGAGGAGTAATGAGGACCTGGAGTTACCTTCGGATGCAGGAGAGAGAGAGAGAGAGAGAGAGACGCCCTTGAGATTCTAGAGAGAGAAAGAGAGAATAAGAGAGAGAAAGAACAGCAAGAGCTCCTTATCTGGTGGAGATGAGGACGTCCAATGAGAGAGGAAGCTGACTTGCACCTAATCTTCGGACTCACTAAGGTTTGGGTGAATTCCTGGTTTTACTTTAGTGCTTTGTAAGAATGATTTTCTTTTTTCTTTTCTCTTTATTCCGGGTGTAAGCTGATCTCTATTTTTATTTTTTTTTCATTTCTTTTTCGAGGGTCAACTTCTCTTGCTTCCTAATTCTATTTACTCGTGTTACTAGCAGCGTGCGTTCCAAAGATTGATGTTTGCAGAATTAAAGGAAAATTACTTTATCACGGAGAAAAGATGGGGGCGAGCTTGTGTGGAGATGGATCGGAAATTTATTGCAGAATCGCTTTTCGCATGGTTATCGTCTAGATGTGAAGTCATTTCAAATCCTTATTAGATGTGCCTCAGGAGTAGGGGTATGCATGGTCCAAGCGGGCGGTTCCCGACCTAGAATCAGGAACCGTCCGCTAAGGACCAATTCCTAAAAATTTGAACCGAGATCCACCCATTAGTTGCATGGATCCATCCAGGAACCGGACCGCCGGCCCGGTCCGGTTCCCGGGTGGATCCATGAAACCGATCTCGAAGATCTTATGATGGATCTTGTTGGGCAGATCCTTCCACACGAATCTGTTGCTAACTTGCTGTCGAGGGCGACGATGCCAGAAAATTGACACTGAAGGGCCGAATAGAGAGATAGTGAAAGGGATGGACGGACGGACTGTACATGGAACTGGGAACCAGACTGGTACCCACCGGCTCCCATAAATTGGAATAAAAAACCGGACCGGTTCCCTCAAAAACCACTGGTTCTGAGCGGTCCGGGCAGATCCCAGGTCTTTTGCACACCCCTAGTCGGGGTGGTGACGCAGTAGTGCTTGGACTAGAGTATTCTCCTTATTTCAAAGACAAATCAAGAGGAAGTTATATGCGACCGCAGATAAAACCCTCAAAAATCACTGGTTCCGAGCGGTCCGGGCGGATCCCAGGTCTTTTGCACACCCCTAGTTGGAGTGGTGACGCAGCAGTGCTTGGACTAGAGTATTCTCCTTATTTCAAAGACAAACCAGGAGGAAGTTATATGCGACCGCGGATAAAACAATGAAGGATATTTTGAAAAGTTAACTACAAAAAGAGTGTCTTTAATCAAAGAAAGTGTAGAACTAGCACCACCGTTTCTATAAACAAATTTTCATAAACATAGTAAGTTCCCTTTTTAAATTCATTTTTTCGGCTTATTACTTACAAGTGGGCCTAGTGCCTTGGTACTAATACATAATATTTATATGCCTCCTCTGGTTAGGAGAAAAACTTATATCAATTATTGATATCTAAAACTCTTTAGCTCACTAAAGATTAATATTAAAAATTAATATATTATTTTAAAATAGTCGGTTTGGTTCGGGTGGGCGGGTGGACGGATCCGCCCATGGAACCGAGAACCGGACCGGTACCCACCGGTTCCCATAAATTGGAACTGAGAACCGGACCGGTTCCCTCAAGAACCACCGGTTACGGGCGGTTACGGTCCGGTTCCGGGCGGGTCCCAGTTCTTTTGCACACCCTTACTCAGGAGCACACTGATTGAAATATGTGAAAGCTTGAATGGACAGTTGCCTGCCCCCTAAAACAACAACAAGCTTCTCGAGTTGCTTATTAATGGACAAAAACTTTGATAGATCTAGTGAAAAATGGGAGGTAAAATTTGAATTTTTACGAAGACAATGACACATGGAAATGTTGAATATGAAGCTGTGGTAAAATAACGATGAAGAAAAAGAGATTAAAATCACTTTTATTTCGCGAAAAATGAATAATTCTAAAAATATATTCCTAAAAACGATGGCTAGTTTCGTCTATCAAAATTGAATGAAGGAAAAATATTTTCATCGTCAACAAAATATATTTATACATAACTTGTTGTTGATAATAAAAACAAGGGGAAATTCCAAATAAGGGAATAAAGTGCCATTATTTTCTCAAATTTGAAATGGATATTGTTTTAAATAAGGACTTAAAGTGACTATACTAATATCAAATAATAGCTGAAGTGATTATAGTTATTTCAAATAAAGCCCTAGCCTCATCGGCAAGCAAAAATTCCAACAAATCAAGGATATTTTTGTTCATATACAATTTAAATTAAAATTAAATTAGATTATAAATTTAAAAAAAAAATGAAAACTAAGGCGGGAGGGTTATGGCCCCCACCCCATCACCGATGGAGCAGTGGCGATCACCGATGTGGTTGTTGACGCCTGGGCGACGGTTGGCAACCCTTGCCGACCAAAGGGGAAAGCTAGCAAGCCCTCACTAGAGACGGGAGAGGGCAATGACCCACTCCCAAATCTAGGTGAGGGTCGCTCACCATCACCTTAGCCTAGGCAAAGATCGCTTAGGAGGCACCCACATTTTTTGGAAATCTTCATATCGTGTCAGATATTCCGACATATGTCCAACACTCTCTGATATTCTCTGACACTCTCCAACACTCGGTTAATACGTGTCGGAAAATCCGATACTTGGTCAATTTTCTTAATACTCTCCAACGCTCAAGTTCAAATTCCAACATGTGAGTTTTCGATACGTGATTCCAACAGGCAAGATTAATTTTAAAAAATTTCAGTAAATGATGGGTCAAAATGCACACATGTGAAAAAATAAAAAATATGGATTATTGATATGGAGTTGAATTTGTTAAATCGAAACAATAAATGATTGATTAATATTTTTAGTGTAAATTCATTATAAGCTTTTTATTATTTATTTATTGTGAATTTGAATTAAATTAATTTGATTAAAATAATCATAACAATAATAATTTATTATGTATATATGAAAATATAAATTTAATATACAACTTATCTCAACGAATTGGAATTCTCTTTTTTATGAGAAACGACGTGTCGATATATAATGTTGTGTTATGTCGTGTTTCAATGTTGATACAACTTAGAGGGTCACCGACCCTCGCGCAAGCCTAACAGCCCCCGTTTAACACCCTCGGATCTCATCACTCAAGTTGGAGAGCGGTGGGCGAGGGCCACCCAAATCTGAGAGAGGGTCGTCACCCTCTCCCATCTCTGGCGAGGGCCGTCGACCCTCATCTAGGCATCGATGACCCCGCCGGCCATCACCGCTCAAGCGGGAGGGAGCCTCCCTCTCGTGTGTGTTCATCTTTTTGTTTTAATTTTTTATTTTTTATTTTAGTTTTTTTGTAAAGAAAAACAGAAAAAGACCCCACCCCATGGGGTGGCCACGTTGGCTTGGGCTTCCATCCCCCTCACGAAGGGAATGAGTTCAAATCCCTGGTTGCTAGTGGTCTTAAGCATGACGCCGTGGTGGTAGGTCATGCACTAGCGTCGTCCCGGGAGGTTTCGGCACGGGTTTGTCATGCTACAAGTTCTGCCTCTTGTCCAAAAAAAAAAAAAAAAATGAAAATTTTAAAAATTAAAAAAACAAAATTGCCCTTTACTACTTTAAAACTAATATAACTACTTCAGAGTATTGTTTGAAATAATGTTCATTGCAGACCATTATTTGAGAAAATAAGGGCATTTTAGGATATTGTCCTAAACAAGGTCCACTTCAAGACACTTCGAACTTTTATTTAATTTTTTAAATAATTTTAATTAATTATTTCAAATGATACAAATGGTATTTATAGTTTGGAAATCATTTATTTTTGTCGAAGCAAATCGGACGCTAACTCTTAAAGCTGTGGATAAAGTTAACCGAGTTTGACTCATCGGGGCACTCAAATTATTGCGTCCTTTCGGGCTTGTTTTTTTCCAAGTGAGGAGGTCAGACGGTCCAACGGAACGAGAAGAAGAGAGAGATGGGCAATTGGGCCACTCCATTAGCAGCAAAACCTAATGGGCCTGCTTCCTCCCAATCAATGGTGGCCCATAATCAATCCACTTCGTGTCGGCCCGTCATTCGATGCAAGGGTTGCTAGTACGTTCAGCGACACTCAGCGGTCTAGTAAAAACGCTTTAGCCCTTCCCATGAGGTTTCCCCAATCGATTGAGCCTTTAATCACAAGCTTTTTCCCAAAGCTCAGTCCCAATTTGTCCAATTGCATTAAGACTTTTGGTTCAGCACTCAAAAAGATGGCCACCATCCCTTTGCTTGTACATCTATCAATTCCTGATTCGACGTATCTACCTCAATTTTCTGATTTCATACGCAACTAACGAAAGAGCAAACGCACGCTTTGATAAAGTGTGAGAAAGAAAAATCCATTAATCACTCTAAAATATGAGAAGATAACTTTTTCATTAATTAACATGGCATTTGGTTTGACATTTTATCTATGGCTCAGCATGTCATATTCGATAATATAGGTAAAGCAATACTTTTAAAGAAATACTAACACCGTATAACTAGATCAAGAAGATATGGTCCAATCTCATTATCTTGCACCAAAGATCTCACCATTTTCAGAGGAACCCGAGTTATATTTTTTTTTTCCAATTTCCATTCAAGAGTTCTTACGTGTTTTTGCATGCCTTCAAGACTTTGGAAAAATAGACAAATTCTTTTTTTCTTTTCTTAGAAACACATACAGCATTCATCACTACTGAAAAAATGATAACGGCAAATCCCCATTAACCAAGTGGCTCGTTTTTGCACATTTTGTGATAATCTTATGGACAGATGATTAAAACACGTATCTACCACATTATGCAAAGATACATACACGTGTATACGTAGAGCTCGAGGCTGCCGGGTTAGGTTTACTCCTTCAACGAGAGGATCGGGGGAGGCGATTCGTTTCCCGAAACGAGCCAGGCAAATCATAAAAGCGAAGAGGACCCCTCCCACCTCCCCCCATGGGGACTCGTTTTCGAGACTTGACCATGCATTGAACGCAAACGGTTCGCTTTGGCTGCTTTGTCAACCATAAAATCTCCTGGTGATCATGCTTATGTTAGGTAAAAGGATCGAGATGCTGTGATTTTTTTAAAACGCCCGTGGGTCCCCCTCGGCATCCAATTTCTTTTTTGGAAGTTAGGGTGATAAGATCGTCCAACAGGAATTCTACTCTGACTAGTCTCCCATTTCCCTGTTCTCGTTTATTTTGATATTCTCACGCCATAAAGAGAAAATCCTCTCCTTTTTTTGGTTAAAGCATACGGCCGTCGGGTAATTTCAAGGGCACATTCATTCAATCCAGCTGGTGCATTTATAATTCTACTTTTAAAGTGCTCTTCAATAACGATGGAGCCCAAGATCATGAGAATACAATCTAACTCTCTCACCATCTTCGTTTGTCTTGTTATAACATTTAAATGATAAATCACGACTTTAACTAATAGTTTAAGAATGGTTGATAGTAATCTCATATAATATCACGGTCATAGAATTTGAGTTTGAAAATAGATGAAGACGACCCCAATGAAATTCAATTCTAGAGTTGGGGGAGAAATCTAATCCATCACACCTAAAGATTATAAAATCCAACCAACTCCGATTCGGTCCAGGACGAAATGGGACCTTCACAAAAGATTAAATAAAAGTATCGAAGCGTCCAATTCCTGTTCTACCGTCAAAATCGAGATCTTCTCTCCATCACAAGGCTCCCAGTAACAAAAAAGAACAAAAGAAAAACGATCGTGTTACAGATCCGCAGCCTCAAAGTCAATCGAGATGAGGGGGGGAAATTGGCGTCTAAATCTAAATTTCAAGAAATGGGTTGTTGAGCTTGACCAAAAAGACTGGTGTGGGGTCGGAGCAGGAAAGGTCTCGATGGCCCAGATCCTGTCCGGGATCTCTCCTTGCCCGATGATCGCAAGAAGATAAAATTTGTCAAAAGACATGCTGAGAGGGAGCGACTTAAAAGAGCCTGGGCGGGTCCCGGCACGGGAGGGGGGCTTTGATCGGATCGAAATCTTAGATTGATTCTGGACTGACTTTGATTAAGGCAAAAAGATCAGGCCGAATGGGGGGAATCCTCACGAGGGGGACCCGCGTTTCCCCTCTAAAGTCAAATTCAACTGAAAAACAGGGGCGCCTTTTTTGTTTTTTTGCCAACAGGGCGTGGTAAGCGTGTGTGCACATTACATTCCAAGCGAAAGAAAGAGAGTCCTTACCAAAAGAGAGGAAAGGTCAACAGATTTCAATGGCTAATGCGCATGTTTGGCCTTTAAGATCTCCTGTTTCACACGCCCGTCGAATGTGTGAGCTTTTCCCCGATTCTCAATTGAATGCGTATGAGATGTTCGAATGCCCAAGATCTTCAAACCTTGTGAAAAACAATGAAGAGGTCGTTCGGACCAGCTCGAGAGCAGACTAGATCTTCTGCTCCCGGCTCGACATAAGAGATAAGATAACGGCCATTTTAGTCAATGACCCTCCGTTGGAATTTCGTAGTCAAATTTTGGCCTCTCGGGACTAAGTTAGAATTCAAACTTCGTCGATGACAATTTAGGTCGGCTAGTTTGATTGTTTAGGCTTGCCCGAAAGTGAAAATGTCATCCGAGCAGGGAAAAAAGAAGGAGAAGAACGAACAATGATGCATTTTTTTAGTGCGAAAATTTGATACCGGCAATATGGGTTTCAAGTTCCAAAGACTACAAATTGCCACGAGAGATCGGATTTTGCTTCTTTTGAATCAATTGGACATGAAAAAGAAGAGAGCAATGAGTCTGTTGGTAAAAGAAGTCACTCGTTTCGTAACTTTGGGGATTCGGGGATGATACCGGCTAAAACTCTCTTTAATGACCAAATTGGAGAGGTCATGACACGGCAATTGATGATTGTTTCCATCACCCGTGCATTGGAGGATTCCTACGTGTAAGTATTATGCATATGATTAGGTTAGCACTTGTTGATTGGTGGATTAGGATTTAAAATTAGGATAATTATTCCGTCAAATTGTCGGTTTAAAACCCTTCTTCGCACGTTTACATTTGATGGACGAGGCACGTCACGTTGCCCATCCATTGTGAATGTGTGAAAAGTTCTTTACACCGGTGATGAGCCTGATGACAATCATAATTTTTTTCAGTGATGAGTAATTTGGTTTCACATAGTTCATCAAAGCTCTTATCAAGAGATTGACTTATACCCATAGAGAACAGGTCAGGGCCTTCAAATTTATTACTCGGATTGGTCGTCACCTATCCATTATGAATGTGTGGAAAAGTTATTTACACTAGTGATGGACCTAATGAAAATCTTTAAGATTGATCCATATGGCTCATAATTGTTTTCTTTTTTTTTGTTGATGAGTAATTTGGTCTCACATGGTCCGTCAAAGCTCTTATTAAGAGATTGACTTATACCCATAGAGAATAAGTCAAGGGCTTCGAATTTATGATCCAAATGGGTCCTCCGGTACTTAAGTCAGCGATCAATGATGGAGAAATAAAAATTATAGTTAGAGGATAGACATTTCGTGTGTAAAATATGACATGATTGATTAGATCGTCGTTGAATAAATAGTTTTCTTGACTTCGATATCAAATTACAGCTATTGAGATATGATCAAGGGCTAGGGTCTCGATGTTGACTCGATAATTACCTGACTTCGGCGGGTCGAGGCCTGGACATCAATTAGGTTCCGTAATCGGGTCGGGTCAGGTGCTGAGATATTATTTAAGGGAACAAGAAAGGAAAAGAAAGAAAGAAAAAAAAAAGATCTTGGGGGGGCCACGTCGGTAGCCTTCCTTTTCTCCCTATCCCAGGAGCCACAAAAGAAAAGAGGAAGCATCATTCCTACGTTGGACGTGATGCGATCAGACGGCCGATGTACGTCCACGATGCTGTCCGCTGTTCCTCTGCGCGCGCGCGCGCCCCGGCCATCATGACGTCCGCCCCCATGTGATCGCAACACGTGGCAGGCAAAGCTGGTGGGACCCCCCCTCGTCCCCTTCCCTTCTCTCTCTCTCTCTCTCTCTAGCCGGTGATGGATGAGAAAGAAAGAAGAAGAGATTTTCATTAAAGCGCTCCGAACCACGCCGGCGATAGCGACTTTCCACTTTAGTCTTGACCGATATTGAAAGGAACGGGCCGTGCGGACTCGTCCCATCATTGCATCAATTGGCTAAAGTTTGATCACACGGCATGATCGATGAAGATATGTCGCCCTCGGTTTTTGCGAAATTACGTGCTAATTCGTACGGTCTTGCGAAATTCGATTGGTCGAGCAGCGTGTGAAACCGAGCTGATATGAGTGCCATTTTCTTCCTCTAAAATAAGTATATTAAAATATTTAAAACTTATCACGAAAAGTATAATCGAATCCTAAAATTTTAAAAAATACAATCAAATCATAAATCTTATTGCGATAATGCAACCGACTCTTCAAATTTAAGTCATATGGTTAATCACAAAAATACAATCGAGTTCTAAAATATTTATAAAGGGTAATCAACGAAATGACTTGATTGAACAAATTCAACAAGTTTTGGAACTTATTTATACTTTTTGAAAATGTAAAAACTCAATTGTATTTTTATGATAAGTTGTAGGTTTTGATTGTGATTTTTTGAAAATTTTAAAATTCATTTGCACTATCATGATTTTAGGACTTCTTATCCATTTATTTATTTTTCTTTTCTTTTTTTAGCCGGCACTCTTCCACGCTCCATTCGCGTACGAGAAAAGATTCCGAATTTCTCTTTCTTTCTTTTTTTTTTTTTTTTTTTTTTGTGTGGGGGAGATTTGGAAGGAAGGCGAGAGGAATGGGCCCACGAAAGATTTAGAAAATATTGCAGGGGGGGCCCACAGGGGGCCAAAACCACGCAAACCTTATTCATTTCATGTCCCCCTTTCACTATAAATCGCACCGAGATTCACTTGGTGCCAAATACACATCCGATGATTCGAATGTCTTTTTGCGTACGTTGCGGTCGGGTCGGATGGTCCGGTGGTCCCCCACCGGTTTTGCCCTTTTCGGTACTGAAAAGTCTTTTTAATTATGCGGGAGTCACGCAAGATTTTGTTTGCCCCGGGATTAGGGTTTTTTAGTCTTTTCACCTGCCTTTAATTGTTTCTTTTGGCAAATTGAGGCTGGTGGGGAGCAATTTGCTTTCCTTTACAATCTTCCCCTCCCCCTCTTTCTCTCCTTTTTTTGGGCAAGGTAGGGGGGGCCTCTCTTTAATAAGGTCTTCGTTGAGCTGCTTCGGATCGATCTTTTGTTGCGTATAGAGATTCGACAAAGTGGCCAAGTGAGAAATCTTATCAGAGCAGATCTCGGGATTTAATTGATGAAACGAATGCGATTTTTAAGATCTAATGACAGTTAGTTGTCTATCTAATCAATCGACGAAATCAGTACATGGGCTGGTTCAATAGTAAGATATCCTGATTGTTACATTTCGTGATTTGTCTGTCCATTATGTATATGCATCTTATTTTTGCAAAAGTGATGATATAATTGAGGCCTTCATTATGCCGTCTCGTATCGACTTAAGATTCGGTAAAGTGGCCAAGTAAAACCTTATCAGAAGAGATCTCAAAAATTAATTGAGGAGATGAAGGCGATAATTAAATCTGATATTGGTTGGTGGTTTGTCTGATCAATGGATGACATTAGTTCATAAGTTTATTCAATGATAAGATATCCAGTCAATACATCTGAAAAATAACTATGATTTTCATATATTATGTACTGTGATTTGTCTGTACACTGATGGAAACGTATCTAATTATGTGGCATAAGGGACCGTGTACATTGAGCACCTTTTATGAATTTCCGAGAATGGAAAGTGGCCATATCAGAAAATAGAAGAGAGGGGGGAAAGTGGGTCTGCCTAATATCAAGCAAGGTAAACCGTGGTCAGACAATATGATCAAGGAACGAGATACTGCAAGATCTACAATTTGACCAATGGATCCGATAGGTCGGCATCCAATAATTACGTAAGCCACCAAGAATCTCATAGACCCCTTGGTTTGGTGGCTAGACATTTAAAACCATATCTAAATGAGTGATTTACCCTGCTTGACATTTTCCCATAACCTTAATAAATGAAAGAGACATAGTGAATGAAATTCTTATCTTCTTGCTTACATATATTATTGTCATTTTTTTATGAGAAGAAGATGAAAGTCCAAGCTTTGACATAATCTATAGAGTTTTAGCCAAATATTTTATAGCCTCGCGGCAATACTATTTCAACCTTTCCTTTGTGTTGTGACACCTATGCATTTAGAGGGGGGCATCATCATACAACTACTGTACATCTACCATAACACACAGTTCGGACAATCCTTAAACTTTCTCCATCTTGCCCAATTTACCCATTTACTCCAAAGTTCAAGTCATACATGTGCACTTTCGGCTTTACAAAACGCTTGCAAGTATCCTGATCTCGAAATCGCATGTGCGAAAATGAATATTACACCTGTTCGTATACACCACGGGACTAGTTTAAGAGAATTGAAAACCCCAAAGACTACTTATAACAACCAAAATGCCCTTCTAAGATTCTCCCACAGAAGCATACGCGATTTAAACAAATCTATAGCTAATTCCTTTTTGTTCTCCGTAACTATCAGAAACTTTTGTTTTGCTGTGCGACACTTTTCTATTGTTTCGCATTATTGCATGTCGACCCTTTTCTGCACTTGCTGAAATACAATAATCATAACGAGTTTGCATGTGGGGTTGGAGCTAAAAAAAAAGAGAGTTTTTCTTTAGGAAAAGGGGAGGAGTAGCCCAACCTCTATTCATTCCAAAACAGGTGCACCGTCTGAACAGTATCCATCAGTTGGCACCACTTGCCCTAGCCCAGTTTTAGCAAAGCAAGGGCAGATTAGAGGAGATTACTTCATAATTATCGACCCCACCTCGAAGCCAAAAACTAATCTGACTCCAATATCTAAGATTCCCACGATAGATTTAAAAGGAGTTTCGTGGTATACGAGAACAGCTGGTTTGGTTTCTGGATTGACTTTCAAAGTACACAAAACATACGTTCAGGTTGGCCCGGGTTCATCAAACTTTTGTAGTGTCGTAACAATGAGAAGTTCAATAGGGGCGTACCTAGAAATTAGGTTAGCGAGTTGAGCACGCTTTCGTAAGTTGTCAAAGTCTTTTATCCGAATCTACTCGCGAAATTCAAAGCCTTTATTTTTTCTTAAAAACCAACCCGGCCACATCCCAATTATGACAAAAGTGGGAACAAAGATCTTGGGATTTTCCTTGGCAATCAAACAAAATCCAATCCAATGAAAGAGAGAGAGAGAGAGAGAGAGAGAGCAAGTGGTTGTACCAAAAGGGGGACTTAAGAGGGAGAGAATCTAGCGAGGGAGATCACAAGCAGAAAAGAAAAGCACAGACCATCTCTCCCGCAACAAACAGTTGCTTCTCAACTACTTCTTATGTGCAACCTACGGAACAGCCACACGCAGGATCACCACCACCACCACCACCTCCACCACCACCACCATCTCTCTCTCAGTGGCCATATAAAAAGGGTCAGTCACAGCAATATCTGACCCTGGTCACGGGAGTGGTCCTGATCTGCCAGAACAGCAAATTCTAACAGACCCTCCTTGGAGTTTCAACCTCCTTTTATTGTTGTGCGATTAACTCATCAGTAAGACTTCTATATGGAGCTAACATCAGATGTTGAAGACACCCAACAGCAACAGCAGCTACTGGAAGGAGGAGGAGGAGGAGGAGGAGTAGGAGGAGGAGGAGGAGGAGGAGGAGGAGATAAGAAGCAAGAAGAAGAAGAAGTAGGGCAGCATTTCCACGTGCTAGCAGTGGACGACAGCCATGTGGAGAGGAAGCTCTTGGAGAGGCTCCTCAAGGACTCATCCTACGAAGGTGACCATCAACAACTTAGGATATCGAATATCCTTAGTTTCCACAATTTGTGGCATTTCTTTTCTCCTTTTGCTTAGAAGAGCTCAATAAGATCCTTAAATATATATGTCTGCGTGTTTGCAAATGGCAGTGACATGTGTGGATTCTGGGGACAAGGCGCTGAAGTATCTGGGCTTGCTTGATGATCACACCAATCTACATGCCCAGGATGGGTTTGATAATTCCAGAGCTGTTGCTTCTGCTTCTTCTTCTCTGTTGCAGCCATCACTACAAGAGGTGAGATTAATTGAATCCTCTCTCTCTCTCTCTCTCTCTCTCCAATTACATGCAGTGAAAAGAACACACCTGAGCTCAACTCCTTAGGCCATGCCGTTTTTCCAGTGTCTTTGTGTGGTGAGTATCTTGTACAACTCACGCCATCGGATACTGATTTAATCTATTTGAACAAGTTCGATCATATATCCTCAACAGGCGAAAACTCCGCCAACAAGTGGATTACGTAGAACAATGGCTATTGACAATGTTTATAAGATCAGAACTTCTTTATGCTGGTTTCAATCTTATGCATGCCAAAAAAAATTTATAGCATCAAAACACGAATTTGCCTCGGTTCAAATAACCCCAACAGTTCCTTAAAAGTAACGGTTTCCATTCCATTCCGTCGGGGAAGAGAGTTGTTTCACCATGCAATCCTGAGACTTCTGATGTACGTCTGATCAATTGTCCAGTGCACCCAAGTTCAGTAATTGTGAAGGGCCTATTCCTTAAACACATTATTGTATGCATACATTGGGATTTCATATATCACATGCGATTCTCACCAAACTTTGGGTTCGGTCACATGGGGACCGGCCTCGCCATGCGTTTTTTACCTAGCAAAAGAAAGATTACTCCTGTCTACACGTATGGACTTTAGACTATTTCATCCTTTTCCTCTTATAGACTCCTTTCTCTTTACATGTACACCATGGGAAAACATAGACCTAATTTCTCTCATTACACTGGTTAAGAATTCATCACACGCACATGTCGTCCAGAAGTTTTTGTCGCTTTGCCTTATTTACATTTTGACACGTGGAGGCATGATCATGATTAATGATTCTGATCTATATGCGCAGGGGACAAAAGTCAACTTGATCATGACAGACTTCTGTATGCCCGGGATGAGCGGCTATGATTTGCTGAGACGAGTCAAGGTCAAACCACTTAATCACGCGTCTTCACCCTCTCTCTCTCTCTCTCTCTCTCTCTGTGTGCTTGATCAGTTGTTTGAATTTGAGAAGGGATTATGCATTTGGCAATAGCATTTCGTCCATGCTTGCAACTGATTGATGATTAAGTAGGGATGATGAATTAAAAAGAGGTGACGGGGAAAAAATGAGCACAAAAATTAGAATTCATGACTGGACTTTTAGCTGAAAATCTCGGGTACTTCCTCAGGGATCTTACTGGAAAGATGTGCCGGTTGTGGTCATGTCATCAGAGAATGTGCCTTCAAGAATCAACATGTGAGTTGCTTTCTGCTGCGAAAAAGCAAAAGTCGCACCGCTTTATACCTCTTTTAACCTCAGGTCAATCAAAAGAATGCTTCTTTAGCATAGTTGATACTTTACAGTTATGTTAAATATCTTGTCGATCACAGGTGCTTGGAAGGAGGAGCCGATGAGTTCCTGTTGAAACCAGTCCAGCTGTCAGATCTAGAGAAGCTTCAGCCATACATTCTGAAGTCTCTCAATAACCCTTGTGAAGACATCAAAGGTGACGGCATAGACGATAGTGAAGATGATGAGATCGAGACGAGTAACCACGGAGAGGACAACACCAATAAGTGCAACTCTAATACCAATAATGTTGCCAAGAGGAAGGCAATGTCTGCTGAGCCAACCGATAGAAGACCCAAAATCAAAGGATTGGCAGTGGTATATAATAAGAATCAAGAACTAATCGGCTGATCGAAAGCGCGCCATGTGTCCTCGCCGAGATGTTTGCCAGTTGGGAACTCCACGAGACTAATAGCATCACATGTCTTTACTTGTCCATTACATATGTTCCTTTTATTGGTTACTATGTTCTTGAGAGGAAAGGAAAGGAAGGAAAAGTTCAGTGTTAAAAGTCTCCGCAATGGAAAGCCTGATGTTTCTGATCAGAAAGAGATCATCATTTTGTTGTTTTCCCTACTATTTTCATTTTGTTGTTTAGATTTTACCAATTGGTAATTAACTCCCATGTGTCTTAGGGACAACGTTTTTGTTTACCTTAGTGAACTAAGCGTATCATTCGCATCTAACTATTGTTGTTAATTAGTCACTAAACTTTGATTAGCAATTAATGAAAGTGGAGTTACTGGGAAGGGTCAAGCGGTTGTTCGTAAAGTTTTCAACACACGAAGTCATGAAAGAAAAATGCCTATTCCATGTTCAAGACCGGTTGCCCTTGCCACCATTGTGTCTAATTAGGGAAGAAAAAAAAAGAGAAAAAAAAATTGTTCAGTCATGTTACATAAGATAACCAATATCCACATTAGCGATTTTCGGCATAAATTTATTGGATGGACTAAATTGACACTATTTTAAAAAGGTTTGATACTTAACGATCCCTTTGAAAAGTTTGAAACTAAATTGATAAAAATGCAATAAGTTTAAGACTTTTCTAGTACTTTTCTTACTTATTTATAGTGATTATACTATTTCTCCATAACAAAAATATAACTATTTCCAGGATCTGAATCCATGGTGAATGGTGATTAGGAGCTTCTGTGAACAGTACTAACCACTTGTGCCCATTCTCCCCGGGAGTTTTAGGTAAAGTAGGAAAATGCCCTTTCAAGAGTGGTCTATTTCTTAGTTGCTCGGCAATGTAGGAATCGCGGTTTCTGGGTAATCTAACTCTTGAAACTAGAGAAATTCAGATAAAAAGTTTGCAATGTAGTCCCTCTAATAAAACTGGATACATCTCTAATTTGCAACTCAGCCCCTACCTGTCGCCATCTCTCTCTCTCTCTCTCTCTCTCTCTCTCTCTATTATGCAGCGGCTTTTGCTCGGGCACTCTCCGAGGAAGCCACTGCCGCTGCTATTGCAATCGTATCGTTTGGCAAATATTTGTCGTTCCCAGAACAAAATAAGGGTCTTCAAGTGATTCGCACAAGCTATCTTCCAGTGAATCGCGCAACAGCTCAGCTCGAGACCAAAATAAGAGTCTTCAAGTGAATCGCACAAGCTATCTTCCTATGAAAGTGGACATTTAGTTTCATTTCTATGAAACTGGAGAATCATTGATGGCTTCTGAAGTACAATTCGTCCCCAAAAAATTAACTCCGACCATGCTGAGATGTGGCTTCAAAGTAGTTCTAGGGATTTGAATTGTGAAGCTAAATCAATTGTGATACCTCAGTCAGCATCCCAAAAGCCCCATTATCATTATGCTATAATCTAAAAGAAAAAATTCATACATAATAACTTCTTTTTTTCTTTTTTTCCTGTACCCGTATCACTCCGTTTGCACTCAGCCGACTAATAATGGAATCTACCGGCAATCCACATGATTCATAGACAAGAAAAGAGATCAAATGACGGTAGAATGGAGATATCTGAGTATTGAGAGCCAGCTCAAATCAATAATCGACACGCACGAGTGCAAACTATGAAAATGCAATGCGAGGATGCAATGCTATGAAGGATGCAAAAAATCGACATGTACGAGGATGCAAATCTCTGAAGGATGAATTCCGTTCCCCTGCGACTGAAAATTTCCACGTCAATGGAATGTCACAGTATCCAGAAAGAAAATAAACGCAGCTAAATAAAATATGTAACTGAAATCAAAAGATTCACATCACCAAGATAAAAGCCTCGGGTGAGTCAGAGAGACTGGGGTAGTCGAGCGGCGAATGTGTCGACAATGATGAAATACATCGGTCAAAATTGAGCATATCCACACCCATGTCCAGCAACGATTTCCCTTTCCATATGCTGGGAGATCAATCCTAGACTACAAAATACATCCACCGCACCAACAATGAATCAACAAAAGAATGAATTACTGTACAGATTTCCTCTGCTACCTAACTGATAGACTAATAAGTAGTCTAGGAGAATCAGGAGCTAGAGAGATTAATATCTAACACAAGTTTCTTCTAGACACCGTCACTAGTGCCTGTATATCACTTCTATTCTGCCTATCCGCTATTAACTTAACTAATCTTAACCTGTCTACCCTCTGGTCGCGTAATCATGGTCTAGGCAACTGCACAATGATAACTGTACATATAGCAGGCGGGATTTCTTGCTCCAGAGTAAAATGCTGCTCACTGAATGAAACATGAACTCTTAAACAACCTTTGAAAGCCTGACCTGTTCGTAGCCTTTCAAAACCTCTGAAGTGAAATGCCCCAAAGTTTCAAAAATTGGGACTAGACCTGCTTGCAGACTATTCGAGGCTACATCATCAACTGAGTTCATTGTCTCTTTATGCCTAGCTCTCTCTTCTTCCAATCTCTTTCTTATTGAATCCAAGTCAACCTTTAGATCATCCAGATGTGAAACACCGCTTTCAGATGGAAACTTCGACACTGCAGTTCTTTCAGATAATGTATCCTGTTCGTGCTCTAGCTTCCCTCTCTCCATGCGTAAGATTCTAAGCTGCTTCTCAAAATCCTTAGAAATTTGTTCTGCTCTGGTCCTTTGGCGTTGTTCCTCATCCTGTCTTTCCCATAACTCATGGATTCTTGAAGCAAAATCACGCATTGCATGGTTTACCCTCTTTTGTGAAATTCTTTCCATTGACTGGAACCAATCATTGCATATAACAAAAACTGGGGGAGCCCCCAATCTGCTTGGTGAAAAAGGGGCAACTCCATCTGCAGTTACTTCAGGTTTCCGGTCAATACACCTCAAAAGCCACCCGTTCAAAGATTCAACGTATGATTTCTGAGCATTTACCCACCGATTAAAGCAGCTGCTCCAATTTAGAAGCTCTATCTCAAGTTCCACAGTAGCTCTCAAACTGGACTCTCCTCGGGAACCGGTGTTAGCCTTGAGAGCACGAACTTTGCTTTCCATTATGGCTTGGAACTGTTTTTGGTGGCATTTCAGCATGGACCTCCACATCCTAATTAATCTGAAAAACGTACTGTCTTCTATTAATCGAACATAGAAAGTGCTGTGAAATCTTTTTTCTACCAGTGTAGTACAAGTCATTCAAAAGTTCTTTTTTATTTCTTTATTTCTTTTTTTAATTCATGCCTAAGGAAGACAAATAAAAGCAAGCGGGCCTTGGAGAATTTCTCAAGCTTCAGATATCAGAGAGCAAGTTTTCCATTCTGAGATTTGTCATCGAACAGAGTTTAACGTGGAATGCACAATGGTGTAAAAAAGGTGCAAGTTCAAAAAGTTTCGCCAACTATATCAGAGTAAACTAACCTCTAGATAAGGATGAGTGATCGCAGAATTTCAGAATGAAAAATATGTCAATGAAATGATTCTCTCACATAAGAAACATTTATTAATATCACACAGCCTCTGGAACACCATTCAATCTTAGACAAACAAATGCAGAAATGACCAAATAACTTTGACTTGGCAGGGAGTAGGCTGACCATCATCAAAAGGCTTTACCAATTTAAGAAAAATTCCATGACTGCTAATTAAGTCCAGGACATACCATTCCATAGCTAAAATTTCACCAGAGCTTTAATTCATGCAATGAACAACAACATCACCATCCCTCCCCTCCCTAAAGAAAAAAAAAAGTGCTGGAAATAAAAAGGGCAAAGAAATAAGGAAAAAAACAGAACACTCTAATGGCTTTAGTCTGTTAAAGAACAAGCAAGATATCTGTACATTCTGGTTCCAAGCTTGTTTTAACCTATAATCATCCCCATAACAGAAAGAGGTGAAAGAATCCCACAATGCTGAAGATGAAAACTGATAAAATAATTGCATGCCTAAAACTCCTATCCACCAAAAATATAAGGACCCACCACAAAAAGAAATTGCCATTTAAAATCCTTTAAAAGACACTAAGCAAATTATGGTATTTGGGGCTTCCAAAAAAAAAACTACATAAATTAAGAGAAGACATACCCACAAATCAATTCAGTCAATTGGGGCTGCAACTCCTCATCCCTCAACTTGTGTATCCTGCTTGATATTACATCTACCGTTCTGATGCAAACATCAATTTTGGTATGCAACTTCCGTATTGACCCCTCAGTAGCATCGATCTTACTAGATTCGGCTCCACGGTCATCAAGAACTTTTAGTTTCTTGCACTTCTTTTGATAAACAACTCGTAGCTTTTCCTCATCCTAATTCAAGAAGGCCCGTGTTACAAAAATTCTAGAGAAACCAAGGAAGTCGAAAGGTGATGAAGCAGAGTAACAACATCTCAATCCCAATTTGATGTTCTGGGCAAAGTAACATTAAAACCAGAAGAAAATAAATGAGATGAAGGGCTGTGAAATCTCGAATGATTACACCTGTTTTGATGGTAATATTTGAAGAGCTCTTATGAAGCCTTCTGCATCAAACAAATGAGGCAGTAGAATGCCTACAGCTAACCAATTGAAAAAAACTCAGGACTTTCCTTGGTATTCAAAGTTCATGTTTACAATGATAAACATGTTATCATTAACAGGTGTCTATTGGCTATAGAGCTTTCTATGGTATAAACAAATAGATTCATATGTTAATGGATCACTTGAATGCACACCATCTTCTCATAAAAAGCTTTCCATGGCATGTCTTGAAACATGCAGCGAACTTATTTATGAATTCTCATTAGAGAAGAGAAAACAGATGTAGTCCATTGTGAATGATATTCATACCTTAACTTCTTTATATAGTTTTTTCTCCCATGCATAAAGTTTATCGAGTGTTGATGAAATGTTCCCTGAGTTCAAGTTGAAGTCCTTGCCAGGATCCTCAACATATGCTTGTGCCATTTTCATTCTCCTTGAACTTACTCGTGCAGATTGCCTTGATGAAGAGTGTGAAGATAGCATGGAAGGTGCCACCAGATACATAATTCTTGAAAAGATCACTGTCAAACACAAGCATAAGTTTCGATCATGCAGTAAGTGGACAGTATCAGTAAAGCCGCATATAACTGCACCTACCAAAGAAAACAGCTAAAGAAATCACAGCTTTCCTTGAAATGTAAAAGGATAAAAAGTGCTACCTTTGAGTTGGGTTCCTTTAGACTCATAAGGCAACCTTCCCACCTGAAGCAATGCAGCCACCTCCTTCCCGTAGCCAAAGGCAGACTCAAATTCATCCTTGATATCTCTTACAACATCCTGAAGGTCTCTCGTACCATGGGCTGACAGAGTGGTTAAGCTACTCAGCTTGGAAGAATCGAGATCTGGTGTGGAGGTCTCCTCCACTTCAAAACTGACTCCCTTCTTGCTAGGATAATCCTCTGGAGAGCTTGGGGACACAATAGTATCAGAACTACTACTTTTAGCCTTGTTTTTCGGGATGAATCCCGAGCTTTTGTGATCAGGGGAAGGTATTGCTTTCGTACTTTCCTCACCCCTTTGAGATGGAATATCTCTGGAAATTTCCTCCCTCTTTTGTGCCGGCACTCCTCTTGAAGTACCTTCGCCAAAATTCCTATTTCGATTCGTTTCCTCACCGAGTTTCTTCCTTCCCTTGTAAATGCCCTTCACCATCTCGGTCTCAGTTTCATCTTCCAAATCCGGAATCCCCTCCCTCTCCCTCACCTCCTTTGAATCTGGGCTACTTGTTGTCGATCCATACCCATAATTTCCCTTCGGAACATAAGTCGCATAGCCATTATCATATGTCTCAAAAACATTCAAGAAATCCCAAGCAGACACATTGGGAGGAGAAGGAGGAGCAGGAGGTGGCTGCTGCGGCGGCGACGGCTTCTCTCTATCTGCGCCATAAGCATTATCCGGCGCTCCCATAGATGGATAACCATAAAAGCCACCACTCGCATAACCGGAGTAATTTGAATACCCATACCCGGAATCCGCCCATGGAGCATTCTCCCTCATAGAGTACCTTTCAGGCTCTTCAAAAACCACTGATTTCATACGAGTAGGCGCCTTTTTCATGTAATAGACACGAGTCTGGGAACCACTCTGCTCTGCTCTCGTATTCCAGTCGTCCCCCTCACCCGGCGGATAACCGTACGGCGCAGGGTACGGATATGGGTACTGCCCGGGTTGTGGATATGCATACTGATCGGGCTGTGTATATGGGTATGGGTAATTATAACCATAAGGATATGGGGAGGAAGCGCCAGGATCAGGGCCGACTTCCTCTTCCCCCTCAGGGCTCTCGTGGATGTGAATGTGCCCGGAAGAGGTGCTCAGTTCGGAATCAGAATCCGAAACAGACGACAATGGCAGGTGAGAATCGCCTTCCTCGGGCGAATTACGCAAACCTGAATGAGAAATCGAAGCGGAAGAGGATGAGTTCTTGGCCTTGTCTGAAGGCTTCGCACGTTTCCTCTCATCCGAAGGCAATGTGAGCACGGGAGAGCCAGGGGAAGAGCCCGAATGACTCGCCCCAACCACGATCTCTTCCTCCACGAACTTCCGCAGGGCCTCGCCGACGGTGGCCAGGGAGTGGAAGTACGAGACGTGGGCCTCCGCGAGGGCGTAGCGGTGGTACGCCGCCGCCCTGATCAGCTCCTTCCGCTCCCTGCACAGGGTCACGAGAGGGAGATCGTCGATCTTGGAACCTCCACACCCCATGACCGCCACCCCAGGAACCCTAATCCGCTACGCTCCAGTTCCACGGCGATTCCCGCTCCTCCTCCGCTCATCGTGTCCGTCCCTGCGCGCACCGGAACCGTAATCGAGGAGTCAGGGAAAGCATGGCGAATCCGCTCGGAGGGCGAAGCCCGATGCAATGGCGCAGGCGCGGAACCAACTAAAACCCTAGAGCGAGAGCGAGACAGAGAGAGAGAGAGAAGCAGAGCCTCTGCTCCCTGCACGCGCGGGCGCATTTATACGCTTACGGACATCCACACATACATATATGAATTTTCTCGCATTCCGCGACCAACTAGCGACGCAGCATCATCAGCAATTAATGTCGATTTGACAGAATCAGGGGAAGAGAGAGAGAGAGAAGAGAAGGGGAGGTAAAGACTCGTCGAGGGACTCGGAATCTGACCGTTGAAGCCGCGAAGGTCGAGTGCTGACCGTCCATGCAGAGAAAGAGAGGATGAACGAGAGAGATCGCGGTCGAGGTCGCGGCAATTGAATAATGCCGACGCTTGAAGGGTCGCGCCCGAGACGAATAGAAGGTCCTGTCGCCACTGCTGCCGCTGCTGCTGCGAGTGAATCGCGGGGGCGATGTCTAGCGATCCACGAGGCGGAGGATGAGTGGGCGACAAGTAATAAAGAAAGCCATGGAGATCCGCGAAGTTTACAGAGATCTGGTCTCCCCTTCCCCTTCCCCTTCCCCTCGTCGATCTTCTCCCCTCTCGGACGCGGCAAAGTTACCCGATTGGAAAACACCCGAGAAAATATATGTTATCTTTCTCTTTCCTCTTCTTAATAGAGAGAGAAACAAGAGAGAAAGAGTTGCAGAGGACGGGGAGCAGCAGAAGGCTCGTGGAACCCGCCATCGGTAACGGGCGCAGCGGGTCATTTTTATTATTGACTTTTCGATATTGCGAATTTCCCCCCCGGCCTTCCTTCTTTTTTTTTTCCCGTAGTTTCCTTTCTTTTTTTTTTCCCGCGACTTCTTCTCGTCTGTTCCAGGGCACGCGGTCCTTGCATGCTAGCATACGCTAAAATCGAGGGCGCGGTCTCCGTCCACGTGTCCCCCCTCTCAAAGGCCCTCTGACGTTGATGGATGCCTTTCGCTTTCTTTCGAGCACGCCGCTTATCTCGAAACAAAACATTTGTAATTAATTTTCCCTAAATTTCAGGGGCATTGGGGTGATAATCGCACGTCACGTAGTCTGTGTCGACGAACTGAATACGACGTCACCGTGTACTTCGTTCTCCCCAAGATATAAGGGTGAAGGATGACGTTTGAGCGACTGAGTTAGCACTGGGAGGCGAAGTTTAGTTCCATGAATTAAATGAATTCCATAATTGGGGGTCGAAAGGGCTTTGATTGTACAGAATAATTCGATTGTGGAGTTTATTAAAATTAGCAAGTTGTAAGGGCCAACTCGAGAGAATATTATCATTCCCTTATTAGAGCTTTTCCAATCAATCAAGAAAAAAGAAAATCAGATCTTCTCTCCAATCTGATTCTTCTAACTATATACACACCTTCTTTTTCTCAATATTTTCACTAGAAAAAAAAAACACATATATTAAAACTCCAGTCGTTCATTCAACAGAGGGGAATTTTCGCACGTTAGGTGAGCCGCCTTTGGTTTAGTTATCAAAAGAGCACAATTTCATAGCATTACGTCAAGTGAAGTTGCCAAGCCACCTACAATAAGGCCTTTTCCCACTTCGGATGGTGATGGGAACTTCTGGAGTTCCCTTTTGAACTGTGTCTCGAATTCCGTTACCTAAGGAGGAATTTTGCGCATTTTTTATATTATATTCATGCTAAACTCTTGAAATTCCGATATTTTAATTTTAGTTTTTACCTACTAAGTCTCTAGCTCATGCCTTTCTGTCTTAATCTGGCCGTTAGTGCTTAAACACAGTAAGCAGTAGTCTATTAACCATAAATTAGGGCCAAGGTCGTAGTGAGTTTTGACGACGAGCGATTGAACGTATGTATTTGAGGATCTCATGTAAATCTTAATGTTGTCACATCGCAATGTCACATGCTGAAGTTGCAATGGAGCGATCCGTCGCCAGTTATTTAATCACGGCACCGATGATGCCCTTGTAATTGTGGTAACCTAATCTACTCCAAATCTTTTGTTCCGCCCGAAACATTAGTTTTGCCATGGAGATTAGAGTGCTGGGAAAGAGAAAGAGAGTAAGGCTTTTGCACGTGACTAGGGAGCACGTTCTATTCTATCTAGACTAGATTGATTTTAGGGGTTATTATAAGCACTAAAGTGGAGACGTTAAGATTTTGTGCAATTAAGTAAAATAAAAAAGGACAGCGCGTACAGCTAGTGAACTCGTTAAATGATTGCACCCCTTTGGTCCTGTTTTTTTTTCTTTTGGTCGAAACACCCCCCCCCCTCCCCCCGGCTCGAAGGGAATATAATAATAAAACATTGTCAGGATGTAGTAAAGTGCAGAGTGTTAAGCGTATGGTCCTGAGCTCCAGTTAAAACCTGCCT
The DNA here is from genome assembly GCA_014182375.1 of Eucalyptus virginea. Lineage (NCBI taxonomy): Eukaryota > Viridiplantae > Streptophyta > Magnoliopsida > Myrtales > Myrtaceae > Eucalyptus > Eucalyptus virginea. Next base: position 34,157,231 of record CM024519.1, on the reverse strand, counting down.
AGATTATAGCGCTGCCGAGTCCCGTTAATCCGGCTTCCAAATCTGACCGCCGATCTGGTAGTGCCAAAAAGAACAGAATTAAGAAAGGAGAAGAAAATTCGGGTTTCCAAGGGCAAGGTTACATGCTTTGAACTGAGTATGACAATACTAATAAATTGAACGAGAGTAATTAGACGTTTGAGTTCGAATGCAGGGGTGGTATCTACTGCTCCGAGAACTTTTCGGAGCCTACTCCGATGCATCTGGATGAGGCGGCGAAGTCGGCATCGAAAGGGGCATTAAAAAAAAAGAACGAAGATGACTGAGGAAGGGACGAATGGAGAAGGAAGTTGAGCTGCTAAGGCTCTAGCGTGAGGGAGTGTAGAAATAGACCGTGCGGGCGCAGGATGATTCATGTTTGATGGTGATTGTTTGGTGAGCAGAACAAATGCAAATGAAGTCGACGTGCATTGCATTTGCCTGGCTTTTTGGAAAGGTCACCATCATCCCATGTCAACTGCCAAATATTTTTGTGACTTAAGACTTGTTTGGTTCGGCTTTTGGAGAATGCTTTTTCGCAAATACCTTTGGATGAATAGATTTTGTAAATACCTTTGGGTGAATGGATTTTCCACAAATGTAAATAACGTTTGGTAAAATTTACATTGAAACAAAGGAGGTTCCACGGGTCAAAAAAAAAAAAAAAAAAATACCATTTTCCGAAATGTAAAAATTAGTAAAATTTGTATTGAGAAACAATTTTGGCCAAAAATCATTTGTAAAATTTTATTAAATTAAAAGAAAGAAAAAAAATATTTGTATTTTTTTTTTTTTTAAGTTCGACTATCGGATTGCTAGATGGCCAGATCTAGCTTCCGGACCGTCACCAAGGTCATGCGATTCAAGTCATTAGTAGCCTAGGTTGCATGACCCAAATGTCACCTGAGGTCCGGCAATGGTTGCCAAGGTCGAGTGACCCTCAAGCGGTAGTCGCTGGCGTGTCGCCGGCACGTGCGACCCCTTGGTCGGCGGTCGTCGGCCTCTAATCGACTTCTCCACCAAATGAGATGAACAGTAATCGGAATTTGCATTCCGAAAATACAAGTTCCCAAATGACCTCTAGACCTATTTTAGACTAAAGGCCCTAGAGTCTTTTTGAGATGCAATTGTATATTGTTAAAGTCGCCTCAAAAAATCGAACCAAACGCGTTTGCATTTGGCCAAAGGACTTTAGAGACCTAAGGCTCATTCCCAAAGCCGAACCAAACAGGGTCTTAGTTATGACGTTGAGTAACTGCACAAAATTTTTATCCCCATAATAGAAGTATGTTTGATATGATCTCAAATATTTTTGTGATTTATAATTTATTTTAATTTATCAATAATTTTATTACATTTTTTTTTTTTTCTTCTTTTTTTTTAGCCAGTCGCCGATCTTGATCATGGCCTACCTACGACCGGCCAGACAAGGGCCGACGAGGTCAATGGCCTCAAGTGAGCCTGAACGAGGCCTATCGTGGGCGAGGCTCAGCCTCGCTCAGGGGGCCTCGTCGATGACCAACGAGGTTGCCGGGCCTCATTTAGTTGGTTGCGGGCCATCACTAAGGCCGACGACCAACTAAGGGGAAGAAGAAAGTAAGAGAAAAAGAAGAAAAGAAAAGAGAAAATGCTTATTTTTTGAGTTATTTTGAGAACGAAAATCAACTTTTTTTTTTTTTGTTCAAAATTTGTTCATGAGAACAAAAAAATTACCAAACACATTTTTGTTTTATTTTTATTTTGGGAATGAAAAAACAGAAACATTTGTTCCTATGAGTGTCGAGAATGTTACCAAATACACCATTGACCTCTTCGCAAGTGGCTTCATATTTATGGTTTATCTACAGTGACTTTTTTACTTTTCATATTCCATTATTTTTCCAAGTTTACTATATTAAATTTGTATATAATTTTTTCATGATCTTCGAAAGTTCGAATTTACTTCCCACTTAGAAAAGCACTCTGATTGAGTTTATGAAGATGTAGTATCGTCGGCGTTACTTGTCATCTAGTTTTACGGTGAAAATTTGTAAAAAATAAAGGGAAATTTTCAAATAAGGATCAAAAGTTGACTAATTTTCTTAAATAAGGACCAAAATGAACTTTGTATCAGATAAAGACTTAAAACGGATTCGTTGTCTCAAATAAGGATCTGAAGTGGTTAAATCAATTTCAAATAAGAACTTGAGCTTGTTGGTTAGCCAAATATTCACCGACTATCAAACACGTGACATTTCCGATGACCATAATTTGGGCAATTTTGTCCAAAAAAATATAAGGAAAATTAACAAATCATAAAACAAAAAAAAAAAAAAACCCTAGATTTTCTACGATCTCCCTATTCCTTGTATCCATTTTCTGTAAAGTCAAAGACTGAAGTTCTCCCCATTCCTTGTACCCATCATCCGCAAAGTCGAAGACCCAAATTCTTCGCCGGTTGATGCATGAATTCAAAAACAAGAAGAAAACCAAATGCTACTTTCTTTGCATGCGGAGACCCAAATTCTCCGCCGGTCAAGCAAGGCGAGAGCAACAAGAATCGAGTCGTGACGATGACCGTGTAGCAATTTGGTTGAAGAGCAACGGGGAAGGAAGAAAGAAGAAAATGTAAACATTTAAATGAATAACCTAAACTTAATTAATTTTGAATTTTCATTTTTTTTAAATCACAAATTTCTGATCAAATTACCCCCATTTTAATCACTGAAAAATGTCTGTCGGCAAACTAAGGTTCTCTATAGAGATTAACTTGATCACTTTAAGTCCTTATTTGACACAAAAATTCACTCCGGGTCCTTATTTGAAACAATGAGTCTATTTCGGGTTCTTATTTGATACAAAATTCATTTTGGGTCCTTATTTGAAAAATAGATTCACTTCGGATTCTTATTTGAAATTTTCTCAAAAATAAATAATAATGCATCGCTTTTTTCTTTTTTTTTTTTTTTTTGTGGTTTTAAGAGACTATTGCAATGGGCTTCATATTTTATTAAATTCAATGAGTGAAATGTGGACACACATGAATGTAGAATTTCCTCGCATCACATCTTCAATTTTGTCGCGAGCGGTGCCCATTGTTTTATGTCGATTAGACAGGCAATCTTAATTTTCATCATGTCAATCACGAGAGGTCTGATCAAGGGGGCAAGCATAGGCCGAGAAAAACCCTAGCCGTAGCCCTCGCGACACGCCTAACCCTCCTAATCCGAATGATTAGCCACCCACAAGCTAAAATGATTATTAAGGACTTAGAAAAAGCGTGGGGAAAAGGGAGGCAAAAGGGAATAATGCATGTGACTAAAGAAGGAGAAGAAATGGAAAGATTAATTTGACTTGGGAAAAGGACGCGAACAAGCTAAAAAACAAAAGGTGGGTGCTTGTTCGTTAAGTTAGAAGAGAAGGGGCTGGATAGAGAATCCCTCCAGCGAAGAAGAAGCAGAGATCTCATTTTTTGCCTTCCAGGCCAATGTGGGGGAAGAAAAGGAAAAAGCTTTGATAAAGAGGGGCAGAAAAAGACGGTTCTTTTTTAATAATGGAGTCGGGTCGGTTCGGACCAACCACCCGAGCCTTCGGGACCCGCATTTTGGCCTACCAATTTCCCCCCAATCCACTAATTATGGGGCCCCGCTTCCCTCTTCTTCCCTTCCTAGAAAATTTGACCTGGATTTGTCGCTCTTGATTTTCTCCGTTCTATCCTGCGCTCTTTCTTCCCATTTTCGTCATCATGTGTAATTTCCAAAAGGGGCAAAAAGGGAAAATGTGAAAAATTTAAGTGGGGGGAAAGGGTGGATTTAAAGGATCGATTCGGGTGTGGGGTTTTGACTTTTTTTTGGGGGGGAGGGCAGGAAAAAGCGGATTGACTTTTGAATTGGAGAAAGGGTGGGGCTGTTCTTTGATTCCTTTCGATGCTTATCGGTGCAGTGCCGACCCCCTTGTTTTTTTAGGCCTATTTTCTAAGGACATAGAGGGGCGTTCAAATGCTTAGAAAAGTCCCATGGAATTGTAAAAGGCCGGAAGGAAAAACAAAGGAGAGCTGGATTTGAAATTTGGGAACTTGAAACTTTAGACTGCACCCCCCACATCATGAGCCGTCCAAGGAGAACCTGCGTTCCTGCTGTCTCCTCCTCGTTTGAATTTTCCTAGGATCGTACGGTCTCCCGCGTACACGCAACGCTTAAAATAACAAAGGGCTAAACTAAACTACTTGGCCTCTGGATGATCTATGACCAAAAGGTGTACCGATTTTTTTTTTTTTTTTTTTAAAGTTGTGCTAGACACCGCATGAGATTAATTTTCAATCCTCCTTTGAGTCGATGAATTAAAAGTGGCAAAATCTGTATTGAGCTAGATTGTTAATCCCCCTATCAAACTAGCTTATCAAATATGAATTTTTGAATGGCGAGGTGCGCTCAACACGCATTCATGCAATATAATGTGTGGTTTTTATATGCGCACTACACCAATATTACATAAAAGTTGGGATTATTCAATTACTTTGAGCGGGAGCAAAAGATTTGAATAATCATTTATGAAGACTAGTTAAGAAGATTAACATAAATAACTAGTTCATAAAGCGGAGCCAATGACTTGGGATTACCACTTGAATAAAGCGGGGCATACTTGCATAGTTAATTAGAGTTTTTTCTAAATAATTTTCTATGTTAGACATATTTGATAATTCCATTGATTCTCTGTATCTTTCAAAATTGTGTAGATATCTTGATTGATTTGTTGTCTTAAATAGTCATTTAATAAAACTTATAAACAATTCATGTATTCTTTTTATATGCATCAAAATATATAGAAAATTCCACAACTTTCTTCTCCTGTATTATTCTTAACTCTTACAACTCGTTTTCGCTTAGCTATTTGCGCATTGGGAAGGAATATTATTCGTTCAAGAAGGGTGTGAACATTCAGCAAACAACTTCGATTTCTCAACACCTCATTGATCAGCAACGCGGCGATCTTTCCATCTTTTACTCAGAAATTCTTGGTTTGATTCAAACCGTTCGCAAAAGCAATTGCGTGCTAGATCGGCAGAGCGTGCCTAGGAATCCAGAATCGCGCGACTTCTCTTGTCCTGGAATTTCTGGGAATTCCCATGTCTCGCCTCTCGAGTCAACAATGTACCAAAAAAAGGACCAGCGTTTTCCATTACTTTGTTTTTCTCTTCTTCTTTTAAATTAAACTCTTTGCTTTACTTATTTTATATTTTTGTTTTGGGTCAAGTCAAATAATATCCTGGGAGGTCGACAAAAATATAAAATATGGCCTACTTACTTATCCCAACAGTAAAAGAAAAGTAAAATACAGGCTCGAAATGAAACTTTAATTTGGATCGAGTCTTGCTTAGCCCATGATATCAAGCCCTATGCTTTAGGGCTTGAGGATATTCCCATGTGGTTTAAGTTACTTTGTTGTGGTTAACTGACAATGGCAAAAAATTTCATTTCCATCTTCTAAGCCCTAGAGCTTGCAGGCCACTAGAGACTCATTATGTTCAAAGAATTATAAAGCCCGAACGGCCCAACCTTCCTTACAGGAGATCTCGTCAATACATTCCACAGTTACTTTTAAGGACAACTTCAAAGTAAGAAGATGCAGAATGAGCTCAAAGTCAAAACCATCACCAACTATTTTGAAAATATAAATTGTTAAATGAAGGCACGGCTTAATATTTAAATACTCTAACATATGATTTCGAGAATTTGCAAATTTGACTATGCATCACGTATAGATGATACAGGGTTCACAATTTCTGAAAGAAACAATAATACATGTGATTTGTAATAATATCAAGTTAAAAATTCACTCGATATAATTGTCACACGTTACACTTCTCCCATATCTGACATTAAAGAATTCTATAACGATGTACGAATCAGACTCAGTTGCTTACCAGAGCTAGATTGAAGAAATTAATCAATTTTTGGGGACGGATGGAGGAAGATGGCGTGTGCTGCCGAGACGAGAACATGGTTGGGCCGGGGGGAGGGGTGGTTGTACCTGTCTTGCCCGATCCGGCGGCTTTAAGGAACCAACCCGGCCAGACCTTGGCGAACGGCCATGGGCGCTCACCAATCGCTCCTAAAAACAGAAACAAAAAGAAGCCCAACACCATGAAAAGTTGTTAGCTGCTCCGGATACATTTGAGCCCGGTCGATCCGAGCCGTCCTATCACGTGTGCTCCACGCAGGACCCACTTGATCCCACGTCTGAGACCAGCCCAAGCTCACCTGCACTTCGATCACACAAGCGTCGCTCCAAATTTATATCCCTGGAAAATAATTAGATATACTTGTTTCGATACATAATCTTGCCACGCCGATTTGAAATCCGTGCCTCATTTGAGGTTTAGCGTGAATCTTGTTATTTTACAATACCCGGTTAATATAATGAAAAGGATTAAAAAATTAAATAGGGTACTGCGGATGGGTGTCACTTGATAAACAAAATTAGAAGATATCATCCAAAAAAAAGTTGTAAATTCTTAAGTACTTGAGAACAAGTGCCTTGTAAGGTTTATCAATAAAAGGAGCGTGTTTACAGGTACTTCTTAAATGACTAATCAAGGAAAGATGAAGCTATAGATGCATTATCTTTTTCAATGAGTCTATAATCGATGTATTGAAGGTCGACTGAAATATTTTGTTACAATTGCTTAATTAATGACCATATGTGTATGGAATTCATTTTAAGAGACATTTCAAATATCATTTTCTTGAAGGCGGGTCCAAAATGGATCTTATCTCAAATAACATTTTGAAGTGACCAGCTCAATCCAAAACAAGGCTCTAAGCTCATTGGTCAAAAAAAATTTCACTTACATGCTAGGTAAGTCAAGATTGAGGACTTCTTAAGCTTAAATTGGCCATTTTAGAGTCTTATTTAAAGTAAGGTTCACTCTAGACTTTCTTTTGAAAAGACATTCTGCATCTTCAAATTTTTATTTGAAATTTCACCTTTGTTTTAGACAATACAACATGACCTCGAGAACCCTTTGGACCTTTGCGCGTGGAGTAGGTATCGAGACAGCAGCGTAGGTCAATAGTGAGACAATAATTAAATGTTGGTTGAATTCTAGCAAGATCAATGATTTCTTTATTTTTTTTTTTTTTTTTCTTGGGTTGGAAGCAAGATTATTAATTGAGTGATTGGCTTGTATCATTAATTGAGCGATTGGCTTGTGATTGTGGGTCTCTTTATTGCTCCCCTTCCCAGGGGAACGCGATGAATGAGTTTTGGAGAGCCCAACTGAATTTGCTCGCAATGGCTTATGATTGGTGGGGCGGGACTTGTAAAGCTTCAATTGATAGTGGAGGACCGTCCGTCCATCCATCCATCCTGTCCTAGCACTATTAAGGTGTCAATGGTTCGGTTCGGTTTTTGGATTTTAGATTTTGGTTTTTGGTTTTTGGTTTTTGGTTTTTTTTTTTTTTTTTTTTTTTTTTTTTTTTTTTTTTTTTTTTTTCAGCAGCACTAGGCATTGGTGGTGCCTGCTGAGCAATGTCAAGGAAGTTACTACTTGTAGAGTGGACATGTACATTGATAAGTGTAAGAGCCATTTTTATACCCTCTTTTAGACAGTACTGGTGCCTCAACAACTACAAATCCCAGTCTTATCTCTGAACCAACTAATTTGGATCCTAAGCTTTTAACTAGCAGGAAAGGTTTGTTCCATCCTAGCCAAATTGCTACATAAGAAGATGACTCGGATTTTATGACCAATTATATTCGTAGCTCTCTCTCTCCCTCTCTCATTTTCTTTCCATTTCCAAGACGGGGGAGGCATTTATAGCAGGCACAGGACATTAAAAGCATCTCCAAAGATCATATCAAGTGCTGCCAACAAAAGACAACTGAGAGATGACAAATCTGCATTCTGAACCCTGATCTCACTTAGAATCAAATTGTCATTGACAACCAGAAACTTCAACCCACAATCCCTCAACAAACCAAACAGAGCACTGCTAATATCACTAAGCCCAAGTAGCAAGAAAGAATTGGAAAGAGCTTGCTATCATCGGGGAATGCTGCTGACAAGCCTAGCACCAACTAAAGTATCCAAGTACGCCATCATCCAAGCACCTTAAAAATGATGCATCAAAACAAAAATGCAGCATACAACACATTGAAGGCAGCATGCGTTGCGAGCACCCAAGATGAACAATCATCAGGAGTTTGACAACTAACCAACACAAGAAGTTCAAAGCCATCTTATTAGATAGAACATCAATTTGCCAATGAAGTCGTATTTTAACAACAAAATCCCATTGCCAGAGCCTACATTATTTTGACCATATTGATATTGCACGCCCAGCTGACCGTGTAAAACGACTCGTCCTTCTGATCTACATAGCACATGGAAGTCCCGAGGCTCCATTAGATAGCTCATTATTACGGAATGCACATTATCCACAAAGGGGGTAAACCACCAGAGAAATTACTACAAGTTGTTTGGCCTTACATCTTCATCAACGTATGACTGCAGCACGGCTATTAATCCCCCTTCGAGACACTGATAAACAGTAACCTGGAAGGAAAAAAGAAAAGAACAGAACAAGTAAAACACTTTTTTGCTCCACGGTGATCTTATAAACTAAAAAAAAAAAAAAAAACACGATTTTCCTATCCAAATTGTACTGACCAGGTGAAAATAAAGAATGCTACGAAAAACCCAGTTTAGTTAAATAGCTGCAGATGCTCGAGAAGAGGCAAAAACCCATAAAGCTGAGAACTTGGGGAGTACCTGGTTGCCGCCGACGGTGGCGAAGACGTTGAACCGCCGACGGTGGCGAAGACGTTGAAGTAGCAGGGGTCAATGAAGTTGAAGACGACGGCGTAGAGGGGATGCTTCCCCTCTTGGGGCTTGTTGGTGACCCTAAGCACCGATGGCAGCACCGTTGGAGATCGCATTTTCCCACCACTAATCACCAAACTCAAACACAATTACAAAGTAGATCCCAGGCCAAGGCTCAATTAGGGTCGATGGGTTAACCTTGGGAGTGACGAGGTGGCAGCCGTGTCACGGGGGAGAGAGGAGAAGGAAGAGCCGAAGAGGGATGAAGGAGAGATGTCCCTCAAACGGTCGCCATCCCTGTGGCTGTCGTGGTCGCCGTCACGGTCGCTGTCGCGGTTGCCAAGACGAGAGAATTAGAAATAAGGTTAATGGTTCATGACCCGTGGAGACTGGAGAGGATTTTATTGGTTTATCGGTTCGGCTCGATTCAGTTAACCGATAAAAACCGAACCGATAAAAAAATTTCGGTTTTTAGTGAGAACCGAATTGACCCGAAAACCGAACTGAAAAAATTGGATTTTTCGGTTTGGTTCGGTTCGGTTTTCGGTTCGATTTTTGACACCCCTACTATTAACGGATGTCACTTGATAAAAAATATAGCAAGAATATCATACAAAAAGTTGTAAATTCTTTGTTCGAGTACTCAATAAATGTCTCGAGAACAAGTGTCTTATAGGGTTTATCAGTATGGGAGCTTGATGATGAAGCTACAAATGAATTATCTATTTTAAGGGGTATATAATTAGCATATTGAAAATCAAAAATCTTTCGTTACAATTGCCTAACCAATGACCGTGCGTGGAATTCATTAAAAGAGAAATTTTAAATACGGACTTAAAGTGACATTATTTTCTTAAAGATGAGTCAATATTAAATTTTGTCTCAAATAAGGTTTTGAAATGGTTAACTCAATCTTGAAAAAGGCTCCGAGCTCATTCGCCAAAGAAATCTTTGCTTACATGAGGAAAGTCGAGATTAAGGTATTTTTAGAGACTAAATTAGTCATTCTTAATTTTATTTAAAATAAGATTCACTCCAAATACTCTTTTGAGAAGACAATTCCCTTTCCTAAGTTCATATTTGAAATTTGAAATTTCGTGCATGTAGTCCTGGGACAGCGGCGCAAGTCAACGGCATGACGATGATTAAATGCTGGCTGAATTCTAGCAAGGACAATGATTTCTTTCTTCTTCTTTTTTTTTTGGTGGGTTGGGAGAAAGATCATTGATTGAACAATTAGCTCGTGGGTCTCTTTCTCGCTCCCTTCTCATGGGAACGCAACGAATGAGTTTTGGACAGCCCGACTGAATTTGTTCACAATGCCTTATGATTGGTGGGCGGGATAAATAACCGAGGACCGTCCGTCGGTCCTGTCCTGGTCCTGAGCCTGACCCCGCCTTGTCCCGCTCGCTCCCTGAATTTCCTTCTGATCTCCTCCTCAGTTCAGATTGACTGGCCATCATCCAGTCGAAAAATTATCAGGCGGATCCGACGTTGGCAAGCAAGACTCACGCCGGGCTTTTAAGGTAAGCAGTATTGCAATTGTTGATTGGAAAGAGAGAGAAATACTCGGTGCTGCTTATATTATAGAGAGAGACAGGATATTTGGTCCTGTTTATAAATTTACATGCCCTAAAAGGCCGATTCCAAAAGTCTAGACTATGATTTGACGGTCCAAAAGCATGATGCACGAGCAACTTGAAGACGTTGGTACATACTTGAAGCTGGATGGAATTGAAGACTTTGTCTGCCTTTTTAAGCACTCCTATCTGGATGGAATTGAAGGCTTTGTTTGCCTTTTTAAGCTCTCATGGAATCCTATGTACCAATCTTTAAGAAGAGGTACTGTGTCGCCCTTCTTTTCTCTTCCACATTTATTGTTTGTGAAAAGTTGTTCTTAGGAGATGAAAACGAAAAGATAACCATGATGTGCGATGTTAGTCGTGCACAACTCTGAGAATCATGTTTGTCCATTATGTAATTGTACAAAATAATTTAAATTTCAAGGTGTATGTACTAGCTTTTGCTCAATCAAATTTTGAGATGCATGGCAATCTGGGGCCTCTTTTAAGTCTCTAGCTATGACTTCCACATGCATGGACCAGCAGGTTGCCCAATTGCCTACCGTGGCTTTACTCCTTCCAAGTTTGCTTGCCGTTGACCCTTTAATCGATTTTTCAAAAATCTACCCATGATTTGTCTCATCGATTTCTATCGAACATATAAATTTCCTAGAAAGTTGTCTTCAAAATTGGATGTGGAATATGGGATTTTGCCAAAGAGAAAAGTGAAATCGAGAGAGCTAGTAAAAGATATGCATCCTATAAAGTGTACTAATTAAACATCGGAAACTCAGAAAAAGAAATTCGTTAAGAGGTACACAATCTAATTTTGGAAATAGAGAAAGAAAAGAGGGGCGTTGTGTTGTGTAAAATCAATTTTGCAGCAGGAAGATGTGACCTCTCACTTCACATGGCATGGCGTGTCCAAATGGGGGAGTCCAGACAAATCTGTATTGAATGCTCTTTAACTCTGTATGCAAAATAGTGAAGTCAGCTTTACAGCTCAAGCCGAGGTTAGTGCTATTGTAGGAACAGTCCAAAATGGGGAGTCCACCGACCAAAAATAAAAATAAAAATGGGGAAGTCCAAACAAATATGTATTGAATGCTCTATAGCGACGCTAATTTTCTTCTCTGATCATGCTACGAATTGTCTCCAATTAGAGTCAAATTGTTTAGACATGGTAAGAACTCTCACATGTGCTGATCAACGTGTGCTTATCTTGAAAGCTCAAGATCATTTGAAAAACTTTTGCAATTTGAAGTTGGCCTATTGTAATAGAGAACCTGGTAGCTAAGGCCAAAGGAAAAATTTCCTGCCTCAGTAGTGGACCCTCTATCTCCCTCCCGATCTTTGGAGTCTTCTTTGTTTTAATGTTGTGTCGGTGTACTTATAGACTAAGACTTAAGGATGGAATATATATTTTTATTCTGACAAAAAAAAAAACCTCACTCCCCTAATGCCACTTCTGGCAACAATGAACATCATTGAAGTCTTCACCTAGAGAGAGAGACAGAGAAAGAGGAGCATGCAAGTGATGCAGGACCAGTATGTGATCGGTAATGGTGTCGGAAACCGAACCGAACCGAATCGAAAAATTCGGTTTTTTCGGTTCGGTTCGGTTTTTAGCGGTTAACCGAACTGAACCAGACCACAAACCAATAAAATTTGTCCTCTCCCGTTTCGCCCAGAGCGCTCCATAACTCCACCTCTCTCTCCTCTCAGCCTCCTGGTCTTGAAGTTCCTCCGGAAGCTGCATTCCTGGGCTCGCTTCTCAAGTGGGTCGCGCTCGAGGAGGCTTGGCTACAATGGCATGGTAGTGAACAACTCCGTGTTTCATGCTTCTCCTGGTCGTGCTGAGGCAGAGGCAGAAGAAGAAAAGGGTCCTGAAATGGAGGGTTCGAGTGTCAAGAGCGAAGGCACTGAGGGAAGGAGAGATGGGTTTGCGGGGAAGTTGGTGAAGTTGGGATTTTTGCGGATTTGATCGAGGAAGAGAGGCGGGAGAGCAGCTCAAGCTCTGCTTTTTGACATCAGAAGCGAGGGGATGAAGAGCAGAGTCAGAACAGCTCCGAGGTGTCGTACTCGCCGCCTCCTGTACTGCATTGGTCGGTGGACAAAGCTCCGGCGTCGGACTGTGCCAGTGGAATGGCGTCGTGGAAGATGCAGAGAAATTCCACTCCAGTGACAAAAAGTTGGAGAAACACGGCTCTGCAATTTCAGGTTTGAACCAAGACAAACCGAAGCTGAAATTTATGTAATAATTTTTGTTTATTTTGATGTTATTACTGATTACTGTTTGGTTGATGGGGGACGGAGAAGAACGCAAGGAAGAAGAAAATTTAGGGAATAAAAAAAATTGAAAATAAAAAAGAGAAAGAATTGAAAACGAAAAAAAAAAAAAAAAAAAAACCAAAAGTTGAAAACCGAAAAACCGAACCGAAAGGTTCGGTTTGGTTTTTCAAAAAAACCGAACCGAATCGAACCGTTGACTCCCCTACTGATCGGTGATGCACTTCTGGATCATGGCGACAGTGGTGGGAGTGGCAGTAGCAGCATAGTGGCCATCGACTTGGAGGGGAGGAGCACCCCGCCGCCTCCACCGCTGCGACTGACGCAACAAAAGCGTGGATCATCATCAGCATCATGACGAGCACGACGAGCATCATCAGCCCCAACAGGTACCTTTCTATCAAAAGCTCTCCTGCCGTCCGTACGAAGAGCTGTCGCGTACCTACTTCCGTTACGTGTGGGTGCTCATTAACAGTGTCGAAAGAAAACTTTTTGAGGAGTGACTGATGAGCTTCCGTTGTTTTTCGTGACGAGCAGAAAGCCGGCTGGAGAAAATTCATGTCATTCATGGGCCCTGGCTTCCTCGTCTCCATGGCTTACCTCGACCCCGAAACCGTAAACCATCCCTTCAGGACATCGGATGCGGGAGGCTTCACATAACTCATTTCCCCAGAGAAACATCCTGCCATTGTGAACACCAGCAATGCTATCAGCATTTCCAGCTTCCTTACCTGCAACAATTTCACAAGAAACCCGAAAATTCTGAGCAACACTAGTTCGAATTCTGCGTTGAGCTAGTACGGTGAATTCCAGCTTCCTTACCTGCAACATCCTTTTTGGATTTCATCATACTTCAGAACTTTAGCGCCAAGCTCAAGATCGTAGAATACCTCATTGCGTTTAACTCGAACTTGTAAAATGAAGCCCATTGACCAAGCACCGATAGCATATCGAGCTTCGACTATTCGAGTCAAAATCAAGTTTGAATACAATGCAGCACTGGTTCTTTTTTTTCTTTTTTTTCCCTCTTGATTCACAAAGATGCAACTCTGGTTTTCTGTGCTACAGTGGAAACAGATCTTCAAGCTGGGGCTACCTATGGATATGAGGTAACTAAATTAGTCCTAGTAGATCTAATATACTCCTCATTTTATAATGAAGGATTGACATGAATTGCAAGAGGAGCAAAAGGAGAGAGAATTAAGTCGCTGACACTTGCGTTTGTTGATTCCAGCTTCTGTGGGTGGTACTAATTGGGATGGTGTTTGCTCTAATCATCCAGTCGCTCGCCGCAAATCTGGGTGTGAGCACTGGTAAAAGAGAAGAACACAATACAAATTTCAATAAAGATGACATAGGTTCCATGGCTTCTTTCAGTTTTATTACTCGAATTGAATCTTTTCAGGGAAACACTTAGCAGAGCTATGTAAGGCTGAGTATCCCATAGCGGTGAAGTATTGCCTCTGGCTGCTAGCTGAAGTTACTGTGATTGCTGCGGACATACCTGAAGGCATGTTCTGTCAGGACATCAGTTTTTTAGTCATTTATAATCTTGTTTATTTCCACTGACTATAGAGTAAATGATATCTTCTGTATTTCGTTGACATGCAGTAATTGGGACGGCCTTTGCATTGAGTATTCTGTTCCACATACCACTGTTTGCTGGGGTACTGCTCACTGGCTGTAGTAGACTCCTGCTTCTTGGACTACAAAGACATGGGGTACGCCTCCAATTTGTTTTGTTTTGCTCTTCTTGTTATTCTTTATTTTATAGATTGCTCTTCATTGCCTTTTGTATGCCAACCCGCTTCCTTGCCTGATTCTATCGTTCATACTCTACTCGTATATTTGGTTCTTCAAATCTGTGTACTGTTAGTTTGCACGGGCTTTATTCCAGGTGCGACGATACCATCCAAAATTTGAAAAAATTTGAATCTTTATTCCAGAGCTAAACCAACTTTCGAAGGATCCAAGTCATGCGTCTAACTAACAATTTGTAAACTAAGTCCTACACAAGCAATGCATAATAATCAAAGATGAAATTCTCTGTCTCAAACCGGCACTTGAGGCGTAATTTTGCTTGATGCTGATCTGGTGGGGAGTCATAAAACTAGATGGCAAAGTCCAGAGAAGTGTCTTTGTGGTGCAAACAAATTAAAGAAGAATGAATCGGTCAACTTATTTAGGATTAAGTTGGCCACTTCAGACTTTAGTTTAAAATTTTCCCTTCTATATTTACCTAAATGTTACTAATGCAGCTTGGCATTGCTAACCGGAAATTAGAGCCGTACCAGGATCTGAATTTATCAATAGAGCTGCACATCTTAAGGGCACTGTTACGAACAAAGAGTCTTGTACAAATACATGTAATACTCACATGATCTTGATGGATTGCCGGTGTGTTAGACCGAACCGAGCATATTACTTGAATCATGTAAGGCCTATCAATAGCCTCATGAAAAAGGAGCACCCGGACTACCATATCAATTCCCCTCTGACCCGGCCCATACGAGGATCCTTCTACAGCCCTTCACTGTACTGGCTCAACGCAGAATTCGAACTAGTGTTGCTCAGAATTTTCTGGTTTCTTGTGAAATTGTTGCAGGTAAGGAAGCTGGAAATGCTGATAGCATTGCTGGTGTTCACAATGGCAGCATGTTTCTTTGGGGAAATGAGTTATGTGAAGCCTCCCACATCCGATGTCCTGAAGGGATGGTTTACGGTTTCTGGGCTCGAGGTAAGCCATGGAGACGAGGAAGCCAGGGCCCACGAATGACATGAAGTCTCTCCAGCCGGCTTTCTGCTCGTCACGAAAAACAACGGAAGCTCGTCAGTCACTCCTAAAAAAGTTTTCTTTCGACGCTGTTAATGAGCACTTACGCGTAACAGAAGTAAATACGCAACAGCTCTTTGTACGGACGGCAGGAGAGCTTTTGATAGAAAGGTACCTGGTGGGGCTGATGATGCTCGTCGTGCTCGTCATGATGCTGATGATGATCCACGCTTTTGTTGTTGTCAGTTGCACGAGGTGGTGGAGGTGGTGGGGTGCTCCTCCCCTCCAAGTCGATGGCCACTATGCTGTTGCTGCCACTGCCACTGCCATTGCTGTCGCCGTGACCCGGAACTGCATCACCGATCACCTGCTGGTCCTGCATCACTTGCATGCTCCTCTCTCTCTCTCTGTCTCTCTCTCTAGGTGAAGACTTCAATGATGTTGCCAGAAGTGGCATTTATACAGCACGGGAGTGAGAGTTTTTTTTGTCAGAATAACAATATATATTCCATCCTTAAGTCTTAGTTTGTGAGTACAACGACACAGCATCAAAATAAAGAAGACTCCAAAGAACGGGAGGGGGATAGAGGGTCCAATTCTAAGGCAGGGAATTTTTCCTTTGGGCCTTAGCTACCCACCACTTTGTCGGATTCTCTATTACAATAGGCCAACTTCAAATTGGAAAAGTTTTTCAAATGATCTTGAGCTTTCAAGACAAGCACACGTTGATCAGCACATGTGAGAGTTCTTATTATGTCTAAACAATCTGACTCTAGTTGGAGATAATCCGTAGCATGATCAGAGAAGAAAACTAGCGTTTCTACAATAACACTAGCCTTGGCTTGAGCTGTAGAGCTGACTTCACTATTTTGGCTAATCAGCATTTAATACAGAGTTAAAGAGCATTTGTCTGGACTCCCCCATTAGGACAGCTTAGTCCCCGGTTTGACACTTAAATGGCTTTCGTTCCCTCCTCTCCCCTCTCCACACAAGCCATGCCATGGGAAGTGAGAGGTCACATCTTCCTGCTGCAAAATTGATTTTACACAACACAATGCCCCTCTTTTCTTTCTCTATTTCCAAAATTAGATTGTGTACCTCTTAACTTATAAAATTCTCCAATATTTTTTTTTGGTTAAATAAGGAAGCCGAGGATAGACTGCATATATTTTTAGTACAATGGTGTTGTTTAGGACACATAAATCCGTCCGATTACCATTTCAATAAGGAAATCCAAACCTCTTATTTCAAAACACATCACTTGGTCTGGCTCATGTTTTTCATTTTTCTATTTTTATCTTATTATTTTTATGCGTCATTGATTCTTTTTGAGTACTAATAAACACGCAACAATGTTTTCTCCAAGCTAGGAAATCCCATACAAAAAGACTTGGCTGATATCCCTCTACCTGAATAGGAAGTTGTGATTGAAGAGCATCTTCATCGACCATGTGCTTAAGCGAAATGGCCATGGATGTCAAAGAGCTCGAGTACCGGTGTGGTTGAGTGAGCCGTGTTATGACTTATGAGGTAATAAGTTGCTGTATTCTGTGACATGTACGCATCCGCAAGCCCAACTTCATTAGCAGAGGCTCAACTGCTAAGCACCAAGCTTTGCTATTGTAATCTAAGTGCGTCTTTATGCTTTCCTTGTCGCTTATTAATGGTAATGAAGTGATTAGGCAGTATTGGAACGTAATAGCTTGCTTGACGAAAGTCGTACAGATATTCCATCCCCGTTCCAGGGCAGCATCCCTCGATGTTAGCGCGACGAGCCATGTCTTCCGTCACACTAGCCCGCTCGGCCCAGCGCTGGAAAGTTGACCTCGAATCATACGATTCCCTCGAACCATGCAGTTCCAAGTTCCAACACCATCGGCTTCTTTCCCCGTACCGCTGTGTACGTCTTATGTAGCGTCCTCCTCCATCTTTCTACTCGCTCTCTCCATCTCTCCCCATGAAAAATCGGATGGGCGAAGGGGGTGGTCCGATCCACACCATGGGAAAAGTAAATTGATTCGATTCTAATTGACCATCCATTGGCCAGTAATCTCGATGGGTGCCCCAGTGACCTCGGGCGTGACTCCGGCAATTCTTCGCGTGAGTAGTTCGACATCTAGAGAAGACCTTGACATTGTTAAAGTTTAAGTCGTCCCGACGCTGTGTTCCCCCTCATGAGATTCGCTAAACATCATCGGATAAGATAAAAAGAAAAGCTGAAGTGTTCTAAGAGATCGTTTGGTTCGGCTCTTGAAGAAATGACTTTCGAAAAATGCAAATACCTTTGATGTAAAGGGATTTTCCAAAATACTATATTATTTGATAAATTATAACTTTTAATAGCATTAGAAAATAGCTTTGGCATAAATAATATTTAATGAAACTCAATTTATAATGGGCTTTTGCTATATTTCTTTTTCTTCCTTTTTGGGCTGAAAATTAAATCCAGTCCTAACCGCCAGACAATCACAGGACCACCGCTAGATGACCATATCTAGCGGCATGAGGTCACACAACCTCAGGTGTCACTTGGATTGCGACACAAGTGACGTCGGTTGAGGTAGCCGCTTGGATCGTGCGACCCAGGCGTCGCGATCCAGGTGACGCCCGGGTCGCACAAACCCAAGTGACGCCGCCTGGGGCCGCAACCTCAAGCGATCGCGCCCCTTGGGTCGTGCGACTCAGGCAACGCCGCTTGAGGTTGCACACTCAAGCAACGTTGCCTGAGTCGTGGGTCGTGCCACCCCTTGCGGTGGTCGCCAGGGACACACAACCCCTAGGCGACAGTAACGATCGCCAAAGAAGTCCAACTCGAGTGGCAGATTGGGGAAGACGAACGGCCGTGATGAATGGGAGGAAGATGAACAGTGCCCGATAAACAGTAACTTGGTATTTCCGAAATGCAGAAAGCCCAAAGTAGGTCTCTACCTACATTGAGCTTTAAGCATTCGCAATGCTGACATTTGGCCAAGGGAATCTAAAAAACACTTGCCAATTACTTTGTATTTGCCCCAAGGAGCTTTGCAGGCCCAAAGCCCTCGCAAATGCTCAACCAAACAGGGTCTAAATCCTTGCCTCTAGGATTCAAGATGGAAGATCGAGATCGTTGCCGGACCCAGCTTTAAGAGAGGGTGTCTGGGATTCTGATTTGATGGTCGGACCCCTCTATGGATCCTGACGGAGCAACGAGATCATCGTTGATCTAGTCAGCCAACGAGCAGGTCACAGCCGACATAAATTTCCTGTTCCTATATTTTCCAAATGGCCACTTAAATGCTCATGGGCACCCATGCAAATGCTATGTGGTGCCAACAAAGCACCGCGTGGCAGGCATTACGGTTTGGCTAAACATGGCAGCAGTTGGTCAAGATCAGGTAACTAGTCGAGTCCAGTTGAAGGTAAGCTACCGAAAAAAGGATTCAGTGCGAAGTTTTTTTTCCCTAATATTTGCAATCTAGCTTTGGAATCAGAGATGGCCAATTTTTTTGTGTGCTTAACCCAACAAGAATACTAATCTCTAAAGTCCTGCCGCACCTAGTCTATTCTCTCTATGTTCAGAAATACACTGAATTCTCGATCGATTACCACTGGCGTGACCCCTATGAGTAATGCGGCGCATGAATTCCTAAGCCACATCTATCTCGACATGTAGGAGGTTCGACTCTTATCTCTTGCGGGTTTGGGGAAAGGGACGAAATTGCCAAGCCAAAAAGTAAAAAGAAAAAAAGATGTAATGCAGCAACATACAAAGAAGGATGTGTGAACAATTTTCATTATACCTTAGTGACAACTTCCCTTGGTTCTTGGAAATTCCCAGCACAATAATCACGTCCAATTTGTCAAATTAATGGAACGCCTACTCTAAGATACATTTGCTATCCTTTTCAACCTAAACTAGAGTTTTAGTTCCTGGTACTGACCTCAGCATTTGATGATTGAGACTAGGCTGGGAATTGCCAGGAGCATTAAAAGCTGTGCTTGAAGAAGGTGCTGATGACGAGTTTATCGCTGAAAGTGGAAGCCTTGGCCCAAGTGGGAACACCGCCTGCCGTTGTCGGATGAATGGCATGTGAGGAGGAATCTGTTGATTGGTGGCATATCCCGGGGTGCTCAGTTGTGAAGGTGATGCTGGGATGCCTGCTTGTCTAGGGTTGCCAGAGCTGCTGTTAGCCACTGGAGAAGCAACTCCTGTTACGCCTGCATGCGAAGTGACTCCTGCGGCTCCAAAGCGGGTTGATATAATTCGCATTCGTTCAGCAGCCAATCTCTGCCTTATCTTCTCAAGCTGCTGGCATTCTTTCATCAACAAGGTCTCGACTTCTGCAAACTGCTTCAGTTTCAGCTCCAATCTCTTTAACTACACATGGAGATAGAGTTTATTAGAAACCAAGGTCCAAGATAAACAAATTATTTTTATCCTCTTTCTTTTTGGTTTTGTTTTTGTGGGGTTGGGGGGGTGGTGCGGCGGCGCGGCAGGTCCTCTTTTAAGAGGTGGATAATTAGCTTATCCAGTTTTATCTGGAAGAGACTCTCAGCAATGCAGACAACAATATCCATTGTCCAATCATCCAGCCAAAAGTGATTGATCCTCCTTGATATAACCCACTACTAAAACTTGCTCGAAATTTGTGACTTGCCTCGTGCTCTTATGAGCAAAAGTGCAGTGACGGTAATATTGTGTAACACTGCGTCAAGATAACACCGATACAAGCCAATGCTACAGCACTTTCGGCCATTGGCTACGAGCGGAAGCTCGTGATCTAAGCCCGTACGGGAAGATCTTCTATGGCAAACAGGAGATACCACCAGATGACGACGAGATTGTGCCTGAGACACCCACAAATTCAGCACCTGAAACAGCTCCGTATCAGCATCATCGGAATACAAACCAAACACTAGCCATATGTGAACCAGGCCATGCAGAACATCTAAACACTCAGGAGATGAGTCAATCTAATCAACACTTGCCACTGGTCATTATGGAGGAGAAAGGGCCACAAAAAAGAGGAAGTTGCTGCATTGATAAAGAATCAGCTATGGTGCTCTATGAGGAGCGATACAAGGAAGCAGAAATGGAGATGGAGCAGAATATAACAGGGGAAAAGGGGCTGATAAGGCATAAATCCAGAAGTTCAAAGGGTTCAAATGCAAAAAAAGGCAAGAGATTTTGCCCGTATGGGGCTCAATCCTCAAGAACACCGGAATTCGATAATACTCAGCTGGTGGAAACTCCTATAAAAGTGGCGGAGAAATCAAGTCAATGGGCTTTGGTGGCTAGCCCTAATAAGCCACCAGCTGATCCATGAAGCTCTTGTCTTTGCTGGAATTGTCGGGGTTGGGCACACCCTTGACAATCCAGGCATTAAGGGTCCTAGCGACCCAGGAAAGGCCCAGTATTATGTTTATTATGGAGACTAAAAATCAAGAACTTAAGGTGCAGCGTATAAGAAGGAGGCTGAAATTTCACAACGGCTTTGTGGTGAATCCAGAAGGAATAGGTGGGGGTTTGGCTCTTTTCTGGGATGAGCAGGTAAGGATAGAAGTTGATTCATATGCAAGAAACTATATTCACGTTCAGTGCCTAATCAAAGAAACACAGCGACAGATGCATATAACTTTTGTTCATGCTCCCAATGAATTTCAAGATAGAGGAGTGTTATGGGAGGCACTATATCGAAAAAGTTCTACACATCACTCACCCGGCTTTGCATTGGGGATTTCAACGAGATACTATATCATTGGGAAAAAGTGGGGAAAAAGAGAGCAGAATCTTACCGGATGGCAGCCTTTAGGGATTTCCTTTTTCGATGTTCTTTAATGGACTTGGAGAGCAAGGGATGTGCCTTCACCTGGAAAAACAACAGAACAGGAGAACATCTAGTCAAGAAACGTCTAGACAGAGCTCTATGCACGTCAGATTGGAGGATAGCACACCCCAACGAGAATGCACGGCGTTACCAGCCATAGGGTCGATCACGGCCCCCTTATTCTATCTTTCGACTCACAAAAGAAAAGAAGGAGGAAGACTTTCGAGATACGAAGCATTCTGGTCAACAAATGAAGAGTGTGGGGAAATTGTAAAGAATACATGGGCTGAATTAGAACCCCGAATTTGGATATTGGGAAAAAATTGCAGATTGTGGCTCAAAAATTGGGAGTATGGAGCAAAAACGGGACGGTGAATGCGATATCGAATTAAGGTGCTGAAAAGTGAGTTGCAAAGATTGACAAATAGTGTTGGGAAGGAAAAAGAAAGTGAAACAGCAAAGCAAATAACCCAGGAGTTAGAAAAGCTGTGGAGTCAAGAGGAGATGTATTGGGGAATGCGCTTGAGAATTACCTGGCTAAAGTGTGGGGACAGGAATACTAAATTTTTCCATGCATCAACTATTCAAAGGAGATCCAAATAGAATTACCTTGCTGAAAAACGCTGAAGAGGAATGGGTGAACGAGGAACAGCCTTTGAAGGATATGACGGTCGGCTTCTTCAAAAACTTGTACAACTCAGTAGGGCCTCGCAACTTCCAGCCTGTCATTCAGCAAATCCCGACCTCAGTTGATGCAAGCATGAATCAACAGCTAATTAAACCAGTCACAATGGGGGAAATTACAGAGGCAATGCAACAACTAGGAGCTACAAAAGCTCCTGGTCCAGATGGACTTAATGGGCTATTCTATCGGGATCATTGGCCGCATATTAGCCAGGATATTTTCAATGAAGTGCAGAAGTTTTTTGAGACTGGTTATCTAAATCCTCAGCTGAACAGAACCCAAATCACACTCATCCCCAAAACCCCAAACCCGTAAAAGCTGGAACAATTCCGACCTATAAGCCCTCGCAATTTTGTCTATAAGATAATTTCCAAAGTGTTGGCTAATAGACTTAAACCCGTGCTACCACAGATTATAGCGAGAAGAACAAAGTGCTTTTGTGGGAGGAAGACAAATACAAGACAATATTCTAATAGTCCAAGAAGTACTTCATAAGCGAGAATTCGGGAAAGGAAAAACAAATTTCAAGCGGTCCTAAAGCTTGACATGCAAAAAGCTTACGATCGAATTGAATGGGACTTCCTTAGAGAATGCTTGCTCAAGAAGGGATTCAGTGAGAAGTGGGTACAATGGGTGATACAGTGTGTTTCAACGGTCTCCTTTAGTGTCAATTTTAACGGTGAGCCCCAACCTTTCTTCCAACCTACAAGAGGGATTCGTCAAGGGGATCCTCTATCCCCATATCTGTTTATCCTAGTGGCTGATGTACTGTCAAATCTAATGCAAACAGCAGTAGTCGAAGGCACAATCCAGGGAATTAAACTAAACAGTGGCTGTCCTACTCTATCCCACCTGCTCTTTGCGGATGATTCCATCTTCTTCCTACATGGTACTATCACGGAATGTCAGAATTTGGCGGAAATACTACACCGCATCGCTTTGCTTCAGACGGGCCATAAACCCGAATAAATCGGGTATCTATTTTAGTAAGAACTGCCCAATGAATTTAAGGAGGAATATGGCAGCGAGTTGAGGGTCCCGGAAATAGAAAAAACAGGGAAATATTTGGGAATTCCTTCGAATTGGGGAGGTTCAAAGAAAGATGTTTTTGCCTGGATTTTAGCTCGAGTCAACAAGAAATTAGAAAGCTGGAAGGAACTTTTGCTGACAAGAGCAGGTAAGGAGATATTGATTAAATCAGTAGTGCAGGCCATTCCACAGTACGCAATGTCTATTTTCAAGTTATCGGTGTCAATATGCAAAGCCATAGAGAAAAAGATTGCCAACTTTTGGTGGAGAAATGGGAAAAACACTGCTGGAATTCATTGGAGAAAATGGGAGAGATTGAAACTCAGGAAAAACGAAGGAGGACTTGGCTTTAAAGACTTAACAACTTTCAACCAGGGCATGTTAGGAAAGCAAGCATGGCGGATTTCACAGCAACCCCATTCCCTATTAAGCAAACTAATGAAGGGCTTATACCATCCACACTGTGAATTCTGGAAAGCTGGAAATGGAACACGACCATCGTGGGGATGGAGGAGCGTTATAGTGGGAAGAGATTCCATAGCACCAGATGTTATGTGGTCTGTTGGTAATGGTCAGAAAATTTCGATAAGAGAGGATAAATGGCTAAAAAGCGGTTTGATTGGAGGACCGACTACAAGAGATGAACCGGGAAAGTTAGTGCACTCATACAACGGGGAATGGCATATGGAACGAAACTATACTTCGAATGATGTTTGATGAACAAAGGGTACAGGAAATCCTTGCTATCCCTATCGGGCTCTCAACAACAGAAGATAGATTAGTATGGATGCGCAACAATTCAGGGTCTTATACAGTGAAGAGTGGGTATTTTACAACAAGAGATAGAGCAGTCAAACCACCACTTACATCAGCAACATCCTCTCATCAAACAAATCCAGATTTATGGAAACATATTTGGCACTCAGACACACTACCCAAAGTAAAGCAATTTCTCCGGAATGTCAGCCAAAATGCATTGCCTACTATGGACAACCTCCACCGAAGGAAAATTGTACCGACCCACTTTGCCCCATCCGCAAGCACGAAGCCGAGACGATCGAACACACGCTGTTGTTATGCCCTTGGACAGCTCGATTTGGACAGCATCTCCTCCGAAAATCAAAATAACCAGATTAGGGTTAACAAGAATTGATGACTGGCTGTACATGAGGAAAAAAGATCCAAAAAGCTCCTCAAAGTTCAATCGATTGCATCGACCTTGTGGAGTATATGGCAAGACCGCAAAGGTTTATTTTCGAAAAAAAACCCCTCATCCCGGAGCGAGCACTGTTCGGATCGAAGCATTACGAGAAAAACTTTGAATCGTGGAATAAAATTGCAACAAAGAAGATAGCAAGTGAGTCCCACACAAATAGGTGGCAACCCCGAAACCAGTGTGCTTAAACCGAACATAGATGCGTCTTTTGTTCGGTGCGAGCGAGAGGAGAGGGGCACATACGGGACAAGAGATGCTGTTGACGGTGGTCGGAGCGAAACACCTCTCGCTGCAGATTACGCCCCAGAGCATCCACGGATGAAGAAGAGCATGGAGGCGATAATCCGAACAGAGAAGGCGGCTCTTGCCACCTTTGCTCGGGATTCACTCACAGCAATGAGGTCCCGAACCGGAACACCGAGATCCCCTCTCGCCGGGAGCGAGCGAGGGAGAGGGGCACATACGGGACCGAGATCTATTAATGTGGTCGGTGCAGAATTTTCTTTTTACCGCAGATGGCGCCCCGTGAGCTTTCACGGATGGAGCGGCGCACGGGGAGAGAACCCGAACAGAGAAGCCACCTCTTGCGCCCGCAGGGACTCACCCGCGAAACGAAGTCCGGATTCGGAACACCGAGACCCCTTTTGTTAGGCGTGAAAACGAAACCAGATCCGAGATTGATAGGGACGAAGATGGTACCTCATTTGCTGAGGATTGTGGTTGCAAAGACAACCCGAGATGAGGGAGAAGCCGCGAACGAGAGAAGGGGCGAAGCGGACGGGGAGGAGCGAGAGAACAAAGCCGCTATTGCTGCGTATGCGGGGACTCCGGGTAGACTTGTTGAGGGTTTCTCCAAGACTGTTGCAGCGGCGGGACTCGGCGAGAACAAGCGAAGCCGAGCTCTCCGGAAACCCTAGAATTTTTATCCGATAGAACCGAGGAACCGAGCTGCGGAAGTACACACGACAGTCTTACGCTCGTGCGGGCACTTCGGTTTGGCGAAGACTTCGGTTGGGAAGTGGCGCCGCTCGTGGACCGGATCAAGGCAAAGTTTCACGGGTTTACGGGCCTCACCTTGGCCCATTGCAGCAGAGAAGCAAATAGGCCCGCGGGTGGGTAGTGAAGGCTCATCGACAAAATTATCTTCCGAGGGATTGGGTGACTAACCCCGACTGCCTTTATTTGACTTATTATGCGCAGATGCTCTTGATGTATTTTCTCCGAACTCTACTAAGTAAATGGAAAGCTATCGTATTATCGACAAAAAAAAAACAAATTTGCTAGCTCAAGTTTTACCATCCAAAAGATTCACAGCACTAAAGGGCAGTAATTGTAAACGCAAGAATGACTAGGCAAGTAAATTCAAGATACCGAAATATCCCATTTCACCGGAGGCTGAGTTCTCACAGAATAGTCAAGTAAGTCTCCACCAAGACAAAGAATGACTAAAGACATCAATGTCATAATTAACACAAAGCTATTTCACTTGCAGTCCAATATACATCAGAGTAAACTAAAAGTTGTTTAACGCTGTATACGCAAAGATCGGTTTATGAAATTAGTATACTGAGTAATGTCATAGATTCTCATGGATAGTTAAATATGATTAAATGATCAATTACAGTCTAACTCCACTAATATATAAATTTGTAAATCAGTCTTCACATACAGCATCACTCTATTGACAAATCAGCTGGTCCAAAATACTACGAAAGCTTGTAAGTATCCCAGCTAACGAAGCATATATTGATTATTCAAACACAGACAGGCTTAATGGCATTATGGGACCGGTCCTTCCAATCATAAGTGATGCCATGGTAAAAAACAAAATTTTTTGAGTTATCTCTATTGGTGCAAGTCACGGTAGAAGGCATGTGGAAGAATCATCCATAAGCATCAGTGTGTACGAGTTAAAAACTCCAATAGAAACAATTTTGACCTCTGCCAAATACAGAGGAAACCTTAATTGCATCATGGGACCTGTCCTGCCATTTCGTTGTTCTGTTTTAATGCTCCTAGAGACCTTTCGCTCTTAAGTTTTGCTATTGAAGATGTCATTTATTAGCTTATTTATCAATTGCAGCAAAGTTGATTAACTTACTTTTAATTTATTCAAACGTTTCCCCAAAATGAATAGTAATATCGGATTACACCAAATTATAGTCTTTTTGAAGATCCCCATTACAAACAATGTCAGAAATAATTTTACCAAAAACAAAACAATGTCAGAAATAAGGTCTAAGCGTTAATTGTACCTTTTTATTGAGCACAAGAGGTTTTAAACTTATGGATCTAATTTGTATGCTCCATTTTAATAATTTGCTCAAATAGCGATTACTAAGTCTGAATTTCATATTGCTAACTTTGCCCTAATTTCGAAAAACATAAATGTATATTTCTAATAGTAAATTGGTAGCTCACGATCAAGGACCAATTAATCATGTTAAGATATGAAAGTCGGACAGGGAAAGAATAATCATACACTTTGGTATCGTAGTCAATAAAATGAATGCTATTTATGCCCGTTGATTGACTGCAACTGTCGTCCATCGCGGGGAAAAAGTAAAATACAGGCTCGAAATGAAACTTTAATTTGGATCATGTCTTGCTTAGCCCATGATATCAAGCCCTATGCTTTAGGGCTTGAGGATATTCCCCTCTGGTTTAAGTTACTTTGTTGTGGTTAACTGACAATGGCAAAAAATTTCATTTCCATCTTCTAAGCCCTAGAGCTTGCAGGCCATGAGAGACTCATTCTATTCAAAGAATTATAAAGCCCGAACGGCCCAACCTTCCTTACAAGAGATCGTCAATACATTCCACAGTTACTTTTAAGGACAACTTCAAAGTAAGAAGATGCAGAATAAGCTCAAAGTCAAAACCATCACCAACTATTTTGAAAATATAAATTGTTAAATGGAGGTGCGGCTTAATATTTAAATACTCTAACATATGATTTCGAGAATTTGCAAATTTGACGGATCATCACATATAGATTATACAAAGTTCACAATTTCTAAAAGAAACAACAATATATGTGATTTGTAATGATATCAAGTTAAAGCTTCACTTGATATAATTGTTGCACGTTACGCTTCTCCTAAATCTGACATTAAAGAATGTCATAATGATGTACGAATCAGACTCAGTTGCTTACAAGAGCTAGATTGAAGAAATTAATCAATTTTTGGGGACGGTTGGAGGAAGATGGCGTGTGCTGCCGAGACGAGAACATGGTTGGGCCGAGGGAGGGGAGGGGTGGTTGTACCTGTCTTGCCCGATCCGGCAGCTTTAAGGAACCAACCCGATCAGACCTTGGCGAACGGCCATGGGCGCTCACCAATCGCTCATAAAAACAGAAACAAAAAGAAGCCCAACGCCATGAAAAGTTGTTAGCTGCTCCGGATACATTTGAGCCCGGTCAATCTGAGCCGTCCTATTATGTGTGCTCCACGTAGGACCCACTTGATCCCACGTCTGAGACCAGCCCAAGCTCACCTGAACTTCGATCACACAAGCGTCGCTCCAAATTTATATCCCTGGAAAAATATTAGATATACTTGTCTCGATACATGATGTTGCCACGCCGATTTGAAATCCGTGCCTCGTTTGAGGTTTAGCGTGAATCTTATTATTTTACAATACCCGGTTAACATAATGAAAATGATTAAAAAATTAATTAGGGTACTGCCGATGTGTGTCACTTGATAAACAAAATCAGAAGATATCATCCAAAAAAAAAAGTTGTAAATTCTTGAGTACTTGAGAACAAGTGCCTTGTAAGGTTTATCAATAAAAGAAGCTTGTTTACAAGTACTTCTTAAATGACTAATAAAGGAAAGGATGAAGCTATAGATGCATTATCTTTTTCAATGAGTGTATAATCGACATATTGAAGGTCAACTAAAATCTTTTGTTGCAATTGCTTAATCAATGACCATATGTGTATGGAATTCATTTTAAGGGACATTTCAAATATCATTTTCTCAAAAGTGGGTCCAGAATGGATTTTGTCTCAAATAACATTCCAAAGTGGCCAGCTTAATCTGGAACAAGGCTCTAAACTCATTGGTCAAAAAAAAAAAATTCACTTACATAGTAGGTAAGTCAAGATTGAGGACTTCTTTAAGCTTAAATTGACCATTTTAGAGTCTTATTTAAAATAAGGTTAACTCCAAACTTTCTTTTGAAAAAACATTCTGCATCTTTGAGTTTTTATTTGAAATTTCACCTTTCGTTTTAGACAATACAATCATGACCTCGAGAACCCTTTGGACCTTTGCGCGTGGAGTAGGTACCGAGACAGCGGCGTAAATGCTAGTTGAATTCTAGCAAGATCAGTGATTTCTTTTTCTTTTTTTGGTTTTTCTTGGGCTGGAAGCAAGATCATTAATTGAGCGATTGGCTTATGGGTCTCTTTCTTCCTCCCCTTCCCAGGGGAACGCAATGAATGAGTTATGGAGAGCCCAATTGAATTTGTTCACAATGGCTTATGATTGGTGGGCGGGACTTTTAAAGCTTCAATTGACAGTGGAGGACCGTCCATTCGTTCGTCCATCCTGTCTTAGTACTATTAGGGTGCATTTGATAACTATTTTGTTCCGGGGAACAATTTTTGAACAGAAATAGTTTTTTCTATTTTTGTTCCCGGAAACAATTTCTGAGTATAAGAACGTATTTGGTAACTACAAAAAATTTATATTCCGGGAATATCAATGTGTTTGGTAAATTCGTATAATTTTGTTATTTCTTTTAATTTTTCAAAATTTTTATTGTATTTTTCCTTTCTTTCTTTCTTTTTTTTTTTTTTTTCCTTCTAGTTGGCGACCAGCCGACCGGCTGGGCAAGGACCAACGAGTTCGCTGGAGCCTTGCCAGGCCATTGTGAGGCTCGACCTCGCCGGGGACTGGCGACACTTCAGCGAGGTCGCCGACCCTCGTCGGCCGAGGTCGGGGACTGGCAAAAAGGAAGAAGAAGGAAAGAAAAGAGAAGAAGAAAAAAGAAGAGAGAGAAAAATTGTTTCTCGGAATTGTTCCCGGGAACAATAAGTTACTTTTTTATACTTCTTGTTTCTGTTCCAAATCAGTTCCGAGGAACAAAAGAATAGATTTTTTGTTATTGGGAACAAAAGAATAAATTTTTTGTTCTTGGGAACAAAAATTTTACCAAACACGTTTGTTTTTTTTTTTTAATTCTCCGGAATAAAAGAATGAAAATTTTTGTTCCGAAGAACAGAAACATTTTTTAACAAATAGGCCATTAACGGATGTCACTTGATAAAAAATATTGTGAGAATATCATACAAAAAGTTGTAAATTCTTTGTTCGAGTACTCAACAAATGTCTTGAGAACAAGTGTCTTGTAGGGTTTATTGATATGGGAGCTTGACGATGAAGCTACAGATGAATTATCTATTTTAAGGGGTATATAATTAGCATATTGAAAATTGAAAATCTTTCATTACAATTGCTTAACCAATGACCATGTGTGTGTGGAATTCATCAAAAGATAAATTTTAAATACAGACTTAGAGTGATATTATTTTCTGAAAGATGAGCCCATATTATATTTTATCTCAAATAAAAGTTTAAAATATTCAATTCAAAACAAGGCTTCGAGCTCATTGGCCAAAGAAATCTTTGCTTACACAAGAAAAGTCAAAATTGGGGTTTTTTAGAGATTAAATTAATCATTCTTAATTTTATTTAAAATAAGGTTCACTCCAAATCCTTCTTTGGGAAGACAATTCTCCCTCTTGAGTTCATATTTGAAATTTCGTGCATGTAGTAGGTACTGGGATAGCGGCGCAAGTCAACGGAATGACGGTGATTAAATGCTGGCTGAATTCTACCAAGGATGACTTTTTGTTTTTTGTGGGTTTGGACTTTGGAGCAAGATCATTGATTGAACAATTAGCTTGTGGGCCTCTTTCTCGCTCCCCTTCTCATGGGAACGCAATGAATGAGTTTTGGACAGCCCAACTGAATTTGTTCACAATGCCTTATGATTGGTGGGCGGGACTTGCAAAGCTTCAATTAAAATAACCGAGGACCGTCCGTCGGTCCTTTCCTGGTCCTGAGCTTGACACCGCCTTGTCCCGCTCTCTCCCTGAATTTCCTTCTGATCTCCTCCTCAGTTCAGATTGACTGGCCATCGTCCAGTCGAAAAATTATCAGGCGGATCCGACGTTGGCAAGCAAGACGCACGCCGGGCTTTTAAGGTAAGCAGTATTGTAATTGTTGATTGGAAAGAGAAAGAAATTCTTGATGCTGCTTATATTATAGAGAGAGACTGGATATTTGGTCCTGTTTATAAATTTACATGCCCTAAAAGGCCGATTCCAAAAGTCTAGACTATGATTTGACGGTCCAAAAGCATGATGCAAGAGCGACTTGAAGACGTTGGTACATACTTGAAGCTGGATCGAATTGAAGGCTTCTTTTGCCTTTTTAAGCACTCCTGGAATCCTACGTACCAATCTTTAAGAAGAGGCACGGTGTCGCCCTTCTTTTCTCTTTTGCATTTATTGTCCGTGAAAAGTTGTTATTAGGAGATGAAAACGAAAAGATAACCCCGATATACGTTGGTACATACTTGAAGCTGGATCGAATTGAAGGCTTTGTTTGCCTTAGAATTCTACGTACCAATCTTTAAGAAGAGGTGTAGTGTCGCCCTTCTTTTCTCTTTCGCATTTATTGTTCGTGAAAAGTTGTTCTTAGGAGATGAAAACAAAAAGATAACCATGATGCGCGATGTTAGTCATGCACAACTTTGAGAATTATGTTTGTACATTATGTAATTGTACAAAATAATTTAAATTTCAAGGTGTACGTACTAGCTTTTGCTCAATCGAATTTTGAGATGCATGGCAATCTAGGGCCTCATTTAAGTCTCTAGCTATGACTTCCACGTGCATGGACCAGCAGGTTGCCCAATTGCCTACCGTGGCTTTACTCCTTCCAAGTTTGCTCGCCGTCGACCCTTTAATCGATTTTTCAAAAATCTGCCCATAATTTGTCTCATCGATTTCTATCGAACATATAAATTTCCTAGAAAGTTGTCTTCAAAATTGGATGTGGAATATGAGATTTTGCCAAAGAGAAAAGTGAAATCGAGGGAGCTAGTAAAAGATATGCATCCTATAAAGTGTACTAGTTAAACATCGGAAACTCAGAAAAAGAAATTCTGGTTCTCAATTAAACATTCCGAAAGTGAGTTACCTTGCAAACACGTGTTGCCTATTCATTATTTTGTAAGTCTACTACTTTTTTTTTTTTGTTTGTCAGAATGTAAGTCTACTACTTTGAATTGTATGAAATTTGCAAAGATCGGATTTAAAAAGAAAAAAAAAAAACTCAAAAGTATTTAATCTACGAGATTTTGATTAAACTACAAGTAGAGGCTAGAAATCAATCCAACAAACCCCCGTTGAACATGGGGACCGAAAAATTGAGATCGAAAGGAAATATGAAAGGTTGGATTCGACGTATGAAGTCGAAGAGGTTGACAAAGCATTAGAGAACCGGCCACTGAGTTTAGTCCATCCACCCTTCAACTTGAAAAATTCTTAGTTAGATCCGGGCGCATTGCATGGGAGCTCTTGACGTGCAACTCACCCGATTCAAGGAGTGGGATGCACCGGGCTCGCATGCACTCAGCGGAGAACATTCGAACCTGTCGGTTTGTTTCAATTATCCATTTGTAGTCATTTGATTCACTCTCTCTCAGCTTACACTCCGCTCCCTTGATCTCCTCATCATCTACTCTCAGTTCTTATGATTCTCTCCATTTCTTTCGTTTATGATGAAGAATGCAATTTCACGACCGGACCGACCGATGAGAAGGCAGCATATGTAAATATTGAGTGTAAAGTGCTAAGCCCTGATATAAAACACAATCATCTTATGATCTTATAGAGAAAATACTGCGAGCAAGTCTATAAGAATCAAGCATGGAAACATGGATTTGTGATGGGAAAATTATCCAAAAAGTCATGAACTCATTGTACTGATACCAATTTAATTCTAAACCTTTTAATAATATATCAATTTAGTCATTCCAATTAATATTGGGTGGATATTGTTGATGTGGATGTCGATCGTGCTACGTAGGACGGCTAATATTAATGTGCACAATTTTTACAAATTTTCTATAATTTTTTTGAATTCTTGATTATTTTTTATTTTCTTTTTCCATTATGGTCAGCAAGGGCTTGCAAGCACTCGCTCAAGCCCTCACTAGCGGCCAACAAGATTGCAAAGGCCTCGCCAAATTTGCGTAAGACCCTCATTGGCCGTGAAGGCTTGCGGAGGCCATCACGGCCTCTCTAGTTGCCTTGTCAGATCTAGCGAGGGTCTTGTGCCCTCATTCGTGGTTGATGAGGGCTTACAGGTCTTTTCCAACTCTTTGGCCAATGGCCACAATGACCAAAAAAATAAATAATAACTAATTTTTTATAATTATAAAAATCGTCTTATTTAATACTGATTGTGCCACGTAAAACGACTAGTGTCCGTATCGGCAATTTTCAGCCAAAATTGATTGGGAAGATTAAAATGGTAAATTGCAAAAAAAAAAAAATTAAGACTAAGTCATCCAAATTAAAAGATTAAGATTGAATTAACATTCAAAGTTAAGATATTTTTGATAATTTTTCTCCTAGATTAACATATTGAAGCCCTTGGAAAGGAAGGGAATCGAGAGACTAAGAAGACAAGAAGATCATGCGAATCAAAATGCTTCCAAGTTTCAACATCTAGATTTGGTACAGTTGTTTGACATCGAAGGGTGAGGTGGGTGGGCAGATCATCACCAAATCTCGTTTGGTTTTCTTGAGTACAATCCATCGTAATGGAAGGGACTATTGACTTGGGGCTTCGATGGGTTCCTGTTCATGTCGTGATAGGCACTCAATTTGGAAAAAAAAAATATACAGCCGCATTCCATATGCTATGGATGGCCAGCCTCTAGGAAAGAAGATATGCGATGTGATATGCAGTCGGAACTTTAAAAATTGAAATGGCAGAGGAGACTTAATAGCGTAGCAATTTAGTACAAGCAAGTGGACATAATGTATCCATATCTCCATCTGTCTTTTCTTTTCCTATTCGAAATAAGTCTTATCTTTAAGTTCTTCCCGAAGTTTTCAAAAGATGAGCAATCCTACGATTTAGTCAGTTAGTCGTTTTGATTGCTTCATCTAGATTCGTTTAGTGAAAATGGTTGATGTGGTATTTTTCAAATAATTTTGAAGAGACAAATTGAGCTACATCGCGAAAAAGTTGAAAAGAAGAAAGATAAAGGCTGATTTGCTTAAGAGAAAACGGGATTAATGATGTGGTAAACTCTTGTCTACGTCATTCTTTAAGAAAGAATGGTTCGAAAGAGGTTTGGGGCTAGGCCCCTATTTTGTCAACGAGGGTTGCCGCCCTTGCTTGATTGCACAATGATGGCGAGTCCATCACCGTTTTGAGGGTCGAGCAAAGATTCTTGTAGTGGATAAGTTAAAAGTTTTCATCTTATGGATGCTTGGAGCGCCCTTGGGCATCTTTCGCCTTAGTGGATGCCTATAAAAAAAAAAGATATAATCTAATTTAGTGAAGACGAGTTAGGTAATCCGTTTTTTTAGGGGGAAAGGAGTTTGGTTATCCAACTAAAATATGAGAGCTACTACGCAACTAGCAAGCTCACTTCACATCAAGCTTGACTTTAAAAAGGGATATGATATTATACGATGATGGCAATGTGGCTATCACGCGCTCGTCAAAATTTTTTATGAGATCTTGGCATAATTTCATCGACTTCAAGATATCTCCATACTCTAGACAAAAGAGAAAAAGACACCAAAATAGAACCTCTTATATTAATATGTCATTATTTTCGAATTATGATAAATGACAAAATTAATTCATTTTTCATCCCATTGTTCAATTGAATTGAAAGTCTGTAATTTGGACTATGTTTGACTTGTAAAATATTTTTTTCAAGATGATCATTTATATCATTTGAAATACTTACTTTATTGTATATGTTTAAATCTTCTATGAAGATTATTTATCGTGGTAATATTTTTAAATCTTCATTTATGAAGATTCAAACCCAAGGTTGCATCTTGCGTAGTTTATTAGTGGTCTTAAGTGCAACGTCGTGGTGATGGATTCCTTCATGGTAAAAAAAAAAAAATATTTAATATAGATATAATGAACTCTATAATTTGGACTCTATATGATCTGTAAAATATATTTTTCAAATATGATCGTTTTTTTGCATCTTTTAAAATAATCAATTTATTTAAATTTTTTGGAAGATCGTGTTCGTTCCTTCTCGATAATATTGAATACGGATACGATGAACGGGTCGAGTCGCGGTCCAGATCGCATCATTGCCCTCGTGGCCCTCGTGAAATTTAATTTATCCAAGTGGGGCCCCCCCTTCTAAACTAATGATATTTCTCGTCATAATTAGGAGCACACGTCATCAGGGGAAAGCTGCGCCAAGCCAATCCGGAAGAAGCGTTCGTCCTCCTCTTCCCGTGCCATTCCCGCATCTCGTCCGCTTGCTCCTGTCTCCACTCGCCGGCCGAGGCGCGTGCGGTTCACGCGGCTGCTCCATCATACGAAAACGTCGAAAAGTACGAGAAGATAAATACTCTCCTTCGCTGTCGTGGACTGCAACGTATGATTCGGTCGCAGTCGACCTCTCTCCTCAATCGCCACGCCTCCCTTCCTTCTTCTTTACTCTCTCTCTCTCTCTCTCTCTGTATTTATAGCGACGACGCCGATCGAGTCTCTCCGCATCGGATTCGCCAGTTGACGGAAAATGGCGGGGGAGGACAAGAAGCAGCAGCCCTTCGATTCCAAGGCGGCGTCGTCGCTCGTGGCGGAGTTGCGGGGCGCCTTCGCCTCCGGGACCACGAGGAGCTACCAATGGCGGGAATCGCAGCTCCGGGGCCTCCTCCGGATGACCGACGAGCACGAGCAGGACATCGCCGCCGCCCTCCGCTCCGACCTCGGCAAGCCCGAGCTCGAGTCCGTCCTCTACGAGGTACGCCCCTCACTCCGCCGCGCGCGATCGAATTTCTGGGTGCCGACGCGAATCGGCGGAGTAGTTTCGCGTTGACTTTGTCACGCGTTCGAAACTTATTGGTACATGAAGTTTCGCGCTGATCAGCGGACATTATTCATTGTGGCGGTCAGAGTTCGTGCTCTGAAATTCGACCGCGTGCTTGGCTGGTCATTGGTTTTTCGCTCCTCGTGCTGATTAATCACGATGAGGAATGCAGGAGGTGGATGGATGCTAGTTTCTCGCTTCTCCTCGTTCTGCGTTGGATGCATACTTGATAGCTCGCAGTACATCTTTCCATCTGGTCACGTTTGGTTTTCTCGAATTAGATGGATTACATTTGAGCACATGTTTTTGTTACTTAGCTAGTAGTGTGGGACATGACCTTGCTTTGGGACCACTTGGTTAGTTGGGATTTGGGTGACATTACTTTGGAAGGAGTTGCAATTAATTGCTTGGTGGAAAGGACAGCCGTAGAGAACTCTCCTTTCTCTCGTAGACAAGTCGGATGGTTAATCACCCTAACTATCCTTTCCTTGGCAACTGGTATGACTGTCTGTTGTGGAGATGTTTGTTAGGACAGTTGGGAATTGTACTGGGCATGGCCGGTGGTGGCAAAGAAATGAATGCAAAATTATAAATCCAATTAAAGTGTCTAGAAATCACGGAGGGGCATAATGAGATGCGTCTTGAATGGAGGCTATTTACTAGTTAAAACCTCAATGAAGTATGATGAAATATTCGCCCCAAAAAGAACAAATACTATGACATCATGTTTAAATCTGGAGAACAGAATATAGCCGTACAGAAGTCTGAATGAATTGCTTTACCCATTATGCCTCCAATTTCGTAGTCTCGAACAAAAGCGCAAATTTTCTGCAACCAGCCTTTCTATTTGATGAAGGGTGAAATCTGGGTCAATAGAAGTATAATCAGCATTTGAAATTCTCATCCCTAGACTGAGGCATGGCCTGGCTCCTTTTGCTTAAAATAATCTAAGGCTGGGCCACTAAATCTGGTGCAAAATCACTTGCTTGTTGGAACAATGTGGCCTTTTGACACTGGAATTGCTGATTTAATTTAGCAGCTACCTTAGGCTGCTTGTGTCATAGATTCATGGAGTGATTGGGGTATGGCATGTGGATTAATAACAAACTTCTGTTTTGCTTCTTGGAGAATTCTTTGTACTTCCACAATTATTACAGTTTATGCAACTTGATATGCAGGCAGCCATGTTGAGGGGTTCATGCAAGTTTGCTCTTAAAGAATTACAACGTTGGATGATGCCGGAGAAGGTACTGTCCCGGAACATCACTTCTGACTAGACACTGGATATTTTATGCTCTTTTTGAGAGGTCACTGGATTGAGCTTTATAATTTTTGTTATTGCAGGTTAAAACTTCACTAACCACTTTTCCTTCATCAGCTGAAATAGTGTCAGAACCTCTGGGAGTTGTCCTAATAATTTCAGCATGGAATTATCCTTACTGTATGAGACATTTCTCATTCTTTATTTTCCTTGTGTCTTTTGTATCGTTTACTATTCTCTTTGTGGTTCCGACATTTTTTCTTCACTATTTGTCAGTGTTGTCTCTCGATCCAGTTGTTGGAGCTATTGCAGCAGGCAATGCTGTTGTTTTGAAACCTTCAGAGATAGCACCAGCCACATCAGCATTGCTTGCAAAATTGTTAGGGGAGTATATGGATAGCTCTTCAATTAGGGTTGTTGAGGGAGCTGTTCCTGAAACTACTGCACTGTTGGAGCAAAAGTGGGACAAAATATTTTACACAGGTTGATTCACATATTGCTTCTTTATTTCTTTCAAACGATTTTAAGAACGATCTTAGCTTACATTGAAGAATTTCTCTAACAGTAGCTCTTCTTTAACATGTCTAGCGAACTAATTATTTGCACTTTTCACATCAATTGTCTGCAACTTTGATTTTCCTGCTTTTTTTTTTTTTTTTTTTTTTTTTGGGGGGGGGAGGGGGAATCAGAAAGTGAAAATTTCAAGATATGGGGATAAACAATAATTTAACTGCTAGTTTTCTTTTCTGTGTACCTTGCCTTTATTTCACTTGAGAGCTACATCTATTGTCATCCCTTTTTCCCAGTAATATGAGAATGAGCAAGTAAAAAATGAGTGAAAAATGCAAAATTTGTTAAGGTAGATTTTTTATTGGGTCAATTTAATGGTGAAGGAGTGGATCTATGAGTCTGGATGGGGGTGGATGACACAAGTGGGATTTCCCACATCATTAGGTGCAAACAATCTTATTTTGGAGCCACACACTAGCGTTTTAGCTCACGTCTTAATGAATGAGGTTAATGTGTTATCAAGGCTTATTCAGTTTAGGTGGATTACAACATCATAGAGACAAAGTCCTTGAGATAACATGACAAGGTGAATATTGGAATATGCACTTTGGGATTAGTAACTAAAATTTGAAAGGGGGAAGAGATACGTGCTTCCCCCAGGCAATATGATCTCAAAAATTTTTGTACAGAGTATAGGATACCAATTAGCTGCATCCAAACTCAAGGTCACTAATTGAGAACGATTCCTTGGCACTTCCGGTTGCAGATGAATATTGGAACAGTTGTCCATTCCTGATTTGGTAAATAAATACTACATCTTCGCTGGCCAATAAATTTGGAGCAAAAATGATTTTTCTTTGATTTCTGCCTTCTTCGTGTGGTATGTTAATTTATTCTGAAATTTAGAGTAATTTCTTTTAATATATTGGGATCCCATGTGCTCCTCGGATATACTATTGGATATTCTCTGTATTTCAATGGGAATGATAAAATGAAGGAGATATTCTGCATGTTGATAAGAGAGGAACTGAGACAGTTCTCTTTACTCTAGCTCAAGATCCTTTTCAGTTGGATTAATCATGGAGCAGTTGTAAAAGTGCTATCCTTTGATAGAAATAAGCTGGAAAACCTATAACCAACCAGCAGGCAACAGTAGCAGTTCACCAGGTTTAATGTTACTCTGAAGGAGTATGAATAATTGAAAGCTTACCTTATCAAACATCATTATCTTCACACTATGCATATCAGCTTGTTCCAGTCATTCCTGATTTTTCATAGCATCTGATTGTCCAGTGTAAAAGGTCCACTTCCAACTGAGGTTTTGTACCCTGAACTTGGACTGAGAGAGTCTTTTGTGCTATTGTGTTCTGTCTAGGAAAAATTGGGAGACACATTATCATTGAGCTTCTAGAATAGTTGGTTTTAGGGGAATTCGTGCAGAGGGCAGTCTTCATAAGCACTGGGGGAATTTTAACAGCTAAAGTGAAACTTGTCTTTGCAGGTAATGGCAAAGTGGGGCGGATTGTGATGGCTGCTGCTGCTAAGCACCTGACACCAGTCGTTTTAGAGCTTGGAGGAAAATCTCCTGTGGTTGTGGATTCGGGTGTTAATTTACAAGTAACTAACTCTTTTTCAACTTAAAATTGATTAATTATGAAACATATTTTTTCTGCTGCTTATAAGGGAAAACAACTGTCTTTCATAGATTGCATGTAGAAGGATAATTGTAGGCAAGTGGGGATGCAATAATGGGCAAGCTTGCATTGCTTCTGATTACATTATAACTACGAAAGATCTTGCTCCAAAGTTGGTAAGGTTGCCATTTCCACATGTGTTAGTTATTTCCTTGTATGGGGTAGTATCCTGTACATTGCTTTATCTCTTCCAGGTGGATGTTCTCAAGAAAGAGCTGGAAACGTTTTATGGGAAGAATCCCTTGGAATCAAAAGATTTGTCCCGTATTGTGAACTCCAACCACTTTACTAGGTTAACAAAGCTTCTGGATGAAGACAAGGTTTCCAATAAAGTTGTTTATGGAGGTGAAAGAGACCCAACCAAGCTGTGAGTTTCTGTCTGGCTATCTGCATCCTCTTTATTCATTAAATTTCAGTGAATGACAGGGTGTTTCTCAATGGCAGGCAAATTGCACCAACCATCTTGCTCGACGTTCCAAGGGATTCTCTGATAATGAATGAGGAGATATTTGGCCCCTTGCTCCCCATTCTTACCGTAAGAACCAAACATGAATTGCTGCTGATTGTTAATGGCAATGCATCATGCTTGAATAGTTGAAATGTCGGCACTGTCTGTATTTCAAAGTTTCAAGCTAAATAGAGGACCTGATGTCAAGAACTCCTTTCTCTTCTTGATGGGCAAAGTGTGCGCTTCCGTGTTGATCGTAATTTTGAGAATAGAACGCGCACAGGAAAATGCTATTTTGAGAATGCAGCACAAGGAAATCAAAGAGTGGGCTTGCAGTTGGGCTTAGTTGTTATGAGAAAAATGCCTACTATTTTGGGTAGTGGTTTTCAACTTTGGATGATTCATGCTTATTGTTTTGATATTTAGTGAAAGGAGGGTTATGCGTGCAGTTACTGCAGTGTTATAGAAATGTCTGTTGATAACACGTCGAGAGGTTTTTATGCAGTTATAATCTCGTGGAATATATTTCTGATTCATTTCTTAAAATGCTGTGCAGGTTGACAAGTTGGAAGAGAGCTTTGATATCATTAACTCAGGGGCAAAGCCACTTGCTGCATATATATTTACCAATGATAAGAAGCTCAAAGAGCATTTTGTGAATAATGTCTCTGCTGGGGGTATGGTTGTCAATGATACTACAGTACATGTAAGTTTACAAAAGTTTCCGATGGCAACTCATCATCTTTTGATAGTACTTATTTTAAGGCATCATTCTGTCTCTTTGTTTTCTGTTAGCTTGTGCTTGTGTTAACATATTTCAAGTTCAAGGTTATGCAGCAAAATAAGAGTGTTCTGAATTATAAAGATGCGTGGCTCTCACTGTTGTTTCAGGGCCATGTTCTGTATTTTTCTTAGAATGATGACCCTTTTTCTTATCAAGTGCTTTTTGAACACACCTTGGAGGACTTTCACTATTCACCTAAACAAGAAGTCCTCACTGGCCTATAGTGGAAACGGTTTTGGAACTTCAGAGACATTGATCATATGAACAAAATGTCTGCGAGAAATGTTTTGGAGTTATTGGTGGCAATGTCATCTGCTTTCCGCAAAAAGCTGGGAAGTGAGATTTGTTTGTGATGCTATCTTGGTAATCTTTGAAGAGATTTTTCAATGAAAATTGGAAAAAGAAAAATTAAGCAGCTTGAAACTTTTGCATATTCCCTAGATGAATCGGTAATGCATAGTGATGGTTCTGGAACTACTCGTGACTTGTGAGCTTGAGTCTGCAAGCTTTGCATTCTGCGCAACACTGCTCTGTTCTCTAGTAGTACAAATGACCTAAAACCTATTGTTGTTGGGAAATGCAGCTTGCGGTCCACACTTTACCATTTGGAGGAGTCGGTGAGAGCGGAATTGGGGCATACCATGGAAAATTCTCTTTTGATGCTTTTAGCCATAAG
This sequence comes from Eucalyptus virginea, assembly GCA_014182375.1. Lineage (NCBI taxonomy): Eukaryota > Viridiplantae > Streptophyta > Magnoliopsida > Myrtales > Myrtaceae > Eucalyptus > Eucalyptus virginea. The sequence goes on along the minus strand of CM024519.1, from coordinate 34,116,567 downwards.
AAGGCTGTCGTATACCGAAGTTTCATGGGTGATGCTGCGATAAGGTACCCACCTTACACTAGCGGAAAGCTTAGGCTGATGAAGGCCTTACTTGGTGGTAGTATACTGGGTATCCTACGTGCTATATTTGGACGTTCCTAGGTTTAAGGGATATGCAGCCTTTCTTTCCATTTATCTGTAAGTAAACTTAAATTGCATGTCAAATTACTCAGCCTTATCCCATTTTCGATGTTGAAATATCCTGATATTTTCATTGAAGAGGAGTCTTCCTTGGCATTGTGAAAACTCAATGGAGGTTGTATCGGTTCGAAGGGGCAGGTGATGCTGTACATGAGGCAATCACAAAGGCCATCCATCTATGGCCCGAGCTGATTGTTACAGAGACTTGCAAACAAGTTCACCTATAGCAAGGCGATTGCTGTTGTGTCTTTGGAGATAGAATCAACGTTGGATAGTAATAGCAGCCTTTTTTCATTCTTTCCTTGTCGCTATTTTTGATGTTCAATGATATGGAACGGCGTAGTTCGATGGGACTCCACCGTGAATAAAGATGGTGCGGAGAAGATACTGACGAGCAGGGGATTTATCTTGACCGGGTCTACTAATCCAGCAATAATTTGCTTAAATTAAGAAAATTGACTTGGTCTGGGAGGTTAACTCAGTGGTCGGGTTTGGTCATCCTGGAATTTTTTAATGTCGGGATGGGCATGCAAAACCAAATGCTCCCAGCAAAAAAAAATTGATGATTAGGAAGCCTGGTCAGCACATCATTAATGACGAATTCCGCGTCTGATCATTGATTTACGGGCAAAACCGGATGAAACCTAAGCATCTTAATTCCAATGTCCGTTCAGGAATCGGTTTTTATATGGGTCAGTCGACGTTCGTCGGGTCGCATTAGATTTTGATTTTTTCGTAGGTAGGTAAAAATGATTGTCTGTTGCCTCTGTCCACATGGGACAAAAGTCTAAACGGCGAGGCGAGAGTATTCTGCCCGCTCTGGTCACACTGGTGCACTGCGACTTCCTCGGACAGGCTTCATCAGGGAGGCACAAGGTCGACATCAATGTCACACCAAACTTTAGCCAAAACAAAGGAAAAAGAAAAAGGATGTATATATTAAAATAATCTCACACGAAACTTCGGGAAGAAGTATTTTGAAAAGTCTTAAACGGGTTTCTAGTAAATCATAGAATAGACGAGAAATTTATGTGGAACATCTACCCACGATTTCTTCGTCCTTGGAAAGAAAAATTAGAAGGTATTAATAAATTACTGTTGATAGTAAAAATATTTTTCATTAACTGATTATTTAAGTAATTATTTTTAGAAAGTAATTTTCAGATTATTTATATCGTAAAAAAAAAGATCATTAATATAATAAATAATATTGATTAAGTCAGCAAAAGATAGATACGGATCTAAGTTCCAAAAACAATTATTCTCCTGTCATAGGGGAGATTTTCTTTCATGGACATGTTGAAGTTACGGTGATTATAGTATGAATAATTGTTATCTTGAGCACCATTGTCAGGCTCCTGGCCAATTGTCGCCGCCACCAGATACTGGCGTTGCTTTTCCTTCCAACCCGACGTTAGGTAGGATCCCCTCTGCTATCATCGGACGAAAGATCTTTCACCTCGCGAGGCGCCTTTATTGGTGCCTCAAGCTCGATAGATTAACCTCGGCCGCCGATGTTTTCGGAAAATAATTTCAAAATTATCCTTATCAAAGAAAACGCAGTTAATATTGGTGGGTTTTCACTCATGGACAGACACCGCCCGTATGTTAATACAGTTGAATATAAACACGCGATCGGAGTACACGATTGTTCAAGAATATTCATATATTCTGTGGATATAACACTGAACAGATAGATTAATGAGAGAGAGAGAGAGAGAGAGGTCATATTTGTCTAGTTTAATTATTTACAACGTGAGAGCAAGAGAGTTAAGAAAATGCTAACCACCCAAGTAGTCCATATCTTATTAGAAAAATTATAAAACAATAAATCTATCATAAGACAATCAATTCAACTTCAAATATTTTATTTTGACTAATTTAATCTCAAGCTTTTTGATAATTTACCAATGTTGTTCTTTTGACTAATTTTGAATAGTTGACCCAAAAGAACACCACAGTACAGAATATTTACCCCAAAAAGAAATAACTTTGTTGAGTATATTAGTTTTGGATGATTGATTAGTATACTTAATATAAGATGATGTCTACGTTAGCAATTTACTTAAAAAGATTAGATTGATTAATCGAAGCTTTACAATTAAATTGATCAAATTAAAAGATTTCCAATCTAACAGATATGTAGTTCCTTTTGGGGTAATTATCCTCTTATTGCGGTGCTGTAGATTTAAAAGGTGGGGGCGATCGCATTCCGGAATTAACCCAATCAAGAAAAAAATAGACAAAAGGTAAAAGTTGACCGAAAATTCGGAAGTCAACAAGGTTCAATCACCGCGTCCACAAAAACGCGCTGGCCATCGATGCTGCCGGGTCGAAGCTTCCAAGAATCCCAACTTACCACTATTCTACTTCACTTTCCAAGATCCATAAAGGCCTGCAGAATTCGTCCACGACTCTTCCCTCCATCACCATCATCATCATCTCTGCTTCGAAGGGACTCCCCCCGTCTCTCTGCTTCGAAGGGTCCCGCGTCTTCTTTTGCCGAACGATCAGGGCCTTTGAGAGAGAGAGAGAGAGAGATGGATGGCCATGGCGTATCAAGAAAGGGTATGATCACCGCGGTGTACTGGGTCTTGCTGTGTGCCGCCGCTCTCCAGGGCTCTGTCGCTGATATTCCTCGCTTCTGGAAGAATTCCGTCTCCCGCGTTGGCTCCTCCTTCGTCCTCCCTCTCTCCGGAAATGTTTACCCTCTCGGGTACGCGCCGCTCTCTTTGCTCCGATCGTCTTTTGAATGCTGATAATTTACTAATTCTGACGAGTGCTTTCTTGTTTCGTCATTGGGTAATCAGTTCCTTCTTGTTCTGTTCTTTTAATGGAATGGGTTGTCATGGTGATTGTTTCTATGTTTGTACCGGTGCGAGTTTTTCTGTTCCTTTAGCTCCGATTTTAATTGATGGGTGTTCTGCTAGATTCGTTTCTGATTTGGATTTTGTCAATTGTTTGAACGATCGAAATCGAAGATCCAATTTGCTCTCGAGTTTCTGGGTTTTTTCTTTCTTGAAGTGCCCTGCCTTCTAGATAATTGATTATCGTATTCCACGAAATTTCTCTGAGATTTTACCTTTCTTGCAAAAGTTTAGTCCTTTTTAAGCTTTCCTTCTCCTACCCTTTTAGACCCAGACTATAGCTTTTCCTGCAGTGTTTTCCTCTCTCTCTTTTTGTTCAGATGGACTTTATCCCATCCCATTGCAACTTGGCCCAGTGCACTACTACTTCAAGAAAACAAAAGTTGTTCCTTTTTGTCCATTCTATCGTTTCTTTGTTGCTCCCAATGTTTCAATGGCCTGTCAGAAAAGTTGACTATGCTTTATTGTGTTCTTTTTTGACGTCATAACTTTCTGAGCATCCCGATTATGTTGAAGGTCATTGAATTCTTGTCATTGTGACATGCAGGTACTATTCGGTGTCGCTCAGCATTGGTCATCCACCGAAGGCTTTTGACCTGGACATCGACACTGGCAGTGACCTAACTTGGGTCCAGTGTGATGCTCCTTGTACTAGGTGCACTAAGGTAAAGTTGTTTTTACATGATCGAGTGTTTGTCCTTGTGGTATGCTTACTATGCTGCCGGGTTCTGTTTCTTGTGAATGCAACAAGAGAATGCTGTTAAGTTTAAATGAGTAAGAGCAGAAAAAGAGGGCATGAGGTTTGAATATAAGTTTGATAGATCCAGAATATGATCTACTTCAACCTGACAACTCTCGACGTCTCTTGTTATGCAAATAAATTGTCGCCCCATATACTTTAGGTAAAGAACAGCCTCATAATGAGACGAGAACAAAAAGACACCGCGATTCACTCCTTGCCACTTGCTTATTATATTTGTTAGTGAAATTTTCAGTGGCAGGGGATTTTTTGTATTGATGTTTGCTTATCTTATGTGAACAGCCTCGCAACAGTCTTTACAAGCCTAATAACAACCTTGTGCTCTGTGAGAACCCTCTCTGTGCTGCCATAAATACATCTGGAAACCAACCATGTAAAACCCCCAGTGATCAATGTGATTATGAGGTGGAATATGCAGATCAAGGTTCATCTCTTGGTGTTCTCGTCAATGACTATTTCTCCCTAAACTTATTGAATGGATCTCTCCTCAGTCCTCGATTGGCCTTTGGGTGAGAATTTATTCTGAGTAGTTTTCATTCGTGCTCTTCGAGTCACTAATGTCCAAATGGTTATGTTGACTTGCTACTGATTTTATGATAACTCCCAATATTTCTGCCCGAAGATGTGGATATGATCAATACTTTCCTGTTAACACACCTCCTCCTCCTCCTACCGCCGGTGTCCTTGGTCTTGGCAATGGCAAAGCTAGCATCATCTCTCAATTAAGTAACCTCAGGGTGATACGAAATGTACTAGGTCACTGTCTGAGTGCTCGAGGTGGGGGCTTCCTTTTCTTTGGAGACGACCTTGTCCCTTCTTCGAAAGTTGCCTGGGTATCATTGTCAGCTAGTTCATCGGAGTATGGAGCTGTTCCTTCTACTTTGTTTGGTGATTTTTTTGTCACATTATATATCTTGCTAAAATCTTGAGGACCTGAATTGTATTGTTTCAGCAAGCACTACGCAGCAGGATCTGCGGAACTCTTATACAATGATAAGCCTACTGGTGTAAAGGGTCTTCAAGTAGTTTTTGACAGTGGGAGCTCCTACACTTACTTAAATTCTAAGGCTTACCAAGCTGTTCTCAATCAGGTTTGCTGGAAACTTGACATTTTTGTTGAAACTAAGATTTGAGTGGCTTTCATGGTGAGTAGTTTCCCCATTTCACATGTTAGGTAAGGGCAGATTTGAAGGGAAAGCCTTTGAAAGATGCAGTTGAGGACAAGTCTCTTCCGATCTGCTGGAAGGGAGCAAAACCTTTCAAGTCTGTACATGAGGTCAAGAGCCACTTCAAGCCTCTGCGGTTGAATTTCGGGAAAGGAAATGCCCAACTTCAGTTGCTGCCAGAGGCTTATCTCATTGTCACAGTAAGCTTTGTTTCTTTTTTTTTTTTTTTTTTTAAGTATCATGCAAGCGCACCAGCAGCTGATAAATTAAGGCTTGTATTTTTCCCCAGAAACGCGGTAATGCATGCTTGGGAATTTTGAACGGCGGGGAAGTGAGACTAGAAGAGCTCAACTAATCGGAGGTAACCAGCAGTTCTGAGTGATGAAACTTTAGATCACTGGATGCCGATGAAATTGTTCTCATGGATTTGACTTGCTCATTGATTGCTGTTTGCAGACATTTCCATGCAAGATAAAATGGTGATTTACGACAATGAAAAGAAGCAGATTGGATGGGTTACGGCGGACTGTGACAGGCTTCCGAAGTCCTGACCTGTTCTCAGTTTTTTCTCTTATTAAATAATGATGCGCTGTTGACTTTCTCACCAGGAACATTTTTTCCTCTTTATTAACAGTGCAGATCGTGATTATAATGGTGATTTTTCTGAGCCTTATGCAGCTGATTTTGGCATCTTAAGATAGTTGACTCCAGCGTCGGAGCAGTCTTTGGGTGATCGAGAATGTGTTAGGTATATGAGAGAGAGAGAGAGAGAGAGAGTTCCTTGATGTAACGGACTTACATGTAATTTTTTTTTTTTTTTTTTTTTGGGCAAAGGTAGGAATTACAAACATTATATTCCTTTGCCTGTTGTAAATTCGCTGGTCAGCAGATGTAATTGCCATAAGCCCTATATTAGCAGGCGCAGTACATGTATTTTGTCACAGAAAAGCTCAGAACATTACTTTACAATCTAGTGATCTACTGCCACAAACATCTTAGGGTGCGTTTGGCTGCACCCTATTTCTGTTCCCAGGAACAGAAATTTCTGTTTTTTTGTTCCTGGGAAAAAAGGAACAGAAACGCGTTTGGGTGCGTTTCTGTTCCTTTTTTTGTTCTTTTGTTCCCAGGAACGAAAAAGAAACAGAAACAAGAAACACAAATTTTGTGTTTCTTGTTTGTTTCAAACACTTTGAGAAACACTTCTTATTTTCTTTTCTTTTTTTTTTTTTCTTCTTTTGGCCGGTCGCCGGCCTCGCCCAGATCCGGCTAGGCCGAGCTCGCCCAGCGGCCGGCGAGGCTCGGCCTCGCCGAGCCACCTCCAGGTCGGCGTCGCCTGGCGGTGGCTCGGCGAGGCAGAGCCTCGCCGGCCGCTGGACGAGCTCGGCCTCGCCGGATCTGGGCGAGCTCGAGCTCGCGCGGGGCCGGGCGAGCTCGATCTCGCCCAGATCCGGCGAGGACGAGCTCCCCAGCGGCCGGCGAGGCTCGGCCTCGCCGGGCCACCGCCAGGCGACACCGACCTGGAGGTGGCTCGGCGAGGCCGAGCCTCGCCGGCCGCTGGGGAGCTCGTCCTCGCCGGATCTGGGCGAGATCGAGCTCGCCCGGCCCCGCGCGAGCTCGAGCTCGCCCAGATCCGGCGAGGCCGAGCTCGCCCAGCGGCCGGCGAGGCTCGGCCTCGCCGAGCCACCGCCAGGTCGGCGTCGCCTGGCGGTGGCCCGGCGAGGCCGAGCCTCGCCGGCCGCTGGGCGAGCTCGGCGTCGCCGGATCTGGGCGAGCTCGCCTAGCCAAGGCGAGGCCGAGCCTCACCCAGCCACGGCAAGGCTCGGCCTCGCCGGGGCCGGCGAGCCTCGCCGTGGCTGGGCGAGGCCGCCGGCCGGTCGCCGGCCGGTCGCCGGCCATGGCCGAGGCCGGCGACCGGCCAAAAGAAGAAAAAAAGAAAAAGGAAAAAGAAAAAGAAAAAAAGGAAAAATAAGAAAAAAATAGAAAAAATAAAAGAAATACAAAAATTATACAAATTTTACCAAACGCGTGTTTTTGTTCAAAAATTGTTCGCAAGTAGAAACACTTTTTTCATTTACATTCCAGAACGATTTTTAAACGAAACACAAACAAACGCACTTCTTTGAACCTGTCGGAGGGTCTAGCGGAAGCGGATACCGATATTATAGTTCTTTCAACCTTTCAATGACTGTACCCAAATACTCTACAGTCTACACCTAGACGAAACCTGCAAGAAATGGAGAAAATATTGGGTACCCTAACAGTGCCACGTCATTCGTGCTCTGAACCATTCATTGCGCGACACGTGTCCGTCTGTCAGTCCACGTCGTCCACCTCTCCGTTTCGAACCAGCGCGCGGGAGCTTCTCTCTCTCCTCTCTCCTCTCTCCCTGGCCCACCTCTCTGCACCTTCTGAGGCTCTGCTCTCCTCTGCTCCTCTGCTCTCCTCTCTCTCCTCTCTTTCTCTCTCCCCGTTCTCCGTTCCGTTGCGGGGAGGGAGAACAAAATTGCGACGGTTCAGAGCAAAACATAAAGTTCGCTCTGCTCTCTCTCTCTCCCCCTTCGACGGCCCTCCACCTCCGTCGCCCCCGACGCCGACGCCGACGCCGACGCCGCGCAGCCTACGCCTCCCTCTCGTGACCTCTGGTCGGCTTTATCTCTCTTTCGTCCTCGAAGGCGCGCCTCTCTGCCCGCCAAATCGCGACGCCGACGCCCCTCCGCCGGTTGCCTCCGTCGCCCCCAACTCCGAGGCCGACTTCTCCGCCCTGCCTCCGCCTCCGCCTACGCGGCCGACGCCGACGCCGCGCCCCTTCGCCTCCCTCTCGCGACTGCGCTCCGCTTTCTCCCTCTTTTCTCTGCGGAGCGCCCTTAGCCAACCCCGACGCCGACGTGCTCTCGCGTTTTGGCCTCCCTCTCCGCGAGCGAAGGTCGCGCTGCTCGCTCTTTCTCTCTTTCCTCCACGAAGCGCCTCCTTCTCCGAACGCGGACGCCGCCGACGCCGTCGCCTTCCCAAGCCCCACCGATAGGCGGCCCATTGGCGACTCCCGTACGTCCGAAGGTTCGTTTTCAATTCGTTCTCAATGCGGGCCATCAGCCATTCCGTTCTCCCTCCCCCCTCTCTCTCTCTCTCTCTCTTCCTCCTTCGCGCTTTGTTTTTTCTCCTCATTTTCTATTTCGGGAGATGTTACTTTTTTTTTTTTTTTTTTTTTTTTTTTTGGGTGTTTGATAGGAATTGGATGTGGCCATAGTAAAAGCGACGAACCACGTCGAGTGCCCGCCCAAGGAGAGGCACCTCGGCAGTGAGTATTCCTCCTCCGATCAGATCGATATTAGAGTTTTTCTCCTCCTGCTGCTGCTGCCGCTGCTGTTTTTGATGCGCTTGTGGCGTGGATGGGATGTGAAATGATCGTGGATTGGCGGTTCTTGTCTTATTGCAGAGATTGCCTTCGCGACCTCAGCGGTTCGCCCGCTGGCGACGTCGCCTCGTATCCAGGCCCTCTCGGGAGGCTCACCGAGACGCACAATTGGGACGGTACGGATCGGTTCCTTAATTTGTATTTGCTCGGATCGGATGCTGTCTAGTTCGATGTGGTTCGGCATGGATCTATGCGTTGTTTGGATTGGAAAAACGACTGTTCTTTACGGTTACTTAGCCTCATTGGTTATGTATATAACTACTCATTGTGCAGCGCAGCACGTAGTATATTCTCGTAATGAACTTACGGCGACACGATGCTAATGATGCCACTGCTGCACTTACTTACATGTAAGCCTCGAATGTATTGGATCGTGGCTTCAGATTGATTTTAATTGAGAGAAAGAGTTTGAGAGCGTAGCTTTTTAGGTGGATCGTATTGCACTTTGAAGGTTTTGTTCTAGCTTGAAATAGTAGCCGTTTCTTCTTTGTAGGCTTTGTGATCTTAATGCAGCGATCAATATAAGGCTTGGATTTTTTTTTTAATTAAATAGCAGCAACTTATGTTGTTCGACACTCACATTCACCTTGAGCGAATAATCCATCATGAGATCTTTGTGTTGCCTTCACAGGCGAAGGATTGTACATAGTCGTTCTTGCATTCGAGCTTTCATGATGGAGGAGTGGGGAGAAAGATGTCGAACCTGGTCTAGCTCGGGCTTGGTTTTGTATGAGATCTATTTGCAACATCTGTGTGCATCTAGACGTAAACTGAGCTTGGCTGGTTAACTTTTTAACTCTTGTAATTGAGACCTCGGAAAAGTTAAGAATATATACCGTACTTCATTCGGCAAGAATAAAGCATTCTACAGAAATTTCGGTTGATATGACCCTGTGTTCTCTCAGTGACTCTTATCTTCCACAAGAGCTGCCTCAAATAGTCGTCACTTCTATGTTATTTTTGTGTTATTATGCGTAATCTCTCGTGCACCGTGCGAGGGCACGATATGTTGAGAAGAGGCACGATGCTTTGATAGAAAGAGATGCAAATGGTGTGGGTTAGTTGTTGAACATAAAGGAAATAACCCTTTGTGAGCATGCGTGAAGAAAGTGGATTACGAGGTGTGAAGTTTTGAATGAGAGGTGTGTAACCGGAGATTAGTTGTGGTGTGAAGGTGGGTGGTATAGTATTTTTTTGCATTGTTTCACCTTAACGTAGGTTTTCATGTAGGGGCGAAGCAGAAATTGAACTAACTAAAAGTGAGATCAAAGCAGTTTTTCTGGTTATATTAGTTTGTATTACAATGAGGAACTTATGTTTTTTGTGATGAGCTAATCTCTAATTTACTGGTAGTCTCAGTAAAGGAAAACCTTCCTACTTATCTCTACTGATTTGCGTCTTTCACAAGTGCTGATTTTTAACAGTCAGCATGTACTTTTGGAAGTTTGAATTCTATTACGGTGAGTGTTCACTTGTATATTATGAATGACACAATGTCTTTATGAAGTCTTGAAGTTAGTTTGATGTGAATTTTCGTTTTGTATACATTTTTTTGATGTTACATTTCATTAACTGCTAATGTTCTTGAGTTCTTCATGCTCTAACAGGTGGTTGAAAACACCGATAGTTATTCACAGACTCTTGAGAGAGGGAGATCCTACATTTCGGGAAGAGCTTTTGGCTTTTTCACAGAGGGGACGAATTCTTCAGCTTTCTAATTTGAAGGATGACTCAAGTCCCATAGGTTTACCCCCTCTCTCTCTCTCTCTCTCTCTCTCTCTCTCTCTCTCTCTGATGGCATTACCTTGTCTTTAGCTGAATTTGACACACAGAGACTGACCAATTTGTTAAGATGACTAATATCACGTTTCTCCCTGTCTTTTGATGCGTCTCTGTTCATAATCAAGTTTGGCAAAGTTGGATTGCTACTTGAGGGTATTCTTTATGGTGTATTGCTGGACACGCAACCTCTACCCATTGTGCATCCTTTTGGGAGGAAAATTTGGTACTCCCCATCAAGAAAATGCAAATTGTGCAATTCTAGATCCATCAACAGGAAAAAAAACTTTACTCTTATTAGCTATTCCCCCTTTCTTTCCAGTTCAGACAGTGCATAAATTGCTACTTTAGTGGAGATACTAACAACCCCCAATTAATCAAAAGGAGGCGATGTTAATGGCGAACTTGTGTGCCTTTAAGTTTTGGTAGCGCATTTTCAAGGTATTGTCATACTTAGTTCTTCAAGATCATGCTTTGTTAGTATAATGCAAGGCCATCGGCCTCAAGCTTCCGATGGGAGAGCTTCGGCACCCGGATCGGGAAAGGCTGATGGCGTGCATTAACTAACAAGGTATTCGCAGCTTTCGAGGAGATGAACTATTCAAACCTCTTATCACTGTTTTGATTTTTCTTTTATCTTTTTACTATTAATCACTGTAGTGGTTGGTCCTCTATTTTGGTTGCATGAGACTCTATACTAACATCATGCATTATTTTGTATTGTGTTTCTGTTCTATAGTTTAGAATCATGGATTGATGAAGTGTCTGGTGGCCCTTGTCTCTGTGTTCGTTTCTATAGGATATCAACAAAGATAATCATCTGTAGCCTATCTTGTTGAATTTTGATTAAGCACAATCAATATTCTTTTATAGTCAAGTGTGCTCATGAAAGTTTAGGGCATGTTTGTTTGGACTTAAGTAAAAGCAAAAGGTATTTTTTTATTTTCCGCCAAAATTTAAAATATTTGTCAAATTTTAAACTATAATGAAAAATCTTATGTGAGTCTATGTGCCATCATTAAAGGGCTGTGAAAATTAAAGGAGTTTCAGATTGAAAGAATCAAAGTGCGTGAATTTTAGATTAAGCAATAAGTAAATGTCAATCCAGATTGGTCCTTAATATCTGACATTGTATATTTTATGCAGTTGCATGCTTTTGTGCAATATGAATCCATCAATGTAGCTGAGAAAACAGTGAGTACTCCCTCTATCAATAAGATGAATCATGATGTATAATGTTCTCATCATAATTAAAATGTACATGTCCTATTATTGCATGTTGAAGAGCTAAATGATGAGGGGAACTATAGAAGTGGCCTAAGGGTTTGTTTAATGCATAGACACAGGGTATGTGTTCCTCTTTTTCTTCTTTAGTTGCACGAAAGCATTAGTTTCCATATTTATGTAAATCCATGGTAAAAAAATAGGTTGCCATCATTTTGAAAATCGAAAAAATGACCACATTCAAAAGCTGCCTATCCCTTTTTTGGCTGAATAAATGGCACTTACGGGTTGACAATGTACGTGATGTGAAAAGAAATGAAATCATGCAAATGAAATCATGCATAGAAAGTCACCGATAAGAACCGACATTTTCTACTTAGGAATATAGGGTCTGCTCATCCCGCTTTTGATGCGGCGAATTAATGCTACTTGCATGTTCACGGTATGTGGTGCAAAAAAATTTGAATGAATGTGACTGTAAAAAGATTAACATTTTTCTGTAGGATCAGTGTTACCTCAGTGCAGTTGGGATGGCAGATTTCTTATAGTTAAAAATCTTTCTAGTTGAAAGCCTCTAATGTACGCTTGACTTCACTTCTCGTTCTATGCATGGTAATTTCTCTGCGGTCTTCTTTGAAATTTGGGTGACAAAGACGGGGATCTTCACTTCATACCGTGTTATGTGCATGCATTTGAGATTTTAATAAAAATATTGATTGAAGATTTGTTTGGGTTTAATGCACTCTGCTAAAGCGTGATAATTCATCTTTGTTGGTTTTTCCCGCTTCTAGGCAAAACCCTCTCAAGCACGGGGAAGAAGGGACATGATGGAGAAGAACCCGGGAAGAAGAAGATGCTTCTATATCCGAGCAACGACCGAGCAACAACTTGAGGAGTCTTTTGAGCAATCGATGCTCACTTCAAGGGAATATGGTGAGTGTTGTCTCAATCTTAAAACTAAAATGATGCCAAATTAAATCGCAAATTTGGACCTTTGGTTAGACTTCTGTATGGCAGCGCTATTGGTTGAGCATCAGTTTGAAAACTTGGATTCCATGACAATGCAGGGGAAGGGCAGAGCCGAGGATGAGTCCGGGGAAGAGGACGTAGAGGAGGCCAATACCATCAGAATAATCGGGGAAATCATTTGGGGGCTCTTCTTTGAACAGTCTCACCAGTAATGAGAATGCAATTGTGGCGAAGCAACCTCCGGGACCTCGCATGCCAGATGGAACAAGAGGATTCGCGATGGGTTGTGGGAAGCGAGTCTCAGTTAAGTACCACATGACCACGTCATGTGATATCATCATCTCTGTGTGTTTTTCTTGGTGATAGATATCACTCTCTTGGAAGTATTTCTTTGGATTAACTGTGCACCTTAGAAATTTACATGCTTTTACTCCTGCGTCTTTGCTGTCATTTAATGAATGCAAGCATTGTGATAGGTTACATAAGCACATCAAAAAACGATGGTGGTGGATGTTTAACATTGAGATGTCCTGATTCATCTTGTGGTTCTGCAGTCGGTCAAGACATGATAAATCTATTAGCGCCTAAAGAAGATAAGAAAAAGTATTCTCAATATCTTCTTCGCTCGTACATTGAAGACAATAGAAAGGTATATGTGCAACCGTATTCTTTTTCTTTGTGTAAAGTTTTTCTTTTTCTTTTTTAAGTGTGATAATGACTTTGCACTACTGGGTGCCTATTATATGAAATATAATTTCCTTTACCTCATTTTCCTACTGCCAGACCAAGTGGTGTCCCGCCCCCGGTTGTGAATATCATTTGTAGAATATTTTGCTGGCCGTGAAGGTTATGATGTTTCTGCCAATGCTCTTTCAACTTTTGCTGGAATGTAAGCTTCTTTTTGGAAATTTCTTGTATCAATATGTAGCAAGTAGTGTGTTGACATACTTTTGATTTGATCTCGCTGCGGTGTAGGAGTGCAGGACTTCGGTAGAATGCGGCACCGTGGCACAGTGGATCATGAAGAACAGTGCTGAATCTGAAAACATGAACTGAGTGCAGATAACTTTGAGCATGTAGAATTTGCCATCATTTGGGTTCTATGACAATGGTGTACAACGGATTGTGTGGTCTTTCCTCTTTCAAGAAACAAGACTGTTTTATGTTACTTACTTACTAGGTTGGACATAGATAGTCCTATTTGGGCATGCTTTTATCAGCGGTATGAGATATTTGATGGCCTAAAGGGCTATCATATATGGTGTAACCTTTGGACCTTCTAAAATCAACCGATCATTTGCATACGGGAGTTCCACAATTATGTCCTTTCTGTAGTTAAATTTGGAATCCTTGGAATTTCTTAATAGATGGATATGCTTGTTCTTGCTATCATATGGTTAGTGCATTCACATATTTTCTCTGGAGGAGATCCAATAATGCTAAATTGGATGATTTGTCTAGAGGATAATGATGTCACCCATGTCAGTTTGAAGTTTGAACATACAGCAATTCTAAATGTGTCATTTCTTTTTTCTTATTTTAGGAAAAATACTAAGTTTAGCCACTTTGCAATTCTCCTTTTGATTTATTTATGCATGTTGATTCGAAAGGCAAACCACGGGACGGTGGACTTACCAAGAATATGATCTTCCAAAGTGCATATGGCATTGGTTGGTTGTTATAAGGCTGTTGGACTATTATTTGTTGATTTATTTAAGTTCATAGAGTACTATTGGGAATCAAGAATTCTCGGAGCTGTTTTCCCATCACAAACACGCTCTCCTTTTATTGAAAAATTGGTGGCCCTCTTTACTTCAGCTGCAATGTAGTTTATGTAGATACTTTTCTTAACAGCCTTTGGTGTGACTTCCAGAAGGAGCGCCCATGTGTGCACAGAGACATGCGTTTGACATTCTTACATCTGTTTTTGTTGCTACAGTGTGACCAGAAACTACTTTGACAACCTCGTGAGAGCATTGGAGAATGGGCTATCAGATGTGGATTCCCATGGTGGTTGTAGTAGGGCAGCGAGCTCTAAGAATGGAGGGAGCAGCAAGGCAAGCAGAGGTAGTGGAAGGGGAAAAGGAACTACCAGCACTCGAGTTGGTTCCAGCCGAACCGATGACCCGTCTCACTGGTCCTGCAATCATTGCACGTATGCTAATGTTAAATCTGCAACCACTTGCCAGATTTCCCAGCTTTGCCGATGAGGGCAAAGTGATGGGAAAATCTACAAAGAAGGATGGTTTTCACCGAAACACGACTTTCATGGACAAGGAACTAGTTCAAGCGCATGGGCAGTGTCCTATAATTTGTAATAATTGGTATGAATCGTTCAAGTTCGCAGTGACATAATTTGTAATAATTGGTATGAATCGTTCAAGTTCGCAGTGACAAATCAATTATTAGGAGGCTCAACTGTTGATGTGGTGTGCTGACTGATTAAAGCACGAGCAGCAGCAGCTTTTGGCTTGTGTTTATTGTTGTTGTGTGTTGATGGTGGCAGCCTATAATGCCGGCCCATGTATATAGGCTGTAGGGTTTCATCCTCGCACCGTACTACTTCGGCAAAGAGAAAGAAATAGTGCTCACCAATCATTTAATATTTCATGTATTTTCTTCTTTGGAAGAGGCAAATGTACTCCATTTGTCTTATATTTCGCATATTACTTTGTCTATTGGAGTTCATCTAACCATTTTTTTTTAAAGGAATTACTTGAGTTTGTATTACGTTGGATGCGTGGGGGCGCTCTCACTCACTGTTTTTACTCAAGACGGTTCGCAAAACCAAAAGGATGATTCTGCTTGTGTATGATGGCTTCAAACTGATAATTTTTCTGAAGTAGAATTGTAGTTCTCATATGAACGTGCACAATCAACGAACGCATGGGTTCAGTCATTCATTACATGAAAAAGCAATGTACTTTTAATGGGAACATGACACGTTTTTTTGTGGACAACAGCAATAGTTGCTTTGAAGCTTGGATGGGTCTCTTATGAGCTTTATTTGAATGTTGCGAAGCATATAGAGCTATGTATCTTAATTTTAATAGATTCCTGGTATCGATGGATGAGCTCAAGTTGTTTAGTTTATTTGCAATATTTAAGGTACGATTTGAAATTTTGGTCTATATAAGTACGTATGTAATGGTTCATTTCGTCAGTATAATTGATATACATGCCTAGATGATATCATCCAATGTATTTTATCTGAATGACAGGTGCTACGATCTATGAAGGGGCTTAAGGGGTGAATTCACTTCATGAAATTGACGGACGTAGATGAGTTTTACAATATATCATGTGTTTTGTATTCAAACTTGCGGTGATTTCACTCGATATGAGCTAGAAGATCTAGTATCCTATGATATGAGATTAACAAGTTAATATGCGACTTTACGATGACATTTCTTTGCATTTAACACTGATAACCATCTGCTAATGGAGATGGTCAGGTTGCCGCAACATGGGGCTCCAAATTCCTTAAGTTGATTAGGATGGGCATTGCAAACCAACTCCGATTAGTAGTTTCAATTGATATTCCCTTTAATTAGGGAAAATAAAACATAAAAATTAAATGCCAAGCGGTGTAGGAATCTTGACTATTTATACCCAATTTCTTCAAAATTTTCACAGCACTCATGTCCCTACACTAGCAAACCAATGCAATTATATTGTATAATGCCTCCTTCCCAATACCCTATGAGAGAAGCCATGGGTGAAACATCTTTTAGCCTATGAGAGAAGAAGGTTTGTCTTTGAACATCTTTTGACTAAGCGCGTTCAGCATCGCTCTTGACTACTGGTGTGAAGCCATTTTCCACTCCATGCCCATTTTCATCATGGCCTTGAATTCATCATAACGATTTGACCATCCCTGGAATACATCCATCACATAATGAACAGTCTATTTCGTATATGAACAAGATATACATAGATTCCAAATTGCAAGTTGCTCTTGTTATGTATTACCTTATCTAGATCAGCATCGGAAATTATGTCTTCAATAAATTTGCGTTGTTCGGACGAAGATTGTCATCTATCAAAGCTTCTCTCAACTCATCGAATTCAATATATCCGCTTCAATTCTTGTCAAAGAATTCAAAATGTGCTAAGCTGTTGAATAGGTGATCTTACTGCGTCCATCAACATCTGCACATCAGGATCAGTAACTTGCTGTCCATATTTGTGCAGGTCATGTTTCAACTCTTCAAATGTCAGATCTCCATTGTTATTGGTGTCCATCACGTCGAACATCTCTTTGATGTGATCCACTTGCTCATCAGGCAAATTGTCTGCTACTACCTACATTAACAATGCGGCAAACGTGATTCAAGTTTAACTTTGCACTAAGAACAGCAATGAAATCCAACAAGGCAATGTTCAAGAACTCACTCGAGAATTTTCTTCTTGAACTTATTCATCAAAGCGAATTGCTTTATCCTCGTCCGGACATTTTGTCCAAGTGAAACGTTGGGAGCCTCGTCCACATTCTCGTATCCAGTTATGCTCTGCGCGAATCAATTATAAATACAACCTTAAAACCATTTGTCGCAAGGACCACCTTACCAGCACCTTCTGGCGTGGGTTAAAATATTTTTGCCTGAAGATTTGTAGGCAAATTAGCATATATCGGCCATATAATGAGTTCGGCAATTTTGGAGCCAAAACCCCTTACCTATGCTTCAAAAACTCTTCCGCTGCTTCAATTTCCTCTTGAGCGGTTCATTGCTGTTTAGTGATGCAAGAACAGACATCTTAAGTAAAAAACACTAATCCTTTCCAGTACATCAAAAGCTTTCTTCCTTAGCACATCATCCGATGTGCACATGATGACGTTCTCAATCCCCTAGATTTTGCACTTTAATGATAAGAAGAATATAGAAAATTAAATGGCATAAAATCAACATCTTTCATTATAATAGCTGCAAGGCAGCAAAATGGCTAGGAACAAATGATGACAAATCTAGAGTTTCACTTTGTCACTCTCCCGTGATGAAAAATGATGGCAAAGGCGGCAGCCTGGTTCATTGGATGAAAAGATAGAAACCTTCCCAGAAAAGGGATGCTAAAAAATAGTTCAGAGGTAGAGGCGACTTTACGGTGGGGTCGTCTCATCCAAGAATTGTAAGTTACTTTGGCCAATCGGTATGTGTTTCTTCAGAATTGTTGAATTCATTCATCACAGGACGCTCAATAGAGTTTGATGACCCCTATACAATAGAATAAACAATTTATTTACATTTTACTAAACAACATGTCAAGATAAATATGTTTCAAAAGAGCCAGGGGCAGCGAACAACGAAAATAAAAATGCTCTATTAAGACATCGTCGTTGCTCTGATATGTAGTACGTCCATCACCAATTAGCTGTGAACATATAACAATTGATATAGTTACCTATATTCTGATCATGTAAGAAGTAAATATGCAAATCAAGAGAACTGCAATGCTGTAACATGATAATATTTAATTTGAGCTTCACAAAAGTGCGTCTTACCTTATGGGGGGACTTCTAGATTCTGTGTCTATACTACCGTGCGTCTTATCGTTACACCTCGTGGGTTGCAGCTCTCGAGAAACCTTGATCCTTTCCTGTTTCCAACCAAATGATAAATAAGCATCGGTCAAATTTAGCATCACTTGACAAGGAAGAAGTCAAAAGAGAAGAAGAAATGGCAAAGGATTATGATCCATGTTCATAGTATTGTTAGCAAGGTCGATGCCACACCTCAAGGAAGAAGCAACAAGCACTTGAGCCTTACAATACTAGCGGTCACAGAAATAAATGTAAGTGTAGAATTGGATTCCCAAGTTCACGGTCACTCATTAAGGTCGTATATATGTTTAATCTTAAGACTTACTTGCAAATATAGAATCACGGTTGGTAAAGGAAGAGCACATGACAAGATAAGCAAAACAAATTATTCGATTGACATCGCCACAAACGTGCAGCGGTTGGTAGTTCATGTGAGTGGGTCATCTTTCGGTATGCGTTAGTATACCCAAGGCAGATTAACAAGAAGGACCTGTAAATGTGCTTCAGCTTTGAGGTGCTAAGAAAAAGTTAACTGCACTCGGGGTAGTTTTGGATCACTTAGGCACACAGTAAAACTCAAATTTATTTCTTTAAAACAGCTTAAAGATGAGCCACTCTAAATAACACGAAGAAGCAACCCGTGGCAAGCATAAAGAAAAAGGAAGATACTACATTTGAGGTCAATAATAAGCATACAAACCTTTCCGAGTGTCATGTGAAAAATAAACTATTGCACCAGGAATGAAGCCGGCAGAGTAAAAGTCTTGAGACAAGTCTTTTATTTGCTTCTTGGGTGGAGCAATATCTGAAACGTGATCAGATATTTGCGTTATGCTTTAGCTTCCAAAAACACATTCTTGAGACATGAATATCGAAATCATTGAAATATTGCAAATTAGTTACATCACGTGAGCAAACTTACATATATAAAATGGCAGTTCAGGTTTAGCTACCACTTTCTCGAGGAGAACAATCAAACTCTCTATTTTCTCTTACGGATGAAATGTAGCCTCTAGTGTATGATTCTCAGGAAACCGTACCCTTATAACAGTCTGCATCACAAAGCAGAGGAATTTTAGGGGTATGTTGCACAAGAAACCAATATAACACAAGCTATATATCGAGATTACAAGCTACACGTAAAAATTGAGCATCAAAAACAAAATCATAAGGGGCACTGGTAGAGTAGATATTAAATCACCTTTGTTATTCTTGAGCGCCATGCTGCCTCTTCTGCTTCTCGGATTTTTTTAGTCTTTAAATATTTTTCTGCCCAAGTCATCCAACCAAAAAATCAACAATTACAAAATCAATTATTCTTATTAATATGAACATACTAGATAATGGAATTACAAAGGAACTCTTTCATCAAACTAAAATTTCAAACCACCAATAGCAATAATGTGAGAAAACAGCACTCTAAGAACGCACACGTAATCGAAGAGAACATATTTTACACTCCATTCTAATTTGTATGGCAGGCTAGGGATTGAAGGTCCAAGAAGGAAATATATCTGTTAACTCTATACCCCAGTTGATTAGAAATCAGATGTCTTTTTCCCTAGACATCCAACCAGTAAAAATTAAATCCTCTTCCTCCATTTGCACAATTTGCATTTTCTTGATGGGGAGTACCAAATTTTCCTCCCAAAAATAACATAGAAGTGACGACTATTTGAGGCAGCTCTTGTGGAAGATAAGAGTCACCGAGAGAACACAGGTCATATCAACCGAAATTTCTGTAGAATGCTTTATTCTTGCCGAATGAAGTACGGTATATATTCTTAACTTTTCTGAGGTCTCAATTACAAGAGTTAAAAAAGTTAACCAGCCAAGCTCAGGTTACGTCTAGATGCACACAGATGTTGCAAATAGATCTCATACAAAACCAAGCCCGAGCTAGACCAGTTCGACATCTTTCTCCCCACTCCTCCATCATGAAAGCTCAGAATGCAGTAACGACTATGTACAATCCTTCAGTTGTGAAGGCAACACAAAGATCTCATGATGGATTATTCGCTCAAGGTGAATGTGAGTGTCGAACAACATAAGTTGCTGCTATTTAATTAAAAAAAAATCCAAGCCTTATATTGATCGCTGCATTAAGATCACAAAGCCTACGAAGAAGAAACGGCTACCATTTCAAGCTAGAACAAAACCTTCAAAGTGCAATACGATCCACCTCAAAAGCTACGCTCTCAAACTCTGTTCTCTCAATTAAAATCAATCTGAAGCCACGATCCAATACATTCGAGGTTTACATGTAAGTAAGTGCAGCGGTGGCATCATTAGCATCGGTGTCGGCGTAAGTTCATTACGTAGA
Source organism: Eucalyptus virginea (assembly GCA_014182375.1). Classification (NCBI taxonomy): domain Eukaryota; kingdom Viridiplantae; phylum Streptophyta; class Magnoliopsida; order Myrtales; family Myrtaceae; genus Eucalyptus; species Eucalyptus virginea. Next base: position 34,096,348 of record CM024519.1, on the reverse strand, counting down.
ATATACTACGTCTGCGCTGCACAATGAGTAGTTATATACATAACCAATGAGGCTAAGTAACCGTAAAGAACAGTCGTTTTTCCAATCCAAACAACGCATAGATCCATGCCGAACCACATCGAACTAGACAGCATCCGATCCGAGCAAATACAAATTAAGGAACCGATCCGTACCGTCCAATTGTGCGTCTCGGTGAGCCTCTGGAGAGGGCCTGGATACTGATGGCGACGTCAGCCGCGGGCGAACCGCCGAGGTCGCGAAGGCAATCTCGCAATAAGACAAGAACCGCCAATCCACGATCATTTCACATCCCATCCACGCCACAAGCGCATCAAAAACAGCAGCGGCAGAAAGCGAAGCAGGAGGAGAAAAACTCTAATATCGATCGATCGGAGGAGGAATACTCACTTTGCCGAGGTGCCTCTCCTTGGGCGGGCACTCGACGTGGTTCGTCGCTTTTACTATGGCCACATCCAATTCCTATCAAACACCCAAAAAAAAAAAAAAAGGCGTAACATCTCCCGAAATAGAAAATGAGGAGAAAAAACAAAGCGCAGAAGGAGGAAGAGAGAGAGAGAGAGAGAGAGGGGGAGGGAGAACGGAATGGCTGATGGCCTGCATTGAGAACGAATTGAAAACGAACCTTCGGACGTACGGGAGTCGCCAATGGGCCGCCTATCGGTGGGGCTTGGGAAGGCGACGGCGTCGGCGGCGTCCGCGTTCAGGAGAAGGAGGCGCTTCGTGGAGGAAAGAGAGAAAGAGCGAGCAGCGCGACCTTCGCTCGCGGAGAGGGAGGCCAAAACGCGAGAGCACGTCGGCGTCGGGGTTGGCGGTAAGGGCGCTCCGCAGAGAAAAGAGGGAGAAAGCGGAGCGCAGTCGCGAGAGGGAGGCGAAGGGGCGTCGGCGTCGGCGTCGGCCGCGTAGGCGGAGGCGAGAGGCGGAGAAGTCGGCCTCGGAGTTGGGGGCGACGGAGGCAACCGGCGGAGGGGCGTCGGCGTCGCGATTTCTGGCAGAGAGGCGCGCCTTCGAGGACGAAAGAGAGATAAAGCCGACCAGAGGTCACGAGAGGGAGGCGTAGGCTGCGTCGGCGTCGGCGTCGGCGTCGGCGTCGGGGGCGACGGAGGTGGAGGGCCGTCGAAGGGGGGAGAGAGAGAGCAGAGCGAACTTTATGTTTTGCTCGAACCGTCGCAATTTTGTTCTCCCTCCCCAACGGAACGGAGAACGGGAGAGAGAAAGAGAGGAGAGAGAGGAGAGCAGAGGAGCAGAGGAGAGCAGAGCGTCGAAGGTGCGAGAGGTGGGCCGGGAGAGAGGAGAGAGAGAAGCTCCCGCGCGCTGGTTCGAAACGGAGAGGTGGACGACGTGGACTGACAGACGGACACGTGTCGCGCAATGAATGGTTCAGAGCACGAATGACGTGGCACTGTTAGGGTACCCAATATTTTCTCGACTGGGGAGTCTCATCAGGCACCAACCTCATAAATCAATCTCCATTTGCTCGAGAGGGCAAAAAGTCAAACCTCAGTTTCGAAAGATACGGCTTGCACGCTGTACAGGGCACAAACAGAAATGCTATTTAATTCAGAACCGGTGCCGGTGGAACCACATCTACACCATCTTTAAAAGAAGGAAATGAGATAGCAAACCAATCCCACTAGAATGAGGGCAAAGCATGCAATGACTTTGAGCATCGTGCAGTGGTACACATCAACGAGAACCATAAAAGAAGATCATTCATATGGCAAAAGGGCACCTCTGCAGGGCAAATCTTGGTCATGGCCTCAACGTGAAGATTCTGCAGTTCCTCCAAGACAGCAACATCCAGACCGGAAACATCCTCACCCTAAAATTAATCGAGTTAGGCTTTAGCTGTAATAACTATTACTACGGCGCATGGACATACTGACAGCACGCAATGGTCTAGACTAATGCTTAGGACTGGTTTAGCAGATAGCTAAATTTCTTCCGAAGATTATTATATGCTGTCAGATATTTTACCTTCAATCTGGAAATTGTATTCTCCAATTCTCTGCATCGTTCGTTTCTTTAAGGTAGCTAGCTTTTAATAGCTTCAAAGCATTTGGCTCATCCATTTCATCAGAGATTTCATCTGATTGTGGCATTCCTCGTGAGTGACCATCAAATGGAAGGATCCCACTTCTGGCTCTTCCTTGCTTGTCAGAGACAGGGACCCCTTCGCTCAACTTGTCGCCACCATCATCGCCAGACTATTTCATCTTTGAGACCCGAACCCACAAGTTAGCTCAGCTCAAAATTAGCTCAGCTCATTTTTCAAATTCTCTTCCCGTAGTTCTGCTTCATCCGATCAAGGATGGCCGGTGCTCTGAGCTTATGCAAGTCTTGCCTTAGAATATGACATAGTCAATGTTACCTATTCGATTATTCGATGCGAGCCATAACTTTTTACTAAATCTGTTAAACAGGTGGCTCAAGTCGGATTTGGGCCACGTTATAAATCGTCCTATCCAAATTGACCGATTATTTCGTTTATGACTCATTTATGCGTAATGTAAAATTTTTTATCTATACCCGACTTGACTCGACCCATATTACTAAAATACTTCAATATTTAAACTAAATTTGTAAAAATTATTCTTATGATTTTTTTTAAAGATTATATTGCTAAAATACTTTCCGGCGATGCAAATATAGTGGACAATTTTTTTTTTATAATTTTTTTATTTTATATTTTTATATTTTTTTTTATTTCTTCTCGTGTGTATTCAATTTGAAAGTTTCACCCGAAACACTGCAAATTTATGGACCGAATTCCCCAACTCAGATGGTATTTTTGTTTCAATTTCATTATTCAACAAGAAAAGAAAATGTTCAGCAATAAATGGAGTTATCCCATTCTCTGTTTCTTTTTTCTGGGTTTCTTTTGATTTGTTGCTCTGCAGCCGGTGCTCCCGTGGGAATCTCGGTCAACCTTTATTTGGAAATATATCCATCTAAAATCCAGTACATTGATCCCTTCTTTAAAAAAAAAAAAAAAATTCTTTATTTGGAAGTATATCCATCTAAAATCCAATATATTTATCTTCTTTCTATTTTTATAATTTTTCCCCTATTTCGTCCTTATTTTTTCCACTTTCATGGTTGTCCTGCATTCTGGCGTGTGCCGATTCAGAGACCCTCCTCACACCAAAAGCCTTAACCACTCTCACTCTCTCTCTCTGTCGCGCTGTATAAACACGACGAATCACGGTCTGAATCATCATCGTCTCTCCAAAAGGCGTCAAATTTAGTCCGTTTTAGCTACACCCATTTCTTGGAGTTCTTCCAATGGCGGTGGCCGAAGCAAAGGGCCGAGACGGTCCAGACTTCTCTGCGCTGCCCGAAGGATGCATCGCCACAGTCGTCTCCTTCACGAGCCCCCCCGACGCGTGCAGGCTCGCGTCCGTCTCGTCCATTTTCAAGTCAGCGTGCGATTCCGACGCGGTCTGGGCGTCGTTCTTGCCGCCGGACTGGCGCCCGATGGTCTCACGGAGCGCTTCGTCGCTGAAGGAGCTCTACTTCAGCCTCTGCGACGACCCAGTTCTTGTCGGCGATGGCAAAATGGTAAGTCTCCCCGGTCTTGCCACCTTAAACCGACTCTTCCTATTCTTTTTCTATTATTATTATTTTCTTTGCAGATTGAGGGGGTGATATGCGATGACTGTTCTTCATGTTAGATTTTATTGAATATTGAAATGTGATTCATGTGACGTGCTGTCGCCTGCATGTTTCAAAACATTGCGAATTTGGCTTTGTTCTTTCATTGTCTGGGTAGTTTAAATGAAAGGCGGTGTCATCAGCACATGTTTCTTGGCCTTTCCCGCCTGGACCGAGTGAGTGCATTTTGTTTCTTCGAGGAGAAGCCACTGTCATATAATAATCATGCTGCGGCTTCCACTGGACATTTTTCTTTTGCACACAGCCGCGATCTTAATGTGAAAGGTCGATTGAATTGTATGGACCGACTCATGGTCTACGTCCACAAGATAAAGAATGATAAATGAAGGGTGAAGAAGAAAGAAATGATCTTTCATCTGAAAATGACAAGATTCAAATGGTTGGAGCAAAGAATGGATAGATATATTGGATCACTCAATATACAATGCCAAGAACATGAAGATTATCCTCACCATTGATATGGTACCTTGATTGATGACCACTAATGCAACGCATCTTTTGGTGTGATTTGTATATCGCTTTACGACTATTTGCTACCTTATTGCCTTTTCTTTTCAGTTAATTGCTCCAGATCCTCCCGAACTTTGTTAGCTTTGCTCATTAGCCCCAAACTTTATTTTGGCATTGTTGAATAGTGGTCACTCGTCATGTAACTTTGAAAATTTACAGATTACGGCCTAATTTTAATTTCTCTGTTGCCGTGGTCAGTTTTCCGTCTGCACAGGTGGAAAGTGCTACCAAAAAATGGATTAACTCTATTCTTTTGATCAAATTAGCCTCTGCTGAATTTTCTTGACTTCATCAATCATGTATCTTCTCTATTTTGGTTAACCACGAGATGGACATCTTTTGGTATAAAAAAAGATCATGATAATTAGGAAGAGCAATTTCATGCAAAATTTAATGCCTCTATTGATAGAATAACTAGCAACTACAACAAAAAATCAAAGTTTGATGCGTAATTTGTAAATTGACAAAATCTTCAGGGGTCATTATGAAATGGTTGAAGTTGAGTTGGTTTTTAACAAATATCTCTTTTATTTTCTTTTGGTCAAATCTCATGTTATCGCTTTTGTTTAACGTGAAATGTGTTTTCCTACTTCAAAGTTTGGCGAAAAAGATGATAAACAACTTTTGCTTAAAAAGGCCAAGAGAAAGACTCTCAATATTTTGTCGGAAAGGCGATAGCACAAATGGTGGAACAAGTGCCGAGCTTTATTTAGTTGCGCATACTATATATGCTAAAACAGTGAATCTTGTTTTCTCAAAATGACGTCGGCCGGGGTTCTTGTTGCTTATGTGAATCCAACATGCTTTGCAGAGTTTTTCGCTAGACAGGTACAGTGGGAAGAAATGTATCATGCTATCTGCGGGGGCCCTGTCTATAACTGGGGACGATAGATGTATCATGTGATCTGAGAGAACTCTGTCCATAACAAGGGATGATACTCCAAGTTGCTGGTCTTGGAATCACATGCCCAACTCCAGGTAATACATTATTTCCTCCACTCTCCCACCTTCATGAAGAAAATGGGCCTAGCATTAATTTGTTTGTCCCAAAATAAAATCTTGTATTTCTCCCTCAAGGTGACGATCGTATGGAATGTCCTTGTAAATTAACAGGTTTGCAAAGGTTGCTGAACTCATCAATGTATCGTGGCTCGAAATCAGAGGCACGATTAGTTCTTGCATGCTATCGCCCAGAACCCTTTATGCAGCGTATTTAGAATTCAAATTCACCCACAAGCGTAATGGATTTCAAATGCGGGCTTGGAGGTGGATTTACTGGTGATGAAGTGGGTAAACGCTCTGTATATTTATCCAGAAAGAAGAGATCGAGTCTATGGCATGGGTTCCACCGCCGTGTCTTTATTCCACTAGCACCTGATGAGGGGGATGATAGTTATCCTAAAGAGAGACGAGATGGGTGGTTAGAGATAGAGTTTGGTGAGTTCTTGACGGAGGATGGACAAGATGGGGAGGTTGAAATGAGTGTCGTGTATACGGAGGATGACGAATGTTTGGTTGCGCTGGTTGTGGAAGGGATCGAAATTAGGCCCAAAGATGGGAAATAAACGTGCCTTTATGCACGGTATGGGTAAGATTGTATGTACCGCCCCTTGATTAAAAGCTTTTTCTCGCTGTTTTGCCGTTGTTCTTTCAATGTTCCCTTATCAAATTTAGTAGCTTTGTACCAAATCAGAAAGCGTGAGCTTGTGATCTATATTGACTTCAATGTTAGTGGGGAAAGCATAGGTCATGGAATGCATGATGTTTTGATCTGGTTTGCCAAGTTATTAATATGTAAACACGCAGAGCGAATGGTTTCTGATCTGGTTTGCGAACGCCCAATGCCTTAACGCGGAAATGATGGAAATTAGATGTAGGATCAGAGAGACACACTCAAATAGTGTGATCGGTTCTTTTTAAAACATATGCAAAGTGATTCCTCAACTTCCCACTCCAACCACTCACGGACGGGACTATATGATTCCATTGAACTTAGATGTAGTCACGATGCTGTGCAAATTAAAGCCAAGTTTTTTTTTTTTTTTGACATAAACACTCTTATATATTAATTATAGAGGAAGAGTACATCCTGCAGCTAAAGCATCTGCATACAATAAATCCAGCAGTTCCAGCGGAAGAGAAAGAGTAAAGTTTTGGGCCGGGTGAGCTAACTGGGCTTTGGCAGCCCAGTCAGCCACTAGGTTAGCCGATCGGCGGCAGTGCCGCAAAGAGAGAAAAGAAAAGTTGGAGATCCAGAATAGGGTTTCGTCGATCACTGGCCTCTGCTCCCATGGCGGCAGGCGAATACCGTTCACAATCTCAACAAGTTGAAGACAGTCAGTATGAAGATCGATGGGGGTGTTTTGGAGTCCTCGATGATAAAGATGTTGGAGAGACAGATTCAGCGCCTGGAGCTCCGATTCGAAAGGTGAGTGTGCTGGAAAACATCTGGAGAAAATGTCAGTGATTTTACCTCGATCATCTCTGCAAATACTAGCCATAGAACCTTCCGAATTGCCCTCTTGATAACTCTCGTCGATATTGCATTTCAGTACGCCCTTTGCCGGAGGTCGCCAAAGCTGATCGGGTTGAACAGTGTCGAGGCCAGAGCTTGAAACTGAGCGACGGGGTACTGCAACAGAAGACTGATATGCTGAGATTTGAGCCAGGGCCGATTCCACTACCATGGAGGGATTCGGACGGTGATTCCGAAAAATAAAATGGTTTCTTTTCTTCCAGATCTGCCAAAAGATGGTGGCAACTACCTCTAGCCTTGGAGATGGATCAGGTAAAATTACACATTCGATTAGCCACCGTGTAATATTGGAAACTGAGGTTGTAGAGGAAGATAAAGCAAGCTGTGAGTGTGACCATATAGTGTGCGTCCATGGACACTGGATAAGCAAATGTTCAATTGTTTCAGGAACAGATTGGCAGCATATTGGGCAAAAGGGGTCTGGAACAATCCGACGGTTGAAGAGATTAGCGCGGGTTGCGATAGCATTCTGGCAGACGGACCAGAGGAAAGTACGGATTTTGGGAATTGTCTTCATCGACCATATTTGCCTCCAGAAACTCTGACTAGTCCGGTAAGACGTTGAAACTTGTAACTCTTGTGGTTGGCTGTCTGATTGTACAATTGCGTAATAGTTGCTCTTAACCGTATATGTACCAGTCGATGTAGCTGACCATATAAGTTTATCTTCTGAAAATAGTGGTCTGATAGGTAATGATATTATTTCTTGAACCACCTGTTCTTCAAAAAATTCGCGAATTAGAGATATCTTCCAGGATTGGGTGTTCTGATCGATGATGTCTGCCACTTTAACTGGTTCCGCTCGAGCGGTAGGTCCGTAGATGATTCCCATAGGTAACCAGCGATCACCCCGAATTCGTATAGAAGCTCCATTCCCAACAGACTAGCGTAGATTTGGTAGAATAGTGTCCCTTCCTTGTAGAATGCTTTGCCACCCCCAGGATGGCTTATTTCCTCGTACAGCGGACAAAAAATTTGAAGAGCGAAAATACAAAGCTTTAAACAGAGTTCCCCATAGCGAATCAGGATTAGTTAACATTCGCCAAGCCTGTTTCCCCAAAAGTGCCTTATTTAAAGATAGCAAATCCCGAAATCCCATTCCCCCTTGAATTTTCTGAGTTTTCAAGACATCCCAATTCTTCCAATACACCCCTCCCTTATGCTAATTAGTTCGCCACCAGAATCTCGCAATGCACTTCTCAATGGATGAACAAATGGCTTTAATCTCCCAATTAAAGCCAAGTTCAGTCTTTCCTTTTCAACAAGGAGGAATATTTTAAAGAAATCCCAATAATCGATAGTGCTTTGTTTAAAAAAGAAGAAGTTGTATATGGCCAAAAAAAAATGTTAGAAAAGAGAATACTTCAGATTTGACCTGTACCACTGAAAAAAAAAAGAAGAAGAACAAGCCAATAATAAAAAGAGCAATTAATCTTTGGAATTATTTTTCTCTTTACAGTAAAAAACGGGATGCCCATTTCAAACTGGAGGTGTGCATAAGAATTGGGAACCACTTGACTGCCCAAAATTAGATAGGACCGAAACTAGCAGTTTTCATAGGGATTGGTTCGGTTCTCGGTTCCAATTTAGTAGAACCGGTGAGTATTGATCCGATTCCTGGTTCTAGGTGTGAAATCGCCCGCCTGCCCGCCCACTTGGAAAAAGAAATTCTATCTCAATTACTTAATTATTCTATAGTTTTTTGTCCAAATATATATGTACATATATGCATATTTGTAGTTATTTGACATTATTGACTAATTTTGTCTCTTGGATGTGTAATAGGATTAACCTCTTACCTTTTCCTTTTTCTTTTTCTTTTTTTCATTTTAATAATCCATTTACTTTAACAAAATAAACAAACATAGTGGAAGGAGAGAGCTGATTGCAGATGTCCATAAGAGCCAATGGTTCGTTTTAGTCTCTCCTTAGCCATTTCCACAATTAAATTAGGTTGACGTTGAAAAAAGATGAATTAAGTGATTAATCTTTTAACTTCTATGGAGGTTAGGACTTTTAACGTGGAGTCTAATTCTCTATATGTTTTTGATGTTGGGAAATCTTAAGAGGATCACACCATAACCTTTGAGAAATTAAGTTTTTAGCTAACGAGTATTGTCTATTCATTTTGCCTTATAACTTTCAATCTTTAATTAAAATCAATGGCTCGCAATTCAACCCGAATATAAGACCAAACAAGCTTTGTAGGGACTGGAGACCGGTTCTATGGACCCACTCGAGAACTGGACTAGACTGGCAGTTTGGTTCCTGAGTAGATCTATCGAACCAACAAATGGATCTCGATTCCAATTTTTCAAAACCGATCATTAGTGAGTGGTTCTTGGTTCCAAGGTGAGAATCACCTACCCAAACAATGCTCACTCCTATTCCAAATAGAAATATCTCTAGATCAACATGGCGAATAGTAGAGAGAGAGAGAGAGCATTGTTTGTTTGTTCGAAGCTCATGACTGCTACTAGTGACTAATAATGGCCGGTAGATTCGGGCTAAGATGGAAGATGTAGAGGTTGCACTCCATTCGTGTGGGAGGGTGGATGGAAGAATAGAATAACGATTGGCATGGAGGAAAGGACAAACGATAAGTGAGATTGTGAGGACGAAGAAAGAAAGAAAACCCTAACTTTAAAAAGAAAAGACACGATTCTCATTGCGACCGGGTAATAAAAAGGTAATTTTTTAAGTATAGAAAGCGTACTTTTTTCGTATATATGAAATAAGGCAGGGCAAAAAAAAAATAAAAAAAAAAATAAGGCAGGGCCGGATGGTACCATATCTTTTTCTTTTTGTTTTCCTTTTTTTCTTCTCTTCTATTTCCTTCCTTACTTTTTCCTTTTTCTCTTTTTATTTTTTCTTTATTTTCTTTTTTCCTTTTCTCTCCGTCGGCCTATCTCAGGGAGGGCTGCCCTCACTTGTCTTGGGTGACGGATGCCTGGGCTTGGGCTTGCAAGGGCCACCTGTGCCCAATCGGCTTAAGCATCACTTGAGGCCAGCGGAGGTCAAAGCTAGTGATGGTCTGTGGAGGGAAAAAAGAAGAAGAAGAAAAGACGGATAATAGAAAAGAAAAAAAGTTAAAGAACAAAAGAGAAGAGAAGAAGAAAAGGAAAAAGAAAAAAAAATTCAATTCTCTAACTGTGGAGCGTGGACGAATGTCCCACCTTAACATTGCACCCATTTATCGTCCACATTTAATGATAGTATCACAACATTCAGGCAATAATTGGTCAAAAGAAATCATCAAATGAACACAATCCATTCCTTAAAAAAGACTTCTATAGCGACGTTAAACCCTATGAATATTTATGAACCGTTGACATCTAATTGAAGAATTGAAAATCAAAAAGGAACACGGAATGCAACCACAACATGTCCGTGCATGGCTCCGTTTGGGGAGCATTAATGCTTTGTCTCCATTAGTCAAGTCCCCGTCTGTTCAATATTCCTTCTGCTTGGCCTCGTTTGCTCGACTAAGCACGGGTCTTCCACGGCAATTATCACCTTGTCCTTTTGCGAACGCTTCAAGTTGACTAATGCATGTTGCTTTCGCATCTTCACATTAATCGTCTCCAATTATATAAACTCTTTTCTTTCGCCCATTTTCTCGTATCCTTCGTGCATCACACTCACTCTTCTTCCTGGCGTTCCCGCACGAATTGCTATTCAAACACACACACACACAACGATGGTCAGTCGTGACAAATAAAAAATGGCTATGATCCTCTGTTGGGTCTTGGCGTGTTCAACTCTTCAAGGCCGTCCCGCCCATGTTCCTCACATCTGGAGCAACGCCCCCTCCAGTGAGCGACCAATGTTGAGAGATACAGTAAAGTGCCTGAATGTCACGGTGACAAAAAGAAAGGTGTGATGTCAAGGAAATACAAAATAAAGCACTCATCAACTTTTCTTTCTGGCTAATGACATTACAAGAGTCATGTGTCCGAATTAGTAAATAGTAGCGTCCATAAGATGATCAGAGCAAAGAAAGCTGTACGTACTCAAAAAGGCTAATTCCTCCGGAGGCAGGAAGGACGATGGTAGAGCCAGAGCAAGAGGGGGCGTTGCTCCAGATGTGAGGAACATGGGCGGGACGGCCTTGAAGAGTTGAACACGCCAAGACCCAAGGATCATAGCCATTTTTTATTTGTCACGACTGACCATCGTTGTGTGTGTGTGTGTTTGGATAGCAATTCGTGCGCGAACGCCAGGAAGAAGAGTGAGTGTGATGCACGAAGGATACGAGAAAATGGGCGAAAGAAAAGAGTTTATATAATTGGAGACGATTAATGTGAAGATGCGAAAGCAACATGCATTAGTCAACTTGAAGCGTTCGCAAAAAACAAGGTGATAATTGCCGTGGAAGACCCGCGCTTAGTTGAGCAAACGAGGCCAAGCAGAAGGAATATTGAACAGACGGGGACTTGATAAATGGAGACAAAGCATTAATGCTCGCCAAACGGAGCCATGCACGCACATATTGTGGTTGCATTCCGTGTTCCTTTTTTTATCATCAATTCTTCAATTAGATGTCATCAGGTCATAAATATTCATAGGCATTTAACGTTGCTATAGAAGTCTTTTTTTAGGAATGGATTGTGTTCATTTGATGATTTCTTTTAGACCCTGGAACCGGACCAGAAAAATATGGCAAGTTCTAGAATCGGTTCCAGGCAAATAGAGTAGATTTGGAACCAATCACCCACATCGGCACTCGTTGTGTCATGTAGAACGGTTAGCATCCATACCAACGATTTCCGGCCAAAATTGACCAAATGAATTATATTGGCACAAATGCAAAAATTTTATGACTAAATTGATCTATTTAAAATGTTTATGACTGAGTTAGCATCAATGCAATTAATTTATGACTTTGTTAGTACTTTTTCCCCGTGACCGGAGTCAATGAGAAGAGGAACGCTGCAGAGATGGAGGAAGACATCCTTCTTCCTAGTTTGTGAGGGTCCAAGAGGCGGTTGTGGCGGCAAGGAAGTCAAGACAATCAAGTTGAAATCAGGCGGGAGGAACTTGTGCCAGATGGTGTCGGAGTTGGACACGAAGCGGAAGGTGTGGGAGACGGTGGAGAAGCGGGCGGCGTCATAAGGGATGGTGAGAGATAGTATGTGGGCGATGCACTCCTCGGGCGAGGCATCCTCTTGGGATCAATCGCGTTCGAAGCTTAGTCCGATGTCCTTGTCTTTTGTCTTGATTCGACCGCGAATTGTATGTGTTGTCCGAGGTTGCTGCTGGCCTCCCCAGGCACCAAGCAGAGATGCTTACAGTTTCCAGTTCTGCTCTCTTTTGTAGTCTTCCTCAGGTCATGAGCTCGGGGGCACCACTTACCGATGCATCCGGAGCCCGACCCAGAATAAAACGGGTTTTATTCTGAGATGGATATCCTTTTCAAAACTTCCATTAAAGGGTTGTACTCTTTCTCCAATTGAGATAAATAAAGAAGATGAAAAGAAAATCAAAGAAATTGGAAAAATAGTACTTTCCTTTTATATTAAATAGGGTTATCCTAATAAAGAAATTCACTTAAGTTAAACTCCCCTAATAATTCTTTTTCATTTCGCGTGCCCTCATGGAAGACCGTGTTGAGCTAGTCCACAGTGATCAATCCCAGAATTCAGTGCTAAGGGACGAACAGAAGTTTTTCATTAATATATCACAATTGGAATTTTTTGTTATAGGAAGGCAGGGACCACCACTGGCTCTCTAAGTCAATGAGTGCTTTTAACAACTTTGCTCACGGCATATCTCGAATTAATTATCACATGCAAAATAGCATGGCAAAAACATCAGTGTTTTATGCTTCTTTCGTTCTTCTCTCTCAGTGAACGATTGCTCCCATTTTTTTCTTTATTTTTTTTGTGTAGCGCATTTGGTAGTTTTTGGTTAGCTTCCACGCAACTCGACTGCTTCATCTCTTCGAACTATCTCAAAAGTGCACTTTTCCATGTGGGCATGATACATTTTAGATTTTACTCCTAAAAGGTTCCAAAAATGGATTGAGCTGGTCATGATAACTTCTAGAATGATCCTCCCTTTTTATCAAAATATCCTGTCAATATGGACCGTGTGCTAAAAATGGAGTTAATTGAGCAGATCACATCCAAGCACAAAGAGCAGCAATCCATCATCAGAATTCAAAGAACTCCTCCATCTTGACATCCACCTCCCCCCCCAAAAAAAAAAAAAAAAAAAACTCCATGATTCAAAGTAGATTACCACTTTTTCTTAACAAATGTGATCGACCAACTTCTCCATGACTTAAAACATCTTTTTTTGGTCCATTTGGAGATGTATTTATGCATGAATGAATTGTGCATGCCGGCCCTAACCTATGCAATTCCCTCTTGAAGCTTTTGGCTAAGCAGTTGCAATCCAATTACGGAGATCTCTCTCTCTCTCTCTCTCTTTTTTAATGTGGAATCTTGCTTGATTATATAAAGAAATGTTAAGAAATGTGTCATTATTGATAGCACATCAAATTAATACTCCCTATTGCATGTAGGTCAATTCCTTAATTATAACATACATGAGTTAAAACACTCTTTTGTGTGTAATTTGGTCTCTTCGCACGTACAAGATAGGATATAGACATGATCGCATCAACAAGATAATCGGGACATAAAAAAAAAATATATATATATAGAGAATAATGTGAAACGAAAATTAACAGGGGTACTAGGATTTGAATCATTATATATGATTAAATACTATGCAAGGCAAACTGTTTTTCTTTAATATTTTAAATTGTTAGAAAAAAAAAAGGCCAATAATGAATCTATAGCATACTACTTAACCAAGTAGTACCGACACCTACATGTAACATGCGACACGACACGACACAACATACAGACATGTTATTTATCAAAAAATAAAGAATTTCGACATGTGGGGACACATTTATTTTTATATATACATAATAAATTATCATTTTATGATTATTTCAATCAAATTAATTTAATTCAAATTCATAAATAAATAAATAAATAATAAAAACTTAGAATGAATTTACACTAAAAATATTAATCCACCATTTATTAATATCATTCATCATTTCAATTTAACAAATTCAACTCTATTCCAATAATTCGTAAAACTTGGAGGAAAAAAAAAAGAAATTTGCATTCTGGATTCACATGTCAAACATGTCGGAAGAGAAGTTGGGGGTGAATTGTATATCATAGAAAGTGAGAATTATAAGAGAAAAAAAGACTAGACTTTTATTCTTTACCCATTTATTATTTTTATTATTTTTTTCACTTATATAAAAAAATTTAAAATTGACCTTGTGTATTGGAAACTTGCATGTTGGAATTTTAATTCAAGTATCAGAAAGTATCAGAAAAGCTGATCAAGTGTGTGATTTTCCGACACGTATTAACCGAGTATCAGAGAGTGTCTGACAGTGTAAGAGAGTGTCGAAAGTGTTCGACACGACACGAAAACTCCCAGAGAGTATTGATGGTTCCTAGCTACCTAACACTCCCTCTCTCATGACGAATTGTGCAAAGGAGTCCTTTTAATCTTAGGTTTTTGTCTGGAGGTGCAAATTGCAGGCCTTCAAAGCTGAGGATACAAATTAAAATGGTCGTGTGAAAGTGAGAACGCGTTTTGAATATTTCCACAACATTTTAATAATCAATTTAGCTATACCCATCATCGGAGTTCTTGTAGTTCTCTATCTCTTTCTTTGGAGTTCTTCTAATGGCGGTGACCGCAGCAAAGGGTCGAGACGGTCCAGACATCTCTGCGCTGCCCGAAGGGTGCATCGCCCACCGTCGTCTCCTTCACAAGCCCCCCCGACGCGTGCAGGCTCGCGTCCGGCTCGTCGCGTTTCAAGTCAACGTGCAATTCCGACGCGGTCTGGGCGTCGTTCTTGCCGCCGGACTGGCAAAGTGGTTAGTCTTCCCCGGTCTTGCCACCCCAAGCCGCCTCTTCCTATTCTTTTTTCTATTATTATTACTTTCTTTGCGGATTGAGGGGGTTGATATGCGATAACTGCTCTTCATGTTAGATTTAATAGAATATTGAAATCTAATTCATGAGATGTTCTTTCATTGTCTGAGCGGTTGAATTAAAAGGCGCCTGAACCGAGTGAGTGCATTTTGTTTCTTCAAGGAGAAGCCACTGTCATATAATATTCATGCTGCGGCTTCCATCGGACATTTTTCTTTCACACACGGCCGCGGTCTGAATGTGAAACGTTGATTGAATTGTGTGAAACAACTCATGGTTTACGTCCACAATAGAAAGAGTGATAAATGAAGGGTAAAGGAGAAAGAAAGAACCTTTTCTTCTGAAAATGACATGATTCAAATGGTTAGAGTAAAGAATGGATAGATATATCGACTCAATATACAGTGCCAAGAGCATGGAGATTGTTACCGCTGTCGATATGCAATGCATCTTTTGGGAGAAAAGTGCCAAAAAAGTCCTAAACCTTTTGTCTTTGTGCCGATTTAGTCCTAAACCTTTTTTTGGTGCCGATTCAGTCCTAAACCTTTTTAAGTTGTGCCAATTCAGTCCTTTCCGGCCAATTTTGGCCGGATTTTTGCTTGGACGCGGTGACGTGGCCTAATCGGCGCGACGTTGACAACTTTTAATAATATTTTAATTTTTTAATTTTTTATTTTTTATTTTTGTCTTTTTCCTCTAGCCGGTTACCAAGGTCCGGCGACCAGCCAGAGGCGACCGCCGGTGAGGGCGAGGCCGACCTCGCCGGATCTGGAGAGGTCAAGGCCGACCCTCGCCGGCCATGGGCGAGCCTCGCCCTCGCCGGATCGGCGAGGCGAGCCTCGCTCATGGCCGGCGAGGGTCGGCGAGGGCGAAGCTCGCCCATGGCTTGATCTCGGCGAGGTCGGGCGAGGCGAGCCTCACCCATGGCCTAATCGGCGAGGCGGCCATGGGCGAGGCTCGCCCTCACGGGATCGGCGAGGTCGAGCCTCGCCGCCCTCGCCGGCCATGGGCGAGGCTCGCCTCGCCGATCCGACTAGGGCGAGCCTCGCCCGACCTCGCTAGATCGGGCCATGGGCGAGCCTCGCCCATGGCCGGCGAGGTCGGCCTCGCCCTCGCTGGTGGTGGCCTCTGGCCGGTCGCCGGACCTCGGCGACCGGCTGGAGGAAAAAGACAAAAATAAAAAATAAAAAGAATAAAAAATATTAAAATATTATTAAAAGTTATCCACGTCAGCGCCGATTAAGCCACGTCAGCCGGCCGGTGTCCAGTCAGCAAAATCCGGCCAAAAGGACTAAATTGGCACGACTTAAAAAGGTTTAGGACTGAATCGGCACCAAAAAAAGGTTTAGGACTAAATCAGCACAAAGGCAAAAGGTTTAGGACTTTTTTTGGCACTTTTCCCCATCTTTTGGGGTGATCTGTATGTGGCTTTAAGACTGTCTGCTACCTTATGGTTGATTCGGAGTTCAGAGTGAGCCTGCTTTTTATTTTCAGTTAATTGCTCAAAATCCTCCGGAACTTTGTCAGCGTTGATCTGTATATGACTTTAAGATTATTTTGGTACCATAGAATAATGGCCATTGTGACTTTGGAAAATTACAGATTATACCCTAATTTTGATTTCTTTGTTGACGTGGTTAGTTTTCCATCTGCACAGCTGGTTAGTACTACCCAAAATTGGATTGACTCAATTCTTTTGATCAAACACCCTCTGCTTAATTTTCTCGACTTCATCGATCATGTATCTTCTCTATTTTGTTGACTTTATTAACCATGTGATGGACATCTTTGGGTATAAAAAATATAATGATAATTATGAAGTGTATTTTCACGTAAATTTAATGCCTCTATAGATAGAGTAACTAGCAACTGCAACAAAAAATCAAAGTTCAAGGGGTAATTTCTAACTTCACAAAATTTTTGGAGCTCATTATGCAATGGTTCTTAAGTTGAGGTGGTTTCCAACAATTATCTCTTTTATTTTCTTTTGGCCAAATCTCATGTCCTCACTTTTATTTAACGTGAAACTTGTTTTCCTAGTTCAAAGTTTAGCGAAAAAGATGATAAACAACTTTTGTTTAAAAAGGCCAAGAGAAAGACTCACTATTTTATTGGAAAGGCGACAACATTGATGGTGGAATAAGAGCTAAGCTTTATTTCCTTACACGTACTGTATCTACTTGAATAATGAATTTTGTTTTCTCAAAACGACATCGGCCCGAGTTCTTGTTGCTTATGTGAATCCAACATGCTTTGTAGATCTTTTCGTTGGACAGACACAGTAGGAAGAAATGTATCATACTATCTGTGAGGGCCTTGTCTATTACCGGGGATGATAGACATGTTTAAATAAAATAAAATTGATTATCGGATGACGATTGCTGGATGAGAAACTTGCAAGCATTGAAGGAGCCATAAAAAACTTATGGTAGGCTACATGGATTTGAAGAATGGAAGTTATTAAAGACTTCTGTTACTCTATTGTGCGTTTTGATTGTGTTTATGATTACATGTATGGGGCTGTTTTGTTTTAGTCATTAAATTTGTGGGTTGTTATGTAATCATTGGCATTTGTAAACTTCAATTCCTATATAAAGGGATGAAGTCATGAGTTGTAAATCAAGCCACAAGCCATAGTCCACGAAGACACAAATAAGAGAAAGCATTCTCAATAAAATTTCTCCCTCAAAATTCTAGTGTTCTTATTCCAAGTTTCCAAAGTTTATTGTCATTCTTTTGGTTCCAACATTATACCAAAATGTTCGTATAATGTTGGAACCAAAAGAATGACAATAAACTTTGGAAACTTGGAATAAGAACACTAGAAATTTGAGGGAGAAATTTTATTGAGAATGCTTTCTCTTATTTTTGTCTTCATGGAGCAACCACAGGGTTATGAGAAAGGGCATGAAAATCAAGTTTATAAACTAAAGAAAGCATTGTATGGACTAAAACAGGCACCTCGAGCATGGTACACAAGAATTGACACGTACTTGTTAGAGCATGGTTTTCGAAAATGCCCATATGAGCTTACACTATATATCAAGTCAAACACTAACGGTGACATAATAATTGTGTGCCTTTATGTTGATGATTTGATATTTACAGGGAGTTGTGAAGAGATGTTTACTGAATTCAGGGAGGCTATGACTAGTCATTTCGAGATGACAGATTTAGGATTAATGTCCTATTTTCTAGGCCTTGAAGTGAAGCAGACAAATGATGGCATATTTATTTCATAGCAGAAATATGCTAATGATATTCTAAGCCGATTCAAGATGGAATCGCTCAAATCAATACAGACTCCCGTAGCAGAACGGTTGCAATTGAATAAAGAAGGAACCGGTGAAGCAGTGAACCCCACTTATTTTAAAAGCATTGTTGGCAGTTTAAGATATTTGGCTTCTACAAGGCTAGATATTACTTATGGTGTGGGAATTATTAGTCGATTTATGGAGAAACCAAATCAATCACATTTGCAAGCAACAAAAAGAATTATACGGTATGTAAGTGGAACTCGTGATCATGGGATTTTATATTCTCATACTGACAATTTTAGTTTGGTGGGATACACAAACAGTGATTGGGCAGGTGATACCGAGACTCGAAAGAGTACTTATGGATATATTTTTTTCTCTTGGATCAGGAGTAATTTCTTGGTCTTCGAAAAAACAACAAGTTGTTGCACTCTCGACCGCTGAAGCAAAATACATAGCATTAGCTTCGGCGGCATGTCAAGCAATATGGCTTCGTAGGATGCTATGTGAATTGATGCATGAAGAGGCAGATCCTACGAAAATAATGTGTGATAACAAATTGGCGATGGCTTTGGCCAAGAATCCTGTTTTTCATGGCAGGAGCAAACACATCGATATCAAGTATCATTATATTCGCGAGCAAATCAAAGATGGTGAAATTGAGCTTATTCTGCAAATTGGAAGATCGGATTGCAGATATTTTGACTAAACCATTGAAGGCAAATTTGTTTGAAAAATTGAAGATGATGCTTGGAGTTGTTGAATTCCAAAATCAATTTTAAGGGAGGCTGTTTAAAAAATAAAATTGATTATCGGATGACAATTGCTGGATGAGAAACCTGCAAGCATTGAAGGAGCCATAAAAACTTTATGGTAGGCAACATGGATTTGAAGAATGGAAGTTATTGAAGACTTATGTTACTTTATTATGCGTTTTGATTGTGTTTATGATTACATGTATGAGGCTGTTTTGTTTTAGTCATTAAATTTGTGGGTTGTTATGTAATTATTGGTGTTTGTAAACTTCAATTCCTATATAAAGGGATGAAGCCGTGAGTTGTAAATCAAGCACAAGCCATAGTCCACGAAGACACAAATAAGAGAAAGTATTCTCAATAAAAATTTCTCCCTCAAATTTTTAGTGTTCTTATTCCAAGTTTCCAAAGTTTATTGTCATTCTTTTGGTTCCAACAAGACGTATCATGCGATCTGATAGGGCCCTATCTATAACAGGGAATGATACTTCAAGTTACTAGTCTTTGAATCACATACCCAATTCCAAGTAATACATTATTTCCTCCACTCTCCCACCTTCATGAAGAAAATAGGCATAGCATTAATTTATTTGTCCCAAAATAAACTCTTGTATTTCTCCCTCAAGGTGATGATCATACGGAATGTCCTTGTGAATTAGCAGGTTTGCAGAAGTTGCTGAACTCATGAAAGTATTGTGGCTCGAAATCAGAGGCGCGATTAGTTCTCGCATGCTGTCGCCCAGAACCCTTTATGCAGCGTATTTGGTATTCAAATTAACTGGGAATTATAATGGATTTGAACTACGGCGTTTTGAGGTTGGAGCTGGATTTGTTGGTGATGGAGCGGGCAAGCGTGAGAGCTCTGTTGTCTATTTATCCAGATGGTATGCATCTGTTAGGCAATGCCGCTGGGACATAATTCCAATATTACCTGAAGAGAGACGAGATGGGTGGTCGGAGATAGAGTTAGGTGAGTTCTTGACAAAGGATGTACAGGATGGGGAGGTTGAAATGAGCGTCCAGGATGCGAGGGGTAATAGATGGATGGTTGGGCTGGTGGTGGAAGGAATCGAAATTAGGCCCAAGGACAGGAAATAAAAGTGCCTTTATGTACAGCGTGTGTAATTTGTATCTACCGTCCTTTGATTAATAGCTTTTTCTCTCTGTTTTGCCGTTCTTTCAATGTTCTTTTGTCAATTTTTAGTAGCTTTCTACCAAATCAGAAAGCGTGAGCTAGTGATCTGTATCGACTTTAATGTAAGTGGGGAAAGCATGTGTCATGGAGCGAATGGTGTTTTGACCTGGTTTGCAAAGTCATTGATATTTTTGCTCGCGGACCGAATGGCTTTTGATCTGGTTTTTGAAAGCCCAATGCCTTCTGCGGAAATGATGGAACTTGGATGAGCGTAGGCTTCTACAAGCTCACACGCACACGCTCAATTAGTGTGATTGATTCCTGTTAAAACATATGCAAAATTATTCATTATCTTCTCACTCCTACCACCCATGTTGGTACGGACCGGAATATGACTCCATCGAACTTTGATGTAGCCATGATGCTGTGCAAATTAAAGCAAAGTTCACTCTTTCCTTGTCGACCCTTTTCAACAAGGAAGAATATTCTAGACAGATCCTAATAATCGATGGTGCTTTGTTTCAAACAAAAATATTGGCGCAAAAAAATCCATTGCGCTTAAAAATAACGAAGGGGTCTTCAAGTGACTTTTGACAGTGGGAGCACCTATACTTATTTTTATTTTATTCCAATGGCTTATCAAATCTCTCGCAAAAGATGACGGGGACGAGAGTTTTTCAATATGCTGGAAGGGAGCAAAATCTTTCCAGTCTGTGAACGAAGTCAAGAATTACTTGATGCATGTAGCATTGAGCTTTATGAAAGGAAATGCCCAACTTCGGTTGCCGCCCGAGGCTCATCTCATCATCAATGTAAGCTTGTCTTTCTTTCTCATTTTTATCATGCGAGTACACAACTGCTGACGCCTATATTTCGTTCGTTATAAATGAAGATTGTTTTTTTTTCCCCATAGAAGCGGTTAACACATGCTTGGGAATTTTGAACGATGCAAAAGAGGTACTACGAGGGCTCAATGTAACAGATGACAAGCAACATGACTTATATAGCTTAAATCAATGGATGCCGAAGTAAATGTTTTTGCGTATTTGACATGCTCATTGCTAGCTGCTTGCGGACATTTCCATGCAAGACAGAATGGTGATCCACTACAATGAACAGAAGCAAATTGGATGGATTTCGACAAACTATGACAAGCTTCCGAAGCCAGACTAGATGGGTTTCCGCAAACCTTCTGGAGCCCAAACCTGTTCTGAGTTAATATTTCTTATTAAATAATAATGCGCCATGTGCTTTCTCACCAGGAACCTTTTTCCTAATCAATTAACAGTGCGGATCATAATTAAAATGGTGATTTTTTTTTAGCCTTATGTAGCTGATTTTGGTATCTCAAGATAATTGCATCCAGCGACTTGCTTCCGCTGAAGAGCAGTCTTTGGCTGATCGAGAATGTGTTAGGCAAATGAGAGAGAGAGAGAGAGAGAGAGAGAAAGAGAGCTCCTCACTTATTTGCTTGCGCAACGAACATGTCGGAGATCCCTAGCGGATACAAGTATGTTAGTTCTTTCAACCTTTCAATGACTGTACACAGTACCACCCTACACCTAGACGAAACCTGCAAGAAATGGGATGGAGAATCTCATCAGACAATGCTATGACCACTCCCCACATATTAGTAAGAAGAGCGGCGCCGACCTCATAAATTAATCTCCATTTGCTCGAGACGGCAAAAGTCAACCTCAGTTTGCAAAGATACGACTTGCACACTGTATAAGGCACAAACAGAAATGCTATTCAAGTCAGAACTAGTGCCGTGGAGCCATATCTACACCATCTTTAAAAGAAGGAAATGAGATGCAAACCAATCTACTAGAATGAGGGCAAAGCATGAATGATGTTGAGCATCCTGTACACATCAATGAGAACCATGAAAGAAAATCATGAATATGGCAAAAGGGCACCTTTGCATGGCAAATCTTTGTTATGGCCTCAACGTGAAGATTCTGCAGTTCCTCCAAGACAGCGACATCCAGACCAGAAAGATCCTCACCCTAGAATTAATAGAGTTAGGGTTTAGCTGTAATATCTGACTCTGGATTATGGACCCACTGACATCACACAATTGTCTAGACTAATGCGTAAGACTGATATGGCAGATTACTAACTTCTTCAGAAGATTTATATGATTTTAGATATTTTACCTTTAATCTGGAAATCATACTTTCCAATTCTCTGCATCGTTCACTTTCTTTAAGGTAGCTAGCTTTTAATCGCTCCAAAGTATTTGGCTCATCCATTTCCTCAGCAATTTCATCTGATTGTGGCATTCCTCGTGAGTGACCATTACGTGGAAGAATCCCACTTCTGGCTCTTCCTTGCTTGTCTGAGATAGGGACCCCTTGACTCATCTTGTTGTTGGCATCATTGCCAGACTTTCTCATCCTTGCAACCAGAACCCACAAATTAGCTAGCTCATTTTCCAAATTCTCTTCACGTTGTTTTGCTTCATCCAGCTTTCTCCTCAGCTCAAATAACAGTTTATTTTTTTCAGAAACTGTGATTTCCAGGTCTGCCTCTTTCTTAAGTATTGCATCTAATTCCCTCTGCGTGTTATTGATTAAGGCTCCATCTGGTTTTCCGGGATAGTCATCAGATGGGGTGCAACATTTGCGACTGCATGAATCCTCTTTTGCAGCAGCCATATCCCCTCTTAGTTTTGCATTGTCAAAGGAAAGTTTAGTAACTTCATCTGCCAAGTTACGGAGTTCAACTGCCGCTGCAGAAGCCAACTCCTTTGCATAGGAAGCTTCTTCTGCGAGCTTTTGGATCTGAACTTCAAGTCTATCCTTTTGCTCTCCGAGTCTACACTTCTCTTGTCTCAAATGCTCTATCTCTGCCCCCTGTATTTTTGTATGGAACAAAAATTTTAGGATACTACAAATTGTGTATTGTACATGAAGATACACAATTCAATCTGCACCATAATACTAAGGTGGAAGGACCACAGAATACGTTAAGTTGATTACACAAGAAACAAGAAAAGGAAGATCAGAGTATTACTTGAGAAGGAAAGCCATAGAAACAATGGGATAGAGGGAGAATGACCTGCATAAGGACCTGGGAATTTAGAAAAGCATCATTGCCACATTCTCTTGAATCCTCCTGGGAAAATACCCTGTTCAGGTTGATGACACTAGTGGGAGTGTTTTCGTCAATGCAATTTTCATCACATGAGCCAATCCAGTTTACTCCTAGTAAATCTCCAGATCCAGTTTTGCATGAGGTAGGCTCACTCTCAGCACTATGTTTTGCACTGGAGGAACTTTTATTCGATAACAGATTGAGCTGCTGCCTTAGCATAAGAATTGTCTCTTGCATCTCAGCATTCTCTGACATCTATTTCAAGGTACAGTTACTAAATAATTGCAAACACGATTTTTTTAAAGCAAAAAAAAAAAAATGTCACGCAAGGTTAGTTATTTACCTTTGTCTGCAACTGCTCCTGTAGTATTCTATTATCTGCAGTCTTAATCTGGGAAATACATTGGAAGCAGACTTTATTGACAAAGTAGAACAGCTGTAGCCATCTATATTATTTTATAACCATTCAGCAATTGAGCAACAAACCTCTAGCTCAAATGTCTTCTCGTTTAATTGTGTAGTGAGCTTTGACAGAGCCTGTGCAACATGCAAAATGCCTCTTATTCAAGCTACATAATCAAGAAACCAAATAATAGAACAATTCTGATTGCCATGCTATAATCAATTTTATTGCCCATCCACAAGTAAAGTTTGAAGTAAGACCACCCAGCTATCCAAAAACAAATTCTCATGAATCCACGAAGGGTGAGGAATGAGCATGTCACTCAATGGAAACAGCCAAGCTTCAGTTTAGTAAGAAAATGTGTAGGCAAAGTATTGCTTTGCTTCAGGTAATCAAGTAAAGAGCTTTGCTTCAGGTAATCAAATGTTTATACTAAAGAGAGATGAGAAAACAAATGGCATTCTTATGGAAGCGGCTAATCATAGAAAGGTAAAGCGCAACATAAGTTCCAATCATTGTGCCCAACACTCCTTACCAATCTGCCAATGCTGGCAATGTGTAAAATTAAAAAGAACATAAACAAAATTGTTTTAATTCACAAGTGTGATAGGGACACATCATCGTTGAGGACATTAGTGGACTGCGAGTCCTAGATCTTTTTTTTTTTTTAAGTAATTAAGATATTTTTGGGATGGGGTACTGCCCCTGCCCCCTCCCCTCCCCTCCCAAGGACCAATGCTGGTCGAGGATTATATAGTTGAAGTCAAAGCATTTGCTTCATTCCAGATAACTGAAAAAATGACCAATTTCTTTTACTCGTTATCCATCCATCATTTTTATAAATGTCGGGTTCAGCTTACAGGAAGAATTTTAATACCTAACCACCAACCCTATTAGTCATCCATTTCCTTTTACTTATGAAGGCTTTACACAGCATTTCCTCAATTTTTTTTTTGGTCATTACAGTATTTCCTCCATTGGATGGCTGAAATACAGTAACAGGCTGCCTTTAACTCATGCCAGATGGTCAGTAAACATGAACCCCTCCACACCCCCCCCAAAAAAAAAAAAAAAAAAAAAAAAAAAAAAAAAAGCTCCTTTCACATATTTCCCATTGGTTGGTAACTGGGGAAATATCAAATGGCAGGTGATAACCTGAGACATCTCATTCACATTTGAAGTGTGAGGAGCCATTTCAAGTGATCCAATCATACGCTTTTGCAAGATGCTCATCTGGAGCTTCTTTTCATGAATTTCATCCTTCAACTTCTGCATGTGTTCCTGCATCAACCAAGGTGGCCACAGAAAAATTGAAGGAAAAATTATCAGATCCAAATCAGTTTTTTTTTTGGGTCCAAGTGAAAGAAGTTCCTAGTACATTGCATACCGTAAGTTGTAAATCATCTGGATTGTTAATCGCTTGCTCCGACAATCTTTTAAGGGAACTGGTGGACAATGCCACTTCCCCAGCCAACATTTTGACCTGCTCCCGGAGGAGATCCATTTGATCTGTGATGGTGGTACCACTCTAAAAAAAGAACCATGGAGTATGTTCATGAATTAGTTTCAGATCACTGACCGATTCAGTATTATGAGTTAGCAGCACATTGCAGAGAAGGACCAGAATGACACTAAATGTGGAACATTGATACAACAATGCTGGAAAATATGATGCTGGAAAGGAGCTATTCAGATCTGTAAGTCGTATATTGGATTTCAATTCAAGCAATCGTGTGAAAAACCTCTTAAATGCATAATGGAGAGTTTTCAAGCAGAACTGGATAATTCATTTCCAAGAGTCAAGAAAGGGGGTTTCCAATCATAGTTACTGTTCAATTTCATACATCACATTCCTTCAGAATAAATACCTATATTTTATGCACTTTTAAATGGTTCAGCATTTGAAAATTGTACCTGTGGGAGTTCACAATTCAAAAAGTTCACATCCAAGTATTAAAAAATGTTACCACCTGATGAGATTGAATGCAAAGATACCACAAATTCTTCATAATTTTACTTCGCTTTTCAGGTAAAGATTTGTGGATGAATGTCCTTGCGCCATTGCGCTTTATTCTGCATTAAGTCTTCTATAAGATCTAAGTTCATTTTAAATGACAGTGTTATCTCCCCCAACACATAAAGAGCAAATAACTGGTAAGTAGACATCCACTCACTGGGGGAAGACGTCGACCTCCAACAGCAGCTCTGAATAGTTCACCAGCTTGCGTTGTTTCTGGAAAGGACTCCACAGCTGAAGCATCGTCCCCTTTTCTGCTGAGTGATTTCCTCCGTCCATCCTTGGTATCACGGAACATCACTCTGCTTTGTGATGATTTTGAACCCGATGCAGGTGATGCACTAGCAGAGCTCTCAGTATCAGCACTAGGAGGCAATCCCGGCAAGCTCTCAGGCTTCTACACTCACAGTTTAATGCTTTACTGAGCACGCTTGACATTTCAAAACTAATGGAATGTAGCTGAAATTAAGATTGGTGTTTTGTCACTTGACAAAGAATAAAGAAGCATTAAAACAAGAACTTCCATGAAGATGTCTATCTCATTCCAGCACTCAGCCTTTTCAACCTTATCAGCACAGCCGAGAAACAAAATACATTTCAGAGACGGTGTTGATCACAATTTTTTTCCCAATTTAATTCATGATATATTTGGAACTATGAGTCTATCAAGAGACACATCAAAACAAATAAGTAAGGATTATGTGCCATACCTCATCACTCTCATTGACTATATATGTCATAAGGATATTAGCAATAGCTGAGGCTCAAACAATGGCCAAGTTTTTCAGCTAATATAGTACTTAAAGGAATGTTATCAGGGAAGATGTTTATGCCGTAAAATTGATGCCCAATTTTGTATTAGATAGGGCTGGCCTGTCAGACGGAGCTAGGTGGTAACATGAGGCCTGGACAGGCCAAATAATGAAGAACTATTAATTAACTAGAAGCTTGGAGCTTACTCTGACTTTGAACCAACCAAGCATCCCACGCTTCCTGTTTCTTTTGTAATCATTGACCAACTCATCTAGATTCATCACATCCTCCTTTCCATCAAGTTGAAACTCAGAAGTGTAGCTTCCAGCATCATCATCAATCATGTATTCCCGCTTTCTATCAGGCAAATATGCCAGCTGCACAAGTAAACATATGAAGGTTATTCTGACAAACTGCAGATTGGTCCATGTGATAGATGAATGAGAAAACCCAAATCATACTGTCAAGAAAGGTAGCACTTCATATTATCAGGTAAGAAAGAAATCAAGCTGTGAGAAATGTTCCTTGGCAGATATACATTGTTAATCAAACGCACTTTTCACCATTGATCTATGATCTTAAAATGTGGATTTAATTGCTGCGTCACACACCTCATCTTCTGCAAAAGAATGCCTCCTTCTATGGCCAGGCCATTCTGGAAGGTTTGTTGACATGGCATTCTTAGTAGATACCAAAATGAGTTTAGTTAGTCGCTGAATTCTTCCAATTAGAGCAGCCTTAGCTTGCTCTTCCTCTTCCAATCTTGACTGCAACTTAACTTGACCTGCTTCCAGCTTTAAAAGCACAAAATAACACATATAAGTAAAACCAATGAAAAAAAGTAATGGCCTTAAAAAGTAGATGTATCAGAAGTATATTTAATGAACTACGGAAATCTTGCTTTGCTTACAAACACCACATACACATTAGAATTATAGTAATCAGCTTATATGTAGCAGTAACACAAGAAGTTGCAAAACACCAATAAAAATGCTGCATCTCTCCCTGTCCTTGCATTGTGTAGAGGACAAACCTGAAGCTTCAGATTGACCAAATCTTCTTGTGCAGATGCACTCGTATAAGGGTTTCCCATCATACCATGCTTCAATTGCTGGAGCTCTTCCTTCAAGGTTGTAATTTCCCTCTGGTACTTTTTGATAAGGGACTTCTCATCCACGATCTAGTAGAGTACAATAATGACTGGATAAGCATAGGTGACAAATAAAAAGTGGCAGGAAGATCTGACATTCAGTTGCTGTTCCTTATCAACCTTGTTTTGAGATGCTTTAACTTCCACATGTTTGCTTCGATGTGCAAACTTCAATGTGTTATGTGTCTCCTCGCTGTTGCCAGAGGCAGGTGTCACGGTGCAAATAAGCTGCAAAATAGTTTCAAACAACTAATATTATCCTGAAGGAATCAGATTTTATCACACACACATATAAAATTTATAGTGAAACCGTTTTAGAAGGTAAGAACAGACCGCATGAAACAGTCCACTGAATGATAAGTTTCCAATCTAAAAGAACATATGGTATTGAACTTACAGAAATCCGCCCATGGCCACTGAGAGATGATTGCAACAGACGGGTGAGTTTTGAATCCCGATAGGGAATATGAGATGGCTTTCCATCTGTTAGTTTGGAGATCACCTACAGCAAAATAGCTCATTCATTTATCATAAAAAGGCATCCAAGACATGCAACTGCCATTCCCAACTATAGGTACATAATGAGACCTTCTAGAAGTGAAGAGAACAAAAAAACATACAGCAAAATAGCTCATTCATTTATCATAAAAAGGCATCCAAGACATGCAACTGCCATTCCCAACTACAGTTACATAATGAGACCTTCTAGAAGTGAAGAGAACAAAAAAACATATGAATGCAATCAAAATGTTCATTTATCCCAGCAACCCAAACTAATGCATGAAACCAGTGGCTTCCCAATTCAC
This sequence comes from Eucalyptus virginea, assembly GCA_014182375.1. Taxonomy (NCBI): domain Eukaryota; kingdom Viridiplantae; phylum Streptophyta; class Magnoliopsida; order Myrtales; family Myrtaceae; genus Eucalyptus; species Eucalyptus virginea. Next base: position 34,068,254 of record CM024519.1, on the reverse strand, counting down.
CTCACAGCATCAATATTCATTATTTAGGTCATGTATGGTAACTTATGTCATCAGCAAGAAGAAGAATCAAAGAGGCATATTGCAATGTCAATTTGAGAAGGATGGCTTCAGCAATATTTATCTAAGTCAAAGCATGAACAGCTAAAGAAATTAGGGTATCTGCGATAAAGATGGATATGTAGTTAAGATATTCGATATAGTCTACTTATGACTCAGTTAAATATAAAAGGGTGTGGAATCTCACAGTGCCAAGAGTAAGTAGACTTTTATTTATGTATGAACCCTCTTTTCTCCTCAAGCCAGTTGTCTCAGTTTTCGAACTTTCAGATCCAGCAAGATCAATTAGGTTCTACAAAATCCGAATCAAAGAAAAACTTAATTGATTGCATAAAAAAGTAGTCAGCAATTTATTGTCAGGAACACACGCACACGCATATCAGTATGATAATCATATCTGCTAGGTTATCAATGTCACCTTAAATAAATGAAAAGCATGAAAGATTACCAATTGGGATAATGTAACATCCTCTTCCACTTGGTTTCCCCCCCGTGGGCTGCTCTCAATTGTCTGAAAGATTACACTTAGGTTAGCGATGGACCAATAAACAATCATTTTTATAAACTGCTTCAAGATTCCTCATTTATTACATGAGATAACATGCAAGTATTCAACATTGGCTTTTAAACAGACAGATTGTCTAATTATCAAGTACCACACTATATTATACTGCTCACAGTACTGTGCCTCGTAAGCTACTTCCTTCCCTCAGGTCAAAAATCATTCCTCATAAGAACATATAAGAATGTGTAAGAAGACATCAGGCCCTAGAATATCCATTCCCTTGGGGCCTTCATACACAATTAAATCATCAATTCACAATCTCCACTTGACCACATATTCAATCTTAATCCATCAGAAGTGATTGAGATGGACACAGAAGAGAGACACATAGTAACAGAAACTTCTAAAGGAGAAAATGCACCAAGTAATCAAGAAAACTGATGTACAATTTCCACATGCTTGCGCATAATAATGTTATGAGAAGTGTTAGAGAGTGCCCCTAGGGCACTTGTTGAGCCTCAATGGATATACTTTGAAAATATAAAATTGTCTAATTAAAATAATTAGTCTTCTTAAGCTCTGTAATTTTTTAATTTTGAAAATGTCTCAAAAAGTGATTTTTCCTTTTTGGTTAGCTTAACTAGTGTCCTGGGGCCACTTGTTAACAAGACCAAATATTACTGCATTTAATATAGTTGCGGCTTATTCCACAAGTGAAAAATATCATTTTCAGTAGATCATTTTACTATGGTGCCAAGCCTATATTAAAGTGTCAGATGAGGATGTTCGGATCTCAATTCCCCAATCTTGCACAAGTCAGCAGACCTACATGCCAATGAACAAGACAATTTCCATTACATGAAGGAAAAAAGATTTACTTTAAATAAGCTATTGATACATTTGTAGTTCTAGGAAAGATTCTCCTGATAATTAACTGGATGGTCTATATAAAGGTCCTAAAAAGAAGAAGAGATTCTACGTTGAAACTACAATTACCAATGTAAAAATAGTGTGGCTTCGACTGCTCAGAAGATTGAAGTTATTAGAACCCACATGTCTGTGCTCTGCAAGATTATAATGTCACATATTAAAATGTGCACAGGAACAAAAGAAAGAGAGGATTTTAAATTCTCACAAAATCAAGTGTCTAACATCTGTTGCAACATCTTTACCAAAAAAAAAAATCTGTTGCAACATTATACAGAGAAAGATTACTTATTCAGAACAAAATGTAAACTCAAGGACAAGAATGTCTATCAAGCTAGAAATCATCACATCAAATTAATACCAATAAAGGAAGGAAAAGAACTAGGGGAAGGGCATAAATGAGTACAGATACTATATAAAATCGCAAGTAAACAAGTTCACCTTCTCCAGATGCAATTAAGGAAAGAGCATGAGCAGGAGACAACACAACCTCCTCCTTAATTCCCTCAACATAGGTACCCTGTAGCAGGCCACAAGTTGCATGGGCATTGAAATGTTATGCTGAAGCAAAATATGAAGTGCAAAGCTGCCTAACTCAGGAAGCCATTGTTTGAAGGTGACAAAAAGAAAACATTTCACAGCGGCTTGCTGAAGATGATAAATCACACATTGCTCCACAAATTGGAGATGGGTTAAATGTCTTTACACACTCTAAAGCCAACTTGTCTTTTGAGGTTTCCTACTATAGATGATTCACTCTGAACTAAGTTATGTGCCTTCCTTATTTAGCAAAATCAAAGAGAGATGACATGCAGCCACATATATAATGAATTTGATAGTAGATAAAGTAGTAAGATCTATGCACCCGCTAACTTGTCTCGCTCGCAAGAATTAGAGAAAATCATGTTGAATTATGAGATACATAGCAGGTATTTCACACGACTGATTAGTGAAAAAGAAATTTAATAGGAAAATTAGGATGTGAATTGTGACCACTGAAAATTACTTGAAGCTTTCATTAGTAACATTGAAGTAAATTGCTTCAAATCATTCATTAGCATCTATTAAAGTATCCAAAGCTAGAGCTGACTGCATAAATATCAACAGCTTTATCTTTAGAGAAACAATGAACCTGAGCATCCTCCCGGATTCTGAGGTTCTGGCCAGTTGGATCGAGTAAGTCATTAATGACCTGGATTAACCAAAATAGAAGTAATCAATAACCTAAAAACCAAATTACCAAATTACCAGCAAAAGCAAAAATCAGATAGAGAAGAATCAATCCAGAGAAAAATAAAGTAGATTATCTTAGACATTCTACTAATTGACGAATGCCCAGCCAACTCATACAATGGATGCAGATAAAAGTGAAGAAAAAAAAAAGAGAGAGAGAGAGAAGAAAGAAAAGACTTGTCCCGATTACATTGAACCGATGGATCATTGATGTCCAGCAAATCATAAATCCATACAAATTGCCCATTCAGCAGATGTCTCTTTTCCCAAAAATAATGATATACTAATTTTTAATGGCAATCCAGGAGACAGATCAGCATAGTCACAACATCAATGAAGCTCTTGGGAGCTAGAACGCTCAATGACATGCTAAATCACTGATCTCCTAAAAGCAACCCAAATGTTAAGTACAAACAACTAGACAGAAGCCAAAAGAAAATCATGGAGTAAAATTATCTGCTCTAGCCATTAAGTTGTTGAGCCTTACCAAATGTGCAGAGGGAAACTATATATCACTTCTCAAGGTTTAAATACATCAGAGATGGAGCTTTAATGTGAAATCAAATCCGTGAACTAACAGCAGACAAGCAGTGAAACAAATCTCTGGTAATATGCAACTGTTACTTGAGACAACCTTCCCCGGTAATGTTCATTTCTCATCAAAAACACCATCCCAGCAGTACTACCTCATTGTTATCTTCCAATTTAATTTACACCGTCATTTCACAGGATAACCTTTTTCTCCATGTACAGCAACTTTTGGAATCCCATATGCACACAAACAGATTTAGCTTAGAGGTAGGTCTAGACAAGACATAGGATCAGCATTACCAATTCTATGATCTCCTAGAATAACATGGCCATGAACTCATTAGCAACCAACTTTGTCTGAATGTACAGAGAGCAGAAATATTTCTAACAGGTGTGCAACTGTTTATTTCTTTCCAAGACACTGCCGGCTTAGACTGCCCTTTATATCTCATCTATAATATCTTCCCATTTAATCCAGAACTGGACAGGCTCCATAAAATTGAAGATCAAGTCTTCAATATTCAACAACAGTTAAACAGTAGATTGGTTCTGTGTCAGGATTCCCTCCTGATATTTCCCTCTCCAAAACTAATTACTTTAAATAGTTGATAAAATGCTTAAAAAAATAAAAGCACACAGCTCTTCTAATTCTCAGATCAGAAAAGACATGCACCAGGTACATGCAATCATAAACTAAAATCAGTCATATTGAGTCTTTCAATCAATAAGGAAAGTAAGAAGGGGATATAAAATAACCTTTGAGCAAAATAAAAGAGAACTTCTTTCTATGGCCTGCTTTGGATTGTTCACACTTGAGATTTGAAATAATAATAAAAATCACCATTGTTTGTATATATTAGATATCATAATTACTATACTACCACACAATAATGCAATTAAGTTGAGCTGACCTCATTATAAATTTCTAGATATGAAACACGAAGAAGAAACTCTCGTCCAGGTGTCTGAAAAGCGCCACAAGGGTCAGTAGAAATTCCAGATCGACGTCAATATATCAAACAACAGAAAATTCACCACCTCTTGTATAATTCCAAACACATCCTTCACAGCCAATGGGATTACCCCTGGTGATTTTTGCTCCCCCTTCAATAAACAGAAAGATAGTGGTTGGTCAGTTTGCAAGCACATAATTATCCTAATCACGTGATGCACCTTCAGTAGTTAAGCCAACAAACTATTACTTTGACTCACACAATGTCTTCAGAAAAGAAACATATTTTGCTACAGATGGTGGTAATGCCATCATTGATGTGAATACATCTTTCATCTAAAAACTGAGTTGCAGTTAAAAACATTATATTTCTAACAAACTAAACTGCCTCTGGCTTTCCAAACCACTTTGAGAACAGGTGGATATAGTTAACCTCAGTTCAAAGAGCGCTGATTGGGATTCGTGTTAAAAACCATTTGATAGCAGCATAGACCTCACAAAATCACTTGATTTGGAGAAAACTTGTTTCTGGAAAGAAAACCATGTTTTGCATATCACTTGCACTCAGATTAGCATAACAAGATAGAATTTGAACACATTAAATCAAGTGAAAGAACGATATATTAAATCAACATCAAAAGTTAAACGAGATGCATAAACAGTGAGGACGGTGAAGGCAAACCGATGCCATTCATGTATTCTGTTGATCTCAAGAAACAATTTCCATCATTATCACTAACAAATTTGTGAAGTACTGGTTCTCACAAAATGGGATATGAATCATCAGTATAAATCACAAGTCATCTGGAGAAGTGATAAAAATATTTGAATGGAATGGATATGAATTTCTGACTTACGTGCATAGTATGAGTTTTCCCACTACTAGTGACGCCATATGCAAATACAGTACCTGCACCAGAATAGAGAAGCTAAAGCTAAGTATTATTTGTGCCCACATTGACCACTCATTGTACAAGAAACTCACTGTTGGGTCATATCTAACAAATCAGTGCAAGGAACATCATATTTTAAGGTACAAAGTACAGTGCACTTATACCAAACGACTAGTCCAAGAGAAGAAAGTAAACTTCCTCCATACACCAAATGAAAAGGGACAACAAACTAAAATGAGCAGGGACAGTAGCTAAGGTTCCTACCTCAGACAGAAAATTACCAGCATACATTCTATCGTGATGGCTACTTTTTGACAGACGAAAAAAAAATTACATTGTGGAAACGCATTGCATGACCATTATGTTTTTACAGCGTTTCTTCCTTAGGCAAAATATCATCTCACCTTTCACATCAAGGCTTCTCAACATGCAATTCTCTTATTTGCTTTCTAAGACAGAAAAAGCCATGTCAAGCAAAGAAAAAGATAAGTACCGGTGATCCCTTGCATAGCACCGCTGACAACATGCTGAGCAGCAACATCATAAACATGGCGTGTCGTTGTCACTGGACCAAATACTCTATCTGCAAAACCGCCATAATTTACGTCTCAGATAAAAAGAGTTGATTCTTACTCGATTTATTTGAAATCCGAATTCAAACACTAGAGTCCCATGGTAAGACTCTGCATTTAATCCTTGCCGAAAAATGTTGCCACTGTATTATCAATATATAAGTGGTCGAGTAAAGTTTCCAGGATGCCAAATCGGTGGGAAAAGTCATATGATACTTAATGACCTAGCTTCAGGTGCAGCCACCGGCCCACCATTCAGAATCGACAACTCAGTCGATCGTGTGGATTCCACTGTGTTGGTGCGACCGCTAACTGTGCTTAAAAACTATATGCAGCAACCGGCAATCCCACGACATGGGCAGCTTATTCAAGCTCGTGTGCCGAAGACCACCCAACTCTCGGTAACTGCTTCGAGAAGTAAAAGGAGGAACCGAGGCTAACCGAAGCCATAGGCAATGGAAGGATTGTATTCGTTCCTCACTGCGTAATCACCATCTGCATACCAGGCCACCTCATCTCCTTTGTTAATCTCCCTTGGGCTGCTCAAAATCAGTCCACATTTCCAAAAATCAGAATCAGCAGCGAAAAGAGGGGAAAAAAAAATGATCACCATCGACTTGAGAACAGACCCGCGGTAACTCACCAAAAAAAAAAAAAAAAAAAAAGTCAACTCCGCGGAGAGAACAAATAAACGCGCGCTCGACTAACCTGAGAGGACGAAACCTCACGGTGACGGTGACGTTCTCCTTGGACTTGCTGAAACCCGGCCGCTCGACGATCTGCGAGGTCGGGCTGGCGTTCCGCTTCGGGATCTCCGACGACGCCGCCGCCGCCGCCGCCGCCGCAGCCTGAGAAACCGAGGCCAGCTTACTTGCCGGCCTCGACGACGACGACGGCAGCCTGCCCGAGGAAGGAGTGACCGGACGCTTGGCCGAGGCCGGCGGAGGAGCAGCCGCCGCCGCCGCCGCCGCCGGCTTCCGCGACCGGAACGGCGAGATTGACGAAGCGGAGGATCTCTGCGACCTGGAGCTCGAGCCGAACATCGCCGGAGAATGCGCGAGCTTCGCACATAGAGAGAGAGAGAGAGAGGGGGGGGTCACGAGGAGGGAGGGTGCTTGCTCCCTCCAAAAACCAGGGCTTAGCTTTTTATTCGTTGCAGCTTTGAAATTTGTCCGAATGTTGGTTTGGCGTTTTGGCTCGTTTCTTCCTTTTTCCCTTCTTCGTGCGGAGAGCGAAAAGACGGTTTTGGCCCTGCGTGCGCCCTTGCGGGTCAAGTACGAGTTCGGAAAGTTTTCTTTATGGGTGGATCGGTGCGCGGGGCGGTGACCCATGACCGATTCAGACTTTTCAGGATCGGGCGATTTCTCTCTGTGCGAGAGACACTTGTCGCCATCGCATCCATTTAACGCTGATTAAAGACATAACGACTACTTGTCAAAAAAAAAAAAAAAGACATAACGACTAACGAGTGAACCAACGCGAGACATGTTCTTTGACTGAGATGCTTTTTTACAAAACTTATACCGATTTTCAATTCGACCTCCCTAAGCAGCTCAAGGTTGAAATTTAAGATCTCGATTAAAAATCACGATCTAATTAAGTGATTTTATACATCCTATTGCCAAGCAGCTTAGGCCTAGATGAAAACCAATTCCGTGCTATAGAAATGGAAATGATAGCCATGGTCTATCTTAGGAGGGGTCTTGCGATATAACTATGTCATTATTTTGCGCAATCAAACAGGCGTAATGAAAAGACCGCAAGTTATGTTTTTGTTTAATATAGAAAGGAGGCGAAAACCTCTTCATATTTACTTTTCATTTTATTGTATAAAAACATTTCAACAACTATACCATTAAACACGAGTTTTTCCAAACTTTGTTTCAATTATCCTATGTGACATCATCTACAAGGGTAGAGGATCGTACATTATTAGTGGACTAATAATATGCCCCATTAGCCTATCAAAGTCTTTAGATCTGAACAATCTTTTACAAACGATGAAACTCACTTGATTTAACAATCCAGATAGACCAGGGTCCATGCACCCGATCCATCTCACACGGGTTTGGAAGTAGCAATATGCAAGTCAATTCCAGGTCTAGCTGTCTCATATCAAAGAGGTAAAAGCCCAACCCCACCTCAAATCTTTTCCATCTCTCATGACCTTTAATCCAGATTAATCTCAGCCTCGCAAAAGATCACCACTCGAAACTCAGAAGACGGAACTTACATGTCTAGTAAAATAAGTATGAATGAGAAGTTAAAGGACCGCCTTCTTTTCTCCCTGCTCCCATTGGACCATAGGCAACATCAAAAGGAATGCAAAATCTTACCTTGGTAGAGGCAAGGTTTAAAAAATACACATGGAATCCCGAAGAATACAATAAATAATAAATAAAAAATTGCACCAGATGCCAAACCGCCAAAGGAGGCAATGGCCTCTGCTTGCCCCCATGAGATCCAGCCTCTGAACTCAACGAACAAATCTCTTATTTGAGAGATTATGCAACTCCAGAAGAAATATTTCTAACAACCTATACATCCACTTTTGAGACCATAACAAAAGCAAATGATAATGCTTGCAGAGAGGATTTGCCTCACGAAAGATCACAAGCATGACACAAGTACAATGATTTCGTCAGCTAAGAGCAGCACTATCGGCAAAAATCGATTTCTACTGCCAATTTCTGCAAGGATTTTTAACTTGCTAGATCCTAGAAGACTGACCTGTACAGTAGATCTATAATTAGCTTTAGAACCCTAAAGCAAAAATCCCATGACTCTTATCGCCTCTGCTAGTTTGTGTAAGCTTTATACTGTACACCCCTCCAGCAGCACATGCATCAGACTACAAAATCGAACCTTTAAATGACAGATAATTACAAGCAAATCAACATCCTGCACACTATTACTAATCAACCAGCTAACTTCATGACCTTGCCATCTTCTGATTTTTCATCCGGGAAACTAACTTAATCCCCTCATATGTCATCACCTGGTTGCCTGTTGTTGGACCAGATAATCTCTATTTCAAGCGTTCGGGAAGATCCATCTTTGTTGTTCTCGTGGTTAAGACTGAATAATCCACTGTATACTCCTTCTGTCACAACTTTGTCTATTTGGATAGTCACTCTCCCAAGAGTTGCCTGAAAAGGAACACATCTCATGTCAAATTGAAGAACATGATAATGGTCAGGATGACTTTTAGCTCTGTGCTACTTGCTCGTCTAAGTTTAAGTACAGATTACCATGTAGGACTATTAAGCATGGGAATAAGTTTTTAAGAGATAAGCATGCATTGAACACACAGTTACATTTATTTAAAGAATTGCCTGGTAAAGGTGCAGGTCGATAATGTGAACCACATATACTTATAGCAATAATAAGTGTCTAGGTTGATATGCTTCAACATGATATGTTCAGAGCACACAGACCTTCCCAAACGTGTTTTTGCTTTTGCATATGATATGCAGTTTCTGTCCTTTCGGAGGCACATCAAAAGCCCAAGTGAAACCTTCTTTCCATTCTGGACAAATGCTGTGGTTAACCACCTGAAGGAGGAAAATAAAGAAACAGAGAAAGAAAATTTTTATGAGAATTACGAAATTAATCATATCAGTGTCTAGATGCAAATGTAGCTGCATATTTCATAATCTAAATAGCCATATTTTTAACTTATAGCATGCCAATTTTAATCCTTCAAGAACTAAACTAAAAGTATTGGAATCAAGCCTCCTAAGCTCCCACCAGGAACAAAAAAATATATCAAAGCCATGCCAATGAGGTTCACAAATATTGTGGGTTGTCATGAAAGAAATGTTACCTTTGTTTGTCGTGCAGGAGCATTGCCTATTGTCAGTCGACAGAAGGCATTTGTGCTACCCATTGCCTGCTTTAAGTTGTTCCCTCGCTTAATGGTCACGGTCAAACATCCTGGTAAGCAGTGGAGAAGGCTGTCCGCCCTATCATGGAAACTAGGTGGGCAAGTTTTCATCAACATCTGAAGTATTGGAATGGCCTCTGATGCTATCATGGCCTGTGACTTTGCTATGTCCAACGCCATGGAGGACCAAGATTGTTTCAACAAACATAAAGTGTCCAAAACAGATTCCTGAGCCGTCTCACTACCAGATTTGAGGGCATTTACCAAGTGCGGGATGCATAAGGTAGCAGCTTCAGATACATGGAGCTTAGGGAAGTTCATAAAAATCACATTTAGAGTTCTCAAGACCTCTTCATTGATGGTTGCTGTTGACCACAATTCCTTCTCCAGTGCAGCTGCAAAAGAAACGAACACAATTTGATATATGAAGAAGGACAAAGGGGAAGTTCTGTAAATCTATCAAAACTGAGAAACAAAATGGTGAGACAAAAGTAGGCAGTGAACATGCAATGGAAAAATTTATGAGCTGTTGAAGATAAATACTCATAAATCATATAAAAGGCTTCATGCATGATACACAATGCTACATTGCATTCACATCATACCCAGTATTGATATATTTCTGCCAGCCAAAAAAGTAACATTGGTCTAAAAGTAAAGGCTTGACATACAGGATCGTAATTTTGCAGTCGAAATGAGGGTTGGCTTCTCACCAATAGCCAACCCAATATTATTAAAATTGAACGATGAAGAATACCATTGAGAGAATCTGGACAGATGGCATACATGGTATCAAAGCATTAGGTATGCAGAGTTTTTTGGCCAATGACAACGGCAACGTAAAGCTAGGAACATACATGAGAAGGAAAAAGTATTGACCCCAGATATGAGTTAAGGAATAATCAGTTACTCTGGTAATGTACCTGTTAATGATCTAATCAGTTCATTGGAGACATATTCTTGGAGGGTGTGATTAGAAAATAGAAATTTGATGAGCAATGCTGCCTGCCGAGCAATTTCTGAATGGGTGGACAGCAGCATTTCCTGAATTACTAATATGCCACCTGCTTCTGCAACGGCCCTCCTGTTAGTTCTGCTATGCATGACAAAATTCTGCAGCGCACAAATTGCGACTATTGTCATATCTTCTGTAGGCTCATCTTCCAGCAAGCTTATCAAAGCACGACATGCAGAAACAGAATCACTGGCTCTAGCATGTCCTTCATGTTGGGAGAGGTCTCCAAGGGCTAAAGCTGCAAGAAGTCTGCCAGACTCTGATCTAGTAAGTGGATCCAGTAGATACTGTGATAAAGGTGCTATAGCATACTTGGAGACTTTCCTCTCTCTAACCCTAATATTGTTAAATAACGCCTCAAGCAATTTACCAGATACTTCCTCGCACTGATGAGATCTTAAAAGGTTTAGCAAAGCATCAATTGCTCCAGCTTCAGTCATCTGTTCAACACTCGAGGCATCATTCCCTTCATGAACTATCAAGGCATTGAGAGCAACTGTAACGGTGCTCTCTACTGTAGAATGCAGCATTTTAACTAGGACAACAAGAGGAACTTTGAAATAATACTTTGCGTTATAGCACAGAACATTAGAAAGAACTAAAGCAGCCGACTCCCACAATGCATGTGGTGGCCGCGGGTCATCTTGCATGATAACCTTCGCAAGCTCGAATATCCCGCCAGCCTCTGCCACAGCCTTTGGCCAGCTAGTGGATATTTTCTCAAGTGCTTTTATTGCCGTTTGCTGCAAATTGAGGATACCAATTCCAGCAAGCTGCACAAGCGGCACAACTGCATTTTTTGTAGTGATGTCTTGCTGAAAATGTTCCTGGGCTAGAAGATGAGAGAGCAGTTCTGTGCCTAGCTGCTGGATGGCTTGAGATGGGGACTCCAAAAACGAAATCAAAGGCTCTATTGCTTGGGAAGGAGTGAGCTTCAAAGTAGCAAGGCTCTGTGGCTTCTCCAGAATATTTACAAGTGCTTGCAAGGCACTGTGCTGTCCCCATAAGCTGAAGTCCGGAGAATGCAAAAGCGTGAAAAGAGGCTCTACTATTCTTGCTGCAGTTGAACTCCTGGCGATGGCACTGCTGTTGGTCAAAATGCGGAAGAGTTCTGCAATTGAGGAACACAAGGAAATGGGTACAACAGGGAGTTGCTCAAGACATTTGTCAATAATGCCAGCTTTAACCATAGCCAATTTGCAAGGAGTCCGGTCTTTCCCTAGTTTTATGAGAGCACAGATGCTGGCCTCAATCAGCCGATAATTTGTCCCAGAGACCAGGCCAACGATGAGATCTATGATATCGAGGGCTGAAGCATGCTCCACCAGTCTTTCATCATCCAACAATTTCTCAAGAGCACATATCCCAGACTCCACTGCTGTGCTTAATTTGGATTGCATAAGCACTATGAGGGGCTGAATGCATTTCAAGGCAATTGGGTCTGCCCTAACCTTTGCATCACTATATAGAATAAAACAGAGTTCTGCAGCATCTCTCTTCAATTCCAAGCATGATGCGGAGGATAAAATTCTATATAGATTCTCAAGGGTATTGCCTTCCACTTCAGTAAACACCGCTGCTTTTACCGGATTTCCTGAAGTGAACTTCGTCAAGGCAGCAAGAGCTATCTCTTGCTCACTCTCCGATGCAGAATTTAGCATGTCAACTAATGGTTGAATAGCCTGCCTGGCCAAATCAGAGTCTCTGATGTTCTCAGCATCAAAAAGTTCATGAAGAGCCCTTGCAGCACTAAACCTCGAAGTCCTTGACCCCAGTCGCAGAACAGCTATTAGCTGGTTCAGTGAACTAACTGATGCCTCATACCGGATGATATCAGCATGCATATATAATATCCTCAATAAATCAGCTATAGTAGCTTCCGTTGAGTCTTGAGGGCTCAAAGACAGGTACTTCGTAAGAGCATCTAAAGCTCCAGCTTCAGCCATAATTAGCTTGTTCGCATCATTTCCTTCTGCAATATAAGTCAAGAGCTGAACAGCAATGGGAGGGGCACCAGGCCTATCAGGCATTGGTCTCAAGAGGTCCACCAACAAAGGTATAGATTTTCGTGCAGTGGCACCACTTTTTACATCTTCAATTTTAAAAAGCTGCTCCAAAGCAAGTTGATCAGGGTTTCGTGACAAGAAAAATTCCTCTGACAAAGCAATGAGGTTTGGCAAATCTGACTCTACATAACCAACCAAGTTTATCAACCCCGCAACGGCTCCTGAATTTGCAATTGCAAGGTTTATTCCCATATTTCCATGGCAAACAAGACTAGCCATTGCCTGTGCAGCAAAGAATCTATTGATAATTTCATCAGATTGTAGCAGCTGAGCTAGTGAAGGGATAACACAGAGAATTGCTGGAGACAGTATAACGTTTGCATCTTGAAATAGAATGGCTAACAGCAAGGCAGTAATCCATATGCCCTCTCGATCCTCATATTCAGCCTGCAAACAAAACAGAAATTTGATCACAAACCCCATTTTTCATCTCTCTGTCCAAAAATCCCCTTCCGATTTGCAACTACCAATGGCACATTGTGTTGCAAATTGTCATCAGATTGTGCATCAATTTGAACCAGCCCTTGGTCCACTATGAAAATAGTGGCTAATTAAATTTGATATTGTGAAATAATAGCATATTTTCTTTTCAACATAGACTTAATTAAATAATTTCGTCACTCTGAAACATTCTCATTTCCACCAAACCAACTTTTAGCTTCATCCAATAGTTGCATTTGCATTCTTTTCACTTCCTTTCTGCACATTTGTTTGTTTTTCTAGCCGCATTGCCTTGGTGTATATTGGCTCTTTATTTATGATTAAGAAGAAAAATGAGAAATCAATGAGCGCTTGAGGTGGTTTTTGCTTTTAACTTGGACTTTTTAGCTTTTTTTATTTTTATTTAGTATGGAACACCTTAAATCTTAAAAATTTATGAACTTGCACTTAAAGTCAGAAGTCACATGAAAATGTTTGTTAATGTTTCAAAATTAAAATGATTTTTTTTCAATTTGACAAAAAATACATGTAAATAGAATTCGTCAATGCTCTGAGTTTGTTGGGGCAAATTAGAATGACTTTCTTAAGTCTAGGGCTCAACTTGAGAAAATCATGTATTGGCAATTTTCCCATGAAATAAAATATTTTCTCCACAATGAAAGCATCATATGTACCCCGTTATCTAGTAAATTTGACCGCTGAACAGAGGGCCACAAGTACATGCTTTGTAGGTGCTGGATTAAGTGTGGTTAGTCACAGATATATTAAAACTTGATAATCTTCAGAATTAACCAGAAAATTAAGGGCGCACTCTCTTGGCAACAATGCCTTGCTTGATTCTATGTGGCTTACACTATCTCCATCTCTGTAATTGTTCATTTTAATAGAAAGCATGCATTTGATTGGCAAATATCAGAAGAGTTAAAAGATGTGTAAGAGACAGGATCCCAAGCTAAATCCCCTAAATGACAGCTCATCACTTAATGCATTTCAATCTAATTTACCTGGCAACTGAATCATTTGCAATGATCACCCAGTGGAAGACTGCGGTGGTGGAAAAGGAATTGAGAAATATATCTCAAACCCAAGTAAATGAGAAAGCAATTGACAACAGACTAAGAACAAAATAATGCTACCTGTGAACGGGAAGTATGACTGGCCAGCTTGTCAGAAAGAGCCTCAAGCCCCTCAGCTTCCATAAGAGCGAGTCTATTATTTTCATGTGAGGCCGAAATTATTGACAGCAACCACAAGGCAACAGTTCCTCCCAACACTGTGGCGGGATCAGAAACATCAGAATCATCCCCCTCCTGGAAAATGGTTCTTTCCATAAAACCTATGGGAGTTTTAACTCCAATCTCTAAGCAGGAACAGCTGGAATCATGCTTTGTCATATCCACTAATGCATATATTAGGGGTTTGAGGTATGCGGAAGACTCAAGCTCATCAAGAGACTGCTGTTTGTGCTCTTTTGCAGCACAAATTAACAGTGCGGCCCCCCCAACCCTCACTTCTAGGCTGGCTGAATTGATGATTCTATTAGCTAATGAACAAATAGATTGTGATCTTGCAACCAAAAAGTCACCAAGTACAGCTGGTTGATCCCCGCAAAGTCTAGACAGTATCTCTATGGCTTTATCTTGGACTAAAGGGGGGGCCTCAGCCAGGCAGCGGACAACAGATTCTAAGCTTGATGGAACATCAGCAAGGGCAGACCATGGGGTATAACTCAAGTTTGTGTCCTGTTTTGTCCTAGCCAGGAGGGCAACTACTTCCAGTGCATCCATAACATCTGTTCCATCCATGTCCATTGCGTTCAAAGAATCAACAAGGGCAAGAACAGTGAAGCGACAGTGAGCATGTCCTGTGAGCACATGACCCACTGGAAAATGCTTGAGTAATTGATTAAGTGCACGTGATGCATTAATCTTGCCTTCCAGTGAACCTTCACCAAGTACTCTTGTCAGAGCAGAAACCACATCTTCAGCAAGAGCATCTGCGGCAATCTGGGGTTCACATAGAAGATTGGCAAGTGCAGCCACTGCAGTCTCAGCTGCTTCAATTGATGAACTTTTGGCCAAACTAATTAAAGGATTTACATCCGCTTCAGTAATGCAAGACAATTTGTTAGCTTTTTTACTCTTGGTGGGACGAGATAGAGCACTCAAAGCTCGTGCAGACTGAGTTGCAATCACTTGAGTATCGCTGGCCAAAAGTTTCATGCAGGGATGAATAATCTCATCAGTTGCTAGACTTTCACAAATGTCCTGTCTCATGCTAAATATATCTGCTAGAACAGAAGCAGAGCATTCTTGAGTCTCTTCATTGGATGAATCCAGAACCTGGACAAGAGTCTTTAACGCTTTATTTGCAGCAGACCCATTGTACACCAAATCGCTCCGGGATGCCAAAGTCAACACATGACCCAAAACCCTAATTATGTGAGATTTGGAACTGGGACTATCACCCAGGAGCAATGCTAATAACTGATTGATGGTGGGTGAATCTGCGGTCCGCACAATCGTTATGAGCGCCTTTGCTGATGCTCCTTGTCCCTTTGGTCCACCACTCTTTAAAAGCCACAACAGCGATGAGATAGCTCCCGCACTTTCAACACAAGCACAGATATCGTCACTATGGCAAGACAAGTTCCATAGGATGAGTGCAGCAATCTCCCGGGTTTTCTGCGATCCTGTTTCTAACAATTGCACCAACGGAGGGATCCCTCCAGCAGCAGTGATTGCCCACTTGCTGTCATCGACTTGGTTCATCAGAAGTGCCAACAATTCAACAGCATATTCTTGATGCTGTTCGGTTGATAAACCCAGCAATGATATTAGCAACTGTATTCCTTCCCTTTTTCCAATGGACTCCCAAAGGCCCAATCCATCATAGCACAATCTAGTCAAGGAGAGTATCAAATCCTCTTGTACATCTGCGGCTGCCATTGTCGTAAGTCCAATAAGCACCTTCTTCGCTTCAGCATGGTCAACCCATCTGGATAGATGAGGATTACCATATAGGCTGGCCATGGACTCTAGGATGCGCTCTTGAACCAATTTATTATCCCGAGGCTTCAGTAGCGTGACTAGAATGTGTTCTATGTGTGTCACGTTGAATGGTGCTTCCTCAACACTAGATTTTTGCTCAAAGACCATCAGAGCATAAGCAAGTGCTCCGATTATGTCACCAACAGGTGCAGCTAAACGAGAAGACTGTGAGAGCTCTCCAAGGTAACCAACCAGCTCGGACATCCCACCACAAATGTTTGCTAAAGCTCGTGTTGCATGGCCCTGCAAAGCTTGGCCAAATCCTCCTTGCATACATTCTTTAGAAGGAGCGACTACAGCACCAATGAGAACTGGGATACCATCTGCATCCACGACAGCTTTCTTAGCTGTGGTTGACGTAGAAGAAAGAGCCTCCAAGGCATCGGCAGCACTAGCACGAACAGAAGCATCGTTTTGCCGACCCACCAGTCGTAACAAAACTTTGACGGCTCCAGAATTTATCACTTTGGGAATGCTCTCGCTGAAAGCCAATATAAGACGGGCCAAAAGAGCGGCAGCATTTGACTGAGCAGCAGCATTATCAGAAGATAGAAGACCGATGATAATATCCACACCCCCAGCCTCAAGTGTAACTTTCCAGTAACCATCCTTGTCACCACAGAGGTTCCTTAGTGCCCCAATAACAAAACCCTCAACCACTTTGTCTTGTTTGTTCTCTGGATCAAGTTGATCCCATAAGGTTGGTACTACGCTTTCAGTAACAAATATCTTCATACCCACATGATCGCCTGAGAGCCCACCACCTGAGACTTCATATATTGCTTCAGCTGCTGCCTTTCTTGCTTCAGTCAATTCGGATTTCAAAAGTGAAAGCAATGGCGGGATGCAACCACCAAGAAGGACTCTCAAACGTAATTCTTCATCTTTGCCCAAAATGCTGAGCGTCATAGCAACATTTACTTTTGCCAAAGAGGTTCCACTCCTAAGAATTGATATGAACAATGGCATTGCTTGGGAATGAGAACCAATAAGCATCCTTGCATCCTTTCTTGCTTTGGCAATACTGAGTAGACGAGTTGTAACGAGCTCTTTTTCATGTGCTGAAGACATGTTGGTATGCAGTTGCTCAATGAACTGAGCAACTGTGGCCATTGTGCTTTCTGTATCATCCAGTCCAGCTGCTCCATTTGACTCCCTATGACATAACACATAATTGTAGATTACTGTATGACGGCATGCTCCAAGAAATGGTATTCGAAACGTAAGCTCACTACAACCCTCAATAGCTCCCCCCCAAAAAAAAAAAAAAAAAAAAACATATACATACACACACAAAGGGAATAAAAGACACGAGAAGTGTAACAGAAATTTGAATTTGAATTCTACCGGGTTCTTTTCAATAAGACCGGCAAGTACTTATAAGCATGGATCCATCAAGAGTTGCTTCCCCTTTGCCTAATACTCTAATTAAAAACACATGGGCAAGATTTGGAGAAGAGACACTCACTGCCGCTGAGAAGTCAATGAGACAGTAGACTCTCTTGGTCCGGGAGAAGCAGACTTTGACATCTGCAACGATTCTGTGCTTCAGCTTTTGCCCTTTAACTCCTGCAGATCAAGGAAAATAATTCCACCTTGTCGACTTGTTCCTCTTCTCCATTCCACATGGGGAGGCAAAGTGCCAGATAAGACCTCGAAACTGCTGGAAACAAGTTCCAATCAAGTTTTCAAAAATATTTGATAGTTTGAGTCAAACAAAAGAATGGCGATTCAGCATCCATGTCCCCGCGCCCATATGTAACAAGAGCATCTGGAGTTTGAGAGATCTCTCTCTCTCAAAGAAAGCAATAACAGACATGCATTCTGTAGGGCAGTAATGACCATACTAGGTCCACTGCTTCTATAATTTAGTCTACCACATGACAGAGAACAAAATCATTCACTTTTCCTCACACCACTCCATGGGCACATCGCACGGTAGCCCTCCTGTCTCAACAACCAAGCAATTATCCAATCATTAATATTACCAAGGACTTCTATCGACTTGATTATCAATTCCCACTTCCCTATCTTAACTTTCCATACCCAAAGGTGGGTCAGGGAACCCATCCCCGATAACTTCCTGCCCTTCCTCCGAGGAATTCACACAAGATCAGCAATGATGCTAGGAGCACGATTATAACTTAAAAATAGAAAAGCAAGCCGTTTTTTGAAATCCAAACGTGTTACCGCAATAGTTTTAGTTAATTCAAACGCTGAAGCCTCGGGCAGCAGTCAAATCAGTCAGCAGTAAGCTCATCAGACCAAAAAAAGTGTACCTCTCGGGGACGAATCAGAGCGATGCGCAAAGAACGCCCGCCGGCCAATAAGCAAATAACACACCCCCGAATGCCCACTTCAAGTCCTCGCAACGGAATGCATTCAACCGAATTCGCTTAACCACGAATCAACAGCTCACTCAACCGACGCCTCTCTCCTCCTCGTCCGAAGCCGAGCCCCTGGAGACCAAATACCAGCGATCAACAAAGCATCGAACCGCGACCGAATCCGGTCTTCCATCCACGTAAACGCGCAATCGCGAACGAGCAGCCTGCTCACTACTTTATTTAAAAAAGAGAGAGAGAGAGAGAGAGAGAGGGAGCGAGAGAGAGGACAGCCAAGCGCCGCGATTCAGCGAGCTCAATCAAACAGCAGACGGCGAAACGGAAGGAAAAAGAACAAAAAAAAAGAAAAAGAAAGCGAGGGGGACGAGGAGATCGGATCAGAGGCGGCGTCGCGGAATCTCTTGGCTCGTCCCCATCGAAGCGATGGGGACCGACGCTTCCGCCGACGCGAGAATGCATGCGTCAACGGACGAAGCACGACGACCGCCGCCTCCTTCCCCGCACTGTACCTGACAGACAGACAGGAGAGCGTGTGAATCTTCGCGAGCAATCCAGTCCAGCTCAGAGCTTAACGCCAATGGTGGCCGAAAATGGAGTCCGTCTAGAGAGAGAGAGAGAGAGAGAGAGAGAGGGAGAGGGAGAGAGGGAGTGAGTCAGTGTCAATTCGTTTCTTTTTCAACGTGCGTTCCCTGCCTTTTTGCTCTTCTTACTGCCTCCGTCATTTTCTTTTCGCTTCCCTTTCGGATTTTTTTTCAATTTCTCTCTCGTTTTATATTAATTATCTCCTTTTTTTTATTTTTTCTTAATTCCTTTTCGTTTATTTTTTTATTTATCATAAAGCAACCCTGAAATGATCACATTTCAACACTCGACCTAGTCTAATCACTTAACTTGGTGCATCTAATAATTAACGAGCAGTTATCCTGGCGGACGCGATATCTTTATCTTTATTCTAGCCTCTAAAAATGTAGCATCTCATCCCCGGCTGCTGAATCACCATCGGATTTGTCATTTAAAACGTGAGAAAGACATTGCCGACACTTGATCCCTATAACAAATTATATTTTTTTGAACTATTGACATTATGGTATCCAAATTTAGACTTTTCTCAATATGGAACGTCAATAATTTACCGTCAGAATCGTACATAATCCTTTTAATAAATTTTTGTGCCGTGAGTTTTCTCATTCTCATGACACAAGTAAGAAGTTATAAACTGAAGTAATGATCAATCTCTTGGGATTTCCATACAACCTTGACCCGTACCCTTTTTCTTTTACGAAATTCCTTTTACTCTTAACATTTCTTTTATTTCTATGCAAAATCGAACACATGAACTTTTTGAGAATTTTCAAAAAAAAAATTAATATTCCTACGTATAGTAGGATCATGTTTAGCACAAAGTAAAACATGTGCAATTTAACTTTTTTTTAATACTATAAAAAGCTTCAAAGTATACTTGTTGTAATACAAATACCTCAAACTTTTTTTTTTATGTTATAAAAAATCAATACGACAAATATGCCATGAATGAAAATGAAATAGAAAGTATATATATGTATCACAACTGTATAAGTCTAGTTTTTTTTTTTTTCGTGAGACAAAAAAAGAGTTTTAGGCATTCGTGTCATAGAGGACAAAATTTAGGGATTTTGGCGACGTAGTTTTGAATTTTTTTTGTAGTGTTCATCCCTTTATTTTAATATTATAATTTTCTAAAGAAAGTTGGCCATATATGTTGTGTCGTTTCCCCTGTTTTTCGGTCAGTTATTTTCGGTTGGTGGTGTATTGGAAGCTTGCGCAGTGAAAAAGCGGGAGAGACTGCTGCGTGAGAGCGCCAGAGGGGAGAACTTTGGTGGTGCTGGATGTGGGGCGGGCGTCTATTGGCTATAGGTTCTTCTGCCGCCGCTGGCAGCTAGCAGCAGCTACTGCTGCTGCACTTCTCCACCTGTTTGGTCAGTCAAATGTTCAAAGCGCCCCCTGTTCTTTTTCGGGATTCCCGCACTATTTTTTTGCTTTGTTTTTTTTACCGTTTTGATTTTTCCTTCTTGTATTCTCACTTTATTTTTTTTTATTTTTTCTCGCCCTTGATAAATCATGAATCCCCGTCACGATCGAAAGCGACCGGCGGTTTTCCTACGGGGCATGTCAGAGTCGGGGAGAAGTTCCCGTGCTTCCATCTCCACCGTCCAGAAAGGAGGGAGACGTGGGGGCACGCCATGTGATGGGGGACGAGCCACTGGGGGAGGGGGCCTTTTGGGTGCGTGGGGGCCATTGGAAATGGGATTATTGTCGGAAAAACAGTTCCCATCTTATCTATAATGTGACGGTAAATTTAATCATAAAATTTTTAAATTATGTCAATTTTTTTTAAAATTTTTTGACAATTTATTAATCGAATTTTAAACTTTTCGATTATATCGATTTAATCCTGAATTTTTTAAAGATTTGTCAATTTAATCATAAACCTACTACTTTGATAATTAACTAAGAAAGTTACGTTATCAAATCTTCAAAATATTTAGGATTAAAATGACATATCATTAAAAGATTTAAGACTAAATTTATACAATTAAAAAGTTTAAAACATGATGGGGACATGAGATAATTGTTTAAAAAGTCATTAACTTATTATACGATAGTCAGTTCGGTCTTAAACCTTATCAAGATTTGCCAACTCAATCCCAAATTTTTCAATTGTGTCAATTTAGTGTTAAACATTTTGAAGAATTTATCAATTAAGTTATAAACTTATTATTCAGATAATTGGGTGGAATGATTGTATTGACAAATTTTTAAAATGTTTAGGATTAGATCTACAGATCATCAAAAGTTGAGAACTACACCTAGGCACGATTGAAAAGAATTGACAAATCGTCAAAAAGTTTATAACTAAAATTATATAATTAAAATATTTAGAATTGAATAAACATTCGTATAATAGATTTACGATTTGTTGGACATTATTTTTGTGAGGACATCACAGTACGTCAAGCATTAACGATCACGTTTTGGACTGTGGTCTGAGCTTGAAGACCATCATCTTTAAATAAATAAATAAATAAATGATCAGCAGATTTGTTTTAGGCTTTGGGAAGGAGACGAGCATGTGCCCCGAAAAGGACAAAATCGCTTCTCGTGACGATTCTAACTCCCCACTCCCTCCCCGACATTTTAAATTTCTTCTCTGACAGGAGATGATCTGTGAGGAAGCCAGGACTGGTCGTTTAGATCTGGTGGATGGCTCTCGATTGGCATCTTGCACATGTGGGTTCGAGATCATTGTTGCTTGCTACCCATATAATCATCTAATCTCGTATTAGAATCAGACCATTTTATAAAATAATAAAATAAATAAAAATGCTCCACAAATGACGTGGCTTTTCGCGTTCAATCACCTCTGCCGACACAACTCCCACATGGTTTTTTTTTTTTTTTTTTTTTTTTTGTGCAGATCCCTCCTTCGAATGACCTTTTGTTTCTTTCCATTTTTCTTTATTCCGTTTTTTTTTTTCAGTTGCCAAAATCTCGTGAAAATTCGATGAAGATGGCAAATCATATTATTTAGGTTGCCATTAAAATTTAGGCATGGCTGTTATTTTCACGGAGATGGAGATCTAGACGGTGAAATTCCCATCTTTTTCATCTAATCTAACAAGACTTAAGATCTATTTATTTCGTGAAAAATAAATAAAAAGATGATCATATGTATTGCTTGAATTAATTAATTAATTAATGGAACCTATTTATTTATTATCGATAACGATTTATGTTTGAATATTTCATAGATAATAAAAAAAAAACGTCATTCATTCATTTTTATAAGCAAAGTAAGCAATCATTTTCATGAATATATATTTTAAATAATTCATTTTTCCGTAAAAAAAAAAAAATGGACTCTTAATTCTTTACTTAGCGCCAGCAACCTTTGATTCTATAGGGATTGGAAAGAAAGAAAGAAAATTAATTTTGGGTTTCCGATGCTTGTGGATTTAGACGACAAGGACAGGGCAGTTGAGACTTAAATCGGTTGGAGCACAGGCTCGGTAGGTTTTTCTATCCTGGTTTGATTGATGACAGCAGCTTGAAGCCACCGTGTGGCGCTGTTGGACAGGACATCTCAACGCCCTCCCTAAGGAAGACGTAGGCCGGTTTTGGCCCTCTTCACGTTTAGTCTATGTGGAATCTAAGGCCACCACGCATTGGAAAACTTGTCGGATCTCAAACCTGTTGTCTCTAACTCCGATCAATGGAAACTGTTGCTTCCAGGATCTCGATTTTTTTCCTTTTCCTTTTTGGGTGTTTGACCCTGTCGGTCGTTAGAAGATGTCTATATGGAACGTATATAAAAAGCAGTGACGTCGATTTCGAGAGATGACCGGAATTTTAGAGCCTATCCCGTTCATCAAATTCGGTCCACGTCATTTGCACACGCGATTACGAGGGGCTGGAGGGTGATTGAATCTTATGATATAAGGAAGCGTGATGGGTTAGTCTTACCAAACACTGCAGGCCCTCGCACGTGCGAATGGAAACCATTTGGAAGGGCAAAAGGGCAAAAAGGCTAATTGACGACGAGACGGATGATGGCGATGTTGGGAGCTTGAAACGGAGACATGAGATTCATTTGGATGCGAAAAGATACAAGACATGCATCCTTTTCCGATGTTACTTGTGTTTGTGAGTAAATCGGGACACAAGGAGGATTTTGTGGCCACAATTAATGTCATGTCTTTTGCATTATCTCACAAGTATGAAGATGTTTCATCCAAATTCCACGTTAGCATATATCTTTTAGGAACTAATTGCCCCTCGCACAATGACAAGAAAATAATAGGTAAAATGATTTCCAAGTCAACAAGAAACAACATGGTGATATAAGGATTTTAAATGTACTTACATCTTTCATTTTCTCTATATATATAATTGATGTATATGTAAATTTGGCCACTAGTTTTTAAAAATGATGTAGTATCTTTTATGTAGAGAGACGTGCTCTATTCCAATTTATTGAATATCCCTATCATATTATTTATGGGGGCATGGATTAGTCCCAGTCCAAACCGAGATTTGGATCAAACCGACCGATTTTAGGTGATTTCCACGATTCTTGGGAGGAACTAGACTAAATTGATGGAACCAACTTAGAGTACATTATTCAGCAAAGCAATTATTCAAGGGTGTAAATTTGCTTTTTTATTAATAAATTCCTCATGATTAGTAATTTTATCCCACACTAAAGTAACTTCCGAACTTTTGCAAAAGAAAATAACACCGCCGAATCTTGAGATATGCAAGTTTGTTCCAATTCTACGGTGAACGGGATTGGTTCCCGATTCCATGGCTAGGAATCGACCATGTTTGGTCCAGTTCCAATTTTAGAGCGGGAACTGAACCACCCTAAAACTGATGGCCCTCTATTAATTATAGAATCGGCAGTGTTACATTTAAATCTCGGATTGGACACATCGACCCATCGATGAATAGCAATTTTCCCACTTCTTCACGGAGCAATAACTCATGGGTACAAATAATTAATTGAATGCCCACACTATCGATGCCCGTATGAGTAGTGGGTCCGGAACTAGATCTAGTCACATATATATTTTAGCGACGTGGACGGTCTTCGAAGCTGGGCCCAAGGCGGCCCACGTAGCGAACCACCGCCACCACCACCTATCATCGGCGGACAGCGACGTGCTACTGGAATTCAGAGCACCATGGGTCTCCATGTCCGAATCGTCGCCCTCCATCCACGGTGGTTGGGCTTTGATCCTTTTGTTGTCTAGCTTAGGGTTTTGCTCTATTAATCACGCACTATAGTCTCATGCCATGTAAATAGATATAGCAAGCTAGACATTATTTAACCTAAGTAGGAGAAAAAAAAAATGGGCTTCGACGCATTGAACCGGCGGCCCATTACACAAAAGAAACTGCATACGCTGTGGCGACCCGGCCCGACGATGTAAAGCGGGTTGCAAGAAATCGAGCGATCTACATAGGTTAGATGTTGCTGTTCACTACCATGTTCACAAATCAAATGGAGATATATATACACGAGCGCGGCTATGTATAAGGAATGAATTTATTCACAGTTCGGACCGAATGGAGAACAAACTAAGTCATGGATTTCTTGGGCGCTGAAACTTCGGTGCTACAAATGGGGCA
This sequence comes from Eucalyptus virginea, assembly GCA_014182375.1. Lineage (NCBI taxonomy): Eukaryota > Viridiplantae > Streptophyta > Magnoliopsida > Myrtales > Myrtaceae > Eucalyptus > Eucalyptus virginea. The sequence goes on along the minus strand of CM024519.1, from coordinate 34,043,613 downwards.
CGTCTTCTTGACCTGAAGCCACTGGGTGATACATTCCGAATGGTAGGAATGGTCGCAGGAATCCAGAATGACTAGCTTCTCGCCTTCCTCGTATTCTATCTGACAGATGACGCATCTATCGAGCGCTCCCATCTTCCTTTCGACCGCCGATTGTGACTGGAAAGCGAAGGGCCGGAAGCATTTGCCGATCTGTTCTAGCGAGAGCCCTCTCCTCTCTTCCCCGATTATCTCTCCCAGCTCGATCAGCTCTTCGTACGACAGCTCGTCCGGGTCGATGTCGTCGAACTCCGCCATGTCTATGTCGTTCTGGCTGCTGTCTTCTCCCTCCAGGAACCCGAATTCGGCCTCGAACCCGAGGCCCGAGAAGTAGTCGTAACGGTCGTCGCCCTGGTCCTCGCCACCGTCGTCGCTCGACTCGACTCGTCGTCCTCCTCCTCCTCGCTGGCTTCGTCTTCTTCCTCCGTCTCGCTTTCGATGGTGGAGAGCGTCGCCATGCGGTCTCTGTCTTCTGGCGCTTCTCGTTCTTCCTCTTCTCGTTGTGATGACATTGCCAAGGCGGGATCGGGGGCTTGGTCGTCGTTCATCCCGGCGGGAGGGGTGGCCGGCCTGCTCCTCGAGTTCCTCTTGGACTCCTCGTTGTCCATGGCAATTCGAAAGACGATGTGTATCGAGAAGAGAGCTTTCTTTCTTTGAACCTTTTTAACATTTAGACGAAAGACGAAAGACGGAAGATTGGACAGAGAATGGATATATGGTGAGGAAATGGTATGAGATGAGGCTTCGGTTTCCTTGAGGAAGAAGGCAATCTCAATGGAAAGTAGAAGAAACCCGATGTCCAGTGGGTGACGACATTCCATATTCTTTTTGACATAAACGTGCAAACAACTAGCGTTCGTATGCCTCCAATTCAAGCTAGGCAAAGGATAGACGTTGGAGGTTTTGCTGGAGATTGCTTGAAGGACACGACAAGTTTTCAACTTTTCATGCAAAGCAACGGAAACCTTTCCGTGGCAGAAGATGACATGTTCCACTATTTTAGGCAAGCCTCGAGAATACAAATAACAGTTTCGAAACATTTTTCCAAAGAAGGTAAATCCAATTGGCATGAATATGGACTCTTACATCTAGGGGTTAGCATTTTGGATTGACACCCTCGGGAACTGCCTAGATTCGACCAATCCGAGCAATTCCTAGTTCTATCGGTCCGCAATCCTTTTTTTTTTTCTTCTTTTTGTGGGGAAGGGGGACCGGACCCGACCAAACGTATGGACTGGACCGACTATATTATTTTAATTTTTTTAATTTCTTAAAATAGCAATAATTTCTAAAATAACAATAAGTCCAGTATTTCTTGGGGGAACGATTTACCTAGTCCATTACGTGTCATTTTTTACAAAAAGATTTACCTTCAAAATGTTGAAATATGAAGGCAAAATTGCCAAGTGACTGGCTCCATTGGCTCGACAAACCAGACTAATTTGGTCCTTGATCCTACAAACTAGAAATTGGTCGTGGGATTGGACTGAACTGAACTGAGAACTGATCACCCCTATAGTTACATATCGCATTGTGCACACATCAAACAAATAGATTGGCAATGTGCAGTTATATTGTGTGAAGAGACTTTTTTTAGATAGTCTGATTCTCAAAACTGAATCCTCGAATGAATTATAAAATTCGGTATATGTCGGCGAAGTGATCGGGACATGTTCTTTGAAGTGAATTCATGAGAATGAGAGAGAGATTGGTGACTTGAGTTGTACAATAGCCTGTGAATATGTCTTGCTGAGTGATGCGTGTACTTCCGTCATATTCTTGCATAAAATTTAGCCGCTACACTCCACAAACGTAAGCACAAACCTATTAGACTCGGTATACCAAAAGCTAACGATGTGTTGGGTACGACGAAGCAAAATGGAATTGGCAACAATCGAATTAAACAAAATGAGGAATCCATCTCTTTATTGGGTTACAAAGAATCGTGGAATTTGGAACAGGAGAAAATATTTTGGGAATGGAATAGAATATGAGTTGTTATAAAGTTTACTTTAGGTTTTACCAAACATTGATTATAGAGGCGTAATTTCAATCCGTTTAAGCGGAAGAATTTTAATGAGGGAGCATCATAATTAACTTCAACATCTCGTGAAGTAAGTACCAAGCAAACTCAAGTAAACTTATATTATACGAAGTTTAATGAACATGCTTATGCGCAAGTGCTCAAAAGGAATGCAATCTCACAAATTACTTCGCAAGAAAAATTCACCTCCGGCGTGTTTTAGGTCCGTCATCTCCCCTCCTTTGCCTTTGGCCAATCCCATGCTCAAAATCTTTACTTTTTTCGCACAAACTTTGCTGTCCTAACCACCCTAAAATCATGAAGCGAGCCACCGCAACCGCAATGCTGCTGCAAGCCTTCTTCTCCTATGATCATATTTGCTCATGCTTATCCGTACTCGATGAATTCTAGGCTGCAACGACTATCTCACTGCGAGATGAACTCCTCAATTCCATATGTTTACGCATATCATTTACAGAGTTTCCATCGTAGTCGTCATGTTCTATGCTCGAATACAAGCCTTCCACACTTCTCTTGTGCCTTCGATTGACTCTTCTCTGTCACTGCTCAGAAGCTTATCCATGAAGGAAAAAGCAGCAGCATGCACAGGACCGAGGCGCCAACACACTGGACGATGCCCAATTTGTACAGAAGAAAGAAGAAGAGCAGAACTGCCAATGGAAAGGAAAAATCAAATTCCAAGCATGCGAGCAGAAAACCCAAATTTATTGGATTGAATTAGGCCTCTCAGGAGATTTTAGCCTCTAAATACCTTTGTAAGCTTAGTTTACCTGAATTAAAAGACAGATAATTGTCCAGACACATTTCAAATCCGATTTGTCGCAGGCAAGATAACAAATGGAACCTATACTAGATCATCAGGAAAAGATGCATCTCAAAATGACCAGCTTGAACGAAGGGACTATAGTGATGACAGTGCTATCAGATTGTTAATTGTAGAAAGCTTCAGAAGCATAACCGCAATCTCTTAGCCTTAAGCCTGATAATATGGAAAACAAATCGAGTTTTATGACATGGAAAGCACCCTTGAATGTAAGAAGATGGCTGACTAGAAAGAAACAAGCTTGAAAGTTTTCCATTGATTTGAAGGCTGCAATTTAGAGTACCATGATCCTGAAAGACTGGGCAACATGCCTTTCTACAGAAGAATTGCAACCGTGGCCATCTTCAGCTGATTGACAACACAAAAGTTCTCTTTGCAACAGAGGAAGTCCCTTGTCTATCCGCAAAAAGAGCTGATGATGGCTGATTAGAAAGAAACAAGCTTGAAAGTTTTCCATTGATTTGAAGGCTGCAGTTTAGAGTACTATGATCCTGAAAGATTGGGCAACATACCTATCTACAGAAGAATTGCAACCGTGGCCATCTTCAGCTAATTGACAACACAAAAGTTCTCTTTGCAACAGAGGAAGTCCCCTGCCGACCTGCAAAAAGAGCTGATGATAGCTGATTAGAAAGAAACAAGCTTGAAACATTGATCTGAAGGCTGCAGTTTAGAGTACTATGATCCTGGGGCAACATACCTATGAACAGAAGAATTGCAACCGTGGCCATCTTCAGCTCATTGACAACACAGAAGTTCTCTTTGCAACAGAGGAAGTCCCTTGTCGATCCACAAAAAGAGCCGAAATGCAATTTTAACAGAAAAATACTCTCAAAATTCAAATATAAAGTACTTCCACCTTTTAATAAAGACAGAGACCTTGTTTTATAAAACTTTAGACGCACAGGGCTTCTATCAGCCCAGGCGAACACTGCTGCATGCACACATTTTTCACATTGTACAGGCATCATCTCATACGACTTGGGTATGCACAGGCTTCTTTTAAACAGAAAAACCAAATAGCACGAACTTAATTTTCTTTTATTTCAAACTAAGAGCAAAAGAAGGAATGAGTCAAGGCAGAGCGATGCTTACCTGCAAGATTTTCCTGACATGAAATCGAGAGCAGAGTCCAAGAGACCACTACTAATCACTCAGGTGAAGCCAGAAATGAATGAACCCACCATATTTCCCATGAAATAACCAGTTTTTTCGAGCACATATTCGTGTTGTCATTCCAAAGTAATGCAGATAATGAAGATAATAATCTAATGTTAGAGATGGCTTTTGGGCTGATCCTTTTCATGGGATTCATGCAAAATGTCTGAGAGTGATCAGTGAAGTGGTGTTCTAAAGGAAGTTGAAAACAATACTATTTTTTATGAGCCTTGTTAACAGGTGTGCCTGGGTTACTAATTAAGTTCACTAAAAATGGCACAAGACATTCTAAAAAACGGAATAATAACAAGTTTTCATAAGCCACTAGTGAATTTAAATCTTAAACATTTTCCTAAGTTTGCATGTCTAATAACTTCATCAGTTTAGTTGAGCGTTTCGAAACTCGTTTTACCAAAATTTTTTTATTTATTTAAAAACTTCTCATCTTGATGAAGTTAACAAGACTCGTAAGTTGACACTTAATCTCAATTATCATATTCAGGAAAACATTCGAGCCTCATCGAAATAATCTTAGACTAATTAGGACAAATTTAGAAAGATAGATTCAGTAAGGCATAATTTTTTTCATTACAGAAAACGTGTACAAGATCTCTAAATTAATCAGTGAATTACTTTGAAATAGTTTGCGGATAGATCCGTGAGTGTAACAATGGAAAACAATCCGTGCACGTGTCTACCCCCAATAGCGTGGATTAGATTTCTTCTTCGTAGTCATTTGCTAGACGAGTCCGTGACAAAGCGAGCATTATAAAATTGACCAGCGGAGTAAGCCTTGTCCTTGGTCAGTAACTTCCCGTGCGGAGAAAGAATGTCAAAGTACCGGGTGATTACCAAATGTAGGAAGATATGCTAAAAAATAGAAGAGGATCAACTAAGGTATCAAAAGACTCCGTAAACGAATTTGCTTTGAAAAGCATCTTAACAATCGCAAACCATCTCCCTTCGCTTCATTCTTGTTCTCACACTACTCTTCTGCTAGTCTTTAAAAAGAGAAAAATTCAAGCTGTTGTATAACATCTATAGATACATACCAAAATTTCCCAGTTTCTCAGTACTAGATGGCGTTTTATAATGTCAATTGTTGAATGCCGAAATGAAATAAACTGGCCGAAATTTCGTGCCCTGCTCCACTTTCCTCAGCGTCATGCTCGTAGGAGAAGGAACTTTATGCAGGTCAAACGAAAATTGTTAAGAGCGCCTAAACTTTCAAAAAGAAGTACATCGGAGGTCATTCACCGAAATGCAAGCAATGTGAGCCAAAATTCAACACGCCCCTCCCACTAGATTAAATCAATGGTGAAATGGAGAGCAGATGGTAGATGAATCCGAGCAATCGGAAAACCTCATCGCCACAGCCTGCTTATGAAGCCCTTCTTGTCCTTCTTCATTCTGCTTTCGAGGGATGGGAACTCTACACAGTTATAGGCGAGGTCGAGAACAATGGGATTACGGGGCACTGCTTCAAAAGTAGGAGGGAAGGCCACAATGTGAGTAACACCCTTCACAGAAGGATCACCGACTGCAGATTCATATGCGTCAAGTTTCTCGAGAAGTTTCTCTGGCTGAAACACAGCGAAGGTCACAAAATTTCCATGTCAAGGCAATATTGTCCAGTCCAAGAGTATTTATAAAGATCAAAATTTTCCTTACGAGAGCAAAGTATGACACATTCATAATCAACCATTTGTTATTTTTCTCAGGTTACTTTGTTACGACGTAAGTTCCATCACTGACAGTGTCACCTGAAGAAACATTCTAAAAGTTTTAGCGTATGGATCATTGCCACAAATGACCCAACGCAATTGACCCTTATGTTTACCCAAAAACCCTGTGGTGTCTTGATGACTTCAAGAAGTTGAGCTCGCTCCTGTTTAAAACAATTTTGATTTCTTAATCAAGTCTTACCTTGCAAGATTATCAATTTAAGCATCGTCACTTTTCATGGACAGATTACCAATTGTGGAAAATCTTTGTATTTTAATTTTTTTTCTCATTTCGCTGTGTAATTTAGCTACAGTAAACTATGACTCTAGCTGAGTCTTCTCCTTAGTATATAGAAGAAGGAAGAGTACCTTCCCATCAGTCCCAGACAATGATATAGTAGATATTTTCTTCGAGAGATTCTCAGGACCCTTAACCTCCTCCATAATTCCTTTTGCATGCTCTATGCAACTGTTGGATCTGCTCTCATCATGTAAAGTCTTCAACTCTCTTCGCAACACCTGTGAAATGAGCAGAAGCCAAACCATGAATTTGGCAACACCATAGCATCCCGTGGATAATTAACATTTCTCAGAACAGAGAAGCATCTCCAAATAACTTATCAACCAAAAGCAACTAAATACACAAAAAATACGGATACCTCATCACTGCTGCCTGAACTGTCATATCTTTGAAGAGCCTCCTCTGCTAAAGAGCGAGCACGACAATACAATACGTATGCTTCCACCCTCTTTCCAGCCAAACCATATGACAAGGCTAAGTAAAAGCACCTGCAGCCAATCAGATGCCATTATTATTTCAAATTAAAGAACATCCATTGACAAGGAATTGAAAGGTAAGGTCTACTTATCTAAAACCTAAGCTGTTATAGCAACTGTGAGACTTTCTACCTACCTATCTAAAACCTGTTAAACAAAAGTGTGTCTTCAATACATAATACTTTGAAGTTCCTCCTCAATCATAGACTGGGATTCGAACAAGGGCAAAGTGTTGACATTAATTATGAATATGGGTGGTGACGGGTCTGTAAAGATTCGAACATCTGACCTAATGCCATTAAATGACCAATCTTAAGCTCTGAGGAAACAAGTCACCAATGCATATCAAGCATTTCTTTTTAACCCACCTTGGGGGCCAAAAAAAAAAAAGAAAAAAGAAAATAAGAGTCTCAAAAATTTGAAATTCTGACTTGCATTCTGTTACCTCCTATAAATAGTGAGACCACTGCCAACTTATCCAAAAGCTTGAGACGTAAGATGAAGCTGTTTTTTTTTCAATTTTTTACACCCCAAAAGTAGCTAACAAAGGATTTCTCCATCAAAGTAGCCCTTTGGAAATGAATAAAAGAGAAATATAGATTGATGAAAATAGACAATATGAGAGCCTCTTGTAAAATTGGTTTTTGAACGTCATTCACAAAATGAAAAATCACACAATTGGAGCTAGAATTGGTAGACGGTATAATGGGAGAAGGAAGAAGAAGAAGAGCAAAAGAGCAAAGAGCAAAAACTGGAGATACTATCATGGAGAAAGGTGAACTCATCACTGAAGTTTCATAAACTATTTAGCATCAGGGAACATCAAGATGAACCAAGGAAACTGTTTGAATTTGCTATAACTTCTCTAGAACATTTTACGAGGCAAATAGTGATGCAGATAAAAGCAAAGGGACCAAGGAAAACCTTTCTGCTCGGAAAACAAGAGTCTTAAGTACACACTCCTCTGCTAGTGCCGCTTCTTCAGGTTTTTGGTCTCTCCCAGAAGTTAGTAGATCGCAAAGATCAGAAGTATTCTGCAAAATTAAGCATCTAAAAATTCACCCAACTAACCCGGTAACATGCAAACATGACTCTAGGATTTTTGCTCAACGCAATTGTATGTCAATATGCAAGCTAGAAACCAAAAGACTAGAAAAGCCAACCTGAAGTAGGAGATCGTACAAGCGAACAAGCTCTTCAGGCTTGGTAACTTTCTCATTTTTTTCCTCACGACGCTTAGTGAGTTTACTCTTGGCAATGCTGACCAAAAGCTGGTTGCGCTCAATGGTTCGTTGTCCTAGTAAAGCACTTACAGCCTTGTCAAGACCATTCAAGTCATCTTTCACATTTTCAGCATTCCCGGCACTGACCTAGAAGACACATTTCATTGACAGGAATAGGTCACAAGTTTCTCAAAAAAAGAAAGGTAATTAAACATGACAAAGTTCCTCACTGGAAAGAATTCAAAATCTTATATTCCTTACAAGGTCATTTCTGATGCAACTCCTCGCCTCATTATAAGCAGCAAATATTTTGTCAAAGACAGTCAATCTTTTCTCTGATGAAAGGGATTCTGCTGCTGGACCATGCAAATCTTTCTCTAAATCTTGCGCTGCATGATGTCACACAGTAAACATCATTTCAAATCGTATGGCCACAGAAAGGAGTTCATCCCCTTTGGAAGGAGGTGGAATGCAAGTGTTGAAAACATGTAGATGTGACAAGTCAACAAATCTTCAAGCCAATAATAATTCTACAGCTCTTAAGCTTTATGCCTGTGGGACAGAGTTCACCCAGAGAAAGGCTCTTTATCCTCCCCCCCCCTTTTCTTTTTCAGTATTTCTCGTGTCTTTCTTTTTTTCCCCTTTTCTATTGTTGGACGACAATGGGCGGTGTTACGAGGGTGTGCGGTGGGGGTAAAAGCATCAGGGATCAGCAATAGAGTTGCTCGCAAAGAACACTGCTACTGATCTAATCCAAAAAATCCATTGTCATTTAGCAAGAATTGGCACTAACCCTTTAAAATGGCAACTCGAGTTTTTGCATTTGAAATAGGAAATTTATGACCAAGCCAATGGAACTCGGTCAGTGATGCGGCCTGTTGGGTTCTTGCTTCAGCCATGACTGCCTGTGAAGCAAGACAACTTGAGTATCATGACATTTAACATGTGAATGAAGGCCAAGCAGGAAGAGGACGTGGTAAGTTACCAAGCAAATTAACAAAAAAGATCAAAGAGGCAGTTAAAATTTTATCAAGAAGCATCAACATGGAGTCTTGTCAAACCGAAAAGCAACAGATCTAGAAGGGCAGAGAAAAGAAACGCAACAAACAAAAGCTACCAGATGAAGTCGAGGATCATTTCATAGTGGCAGCCACTTCATGTACAGGAACGCCCAATACATTGTCATAGCCAAAAGTTACAAAAACAACTTAATGCATTACATGTGTCTGTGTGGTTGACAACTCTTAAAAAAGAATTGTCACGGTTAAACTAGATTACATAACAAATGAAGCCTCTACAACTTTAGCAAAATAAAGTTGATGACTCCTGGAATTCATCTATATATATATATATATAGGCATATAATAACACTTGATATTTTTCAAAATGATCTTCGTAGACTACAATTTAGAAAAGAAAATCAATCTAAAGCATCCTTGAAGGAATGATGAACCAGAAAATCCCTTATGACCTAGGCAAAAGAATCTCAACATCTGAGACAGATGAATTATCAAGGAGATAAAAAAAAAATGTTCCATTGTATACAGCCAAAATAGAGAGAAAGGGTAGACCAAATTCCTGTTAAAAGATATAACCCTAAACACATGACTCAAGAAATGCACCAAGTATCATGTTAAAAAAAAAAAAATCATAAGAAAAGAAGCCACCAAGCACTGAATTTTATATTAGTCGAAAGACGGCACAAAAGCAAGATTAGAATTTACCAAAGAACATATAGATCAAAAACATTCTTTGCTGTACAAGGTAAAGAAACTTTACCGACTAGCTTTAAGGCCAAAAGTAATGATGATTTCTAAAAGAAAATTCAAAAGACAGAAAAAAATAACTATTTTCTAGGGGGTAAAATAAAAGTATGCATTTGCATATTTCATGTTTAGGAAGTGCTCACCTCTAATTTTGCTTTGAAAAGGTCGAGTGCCGGTCCTTCCATCTCACCTATGTGCAGAAATTCAGAGGTTTGGAGATTGGACTCGCCAATTTTGTGCAGGCAATACCGAATGCTCGGTTCCAGCTCCTCAACTCGCTCACGACACAACACTTGATTTTCTAAGTCCCCATATTTGCCTAGTTCCTCATAAACAGCCCTGTAATTGTCAATGCCAACAGTTAAAACTATACTCACCAAATTTGTTTCAGGAATTCCATATTATTTAAGATATTTTCGAATGGAAGCCAATTCAAGAAAATTTCAGAATAGGTCAAATTAAGTCTTAACCTGACCCTGACTGCCTATCCAATGTGAATGTGTTCAGACTTCAGACAAAAAGCGACAATTGAAAATGATTGCTTGAAAACAAAAAAGGAACTACCTGGCACTCTTAAAATTCATCAATGCAGTATCCCAGTTCCGATCTTGCTCAAACAAAAGGTTCGCTTTCATATAGGAAGCATAGGCCTGAAAATATGCAACTTCAACTAAGCTACTTGGAAAGGAAATACAGTGCAATTAACATCTATCACAAAGAGCAAAAGAATGTTTAGTGGAACTAATAAATTATACATGGAAGTATCCAAGAAGAAAACTAGAAGATACGAAGCAAAATTAACCTTAGCCCCATGGATTTAACTCTTCCAATTTCAATTAACCCTCATGACTTTTGTTTTGTCATGACAAACTATGAATAGCTTCAACATTAAATCTTCATTTTTAAATTAAAGCAACCTAATAGCAAGATAGTTTGAGAAAAGGAAGTTCTTAAAGGTAGTCTTCTGCCTACATTTTGGCCTCACTTAAGGGGGATGAATAGAGAAAGTAGTAAGCACGGATTTGTTATTTGTTGAAATCATTTAGTTCTATATGATTACTTCTTTTAGAATTATCACAAAATTCAACAATATTGGTTCCCACTATCAAAAAGAACTGAACTTAAAGAAGAAAACTCAAATTCAAAGTGCCTCAGTCTCACCATCAAAATTACATACAGAGATCATAAAAAACAGCCTATCAGGCATAAACATTAGAAATTAGCAAACATGAGATACTAATTCAAATTGAAGCACACCTCAGCTTCTAAAGACGTCCGGGAATCTCCTTTCACGGAACACAACTGTGAGAACAAGGTAGCCCACTTTACAGCCTTCCTCAGCCTACCAATCAAATGTATACGTTGTCGAGAATTTGGACCATCCGAAAGTTGTCTTTTCTCCATTGCATGACTCCAAGCCCTCTCTGCGGTGTAGAGAACTAAATGAAGAAACCTATTTTAAGTAACAAAGAAAATATTAGAGAAGACTATTGCCAAACATAACTATTCTTAACATCATATCCAAAAATAAATTTTTTTCGCCAAAATCATATCTCAAACAATTAATTGCACAACAGCAGAATCCCATGGCTTTGGCATTTTGTGGAAAGGTAATTTACACTTACAACCCCTGCAGTTTTGATGATACCGTATATAGGAAAAGTTTACAAGAAGTCATGTACTTTTTGTATAGAGTAGGAATGTAATAGAGTCCTAAAATTTCCAATGGTGCAATTAAGTCCTGCCATTAATTGCTTACGTGGCAGCTGTACATTGGCTACACAGCCGCCTGATGGGATGTCAAATAGGAGGAACTGGAGAAGTTTTGGCCAGAAGGACTTGATTACACTTTTTCAAAGGGTTAAGGGATTAATTCCATGAATAAAAAGGTAAAGGCTTCACTGTATTTTGGGCATAAGGCTCATGATTACAGGTGCAATTTGCCCCTCATATTCATTCAACTCATGAAAAGAAAGTCCATAACACAATGCCAAGTCATCCAACGGCAAAGAAACCTCATCCTGTCTAACTTATGCCTCAAACCTTCTAAACTTCCTGCTTCAAGTTGTTGAGTCCAATTACTTAAAACTCCTGTGAGCGTAATAAACAATTTATCATGGAGCTTTGTACTCTTATCACCTTCACTCAGCCATGATGCCATTGATTTTGGCCCCGCATAAATTTTTCAATAACGATTATCCCAGCGAAATCCTCTTTCAGAGACGTCTTTAGCCCTATGAACAGAAGACAAGCAAGAGTTTGTCTCTCAGCCCCTACATCCCCTTAAACTTCTCATTCCTTATTTATGTAACTCTCCATCGAGCCACCTAGGTTCCAACTATGTGCTAAGATGTCCATATTTCTCAGATGCATCAGAAAATTCTCCAAAAAAATGTAATGGTCTTGTCCGTCATAAATCATTCCTCAAAATTCACAGCAAGATAAACTTCCAAGATCCTCCAATCAGAGTAACAGGATATCCTAGAGTTCATATTTCAGAAAGGAAAGGAAAAGGCTAACTCTCACATAAGTAATCACTTCACTTGGAGAATCTAATTCCCGAAAACCACCTAAAGGCTTATGCTCCTAAATATACAGCACCATAGCATTTCGCGTGAAAATGCCAACATTAACGAACAAATTGTTACTACATGAAAATCATCTGGTTAGGCATGGTGGCCAAGCAACAAAGGAGCGACAAAACCATTGAGCTGGAGCTAGTAAACACACGATCAGTCATTCACAATCGATCACCTGACTCCTACCTTCTGACCATATTCCTAGCAATAACGATGGCAAGAATCATTCGCCGCCTAACTACGCAACACTCTCCATCTTACAAGAGAAAGCCATAAGCACCACATGTGCACAGGGGAAGACGGAGCAAGGCTGACCTGACTTCAGTGACGCAGGATTCTGTCACGGCCTTCCGCGCGTATCTCCCGCGGCCATGCGTGAACTTCAGCGATCTGTACAACCTCCTAAGACGAGCGGTGCAGTATCTCCTATCATCACAGCAGCCAAAAGATGAGCAGCAATATCCATCCGATAAAGCATCGGCATTCGCACAAACACCTAACCGACGCCGCCGACTACATCGCGACTCGCGGAAAAACACCGAGTAAAGCAGAGCGACGATCTACGCAGCAATTACCGGTAGCGAGTGTAATCTCCGTGGCGCAAACCATGCTGCATCTGAGCCGATTTCAAGAGCTGCAACACTGATAAGCGAAACGAACCACGGGAAAAACCGAGCAACGAGGAGTCAGCAATCGATACGCCTTTTACTCGAAAAAATCGTAAAGGAAAACGGAATCGGGAGGCGAGAAAAGGCACCGTTGATGGAGAATTTCTGCATGTTGGGATCGGATTTGGAGTCGTCGACTTCCATCGCGGACGCGGCGCCGTTCTCTCTCGCCATGGGGAAAGACGCTCGAGAAGAGGATCGCTGAGACGAAGTGCTCCGATTCCGACCCTAGAATTAATTTGATGTAAATCGATCGCTTTTCGAAGGAATAGAGGAAAGGAATGCATATACCCCAAATTTCATTTCTTGAAGAGAAATTTTCACTTTACGTCTGTGAAAATTAGGAGCGTCCGGTGGGCCGGTGAACAGGAACCGGCCCACCTGATCTGGATCCATTCGGAAGTCGGATCAGTCCGGGAGTTGACCCGATTTCTCTACTCACTCCTAATGAGAATATAATCTTTGTTTTTCTTTTTTTTCTCCTTTTTTGGTTTTGGTTTTCCTTTTTCTATAAAATGGAAAATGGCCATATCTTTTAACTTATATTCTTCGATGAAGTAATTGGATGTGCCCTTCTATAATTGCCGTATGAAAATTACCAACCTTCTTAATTCTTATCATGCGAAAATAGATATATCAAATTCAGACCAGCCCATGTTGGCAATTTTAAGTTACCAAATTAAATATTATGATGTTCATTCAATTAGTAATACATATGTTCAAACCTTTTGAGTCGATATATTGACTATTTCAATTAATGTAGTAGTAAATTCGATTCAGCCCGTGTTGTCAATTTTAAGTTATTGAATTAGATATTACAATGTTCATTCAATTAGTAATACATATGTTTGAACATTTAAGCCAGTATATCGACTATTCCAATTCATGTAATGGTGAATTTTTAGGATAAATTAGACTTATTGATTCGTAAAAAAAAAAAAAAACATATTTCAAACAACTCAATGACATATGAAATAGAGAAGTATACTTTTCTTTTTCCTCCTTAAAAGGTTGAGTGTTCGAAATAGCAATTTGTAAAGATGTTCCTTAAAATTTTTCTGCTTAGCTCTATTTCCAAATCAGGAAAAAAAAAAAGAGTCTAATAATCAAGAGATGTGTTAATAGTAAATGTTTAGCTAATGATTTAGCACTTCACACAAATTGGACAATAAGGAAATTTGAGAATGGATTACTCCTCTCACTCTTTATTTTTCCCAAAGCTTGGGCCATTATGTTTAGGGTTAATACCCTTAAAAACCCCCAAACTAATATACTTGTGACAAATTTACCCCAAATTATTTTTTTTGACCACCAAAAACCCCAAACTGGTATACCTTTGACAAATTTACCTAAAATTGATACATTTGTGACAAATTTACCATTAGTTTTCGTTAAATTTTACTATCAAATTATTAAGTTAAATGACACGTGATAATTGACCAGGTATACAATTTATGATTTTACGCTCCGTTTGTCATAGTTTACAATTTTTGTGATTTTTGTGTGGTATTAATACAATTTAGCGGAGGGTATATTTGTCACAAATTTACCAGTTTTGGGTTTTTTACGGTTGAATAAATTAGTTTGGGGTAAATTTGTCATAAATGTATTAGTTTATGATTTTTTATGGTCAGTTGAGGATAAATTTGTCACAGATGTATCAGTTTTGGGTTTTTCATGGTCAAAAAAATGGTTTTGGGTAAATTTGTCACAACTGCACCGGTTTAGGGTTTTTCGGGGTATTAACCCTTATATTTAACCCAAACTTTGGGGCACTAGGCTTTTCTTATCTTTTTTTAACTTTTCTAGAAAGTTTCCGTCATAAAAATTCTCGAAACACAAACTCCTACTTATTGAGAAAAGTACACTACAAGTGCCATAACTTTGCCCAAATGGACACTTAAGTGCCATAACTTACGAAATGGTACACTTAAGTACCACATTTGAAGAAAAGTGGGACACCTAAGTGCCACATTCGGCGAAGTTAGCCAGAAATCATACGTGGCATTTAAATATTAATATTTCTTGCCGAGGTGGCTCACCGAAGAGCTGAGTCAGCTCTAATTCACCACAAACGACGTCATTTTGGGTGTTGGCCAAAATAGAACCCTTAAATCGGCCAAAATGACGTCGTTTTGGCATAATTTGAATTTTAATATAATATAAAAATTAATTAAATTTAATTTAAAACAAAATAATAATAGAATTTATATTTATTATAAAAAAAAAAAAGGGAAACGGAGGAGGAAGAAGGCAACCGGCTGCTAAGGGTTGAGCTCTCGCCGCCGTCGCCTCCCCACCATCACTAGAAGGTGGGGGAGGGTCGAGGCCCGAGGCGAGCCTGAGAGGGCCGGCGGCCCTGACCCTTGTCGCTGGCTGCCTCCCTCCTCCTCCTTCCCCTTTTTTTTCTTCCTCCTCCTTAGCCGTCTGGCCGCTTCCCCCTCCTCCTCCTTCCCCCTTGCCGGATCCGGGTGAGGGCCGCGAGACCTCACCGATCTAGGCGAGGGTTGCGGCCCTCACCCGGTCGGCCAAGGGTCGCCGCTCGCCGGGGTCGCTTCAACGGGCGTGGCTCTTGGCCCGGGCGGGCAAGGGCCGCCGACCCTCGTCGGATTTGGGCGAGGGCTACAACCTCGCCCGATCTAGGGCGAGGGCTCACAAGCCCTCGCCATTGGTCGGCGGGGTCGCCGGCCCCGGCGTGGCCCAAGCAACCCCGGCCGACCCTCCTCTTCCGTCGTCGGCCCTTCGACGACACGGCGAAAATGCGGTGCGAGGGCTCAACCCTCGCCCGCCTCCCCCATTTTCTTTTTTTTATTTTTTTAATTTTTTAATTTTAAAATTATTAATTTTAAATTTTTTAATTAAATTAAAT
This sequence comes from Eucalyptus virginea, assembly GCA_014182375.1. Classification (NCBI taxonomy): domain Eukaryota; kingdom Viridiplantae; phylum Streptophyta; class Magnoliopsida; order Myrtales; family Myrtaceae; genus Eucalyptus; species Eucalyptus virginea. The sequence continues at coordinate 34,027,946 of CM024519.1, read as the reverse complement.
TATTTTTTATCACGTCGCCCAAAACGATGTCGTTTTTGCATTATTTGGCCACGTTAGCGTGCAAAATGGCGTTGTTTTGCACTTGCTTTGTCGGAAAAATGCCACGTATGCAATTTGGCTAGATTTTTGGTTTGGATTAGCACTCAAGTGAGCCATTTTGCTCCAATTTTGGCACTTAACGTACCTTTCGTAAGTTATGGCACTTAAGTATCCCTTTCGCAAAGTTATGGCACTCTAGAGGTCCGCATTTCCCTACTTATTTGTTAGCCGCTTCAATTAAAAAATAAATAAATCAGTAAGCTAGCAACTTGCCATTAATAATCGTGAAAAATAGACATACCGAGTAAAGAATAAAATACTATTAATACAAAAAAAAAAAAAAATGCCCAGCTTTTGATTATCATCTAATTAGTTGATAAGGGCAGAAATTGATAAAAACAAAAGTCATCAATGAACAGAATAGTCAACAATTCGAAAGGAATTCACCAATAAAATTATTGATGGCAAATTGACTAGAGCCTTCATGGTTAAAATAATTAAGTTTTGTTTGTTTTAAAAAAATCGAACTCCATGATAGAGATGAAAAAAAGTAGAAAAGTAGATTACTCGGCCACATTAACAATTTCGTGAAATAAAAGGGGCTAAGGGGCTGCTTAATAAACTAAGGATTTACCTTTCACAGCAGCTAAATATTAAGGTTGCGTTTGGTGGACAGAATAAAACTCCTGGATAGAAAAACTATTATTCTATCCGGTGTTTTTATTCAGTGTTTGGAGTGATGTGAAATTCAAATATGACCACATGTAGCTTAGATATGGTCCAGATAAAATAATCCCATCTAGGGTGGGATATACCCAGATTTTTTAAGAATGATAGACCCGGATAGAATATGTGAAATTTGAGGGGGAAAAATTCTCTTCCTCCCTTGTCCCTTCATTGCTACAGTCAGATCTAGCCAAAGTCGTGGCAGCCTTGGGAAGACGGGCCGCTGGTTTGTGATCAATGAGGTGAGATCTAGAGGCAGGGTCCATGGTCAAGCCACCATCTTAGTCGTGGCGGCTCGCAGTCGTTGGCCATCCATGGTCGAGCCACCTCTTCATGGTTGCTTGCATAGATATAGAACGAGAAAAGCAGAGATGAATAGAAAGGAACAGGCAAAAAGCTCAGGCGTCGCGCGAGAGTGTTTCAATATTCTCTACAAAAACTGCCCCCATCCCCTTCATTTCTCCAAATCCCATCCCGTGCTCTCTCCTCTGTTCAACGCACGCTAAAGACCCAAATTTGACAATATCATCCTTAAATGATCAACCCAGTAACTTGACATTTCCGGCAAAGTGCAAAGCTGGGTTTTTTCTCGAGCTCATCTATTCACTAAAGATCCACACGATTGTCTATCTCCAGTAAAGAGGTTTTCAGTTCGCTTCACTTTCCAGCAATTATTCTGCCTTTTTTTTAGAGTACTATCTTCTTTGTGGAAAGCTGAGTTGAGCGCTTACGGCCTCCTCCTTTGCTTCACGAGGAAGAGAGTTGTTTTATTTCCCTGGTTTATTTTTAGTTTTAATTCTGCAAATAAACTATTTAATTGAATAATATTTATTTGAATCCATGTTATATGCGAATGTCAGCAAACATTGGATTGGATATTTAAAATCCTATCCCATCCTTATCCCATCCGGCATTATCTTATCTAGCAAAAATGTCCAGATGACCAAACGCAGCCTATGATATTAAAGACATAATTGGAAGGAAAATAGAAGTTTATAAATGAAAAGAGAAGATCTTTTCGCTAGAGATAAGAGAATCTTGTTATTTAAAAAAAGTCAAATGAATGCCCGTAATTAATACAAATAAGAGTTGACAGCACAAAACTTGTCGGTACTTAATAGATAAAAGTTGGTAATTTCTAAAAAAGAGTTGGTTAAATTTAATTGGTTGGCAAAGAAAAATAAGAAGTTGGTGTAATTAATTAAAAAAAATGTTAGCAAGCAACTCGAAAGGGACTTAACAAATCAAATCAGTTGGTAATATAATTGAAGAGAAAACTATATCATACAAATTCACGTAACAATTTATAAAATAAGGTGTTTGTAAATGAGGCAAATGAAAATTAAAAAAACGATAATAAAAGTTGATAAACTAGGAAATTGAAATGGAAGGTAACTCAAATGGCAGTAGATAATTCGTAACTAATTGTTAAATTAATTGGAACAGTTGGCACGGTAATCAAATAAAGATCAGTAAACTCATGTAGGGATTGGTAAATTTAAGGCCTTAAAAGAACAATAATTAATGTTAGCAAAAAGATAAGCAAAGTCGATAGTTTGTAAACTTTAAAAAAAGACTTAGTTATTTCATAAAAGTTGTATTCATAAGTTACCACGAGTTACTAAAAAAATTAGGTGATCGACAACTTTTTACCAACGATTTTTTCATACAAACCAACTTTTTCAAAGAGGTATCAAGTTCTGGCTCCATTTTGCCATTTTCAATGGAGACATAAAAAGGGCACAGTTGATATTATTATTACGGAAAATCCATAGTCAACTCTCAAATCGCATTTATCTAAAAGAAAACCCACCGATAGATACTAGTCTATACACCAACTCCAAGATGCTTGAATTAAAAATTTACCAATGTCTAGGTCACAACCAAACCATCACCATCACCAAGGAAAAAAATACTAAATACCAATGTGAAAAGATTTAGGACTTAATCGATTCTATTAAAAAATATATAATTGAATTGGTAATACCGCAATGGGTTTAGGATTTTTCTGATATTTTTCCCCCATCAAAAACCATAGTAGCACAAACTTTTTCCTCCTCATCATGCCGCCAACTCCAACACCAATCGCCTCAATCAGTAGCCACTGTCGCGTCCAAACAATTGACCGATCCCACCAAAATTCGATTCTCACAAGCAACCCCTTTTGCAATTAATCATTCACTATGCCAATCCTTTGTTACACAAATACTAAGTATCCATTCGAATCGACCAATTAAGTCGCCCCTAAAAGATATACATACAATATCTAACAAAGTTCATCAAATGCATTATCTAAATTACAGCGAGCTCCGTTTTCACTAATTGACGATGAAAGTGTCCGTGGAAAAAAAGAGAAGGCATCCCACGACTCTTGCGAAGCTGACCAAGAACAATCAGTACCAAAATAGAAGGGACTCTTCGAATGTCATCGGATTCGGATCTCTTCAAACGCAACACCATGATAATAAGGTCACATTACAATATCCATATCATAGCATTCGTTCTCAATTTATTTCCTTTGTTTTGTAATGAGTTCATTAAACAAGTGAGGGTTGACGTAGAAACAAAGCTAGACCAGGCCCTAATGCACATGCAAATCCAGTCAACGACAGAGACAATCGAGCCAACGTTTTGTGTGTGCGTGAGTGTGTTTCGCAAAACAAGCAACTTTTCAAGGCGTGTCATGAGATCTGCTGCACGCAAGGCAAGCTCATTAAATTCTGCAGATCCCCTGCAACTTTTGTAAGGTTTCTGACCCACCGTGCATGATCTCTCGTTCATGTCGTATTTTCCATTCCACTTGAAATAATCCCACGTTGAACTTAATATTCGTATCAATTCTCCCGAGCTGTACAGCCGGATGGGCATGTACTACAGTACACATCACTGAAAACTTGGCTTTTGCACGAAGTATTCCTGACAAACGATGTTCCCACAATCATTTCTTCCATGTTTTTCCGTCTTTCGGTCGGCATTGTTTTTCGCTTTGCGTCAGGGACAGCTTGATCAAGCGTTAGGCCCAAAGGAGCCATCGTGTCTTTTAGCTTTTGTTCTCTTCTTTTCGTCACTACCATGTTCGCATAGCTAGCATAACGTAAGATTGCATTGTTACGCCGGTTTTTTACTTAATTTGTAGTCCACTCAAAAATTAGGACAAGAACAACGAGGCAGGGAGGTGACAAATTTGGGAGAATACAGTAACTCATGGTTCTCAAATTTGATTATTTTAAGGGTTTTCAATACATTCCAAAGGATGGAGAACTTACTCCTCAATCTTTAGTATCTGCATGATTATGTATCCGTGCCTCATATACATACCGAATTAATGAGTGGCGAACTTTTGATAACCTCACATTTATTGGACACGGAACATATATAACCCCTAGCTAAATTGCACGTCTATTTGCAGTATTGATGAGGCCGTAACGTCAGGGTTATCGGTTATTACAAACAACCTTATGGAATCATAATAGCTATTAATACGTCAAATGAAACACGATTTGGATCCATAAAATTGAAGTAAGGTAATCAATTTGATGTAATAAGTGATACATGTAATGTCATTACCAAAACGACAAGATCACACGAGACATGTTTTCCACCTATGGTGCGAAGCTCACGATGCATGAACACACAAGAGGACACGTTTCCTTTTCCCTAAAAAGAAAAAGGAAAGACGGGAAAAATAGGGAAAATTTAATTTCTTTTAAATGCAAAAATCGCCAATGTCAATGATTTCCGGCTAATTGTGGCTGGAAAGACTATAGTAGCAAATCATCAAAAGACTTTTAGGACTAAATTGGTAAAATTAAAAAGCTTAGAATTGAATAAGTTTAAGACTTGTTTAGCAAGCCCTGGAACAGTGTCGAATTTTACGGACGGCTCATACCGTGCAATTAAAAGAAAAATCTGCTGATCCGATACCATGAGAGCAGAATTTCAAGAATCGCGACTTTCCAAAATGGGGACACTACAAGAAGCAAGTTAATCGGTACACAAAGGTAAGTATGACCGAGATTGATCTCAAGGTGATGAATCCAACCTGTAAATAGAAGGCGGGCTTATACAGGCGACATTGTTTCCCAGGCAGGCCATGCATTGCTTCTCTCTCTCTCTCTCTCTCTCTCTCTCTCTCTCTGTGGTCACAGCTGTGTCTACCTTATTTAATTACCATAATAAAAGCGATATCAATAATAAACCTTGTTCTTACAGCCATGCTACTTGCAGACTTACTGCCGGTTGTGATACTGCGTCTTCCTCATATAGAAATTTGCTCTATGAGTCAACCTTCTAACAATAAATACATTGCGTGCAATGCCGAGCGTCTCCATCCACACTCTCCAGCTACTTACATATATAAGCAGGTCTCAGGGTTGGGCATGCATCCAGTCTGTTAAGCTGCACTGCTTAGCGCTTAGCATTAGCTGTTCTCGCCTTTCGGGCTCTGTTTCGGGACAGAGGTGTAGTCACCGGAGAAGATGGAAGGAAAAGACTGTTCCATGTTGCTCTGGTGGTTGGCACTGGTGTTGATGGCAGTGGTCGTGGCGAGCGGAAGGAACGTGACCTACGATGGGAGGTCACTGATCGTCGACGGTCAGCACAAGATCCTCTTCTCCGGTTCGATTCACTATCCTCGTAGCACTCCAGAGGTATGTAACGAGGGCTTCCCGTTGTTTTATTCAGTCTATTTTGATTATGTTCTCGGGAGTTTTATGGATTCGATGATATTATATTTTTTCTGGATTTTGATATAAAATAAATGGGAGGAAAAGAGCGAGAAGGAGAGCTACTCTTGAGTAATCAAAAACTTCTTTTACTTCGTCGGGGGGGAAAAGAACTTCTATAACTTTGGTTAGTAGGAGAAACTACGAAACGAGAATGCAGGGGGGAGGTGATTTTAGGATCGTTTCGGGATGAAACCTACCTTGTTCGGACCGCACTTTGGAACCTATATTGTGCCTTGGAACCCCTATACCATCTACCTGGCCGCACGGCGTTTTTCCACTTTCTTTGGAACACCAAACCCCGAACACGCTCTATTTTCTTTCTTAAACCACTGATCCAAACGACGAGATTATATGCTAAACAAGAGATTCACTGAGCTTCAGATTCGTGAGCATGAGACTGCAATAGAGATAACACAACAATCAACGAGGCAAAAGGCCAATTGTTTCCTCTGTTTTTCTCGTTCCTCGTCAACGAAACATCCCGCAATGTACCCTAGGGATGCCACGAAGCTCATTTTTGGTTTTTTCTCTTGTTTTGCGATATGCTCGTCCTTGACAGGAGAGAAAAATAAAGTCTCATGGAATTATTTAGCTAGTTAAGGAGCTATATTAGGCCCAATTGTTTTATATTAAGAAAAGTGTTGGAAAAGTCATAAATCTATTCTATCTATGCGAATTTAGACCTAAACCTACCTTTTGACCTAATGCCGATTTAGTCCTTTCAACTAATTTTAGCCGGAATGTTATTTTGAGCACCGACTGACCTACATGATCACCTACGTGATAACGACAATTTTTAATAATATTTTATCAACTTTTTCATTCTTTTTCCCCCTCCCTCTCTCTATTATTGTTTGCTCCTCGATCGACCACCCGCCATGGTCGGGCTGGGCGAAGCTTGCCCTCACCAAATGACGCCTTTGCTCGAGCGATGCCCAACAAGGCTGCTCGAGGGTCAGCCTCGTCAGATTTGGATAGCGGAGAGGTTCAGCCTCACCCAAGCCAAATCCGGCAAGGTCAACTCTTGCCGAGCGTCACCTTCACCGAGGCAACATGAGGGTCAGCCTCGCTGGATTTGACAAGAACAGCCCTTGTCGGGGCTTGTCCTCTCCCAAGCAAAAAGCCAATCATAGGCCATGCCTATGACTAGTCACCAACAAAAAGCAGGAAAAAAAGAAAAAGAAAAAGAAAGACAAAAAGGGAAAAAATTAAAATATTATCAAAATTTATCGATGACTTCGTTAAAGATGACTTCATTATGTAGGCCGGTCCGCGTCTACGTTAGCAATATCAAGTAATTAGTTGGTGGGATTAAATTGGCACCGATAAAAAAGTAGACTAAATTGATATTAATGCAATAGATTAAGGACTTTTTCGACACTTTTTCCTATTTTATATTCGAGTTCTTATATAAGCAAAATGATTTTACAGATCAAAGCTGGAAACGGATAGGAGTTAAGCATAATTATGCAAAAAGCATGCACTTCAAGTTGTGTAAAGGATCAAGGGAAATTACAATTATACTAATTAGAAAGTTCGACAAAATCATACAGATGTGGCCATCTCTGATAGCCAAGGCCAAGCAAGGAGGGATTGATGTCATACAAACTTATGTATTCTGGAATCAGCATGAGCCCCATCAAGGACAGGTTAAGAGGACTGTCTCTCTCTTTCTACTATGGACTTGATTCATTTTAGACTGAAGCTACTTAACATGTGTTCTTGCAGTATGACTTTAGTGGGAACAAGGACATAGTGAGGTTCATGAAGGAAGTCCAAGCACAGAGACTCTATGCATGCCTAAGGATTGGTCCATACATAGAGAGTGAATGGACTTATGGGTACCCACAATGGAAATTACCATCTTGCACTAATCTCTAAACAAAGTATAAACTCAGCATGAAACTAATTGAAACTACCGACCAAATCTTCTTGCATGGAGTCAACATGAAATCACCCCATCCATTTAGTCTACTCATGATTCTTTATTGAACGACTTGTATCACACCATGCAATTGTCATTTGCAGGGGTCTACCATACTGGCTACATGATATTCCGGGCATAGTATACCGGTCAGACAATGAACCATTCAAGGTGAAGTCAATTGAAATCTCTAAGTGAAACTCGCCTCCAGATCACCCATTTATTGCATCTTGACATCGCTGGCTGCACCTAAATAAACCACCACATGCATATAAGTGACTGACATTATGGAAGCAGGGCCACATATTCCGCAATCGCTAAAGAGTTGTGCTCTTTTTACCACATGGCAGTCTCAAATGCAGAAGTTCACAACAATGATAGTCAACATGATGAAAGCAGAGCAGTTATATGCATCGCAAGGAGGGCCAATCATACTATCACAGGTTATGCCTTCGCTAAAAAGCTTTTCATCCACTAGAGAGCCATAGTGCTGTGCTATTTTCATCACCTAAATGTTATCCTATGAAATGCAGATTGAGAATGAGTATAAAACAGTGGAAGCAGCATACCATGAGAATGGGCCGCCTTATGTACGTTGGGCAGCTCAAATGGCAGTGGGACTCCAAACAGGCGTGCCCTGGGTGATGTGCAAGCAAGATGATGCTCCCGACCCCATAGTTAGTTTCCTTCTCTCTGTTTACCCTCACAAAACAATGCAATGAATTATGCATGTGAAATGCAAATACATTATAGTCAAGAATCATAGCCTGATATGGAATAAGGATTCATACAGGCAAGTTCAAATTACTCAAAATTCACATTTTTTTTTTCAAAATTCCCTCTTGAATAACTTTGATAAGGATGATTAAGACTGATAATCGCAGCCTTATGAGCTCCAACAGTTATGGATAGACCTTAATATCCTCAGTTATGCTCTTTGTCTCTTTAAATCCATTACTACATTATCCAATAAAGAATCATTTGATCCAATTTACAGATCAATGCATGCAATGGAATGCGATGTGGAGAAACATTTGCAGGACCCAACTCACCAAATAAGCCGTCAATATGGACAGAGAACTGGACAAGTCGGTAAGTTTTATCAAGTACTTGCACATCTAAAATCTTCTGGCATGCAAAATCTAAACAAACTCCTAGGCTTAGCACAAAACAAATAACAAAAGGCATAGCCAGCCAAGAAAAGAGAAACCAATGGATTACCAAGTAAAATCCTCTTGTAAACCCAGAATGAAAAGATACCAAGTATTAGCTGACTTTGTGCGGCAGCACTATAATTATTGGCAATCAGGAAACCATATTATTCTCGAATCAACAACCTTCAAGGTTTTCATCTCGAATATCATGCGCTACTATTTTTTCCATTCATCCAAAAAAAGAGAGATTATCAATTTACTACTGACTACGTATGTTACACTCTAGCTACCTAGTGTTCGGGGAAGACCAGCGTACCAGATCAGTTGAAGACATTGCATTTCATGTTGCACTATTCATAGCAAAGAAAGGGAGTTATGTCAACTATTACATGGTACACTACTCATTTCACAAAATCATCATTCCATTTCTCTTTTCTCCATGTATCACTCCAAAAACAGTAGTCACAACGACACTACTTGGAAGAAACAATAATTACTTTACCAATGAGAAGAAAACATAAGGTTTCAATCAATGCATTTACATTTGGACACATGCAGAAAAATATAGTTTTACCTCCTTCACAGAAATACACTTTTATTTCAGTATCATGGAGGGACAAATTTTGGACGAACAGCTTCTGCATTTGTGACAACAAGTTATTATGATCAAGCTCCTCTTGATGAATATGGTATGTGTATATGTACCACATATTGGCATAAGAACTGTATGAGTTTCATACTCTATATTGCATGCTTCAATCTAGGTTTGATGAGGCAACCGCAGTGGGGTCATCTCACAGAGTTACATGGCGCAATAAAGTCATGCTCAAAGGCTTTACTCTATGGAACCCCAGTTGAAAATAGTTTAGGTCCACTTCAACAAGTACGCACATCATCAGTTATCATGCAGTTTAATTCCATGCTTGGAGTAGCCATTGGCTTTCTCAAAAGTTCCTCTGCTTTGACTTATTCAGGCCATTGTCTTCAGAGGATCACAAGGAATATGTGCAGCATTTCTGATAAACAATGACACAAGAAGTACAAGAATCCTCTTTCAAAATATTCCATTCGTATTGCCTCCAAAGTCAATTAGTATTCTGCCAGACTGCAAGACAGCAGTTTTTAACACAGCAGAGGTATAGTTTGACAGAGTTTGGAGGACTTCTAATGGCAAAAAACATGTTTAGTTATTGTGCAAAAGGAATATTTAACTTTCAATTGTCTCCTTAATTGAAAACTTTAGATCATTGGTGGGTCCATATTAGAACTCAAGATACATGAAAGTTGATACCGTTTGTACTACATCTGGTCAACGACCTGGATTTTGATGTTCCTTTAAGCACTTATTAATGCTGACTATCACTTTGAACAGACAAGCACAAAAGTTAGTACAAGAACAATGACAATCAACCAGAAGCTTGATTCCAGTGACAAATGGCAAGAGTACCAAGAAGAAATAATTTCGTTTGACATGACTTCCTTCAGAGCAAACACTTTGTTGGATCACATGAACATAACTAAGGATGCATCCGACTATGTTTGGTACACATTCAGGTGAAGCACAATCAAAGCACTTACCATCATCAGGTTCCAAACTTTTTAAACATGAGATAATATAGATTTCAACCAGGACCTTTTTTGTTTCACATTGGTCAATGCAGGGTTCAGCAAGACTCATCAAATGCTGAAGCTGAACTGGATGTGTTCTCCCATGGGCACGCATTACATGTATTTTTGAATGGAGAATATGCAGGCAAGCCTCCTTATTCCTTTCATAGTTTTACCATTACCTGAGATTATAAAAGCACTTGAATGGGATGTTTTCAGTCCCTGGGCACACATTACGTCAGTGTTTCTCAGTCATACCAACCCCCCAAGCCCCAAGGAGGCACCCCTTAGGCAGAGTAGGTGAAAAGAGGAAGAAAGAGAAACAACACATAAAACATACAAACTTAAAGAAAGAAATCAAATTAATAAGCTAGTTCTTTGCAAGAACATTTTTCTTTCTTGAGAGGACATTCCATGTGGGGGGACATTCTATCTTTGATCTAAAATGATCCAAAAACACTAATAAATGGCAAGTTGGAGGACATTCTATCTTTGACCTCTCCAGGTGAAATGTCATTCCTTGGTTCAGTTTGGAGTATGATCTCTCAAGTTCCTACTCCAATGCTAGAACTCTACATTTACAATCAATTCTCCCAAAATGCATATTACAAAATAGTGATCAAAGCCAACCACAGTGCACACTGGTCCAACCCAAGTACTTCTTTGAGGCCCCAATATGAACCCCAAAGCTTTTGTGAATGTGATTGGCTCAATTTATCGGATTAAGACCAGGCAAGTGTTTTTTTTTTAAACTGCTGAAGAGAAAATATAGCGGAGGTCCAGAATGTCAGATTTTGTCAAACTGAAATATAGTTATTTAAAACAGTTGAAAAATGGAAACTCCCCCATGGATTGCCACTTCCAGCAATTTATTCACTCAACAAAAGTTGTTTAACACAACACTTAGTGAAGTAGCACTGCTCGTGGCAAGTACTACATGATACATGTAGGGAGAAACATTTTAGATAGAACATGTGACTGATATCACCTGGTGATCACATCCATGGACTCTAATGTGTTCATAACAAAGAGAATATCAGCAAATCTATGGAGAAATTAATAGCTAAATAATGAGCTACTATTTAGTACCAAAAGTAGAAATAGAGAGTGTCCAGTTAAATCATGGATCATACCAAGATCTGGTAAAGTAGCCCTTTTCCAATGGCATGCAAGACCATTATTCAATGATGCTCAATGATTTAATGTTAAATTATGGATGCATGGTTTATTCGCAACCATCATATGCACGTGACCTTTTTTATGCATTTTCCGTACCAGGATCTGCTCATGGAAGTCACGACAATTCAACATTCAGTCTGCAGCAATCAGTTTTCTTCAATAAGGGGATAAACTATATATCCCTGCTTAGTGTCACAGTAGGATTTCCGGTAATATTCAAAATCATTTCTCATCCTACTTTATCCAAACTTCCAAAGTTTGCTTTTAGTATTTAAAGTTTTAGGATCTAGATGACAAATATGACTATCACTTCAATTTATGTCACATGTAGTTTCCTTGGGCAATACTATCTATCGTATGAACTTCTAACTTAAATCATTCCGCTGAAAGTTGCTCCCTATCATGTTAACAACTCTTTGTTCTTTCTCATGTTTATTTTGCTTTATTAAGATAAAAGACAAGCTATGACATCCTCAGTACGTTTGGATGTTAAGAATTCAGGGGCACATCTTGAGCGGAGAATTGCTGGACCACGTAGATTAAAGATCAACAGGGTGGACTTTACAAACTATGCATGGGGCTACCAGGTACTCTTCTACACAGAAGAAATATGCTTCTCTCAATCCATAAGGTGATACATGATATAGTGAACACTTTCTTGTCATAAAAGTTATGGTCTCCTCAGAAAGCAAATGCAGTGCATGCAATACATACAATTTGCTCATTTTTCCCTAGCCCACTAGAAAAATTGACTCTGCACAAAGTGCAATTTTGTCTTTTTTATTATCATTTTTCGTTTTTCAATGTCTAACCAAGCTGATGTCTCCGTGACATAAAACTTCACCTTTTATGACTCTAAATTTGACCCATAGAAACCTCTTTCTTAGCAGTACTTCACTACATTGTTGCTTCAAAAGCAATTTCAAGAAAGAATTAACTGAAAATGATGCATAAAAAGATGTCTAGCATTCAATTGATCTTCTAAATACACAATACACAACGTTGAAACTTAGAAGGTTTATCACATTCTGAACTGATTCAACTGAATGAATGACAAAGGTTGGCCTCTCTGGAGAGAACAAGGGGATCTACAGAGACTTTGGCTCAAGCAAAGTGCGATGGAATAAGTATGGTAGCTCAATCAGTAATCGACTCATTTGGTACAAGGTATGAACTTATCTGCCAGAAAAGAAAAGTGAGGCTTAAACTAGATCTTTACACCGCATTACACTGGATTACACTGATTCAATCCCATAAGGTTTGACCGAAAGAAGAGAAAGCTAACAGTTTACAACAATCTGCCATATGGCTTTTTTGCAGACAACATTCGATGCGCCAGTTGGAAATGATCCAGTGGCTTTGAAACTAAGTTCAATGGGAAAGGGTGAAGTGTATGTCAATGGGCAAAGCATTGGTCGATATTGGGTTTCATTTCACACTGACTCTGGGGTTCCTTCACAAAAATGGTATCTTATTTGCTCAGAGATCTGGGTTTGGGATTAGTTGGTTACTGGCACCTCCATAAAACATTTACCTTATTCATATCTCATAACTGCTTTAAATTGTCAGACATACAAAGAAGTCAACATCCCCAATGTTATTGAACATCTTGAGTAGAAAATTCATATGTATCAATTAACAATGCTTTTTGATGATAAAGAATAAATAATGAAGATTTTCTTCTCAGGTACCACATTCCTCGATCTTTCCTCAAACCAAAAGGCAACCTGTTAGTCATACTAGAAGAAGAAAGTGGAAACCCCCTCGGGATTACAATAGACACCGTTCAGGCAACAGAGCAACAATAGAAAAGGTTAGTGATTCCTGAATTTAGATTACATTTTACTAAGACCATGATTTTAGGAACCATCCATGATGCAGAATCACTACAAGAAGAGCCTCAAAATTGAATCATAGCATGCTACTTTTTCACTTTGTTAACACCGACAATTGTATTTTACATTATCTGTAGGCCTGCAGAGAGCACCATCAGTAAAGCAGTAAGGATATGCTGGTGGATGATCAAATTAGTCATAACAATGGATAACAATTCCTACGGCATCTTCCCCCTTCCACTGAGCTGTTCAACTGTAGATAAATGCTTTTAAAATTCTTTACTGTCCTTAGTCTGCTTCAAATTATTGAGTTGTCACTGTACTCAGATTGCATGACAATTCTTTGTCTAAATTTGGATAGCAAAAATCAATATGTGGTCGATTCAATCTCAACATCTTCACAATTAAACAAAGTTTGCAAATGGAGAACTATCTACATATTTCAATCAAGCAGCCATGATTAAGGCCAGAGAATCAAACACACGTCATCTTGGACAGATTCAGCAGAAATTCAGGTTGCAGGATAAAATTGCTTCAACAGTATTCTAGGAAAAGTAATTGTGTGGCTACGCACAATAACAAAAGTTTGCACTAAAAGGTGTTACATAAAGATATTGAGCAACTCTCTTACCAACGTCTAACCAAATTAAAAGTACAAAGCATCACGAAAGAATCATGTAACATGAAAAAGAGCATAAAAGTTTGCACTAAAAGGTGTTACATAAAGATATTGAGTTGCAATGTCTAACCCAACTAAAAGTACAAAGCATCACAAAAGAATCATGTAGGATGAAAAAGAGCATATGTGCCTCAATTATGAAATCATCTGGTCACAAGGACCATAAATTTTGACATTGAACTTATCCAAGTTACATGCCTAGCACCATGAAGGGGGCCAGGGATTCACAAAGCATCAGATGGTTATATCATCTGAATACAAGAATTGAAAGTCGCTTACTCATGAAGCAAGGATAGAATCTGCATGTGCATGCACCAGATGTTCAACCAAGCAGTGACAACTGAGAGCAAAGTCTGTCGAAGAGCATTAAGCAGCCACACTTCCACTGGGTTTTCTTGCAGACTTCAAAGCCCAAAGTGTGCATTTGTCTCTGACTCTGCATAGCCATTCTTCATTTGACAAATCGGCAAGCAGAGTAATTATCATGGCCAAACCCAATTTGAGACACAGCCCAATAAAACGTCCTTTTCTAGGGAAAGCCTCACTCAGCACTACAAGCTTCTTTATCTATCTTTTGACCTTTTTATCTTTCTGGATAGTGAGACAATGTGATGGTATGATGGCCTTTTGAGAAGGTAACTCAGCAATGAAAAGCATAGTCTGAGCCCAACCGGCATATTTCCCATACTTGCTCACAAAAGCCTCTGCTACTTGGCCAGAGAGCTTGGGTGTCAGTCGTGCACCAGCAAGCTCAGGTAAAAGATACCTGGTAGCAATCTTTTGAACAAACAAGAGAACATATGCAGATTAGAATTCAAAACTGGCAGAACAAAAGGCACACAGAAATTTTTTTACATTCAACGGGTTAAAAGTGCAAAGGTACATACTAAATATTTCTTTTGTAAAATGAAAAACCTACAAATAAAAGGCTACTAATGAACATGGACAAACAATGCTATTCACTTCCTTAATGTTTAGCTCTATCTGTGTGCTTAAAGTCAACTATCAACATGATCAGCAGAATCATTTGCTTCCACACCAAAATCGCCATGTCTGGTATGGGAAATATGGGCAAACGAATGGTTACCGTAGCTTTCTAGTAAATAAAGAACAACTCTAGAACTATGTTATTTCCACGTGTGAACATACCCATTATCCATCAAACATAATTAGGGAAGAAAGTCTGCATGAATGATGTGCAATGAACCTTTAGGGTGAAACAAAATGCATAAATAACACTAAAGTTAATATCCCATTTTAGACATTCACAATCATGTATTAAAAGTCCATATGTGGATCTGCTCGATTTTTATATACAATAGCACGCACAGTTAAGTGACAATAATTCGGATAGTAATCGTTCCAATTCTGACAAATAAGAAACAAAAGAACTTACTTGCCACACATGCGTATCAACCGGAATGGCATGATGTTGATCAAGAGAGAAGAGAGCTACGCACGCTGCGACTTTAGAACCAACTCCAGGTAAAGTACAGAGAGCAGCAATAGCATCCTGTAGATCCAATCCACGCAGGGATGTAAGCCACTCCACACCTCCGCCAGGTTTTGACTGCAAAGCCTTAACAGTGCCCACAATATACTTGGCCCTGCTAAGTCACATTATCATATATTAGGGAAGCATGTAGCAAACCTACCATGAAAAGAGAAGAAGGATAAAGTTTGAACATAGGTTGGCAGTCAAGGAACCAACAAAACAACAAGTAATTTAGAAGATGACTTCCTTAGAGAATCAACATGATTTATGATTCTTTGAGAAGGAGAAGTTTCCTACAGCCACATTTGGCAACACATTTAAAAATAAATAAATAAATAGACATACTACCAACTTATCTAAGAATTATTTCAACAGCTTTTTGATAATCCCTTGAATCACATATGAGGTACTCTGCCACCAGTTTATGAACCTAGTGATCCATTCTAACAGAAAATTTCTTTGGATCCAACGAAACAACGGTACTTCCATGTCCTCTACCAATGTGCAGGACTACGCTAACAAAAACTCAATTAAAACCATATCACATGTAAGATTGGTAAACGCCAATAACCATAAGTTGGGCTGACTTATGTCAGTTAGAAATCCACCACAACAAACTGTATGCAACAGGTTTCAAAGCACATAGCTATTTTCAGAAAAAGCTCGAGAAAATTCGAATGCTACGAAGAGACTCCTACGTTTCAAGCGAGTATAAGAAGATAGAGCAATCAACCTGTAACCAAAACCAGTCTCCCTGAAATCTTTCTCAGAGACGGCCAAAAGCCGGTCTAGCGACGGGAACTCGTAGAACTCCAAACCCTCCACAGTCCCCAGATGCCTCCCCAGAGACGAAATGAAATCCACCATTTTAGTGATCCTCGCGATGTTGTTGTTCGACGAACAGAGAAACTGAATCAAGCACTCCAGAGGATCCTGCCTCAGCACGCGAGCCCCGCGCAGGAGCCTTGCCAGCTCGGCGAACCTCGGATCCGAGGCCGAGAACGCCTCCCAGATCTCACCCAGCCGGATGTCGGCGTTGAGGAAATCCAGCAGCGCCGACCGAGCTCCCGCGCCGTCGGGGCGATCGCCGTGCACGAAATACGCGACGTCGCCGTCCTCGAGGTGCTTGAGGGAGACGAGGTGAGGGCCGACCGCGCCGGTGAAGCGGAGGGGCCCGGTGCGTTTCCACCTGAAGGTCTGGCCGGTGGGGAAGGTGAGGGGCAAGGAGAGCTCGGACTCGGCGAGGTTGAGCGGGACCCACTCTGGGGTTTCGAGCGACTGGCGGACTGAGACGGCTTTTTCGCGGCGGCGGCGGCGGTCGTGATGATGGAGGCGGTGGATCGTTTGAGGGGTCGGAGGAGTGGATGGCGGGGTTCGCCTCGGTCTCTTCATGGTTTGTAGGAGAGAGGAGAGTCTTGCTGGGGAGATGGGGGCTAGGGTTTGGAGTTCCTTCATTGAAGAAGCTCCATGCCTGCAACTGCGAGGGAGAAGCAAGGCAGGAGAAAGAGCGGACGACGACGTCATCGAGCTGCCATGAAGAAGATCACCGATGTCAAATGCCTAACCGATGTCTGGCCAAAAAAAAAAAAAAACAAAGGATTATTATTTTTCTTTCTGAAAAACCACAAAAAACCTATACCTACTTGATGCATTTACTCTGATTTTTTTTTTTACGTCAAAAATCTCAAATTATAGGTATTTATCCTAAATTTTTCCGTTAACATAAAAAAATCCAAAATTATACCTATGACGCATTTGCTTTTTATTAAAATTTCATTAGGTGATTTTTCGACTAAAATAATGTCGTCATGTTGGCATCATTTCAACTTTATTTGTTTTCTAGCATCCATATAAACAAATTTTTAATAATTCTCTTTGACGTAACTTTAATGGAAGGAAAAATTTGTCATATAAATATATATTTTTATTTTTATGTTATCAATAAATTTTAAAGCAAATGTGTCAAGACAATATAAGGAAAAATTTCAAATAAGAGTAGAGGTATTTTAGTTTTTTTAAATAAGAATGCAAAAAGTGGTCAAAGTGTGCCAAATAACATCTGAAGTGGTATATCGATTTGAAAAATGACATAACCTTTAGATCGAAGGGTATTTTTATCTTTTTACTTAATTTTTTTGTTTATTTCTTTTTCTTTCTTTTTTCCTTTTCCCCCTTCCCTCTGCCACACTTAGGCAAATGCAGCCCTCGCTAGTGTTAAGCAAGGGCTTTCCTTGCCAAATCTAGCGAGGGTGACCCTTGCCCTCGCATGGCCTCACCAGTTTATACAAAGGCGAGGGTTGCCCTTGCCCAATGCTAGTGAGGGTAACCTTCACTAGATCCAACGAGGGCGACCTCGTCCTCACATGAGTTGTGCAACCTCCGCTAACTATAGACAGCGATGGGGTGGGGCAGGGAAGAGGAAAAAAATAAAAGAAAGAAAAGGGAAAGAAAATTCAAAAAAAAAATATAATTATAATTTTTTTACCAAAATACCCTTTTCTATGACAATCGGAATAGCTACTGGCTGGCCAAATGCCCTTATTTGAGATGATTTTGATTACTTTATGCTATTATTTGAAATAGATCAATTTAGGTTTTTATTTGAGAAAAATAAAAGTATTTTAAGCCTTTATTTGGAATTTTCCCTTAATATGATTTTGAGCGTGTTTGGTAACGCTTTTGTTCCCAATAACAATTTTAATCATAAATGGTTTTTTTAATCCTGTTCACGGGAACAATTTATAAGCATTTTAAGTCGTTTGGTAATTGTCAAAATTTAAATTCTCGGAATAAATTGCATTTTGATACCGTCTTTCAAAATTTATACTCAAAATTATTTTCTTTTAATTTTCAAATAATATTATTACTTTTTTTATTTTTCTTATTTTATTTTTTCCCTTTCTTTCTCCTCTTCTTCTTCTTCTTCTTCAAGTCTCTGGTACTCGGCCTTGGGATGATCGGTGACCAGCCAAACGAGGACTGGTGACCTCATCGGAGCATTGTTGACCCTCGACAAGCCCGGCCCTCATCGGTCGAACCTTGCGACAGTGGGCATGGCTTGGCCGAACCTTGGCAGGGCTGGGCAAGCCTCGTTGGTGGCTGGCTTGCCTCCGGTAAGCTCGCCGGACCTCACTCTAGCCTGACAAGTCTCTGACGAGCTTGTCGGACCGGTTGCCTACGACCGGTGGCAATGGGCAGTGGACGACAACGATGGCAGCGGTAGCATATAAAGAAGAAGAAAGAGGGAAGAAGAACAAGAAAAAAAAAAAAAAAAAAAAAGAGAAAATATGTGTTTGATTCTATAATTGTACTTTTTTTTATATATTCTTGATTCTACTTTAAATCAGTTCTTGAGAACAATTTTTTTTTTTGTACCCAGGGAACCTTCGTGCCGCTGCGAAGTCTGCTGTTTCGCAGCGGAGTAAACCCTGGAGGAGCAGTAAAGTCACCACCACTACTTCACCACCACCACTCCACCCTTGCTGCCCGGGTAAGTCGTGGGTTCAAGTCACCACCACCACTTCACCACCACCACTCCACCCTTGCTGTCCCGGGTAAGTCGTGGGTTCGAGTCACCACCACCACTTCACCACCACCACTCCACCCTTGCTGTCCCGGGTAAGTCGTGGGTTCGAGTCACCACCACCACTTCACCACCACCACTCCACCCTTGCTGCCCCGGGTAAGTCGTGGGTTCGAGTCACCACCACCACTTCACCACCACCACTCCACCCTTGCTGTCCCGGGTAAGTCGTGGGTTCGAGTCACCACCACCACTCCACCCTTGCTGCATCGGGTAAGTCGTGGGTTCCTTTCTTATAAGACAGATGACACAGCAATTCGAACTCAGGACTTCTCTCGAAAGGAACCTGTGCTCAACCATTATGCCGCCACCACAGGTGGTCCTGAGAATAATTTTTTTTCCATTACGCCGCCACCACGGGTGGTCCTGAGAATAAATTTTTTTTTTTGATAACCCAGGGAACCCGTAAGCTAGTGGAGGAGCGACTGCAGGACCCATCACCACAGTACTCCACGCCTCTGGGATTCGAACTCATCCCCTTCGTGAGGGGGAAAGAGCCCAAGCTAGTTGCGCCGTTGCGGGCGGTGGTCCTGAGAACAAAATTTTTACCAAATGCATTTCTATTTAAAATCTACTCTCGAGAACAAAAGACCAGAAACAAGCACTGTTTGGCAAGTTGTCAAACATGCCCTAGAGTTTTTAGTGATTTTTACCCTTTTTCTTTTCATTCTCCTAAATTTATTTTTCCATTTATATCAAGTTTTTTTGGGAAGTTATGCAAAAATTACTTATTATTTCTACTTATGACTTTCACTTTAAATTTAGAAAATGAAAAAAAAAGAAGTAATTTTGAATTTCTAGACAATTATGAAAAATTATGTACAATTTTACCTATCATCTAACTATTTAAAAAATTTATCTTGTTAAGTAAAAATATCATAGCGTAAATACCATAAAATACACAAAAAATGAAAAGTCAAAAGTAGAGATAACCCTACTACATAAATGCGATGGCCTAATTCCATAAAAGAATCCCAAACTTTAGATTAAGAACATCTTGGACCAAGGCAAATCTGTTGAATTATTTCTGAGCATGACGAAAATTATAAGGTATTCCTCCAATGAAGCGAGTTGGACTAAACGGGTTGCTTTCCATGGTCACGAATTGCGATATAAATTGCAAGGCCGTCACAGTAAAGCCATTAATCCTTCTTCGATTTCAAGTTTGGCTGTAATTGTAGCGATTAGGGTTCGAAGTCTTATATGAGCGCGAGCCGAGGTTTCTCCCGATTCCCCAAATGCCTTCACTTGACCCAATACAGGGTCCATGAAACGAGCGGGCCCGATGACCATTTTTCAATGTCCAGTGAGATCTGGATAGATTTGTAAGTCGAGGGGGCACGTTACAATAAACCGAGAAAATGGAACTTTCCCTTTTGGTACAATGGCCTAGAATTCATGCCAAACGATTGTCCTCTTACTCATCGGGGCAGGTGTAGTTCCACCTCCAATATAGCCTAAGAGCAACCCTTTTTATTAGTCAGTGACCAAAGTACCCTCCCCTTAACCACTACGTGTCTTCTCCCTCGTCTCTCTGACGCACTTGTACTCTTTTCCTTTTCCCGTTGTCTCTTTCTTCACTGTCTCAAATTCCCTGCGACTCCTTTCTTATTCCTTTCTGTCAACTTGCACAGCCGAGGCATCTCAACATTCGCATTCTTTTACTTGTCCATGGAGGTTCGTTCAGCAATTTAAAGCAAGTAACTTTCGCTCACATTTTTTGGACATATGAAAATATAAAGGGCATGGAGATCATCTAGTCCAAGAAGAAGAAGAAAAAACATCGACCTGAATTTCACTTCAATTTAATCATAACAATTATGACAATACTATCACTTATTATTTCTAATCCTCATTTCTTTCTCTTTCTCCCACGTGGCTATCTTCATCCCCATCAAGTCATTGCCATAGAACATGATGACCTCCTCCACTCCACTATTGTGCATGAGCTCATTCTCACTTGAGTTCAATCCTTGTTTACTCGTTCGTTTACCTCACCTGTTCCTAGTATAACTCTCCTAACTCCTCCGTCCCTTTCTTTTCTCAATGCGCGAGCATTGAACTTGATGTCATATGCAACAGAGCTCAATGTCAAGAGTGGAGTTTACGCTATTAATGACTCGGACCAAAGAGAAATGAAGAGACAGATTGTGGGGGATGGCTGAATTAACAATATAAGGGGAGAGGAGAGGGAAATTGGGCAAAGTGATGTGAAGGTAAGTGGTGAGGCGGCAACACTAGTAAAACAAATCTGAGGGCACGAAGCAAAGGGACTCTCAAGAGAGAAAGAGGCATGTAAGTGCAAGAGTCAAACCATGATGGAAAAAGAAGAAATAAGGGATTAGAAAGCATTTTATTCATTGCTCGATAATATAGCCGTTTTTAGCTATATCAAAGGTGGATAAGTCTCGCCCTTAGGATATATAAACCTCTTCCATCATAATACGGAACTTAATATAATATTTTCCTTTTTTTTTTCACAATTTTGAAGATAAGATTTAGACAGAAGCCATAGATACATTATATAGCTCGTAATGAAAAGATTGCGAAAAAATCCAGAAGTTTTTTTTTTTTTTTTTTTTTTTAATAAAAAAATCGATTTTCCAAAATCCTTGAACTATCGTGCCTCCCGAGAGAGACCGAAAATTTTCCCCCGGGGTAAGCTGCGCGCACTGCACCCCTCTCGGCTCGTTGGAAGCCAATTTCTCCGGAAGAAAGAAGAAGAAAGAAGGAGGAAGAAGCAGCAGCAGCAGCAGCTGCTCAAATCCTGCCGAGAACCAGAGATCTCCCACCCCAAAATCCCTCTCCCTTTCTCTCTCTCTAGCAATGCCTGCATCTCCCTCTTTTCCTTCAGGTAAAAACTCTCTTTCTCTCTCTCTCTCTTCGAACTGCCGCGAATTCGTCAGCTTCCCGATTTCTACCTTCGCCTGGCGCGTCCCGATTCCGCGGTCTCAACGGAAAGCCCTCTCCCTCTCTCTCTCTCTCTCTCTGTGCAGGAACGCGCGGCAACCGGTGGAAGAGGCGGAAGCGGGAGGCGACGCAGCTCTCCCGCCGGCACAAGGACGCCGTCGAGGACGAGGACGAGGACGAGGAACCTAACGACCTCGACGACGACGTCGACCGCGCCGCCGAGGACCCCGACGCCGAGGACGCCAACCCTAGCGCGAGCAACCACAACCACAGCCACAGCCACGCCGCCGCCGATCTCAGCCCTAGGGAGACCGAGGTCTTGTCGGACGGCGGGGTCCGCATCTGCGACTTCCCTCCCGTGGTCAAGCGCGCCGTGAACCGGCCCCACTCCTCGGTGCTCGGCATCGTGGCCCTCGAGAGGGCGAATTCGGTCGGGGAGGGCAGGGATCAGGTGCAGGGCGGCGGCGTTTGCTTGGAGAATGTCTCGTACGGGCAGCTCCAGGCTCTTTCTGCTGTGCCGGCGGATAGTCCCGGTCTGGCGGATTCGGAGAAGGGCGATGGGGACGCTCCGTCCTTTGTGGCCACGCCGCCCTCCATTATGGAAGGGATGGGCGTGGTGAAGCGGTTTGGGAGTAGGGTTCATGTGGTGCCTATGCATTCAGGTTTCTCTCTCTCTCTCTCTCTCTCTCTCTCTCTCTCTAATTAACGGCGTGTATATGAGTTTGCCATCCACAGCAATCTGTATCGTGTAGTTTGATATTATTCTTTTGCTTTCCCTGCTTTGCCAACTGCTGAAGTGGTAGTGAAACACGTTTTCTTAGTATATCAGTGTTGCCTTGATTGATAGCTGATATTCCATTAATATCTCTGGTCGAAGAATTGATGACGGGGTATCCCTAGCATAGGAAGCTTTTGCCAATTGTTGCCTCTAGTTAAAGGGGTTTTAAGTGTTGATGGGAAATGCTTCAGCTTTGCCATTGAAAATGATTGTTGTGATTGTTTATGAGGTGCATTTTATCTAAGCCTATGTATTTTTGAGAATGCACACTTGATTTTTAGAAGTGAATGTTTTGGAAACCATAGAGCAAAGTTTGGAGAATTATGGGACAACTTCAGCTCAATAGAGTACTCATTAATTTAGTCGGGTGAAGAAAGTTATGCCAGTATCAATACTTTTTGATTTAAGACCAAGCTCTACAGGATAGCAAGATTTACTTTCATTCAAGTTTCACAGTTTAAGACCATGCTCTATATAATAGGATCATAGAAAGATGTACTTCAATTCCTACTCGAAGTACTTTCTGGCTCCTGTGAGCCTAAAGTTAAATGTGAAGGATATTTTGATTTTCTGTGTAAATATGTCACACGTTTACGTCTGAACAACTTCTCATTTCGTACTGGAAACCGTGGTAACTCGCAGATACAAGCAGTTTCTTTTTGTCGTTGATGAGAAATTTGACTTGACTCTCCGTCAATAAGTTTGTATTGCTTTGTGCTAACTGATCATTCTCATTTTACCATCTATTGGAACCGTTCTGAAAAGTAAACATGCTGAAAGAGTCTTGTTTATACTTCTAGAACATAGACATGTTACTGTTTCCCACTATAAGGTTCTTTTGGTATTTGCAAGCATGTGTTATGTCCTCGATTTACTGGCACTTCCATTCAATTTTGCTACAAGTCTGGTATTGTGTAGATAAGTCATAACTACATCGCCAATCACCTTGTATGCATCTATGATGTTCTGTTAATGGAAAATTTTCCTTTATCGTAATATACTTGGCCCTTGATTGATAAGGAAGTTTAGTGACTGGTTAATGGTTTTTGGTTGACAATAATGTAAGCGAACTTTTTATGGTCATCTTGAGCCCCCAGCACCTGTCTATCCCCTGGGTTATGAGAAGGGGCTGGTAACTGTTCTCACTTCTTGAATATGTGTTATCACATAGTGTAATAGTTTCGCTTTGGTTTCCTTATGTCCAGACTGGTTTTCACCTTCTACGGTGCATCGATTGGAGAGACAAGTGGTGCCACATTTTTTTTCTGGAAAATCGGTAGACCATACACCGGAGAAGTACATGGAGTGTAGGAACTATATAGTTGCTAAATATATGGACAATCCATACAAAAGACTCAGAGTTTCTGATTGCCAGGGATTGGTAATTGGTATTCAAGATGATGATTTAAATCGGATTGTTCGCTTTCTGGACCACTGGGGTATCATTAATTATTGTGCTGCTTCAGCACCTCCTCGTGAATCTTGGAATGGTGGTTCTTATTTAAAGGAGGATCAAGGTGGGGAGGTTCATGTGCCATCAGCTGCATTGAAGTCCATTGATAGTTTAATCAAGTTTGAGAAGCCCAAATGTAGGCGAAAAGCAGCTGATCTATATTCATCCTCATCGCATAAGGATGACAGGGTTTCTGACTTGGATAACAGAATTCGAGAGCTCCTATCTGGAAATTGTTGTAGCCATTGTTCTCGGCCTCTTTTGGTTGTGTATTATCAGTCGCATAAGGAGGTAACTTCAGATTTTCTTTGTCATATCAGGTTCTTAACATGTATTATTCTTCCTATGATTCATGGTTATGTTAGTGTCCACAAATTGGGAAAAAAGACTCATTCTATCTTTTAAACTGTGGATGTACGTCTCCTGATCCCAGTATTCTTGTTGATGAACACTTCTATTTTATCAGGTGGATGTTTATCTTTGCTCTGATTGCTACCATGAAGGAAGATTCGTTATTGGTCATTCAAGTATAGATTTTACAAGGGTAGATTCCACAAAAATCTATGATGATCTAGATGGAGAAAATTGGACAAATCAAGAAACATTGCTGCTGCTAGAGGGGGTGGAACAATATAATGAGAACTGGAATGAAATTGCAGAGTATGTAGGCACCAAGTCTAAAGCGCAATGCATCCTTCATTTTCTCCGGTTGCCTATGGAAAATGGTATACTGGAGAATATTGAGGTTCCAGGTGCATCACTGTCATCCAGTTTATCAAATGGAGATGATCAGTCTCGTCAAAATTCAAACGTCAATGGGGATATAAGAGGTACTTGCTTATATTTGAAGTTCCGTCTACTTGTCCGCTTGCGATATTGTTTGGCTATAACCCTTCCTCTTTCTTCAGGTTCCTGCCATCAAAATACAAACTCTGAAGACAGGCTTCCTTTTGCCAATTCCGGGAACCCAGTGATGGCTCTGGTGAGTCTTGACATTGATTTTGTGCCAATTTTTTTTTTCCCCATTAGATAATGGTGCTAAACAGTGGAAAACCATTGGAGGGAGGAACATGAGAGAACTTCTGCTAGTGTGAGGCTAAAATACATCTTTATACTTCTATCAATGCTTCACTGCCCAGATCTTAGTACAAAGGATGCTCAGTGTTGAGTCAAAATTTTGGATTTTTCTTTCTCAGGTGGCATATGATCCATCTTCATTGCTTGACCTGGGTGCAGTCATTAGTATAATATCTTTCTATCACAAACGTGGTACTGCATGAGTATTGGCCTTTAGGTGTCTTCTTTTCTTTAGAACTCCTCTTGGGTTTTGTACCACTACCCAGCTAGCAAGAGTTTGGGTACACTTCCTGTGTCTGTGCTAACTCGGTTTGGGTTGGGGGGGAGGGAGGGAGGGAGGGTTATTTTTCTACCAACTCCCCACTACTTGGTTTTCGGTGGATCTAATACCAATCAAACTCTAGGTCTCCTTTCTGGCATCTGCTGTAGCACCCAGAGTTGCGGCAGCTTGTGCCCATGCATCCTTGGCAGTGTTGTCTGCTGAAAATGGTGTGGCTGAATCAGGTAACATCATACAGGTGGAGGGAACAGCGCAGGGACATAGGTGAGCAGCTTTCTTTGTTATGTTCTCATTCTCATTTCAATGTCATTTGTTTCCTTGCTGTTTGGATTTCAGTTTGAATTGATTTTGTGAGCTCTTGCAGAGTACTATGATGATTTTATTATGTTCCCTTTCTAGTTGTGCTTCCTGTTCTGAGTAGGATTTATGTTTCTCATATGTATTTTCTATTTTAATGCAGTGTAGGGTCTTTATATATCATGCACTCCTTCTGCTTTATTATGATTGATTGAGTTAATGAAAGTTCAGTTTTAGCAATTATTTGCTACTGATTTGTGTGTTGCTTAAGAAGTTTTCAGAGTGATGCCTAAAGGTATTTAACATTTTCTTCAAAAATCCGTTTATTCATTCTGAATGTTTTCAGTGGACCTTTTCCCTCAGACCCTGTCAATTTTTCCATTGTTAAAATTCAGTCTAATCCTTCAAGTTACCATTTGCAGTACTGTCACAGCCACTAAATGTACTCCCAAACTTGAATAGCATCTCACCTGGTCATCCTACATTGATTCCTTCAACTTGTATCTGTTGGATAACATCTCCATTAAGTTCTTTTTTTATTCTTTTTGTAAAATGGATCCAAGTAATTGTTATCACTCAATGTGGATCTAAGTAGGTAGAATGCTTGTTGTTTGGTTATGTTTCGGCTAGAAAAAGATCTTGGTTATGTTGGTAGCACTTGTTAGGATTCGCCGCATAATCACAAACAAATTGAAGACTAAAAGCGAGAAAGAGAATTTGAGATGCAAGGTTTTATCCTGATTAACCAACTAGGGCTACGTCCAGCTGAGAAGTCTATCATAATCAACATCTCGCACCTCTGTTACATCCTTCAATTACAAGAGAGAGAATGTGTGTGTGTGTGTGTGTGTGTGTGTGTGTGTGTGTGTGTGTGTGTCCAGTAGCTATTTATGAACCCGAGGCCTAATTATCAACAAAATGGGCTCAAACTATAAAAGCCCTTTGGGGTCGCGGGGGCGCCGCCCCCTACGACCCCTGCTGGAGTGGAACCTTTGTGCCATCTTGTCAATAGTGAATATGAACCACACCGCAATAGAACTTTCAAAGCACAATATCAACTGATCTCCAATAGAAGATATTCCAAAGCTTTCTATTCAGTTATCTGACCTGTTGACCTTGAGCTCATAGTATTGGTCAAGTTTTTCTGGAATGTAAAGTTAATTATATTTTGCTTATGTGAAGGATGAATTTGGAGACATCACAAGCTGGAGATTCCGTCCAACAAGAAGGTTGGTTGGAAATTTTCCAGATTCTGTACATTTTTATTGTATGCTGATCTCTAACTTCATCTCACTACGGTTCTAATGCTTGCACTTTATAAGAGATTTGGCTGTGAATTGGTTTAGGTAATCAAGATGAGGCAGATGGTTCATTGCTGTCCCCAGAAAAAGTCCAAGCTGCTGCAAAAGCTGGTCTTGCTGCTGCTGCAACCAAGGCGAAATTATTTGCAGATCATGAAGAACGGGAAATTCAAAGGTTGTCAGCTAATATCATAAATCATCAGGTGAGACTGTAATTAGTATTATTGTTTGATATCTTACATTCGACTTCCTTTAGTTAAACTATTGTGCCATTTCTAACTGTAAAAGTAATAGACGATCTTTTGTTAGAGATTTATCTTTTCCAAATTTTCTTATTGCTAAAACCTTCCCAAGTTTTGACAATTTACTTTTTGGAATGAATATCATTTGTTGTCTCATAGTGGTAAGAATTTATTTTCATGGCGAGTCCAAATTAGTTTCCTAAGGCATGTGAAATAGAACCTCTTTGAAGGATTTTATTTGTAGGAAAGGGAAAAAGTTGAATGCTGCAGAACCTTTATGAAGTTTGAAGCTGGCAGGACAGGTCCCATGATGCGATTAAGGTTCCCTCTGTTTTTGGCAGAGGTCAAAATTGTTTCTATTGGAGTTTTTAGCTCGTACACACTGATGCTTATGGATGATTCTTCCACATCCCTTCTACCGTGACTTGCACCGATAGAGATAACTCAAAAAAATTGTGTTTTTTACCATGGCATCACTTGTTCTACTTCATAGAGGTTTTACCCTGGCATCACTTATGATCGGAAGGACCAGTCCCATAATGCCATTAAGTTTGTCTGTGTTTGAATAATCAATATATGCTTCGTTATCTGGGATACTTACTAGCTTTCTTAGTATTTTGGACCAGCTGATTTGTCAATAGAGTGATGCTGTATGTGAAGACTGATTTACAAATTTATATATTAGTGGAGTTAGACTGTAAGTGATCATTTAATCATATTTAACTATCCATGAGAATCTATGACATTACTCAGTATACTAATTTTGTAAACCAATCTTCGTGTATGCATTTTTATTCTTGTCAAGATTTGCTTTGCTTAAACAACTTTTAAGTTTACTCTGATGTATATTGGACTGCAAGCGAAACAGCTTTGTGTTAATTATGACATTGATGTCTTCAGTTATTCTTTGTCTTGGTGGAGACTTATTTAACTATTCTGTGAGAACTCAGCCTCTGGTGAACTGGGATATTTCAGTATCTTGATTTTACTTGCCCAGTCATCCACAATTACTGCCCTTGAGTGCGGTGAATCTTTTGGATGGTAAAACTTGAGCTAGCAAATTTGTTGAAGGGTACCTTTTTGTTAGTGCTGTAGCATTGGCTTGTATTGGTGTTATCTTGATGCAGTGTTACTCAATATTACTGTCACTGCACTTGCTCTTAAGAGCACAGGGCAAGTCACAAATTTCGAGCAAGTTTTAGTAGTGGGTTATATCAAGGAGGATCAATCACTTTTGGCGGGATGATTGGACAATGGATATTGTTGTCTGCATTGCTGAGAGGCTCTTCCAGATAAAACTGGATGAGCTAATTATCCACCTCTTAAAAAAGAGAAACCCCCCCCCCAAAAAAAAAAAAAAAAAAAAGAGGATAAAAATAATTTTGGTTTATCTTGGACCTTGGTTTCTAATAAACTCTATCTACATGTGTAGTTAAAGAGATTGGAGCTGAAACTGAAGCAGTTTGCAGAAGTTGAGACCTTGTTGATGAAAGAATGCGAGCAGGTTGAGAAGACAAGGCAGAGATTGGCTGCTGAACGAGTGCGAATTATATCAACCCGCTTTGGAGCCACAGGAGTCACTTCGCATGCAGGCGTAACAGGAGTTGCTTCTCCAATGGCTAACAGCAGCTCTGGCAACCCTAGACAAGCAGGCATCTCAGCATCACCTTCGCAACTGAGCAACCCAGGATATGCCACTAATCAACAGATTCCTCCTCACATGCCATTCATCCAACAACGGCAGGCGGTGTTTCCACTTGGGCCAAGGCTTCCACTTTCAGCGATAAACTCGTCATCAGCACCTTCTTCAAGCACAGCATTTAATGCTCCCGGCAATTCCCAGCCTAGTCTCAATCATCAAATGCTGAGGTCAGTACCAGGGACTAACTCTAGTTTAGGTTGAAAAGGATAGCAAATGTATCTTAGAGTAGGTGTTCCATTAATTTAACAAATTGGACGTGATTATTATGCTGGGAATTTCCAAGAACCAAGGGAAGTTGTCACTAAGGTATAATGAAAATTGTTCACACACCCTTCTTTGTATGTTGCTGCATTACATTTTTTTCTTTTACTTTTTGGCTTGGCAATTTCGTCCCTTTCCCCAAACCCCCAAGAGATAGAGACGAACCTCCAACATGTCGAGATAGATTTGGCTTAGGAATTCATGCGCCGCATTACTGATAGGGGCCGCGCCAGTGGTAATCAATCGAGAATTCAGTGTATTTCTGAACATAGAGAGAATTGACTAGGTGAGGCAGGACTTTAGAGATTAGTATTCTCGTTAGGTTAAGCACACAAAAAAAGTGGCCATCTCTGATTCCAAAGGTAGATTGCAAATCTTAGGAAAAAAAAAAC
Source organism: Eucalyptus virginea (assembly GCA_014182375.1). Lineage (NCBI taxonomy): Eukaryota > Viridiplantae > Streptophyta > Magnoliopsida > Myrtales > Myrtaceae > Eucalyptus > Eucalyptus virginea. The sequence continues at coordinate 33,998,304 of CM024519.1, read as the reverse complement.
TTAGCAGTGCGTTTGGGAAGACTTTTGGGAAAAGTTTTTGAGAAAATGTAAAGGCCCTTGAGTTAAAGGAGTTTTTCAAAATGTAAAGTGTGTTTGGTTAAAGGAGTTCTTCAAAATGTAAAGTGTGTTTGGTAAATCGTATTTGTGAAAGTCTATTGGAAAGTATCTTTAAGCAAAATAGTATTTGGGTAAATTAAATTTGCAAAAGACTTATATTATTAAAAAAAAAAGGAAAGAAAGGAGAGTTGGCCGGCCAAGGGCTTTGCTGGCTACCGCCAGCCAAGGGCTTTGCCCTTTATTGTTAGTGAAGAGCTAACAGTTGCCGGCGAAGGGTAAGCGGTCCGGCGAGTCCAGCGAGGGGGAGGCGGCGGGGCGAAGGGCAGCGTTGAAACATTGTCAGTTAGAATTGAATCAATTTACTTTTCCCACGGTGTGGATCGGACCACCCCCTTCGCCCATCCAATTTTTCATGGGGAGAGATGGCTCGAGCGAGTTGAAAGATGGACGAGGACGCTACATAAGACGTGCACAGCGGTACGGGGAAAGAAGTCGATGGTATTGGAACTGCATGGTTCGAGGGAATCGTATGATTCGAGGTCAACTGTCCAGCGCTGGGCCGAGCGGGCTAGTGAGACGGAAGACATGGCTCGTCGCGCTAACATCGAGGCATGCTGCCCTGGAATGGGTATGGAATATCTGTAGGACTTTAGTCAAGCATTAATACGTTCCAATACTGCCTAATCACTTCACTACCATTAATAAGCGACAACAAAGAAGCACCTACAATAAAGTAGCAAAGCTTGGTGCTTAGAAGTAGAGCCTCTGCTAAGGAAGTTGGCCTTGTGGGATGCATTCTTGTCACAGAATAAAGCAACTTATGACCTCATAAGTCATGACACGGCTCACTCAACCACACCAGCACTCGAGCTCTTTGACATTAATGACCGTTTCGCTTAAGCACATGGTCGAATGAAGATGCTCTTCAATCACAACTTCCTATTCAGGCAGAGGGATATCGGCCAAATCTTTTCTGTACGGGATTTCTTCTGCTTCCTCTTCCCCATCAGCATCTTTCAACCCGCTCTCTATGTTGCCAGATTTCATCAGGTTGTGCTTGGTTGGCTCTACAAAAGTTACAATGGTGTCCCTCCGAAAGGTCAGATAGATTACTGCGAAGATATAGACTGCCATTAAGGGAAAAACAATGATCCCGACAAATACGTTCGCCACTTTTGGTAGACTGTTGTGAATCAGCCAACCCACAAAACCTTTGCTCAAGTAATATATGTTGATGGCGATTATTCCGAAGCCAAGAATCCATGAGATGACCATTATCTGCATGAAAATTTCATTAGCACCAGCGTTGTTTATGCTTTAAAGACCAGCGTTGTTTATGCTTTAAAGGTCAGCCTTTTGGTCTAACAGTTCTTGTACATAAGGATGAGTTCACTAGGTGCACTTGCAGACAGTGCTTTTGGATGCACAAAGCAAGTGGCGATTGCTTTAAACTGGAAAATATCAACTTACAATGACGGAGTTCTTGTGTGGTCCCATCTTGCTGGTGCTGCTACTAAATTTGAGGAGAGGGATGAGAGCGAACGGAAGTTCAAAAGAAAGAATCATCTGCTCAATTCCACATAAAAAGTTTTGCAATCAGTCAAAAACTGGAAGAGAAACATGGAGAAAGGCATATTTTGGATGTTCAAGTCGACTAGTTACGAACCGATGCAATGATAATGAGTTGTCCTGCACCAGAAGATCCACCTATTATTGAGACAATAAGACTAGGTGTGATGGCGATGCACCTTGTCAACAAATTCCTTTTCCACTTCTTCATCTTTAGGTTCAGAAATCCCTGTATGTAATGCATACCCATTCAATTGGCAAGCTTAGTTTAAATTAAATAAACTTGAATTCAGTATTTAGCAGCCTTTTTTTTCCCTTGAAGAGACCTGCATTATGTATTGCCCTGCATAGGTGCCTGTGATGGTGGAACTCTGGCCGGACGCCAGCAGTGCAATGGCGTATATGGTTGAGCTTGATCTTCCCAGCACATTCTACATATATTGACTTAAAGAATTATCAGAGGGAGAACTCTCGGGATAGCAACCGATCCTGTATTCCAAGAAATCACAAATAATCATGCACCTTTAAGAGATCCGATGCATTGTTCAGTGTGAGATCATTGCACGTGTCCCTATTGCTATTGGAGAGATTGTTGGCTGAGCAAACGGCACCCGAGACCGAGACAATTGAAACGTTTATCAGAAAGGCTATTAGCAACGCGAAACCGCTTTCTATAAGGAAATATCTGCAGGCATCCTGCGAAGTAAACAGAGTATCGGTCATTGACTGTCATTTCCCGGAAATAACAACAAAAGATTAAAAAAAAAAAGGAGCTCCCATATATTGGCATTGTGGTACTTATATAAACATGCATATGCAGATTCATGTAAATTGTTCCAGTGGATATCATGCTTACATTGATGCCACGGACAGATCTCGGTACTTTCCTGGACAACACCAATGCAGAGTGGAGAAATAGGTTGTGACTGTCATAGAGAAAGAAGAGGACCAGTCAGAAGAGCTGATCCAAAGACAACGAGAGCATGTCAAAGGTCACTTCATGGTGAGAGGAGATGTTTCTTATGTACAGGAAGACAGCTTACGGCATGACGAGGGCGCCCAAGAGAGCAACGGCACTGCCAGTGGCTCCTTGACCGCTAAGCTTAGGGACAAACATGCCCTTCAGGACATCGGATGCGGGAGGCTTCACATAACTCATTTCCCCAAAGAAACATGCTGCCATTGTGAACACCAGCAATGCTATCAGCATTTCCAGCTTCCTTACCTGCAATAATTTCACAAGAAACCAGAAAATTTTGAGCAACACTAGTTCGAATTCTGTGTTGAGCCAGTACAGTGAAGGGCTGTAGAAGGATCCTTGTACGGGCCGGGTCAAAGGGGAAATGATGTGGTAGTCTGTGTGCTCCTTTTTCATGAGGCTATTGATAGGCCTTACATGATTCAAGTAATATGCTCGGTCCGGTCTAACACACCGGCAATCCATCAAGATCATGTGAGTATTACATGTATTTGTACAAGACTCTGTTCGTAACAGTCCTTAAGATTAACAGCTCGATTGATAGATTTAGATCCTAGTGCGGCTCTATTTTCCGGTTAACAATGCCAAGCTACATTAGTAACATTTAGGTAAATATAGAAGGGAAAATTTTAAACTAAAGTCTGAAGTGGCTAACTTAATCCTAAATAAGTTGACCGATTCATTCTTCTTTAATTTGTTTGCACCACAAAGACACTTCTCTGGACTTTGCCATCTAGTTTTATGACTCCCCACCAGATCAGCATCATGCAAAATTACGCCTCCAGTGCCGATTTGAGACAAAGAATTTCATCTTTGATTATTATGCATTGCTTGTGTAGCAATTAGTTTACAAATTGTTAGTTACATGCTTGACTTAGATCCTTCGAAAGTTAGTTTAGCTGTGGAATAAATATTCGACTTTTTCAAATTTTGGATGGAATCGTTGCACCTGGAATAAAGCCCGTGCAAACGAACAGCGATGCAGATTTGAAGTACCAAATGTACGAGTAGAGTATGAAGGACAGAATCAGGCAAGGAAGTGGGTTGGCATAAAAAAGGCAACCAAGAGCAATCTATAAAATAAAGAATAACAAGAAGAGCAAAAACAAAACAAATTGGAGGCGTACCCCATATCTTTGTAGGCCAAGAAGCAGGAGTGTACTACAGCCAGTGAACAGTACCCCAGCAAACAGTGGTATGTGGAACAGAATATTCAATGCAAAGGCTGTCCCAATTACTGCATATCAACGAAATAGAGAAGATATCATTTACTCTATAGTCAGTGTAAATAAACAAGATTATAAATGACTAAAAAACATATGTCCTGACAGAACATGCCTTCAGGTATGTCCGCAGCAATCACAGCAACTTCAGCGAGCAGCCAGAGGCAATACTTCACCGCTATGGGATACTCAGCCTTACATAGCTCTGCTAAGTGTTTCCCTGAAAAGATTCAATTCGAATAATAGAATCGAAAGAAATCATGGAACCTATGTCATCTTTATTGAAATTTGTAGTGTGTTCTGGTCTTTTACCAGTGCTCACACCCAGATTTGCAGCGAGCGACTGGATGATTAGAGCAAACACCATCCCAATTAGTACCACCCACAGAAGCTGGAATCAACAAACGCAAGTGTCAGCGACTTAATTCTCTCTTCCCTTGCTCCTCTTGCAATTTATGCCAATCCTTCATTATAAAATGAGGAGTATAGTAGATCTACTAGGACTAATTTATTTACCTCATATCCATAGGAAGCCCCAGCTTGAAGATCTGTTTCCACTGTAGCACAGAAAACCATAATTGCATCTTTGTGAATCAGGAGGGAAAAAAAAGTAAAAAAAAAAAAACCAGTGCTATATTATATTCAAACTTGATTTTGACTCGAATAGTCGAAGCTCGATATGCTATCGGTGCTTGGTCAATGGGCTTCATTTTACAAGTTCGAGTTAAACGCAATGAGGTATTCCATGATCTTGAGCTTGGTGCTAAAGTTCTGAAAGTATGATGAAATCCAAAAAGGATGTGCCCATATGGACACAAACAAAGATGTTCAACAACCCGATTAGGATATCGAGCCATCCAGTCAACTATTTCGAATGCTCAAACTTGATCACTTCAACTTTGGATCTCTTCGAACTTTAAAGGATTCGAGCCAAACATGAGCAATTTGCAGGTCGAGCTTGAGTAATTCACTTGATACTTGACAGGACTTTCACCCCGAGCATATGACAATTCCTTAGCCATGTGTCCATGGTTAAGCAAGAAAATGGCAAAATGGTTTTGTTTCTATCCAATCTACAGCAAGTTTTTCCATTCAAAATTTGACACTTGATCTTACAGAGTTGGTGTTTTGAAAATATAAGTACCTTTGCGGTTAAAGTAACTAATTGATTGATGTTAAGTTTTGGATGAAGGTTTTGTCAAAGTCGAGCAATCTCAAGACCATCGAAAGTTTTTTCCTAGCCATGTTACACGTAGAGATAGGGATGGTTTACGGTTTCCGGGGTCGAGGTAAGCCAGGGAGACGAGGAAGCCAGGGCCCACGAATGACATGAATTTTCTCCATCCGGCTTTCTGCTCGTCACGAAAAACAATGGAAGCTCGTCAGTCACTCCTCAAAAAGTTTTCTTTCGACGCTGTTAATGAACACCTACGCGGAAGTAGGTACGCGACAGCTCTTCGTATGGACGGCAGGAGAGCTTATGATAGAAAGGTACCTGGTGGGGCTGATGATGGTCGTCGTGCTCCTTGTCATGATGCTGATGATGATCCATGCTTTTGTTGTCGTCGGTCGCACGAGGCGGTGGAGGTGGCGGGGTGCTCCTCCCCTCCGAGTCTATGGCCAGTATGCGGTTGCTGCCACTGCCACCGCCACCGCCATCGCCGTGACCCGGAACTGCATCACCGATCACCTGCTGGTCCTGCATCCCTTGCATGCTCCTCTCTCTCTCCCTCTCTCTCTCTAGGTGAAGACTTCAATGATGTTCACTGTGGCCAGAAATGGCATTTATACCGCGAGGGGTGAGAGTTAAAAAGCAGTTAATACAGATTTGTCTGGATTCCAACATTAGGACTCCCACATTAGGACTCCCCGTTAGGACAGCTTAGGAGTCCCTGGTTTGACACTTAAATGGCTTTCGTTCCCTCCTCTACCCTCTCCACACACGCCATGCCGTGGGAGGTGAGAGGTCACATCTTCCTGCTGCAAAATTGATTTTACACAACTCAGCGCCCCTCTTTTCTTTCTCTATTTCCAAAATTAGATCGTGTACCTCTTAAACTTATAAAATGCTAAACTCGATTCCTGGGATGTTTGAATCAAGATGTAGATTAAGTTATCATAAAAAAAAAAAAATTGAGAGGACATAAACGTGCACACGACGTAATTGTTGCAAAGATGACATGGAAATTAACAAATTTTGCAAGTCAAGTTAAATGCGGGAAAAGAAAAATACCAAAGAAATCAACGAGAAATGATAGAGAATATAAGATATTTATGTGATTTGATTCTAGTATTGATACCTACCTAGCCCTAAATTAAACCCATAATAGTTGGCAAGTTTTTATTTTGCAATCTCTCACAGAAAAAAATTCACTTGAAAAACTGACAAAAAAAAAAAAAAAAAAAAAAACCTAATGCTCCATGTGACCCTATTCCCATCAGGTTTTTTAAGTTTAGTTTCATACTCTACTTAATTTTTATTTCAATTCTCTCTCTGCCCATCTCCACAATCAATCCTCTTTGTGAGGTATACCTCATATTTTATACATTCCTCACAAGGAGCTATTGTGATTTGGCGGAACCATGAAAATTAAAATTGGAATCGACATAATATCTTGAATTATCGGCCATTGCTCAAGGGAGAATTGAGAATTCTTTTAGGAAGAGATCTCTCGTCATAACATTCTCTTGAATTCTTAAAACATCCGTCGCTCCATTCCCATGCCCTTTCTCGATTAAGCTAGCGGAGGCTCCGGCTGACTTTTGATGAATTGTTGTTGCCTGATGAACATGGACCGTCCTGTAAAAATGTCACCTCATGCGACACATGGTAATGATGTTAATTTCGTCGAAATATTAATCGATGCTGATTAAAGGCATAAAGTACCACAAAATTGAATTTTTGATGCGTGAGTGACTGAAACTCAACTTTAAAGAAAATTTCAATATATATTAAATGGGAAAGTGGTACACCTGTTAAATTCATTGTGTATATAGAACATAATTTGAAGAATGAATCATTAATGTCCAGTTTTTGGTTCTGACTATCAACTGTTCGTATTCTGATATGTTGATCAATGTGGTGATAAGTATAAAATTTTGTTTAGTGGAAAACTCACAATTTGAAGTATATCCTCCTAAACATAATTGCTCGAATTGCTTAAAAACTATATGAACGAATTTTTTTTTCATCATTCATGAAAAAATTTAGCTATGAATTATTATCGATAATGAAAACATTTTTTTGCTGACCAATTATTCCAAGCGGTATAGCCAATTATTTTTAAGATTTTTTTTGAATTATTTATTTTTTCGCGAAATAAACCAACTTAAATACATAGAAATTTGTTCTTAAATTTCAGGAATCATAAGTGAGACAAGATTCATTTGGCCTTTAGTCCTAGAATGTAACCTTGTCCTTTTGCAAAGAGTCTTCCAATTTTGTCTGACCAGATTCTCCATGGTGCTGCCACGTCACTGGTCGCACACATAGGGGAGGCGACACGTGTGACCCTACCCTTAAATCGGTGGAGTTGCACAAGATGTCTCAAAATTTCTGAGGATGTGTCCAAACTTATGCAGTGCGAGTTTCGAGATTTTCTATCTAGATGTGTTGCTAGCGTTTAAGGTTTTTTTTTTTTTTTTTTTTTTTTTAACAAAGCTAGCGTTTAAGCTTCACTTGTACAAAGATAAATCCAAATACTTCACAATACACAACTTAAAAATAATAATAATAACTCTTTCATTCGGACATACCCTCCTCCTCCTTCTGCAACATGCATCTAAAGGCACCTCCATCTTTGACTAAATGATTAATCAAACCAGATTGATTCGAATGAAGCTAAACGAGCGCCTTATAATCTTTGTCAAGCAAGAGTTGCAATATGATAATCCAAGCAGTAAAACTTGACCCGCCATCCCATCCACTTTGCAGAACATTGCTCCTAATGCTTTTGGAGACCTCTAGTGCGGCTCCTCCGACCTCTTAGAAAGCCCATTTTAGTTTAATCTGACAATTTGGAATTTCATGGAGTGGGGACAGCGTGAAGCATTGATGGAAAACGACAAAGAAACGAATTGACATGTTACATCAATGAGCCCAATAAGATCGTAGCTTCTTCTCTCTATCTCTACTAAAATATTGTCTGACGTCTTTGAAAGGAGGCAAAATTGATTCTCTTATATGGCAAGGTCCATGCCACTCTTCAATCAACTTGTGCTGTCCATATTGTAGGAATGGTCCATGCCGTTCTCACTGTTGTCCTCTTTTAATACGCATGCTGCAGTATAGAAAAATAAAAGGGACTGCAGTTTAAGACACATTAGTGAACCGCGTTTTTCTTTTTAAATTTTAATTCAAGAGAATTTTGGATATGCTTTAATGAAATTTGACGGACCTCTATCACCCCCTTATATGTCGAGAGTGGGATCCTCAGCAAAAGGGGCCGATTCCCTATCTAGGGGGTTTTGACTCTTGTTGAAAGATCGAAACTTCTATGTCTAGCCATAATTCACTCATTGAAAGGGTTCAACGGCAGCTTGGCATGGAGGGACAGGTAGGCCCTAGACATGGGTTCAACCTTTTTGGTTGGGTTTTGGGTATCGGGTAGAGGAAAGATTTTGTAGACATATATCACCAATATATTTCAAACTTCATGGAAAATCTTTAAGCCCTGTTTGCAACATCAGGTGTAGAAAGAATTTTGTAAAACATATACCACGAAATTTTACCAAACTATAGAAGAAGACGTTGTTGGTTTCTTTTTTCTTTTTCTTTCTAAACTGGCAAATATAAGACATATACCACCAAATTTTACCAAACACGTACAATTTAAGTCAACTTAGACCTTGCACCTCAAACGAATTTGAAGTCTCAAATTTAAGTCATATTAGACATAATCTCTTCAATGAGACTCTACTTAAGTATCTTATCCTATATATTAAAAAAATTAGTGAATGATGGCTACACGTATTGCATCATGCATTTCGCTCTATTTAAGTGTCTCATACATTAATGATGGCTATACATGTTGCATCATGCGTGTTACTCTATTTAAATATCTCATCCTATGTTTTTTTTTTTGGTCAATTTCATCATATATATTTTAGGGTTAATATCCTAAAAAGTCTCAAACTAATACACGTGTGATAAATTTACCAAAAACTAATTTTTTGACCATGAAAAGCTCAAATTGGTACACCTATAACAAATTTATCCAAAAATGAACACAGAAAATCTCAAACTGGTATGCTTGTGATAAATTTATCTCAAACTAATTTGTTCAAACGCCAAAAATCCCAAACGAGTACATTTGTGACAAATTGGATTAATATAATAAAAAAAACCACACAAATTGTATAACTGTGATAAACGAAGAGTAAAATCTCAAATTTGTATACCAGTTAATTGTCACGTATCATTCAACTTAGTAATTTGACAGTGAAATCTAATGGAAACTAATAAATGATAAATTTATCATAAGTGTACTAGTTTGGGTAAATTTGTCAAATATATATCAGTTTAGGGTTTTTATGGTCAAAAAACTAGTTTTGAGTAAATTTGTCAAATGTGTACCAATTTAAGATTTTTGATGGTTAAAAATTAGTTTGGGGTAAATTTGTTATATGTGTACTAATTTGGGGTTTTTCAGGATATTAATCACCCTATATTTTATATTCCAATAAGTGAAGCTCGACCACATTTATGGCATTAATCATTGCATGCCCACTATTAAATTCTGGCAGAACATGTGTTGATTCTTACACATATAAAACATTATCGCTCTTCTTGCTGTGTCTTTGTCATTACAGTGAGTGATGGGGCAGGCTAATTAAGTCAAATATTACTTTATTGTACAGATATTTCTGCAATGAGTTATATATATCTTTTATTTTATTGGGTATGGACAAGAAGCAATGATCTGACTTTTGGGTAGTTTTCAATTCCATGAACTTATTCCTATTTTCAATATATATTTTGCAACTTGGATTTATAACTGATGGGTTTATCTATATGTTGATGGGCCTAAGTAGGCCCGTCCGCCCATTTTGGGCCTAAAAGCCTGGCCCGCAAGATAAAGGCCCATGGAGGAATGGTTGCGATGTGAAAGGTTACGTTGCTTTTGATATGAGGGGTTGTGTCCTTTTGGAGGGACGTTTTACGTTGAAGAGATGCGCCTCTTAGAGGAGACTCTTTTGAGGGAAAGAGAAAAAGAAAAAAGGGTATGTACCTTTTGGTGTACGTACGTAAGAAACTTTCTCCCCCTCCAAAAATAACGTAAGACAGTACGTTTCCAAGAGATAGAGTTTTCTCCCCCTAACAGCAACAGTACGCTCTTCGGTAGAATAGGATCAGGATTCTTCCTTGAACTTCAACATTTGTGTTTAATTTGTGGACAATAAGGTACGCTCGATTCTGTGGTGTATCTTTGATCGGTGATACATGTTATTCTTGAGCTCGTCTTCTGCATTCGTTTTAGGGGTTCGATTGAGTGTCGGACCGGTTTTAGGGAATCTATTACTCCCAACAATAACTTACTAGAATTGTACATATCATTAAGCCTCAGATATTTTTTCAACTACCCTCCATGGATATGATCTGATCCCCTTGGACCTACAAAAATTCTCCATTTTTTTTTTTTGTTAAATAAGGAAGAGGAGAATGGACTGCATTTATTTTTGTGTATACATTGTGCAAAGTGGCAAACTGGTTAATAAAATTTAAATAATTTATAACTTAATCTGCTATGACAAAATTTTATTATTAAAATACATTTTGCTATATGCTCGAATAAATAGTATTGACATATGGTCTATAAGGAGGGTAACCTGTACACATCAAATTTATGTGCGAACAAACTTTGTTGACACCGACACGCTCATGGTGTATTTATTTAAAAAGGACACATCTTATTGTTGTATTAAAAGCCCCTTGGAAATTGGAACGATTGCCACGATACTTGCATTAATCATTTGGGTTAATACCCTGAAAAACTCCAAACTGGTACACTTGTGACAAATTTATCCCAAACTATTTTTTTGACCACCAAAAACCCTAAACTGGTATACCTTTGACAAATTTATCCCAAACTGGTATACTTGCGACAAATTTACCCCATGTTAGTTTTTATTAAATTTTATTATCAAATTATTAAGTTAAAGGACACATGATAGTTGACCAAGTATACCAATTTAGGATTTTATGCTTTCTGTTTGTCACAGTTTACAATTTTTGTGATTTTTTTGTGATATTAATCCAATTTAGCAAAGGGTATATTTGTCACAAATTTACCATTTTGAGGGGTTTTTTTGCAATCGAATAAATTATTTTGGAGTAAATTTGTCATAAATTTACCAGTTTAGGGTTTTTATAGTCAGTCGGGGTAAATTTGTTACGGGTATACCGGTTTGGGGTTTTTCATGGTCAAAAAAATAGTTTAGGGTAAATTTGTCACAAGTGTACTAGTTTGAGGTTTTTGAGGATATTAACCCTAATCATTTTTAAGGTAATGAAAACATAAATTTCATTATATTTAACACTTCGTTCGTTTGTTTCACGAAAAATAAATTATTTAAAAAATATATTTTAAATAATGATTAATTATTTTGCTGAAATAATTAGTCAATAAAGATATTTTCATTATCAACAATAATTATGTCTAAACATTTTTATGAATAATGAGAAAAATTTTGTTCATTCATTTTTGTGAGTGTTATAAGGGATTAATTTTAGAAAAATATTTTTCAAATCATTCATTTTTTGCAAAATAAATAGATCATAAGTATTGTCATCATATCTATCTATCCAATATTAGTTAAATCCTAACAAAGGGCTTGATGGCCCACTTGGAAATTTAAATCAATGTTCTATATTTAATTTGACATTATAAATTTCTATGTAATTGGACAACTTCTCTTGTTGGTAAAATTTATGCAATCAAGCTTTTTTTGCTATTGACACTGTTAATATATTTATGCAATGTGTTGGAGCGGTAAGCTTTTATAATTAAAAGGGAAAAATAGTTAATTGCACAAAAAATTTCAAGAAGATAAAATTCAAAAGCTAGATAAGTTGTAGGGGTTGAAAGTGAATTAAATCCTAAACCCTCAAATGACATAAATTCAGAATCGCGAAGTAAACACCGCTCATTCTACAGAATGAGAAGAAAAGGATCTTCACAAGTACACGAAGAAAAGCAATATATATGTGCGTGTGTTGTGAAAGGATCCTCACCGAGTGAAAGGATGTGTTGCGCAACAATTGTATATGGAGCGATAAGCCAAAAATATGAGACTTTCCAACGTCCAAATCCAAAATTTGTTTGGTTTCGACATTTGGTCGACTCGATATATCGAGTTAGGCATATGACCAATAAATAATTTTTCTTCTCCTAACGATAACATTAGCATGCACAACTTTTCTTTCTTTGTTATTTTAATTCAGTAGAAGAAAGGGTGCATTTGTTTTGCTAAAAACATTTTTTAGGAAAACTTTTTTCTCATTTTCCGGCATTTGGTTTGTTTAGGAAAATAAATTAACGGAAAATATTTCCCTAATCAATGGAAAATGTTTTCCTATCAAAGCTTAAATTTAGGAAAATAATTTCCCCTTTAAAAGAACCGGAAAATGTTTTGTGAATATACCAAAACTTAGTTTTCGGGTACTTGGTTAACAAAACGATTGTTTTTATAAAAATATATATTTTTAAAAATTCGAATATATTTTATTTTTTCCTTTCCTTTTTCTTTTCTTCCTTTTTCATTTTGCTTCTTCTCAGCTTGTCGTCGATTGCCATGGTCAGAGAGCTCGCAGCCTTTGGGGGCGAGCTGGCGAGGCTTGAGCCTCGTCGGACCGAGCAACCTCGTAGTCTCTAGTGGCAAGGCTTGAGCTTGGCTCTTGCGAGCTAGCCAGGGAGGAACCGCTAGAGGAAGTAGATGGGGATGGCGTGCGAGGAAGCAAAGGAGTGGTAGAGAAGGAGAAGGAAAAAAGAAAAAGAAAAACAGAAAAGAAAAAAATAATTTAAAAATACAAAAATATTTTATTTTTTATTTTTTTGTGAGATAAAATTATGAAATTGAAATCATTTTCCAATGAGGTCCAAACATTAAAAATTTTTTTTGGTCATACATTACCAAACAAAGGAAAATTAATCATTTTCTTGAAAAATGCTTTCCTAGATAACACTTTTTTTTTTTTTTATTGAGTTTTTCGCGAAACAAACGTACTAATCATTGAATGTACATTGTCCTCTTTGTAAGTGGATTACCCATCACATAACTTCAATATAGCACACTATGAACTACCATGTGTAAAAAATTTAATGTTGAGATCACCCATTACTTTTTGCTCGTGTCTTAGGTGGTCCATAGGATTATTAGATTACTTCGCGAGCATATGATTTATTTGGTGGCAAAAGCAGATAGTTGGAAGAAATTCGTGTGATCAAGTACAAAAAGTTAAAGTATACGCTGCCAGTATAAAAGTGGTATTTGTTGACCCTTGATTCTATCAGGGTTTTAATTATACATTTTCTCAACAATCATTAAATCAAGGGTGAAGGAGAAGACTTGCTTTCAAATAACTTGAACCTCTATTGCACTTTTATACAAGGGATGTTTCCTATAATTACTCATCAAATAGTAGTGAAATTCAAACCACAATGACTGTCTTAACATTTAACTCAACGTCCAAAGGTTCTCAAAGGAGAAAGAAATTTCAGAACTGAGATATTTAAAGCGAGAGCTAGAGTCAAACTATGCCTCCTTTCATCCCACTATTCTTATGCATATTCATTGCCAGAGCTGTGCTCGAGTATGACATTCGAGATAATTTAAGAGCTGTGAAAGCGAAATCACACATCCTTCTTTGTATGTTGCTGCATTACGTTTTTTTCTTTTTACTTTTTGGCTTGGCAATTTCGTCCCTTTCCCCAAACCCCGAAAGAGATGAGAGTCGAACCTCCAACATGTCGAGATAGATGTGGCTTAGGAATTCATGCGCCGCATTACTGATAGGGGCCATGCCAGTAGTAATCGATCGATAATTCAGTGTATTTCTGAACATAGAGAGAATTGACTAGGTGCGGCAGGACTTTAGAGATTAGTATTCTCGTTGGGTTAAGCACACAAAAAAATTGGCCATCTCTGATTCCAAAGGTAGATTGCAAATATTAGGGAAAAAAAACTTTGCACTGAATTCTTTTTTCAGTAGCTTACCTTCAACTGGACTTGACCAGTTATCTGATCTTGACCAACTGCTGCCATGTTTAGCCAAACCGTAATGCCTGCCACGCGGTGCTTTGTTGGCACCACATAGCATTTGCATGGGTGCCCTTGAGCACTTAAGTGGCCACTTGGAAAATATAGGAACAGGAACTTTATGTCGGCCGTGACCTGCTCGTTGGCTGACTAGATCAACGGTGATCTCATTGCTCCGGCAGGATCCCTAGTGTGGTCCGGCCATCAAATCAGAAGCCCAGACACCCTCTCTTAAAGTTGGGTCTGGCAACAATCTCTCATGTTGAATTCTAGAGGCAATGATTTAGGCCCTGTTTGGTTGAGCATTTGTGAGGGGCTTTGGGCCTGCAAAGCTCCTTAGGGAAAATACAAAGTGTTTGGCAAGTGTTTTGGAGACTCCTTTAACCAAATGTTAGCATTCCGAGTGCTCAAAACTCAATGTAGGTAGAGATTTATTTTGGGCTTTCAGCATTTCGAAGATACTAAGTCTACCGTTCATTGTCACTATTTATTTTCTTCCCCATCCATGGCGGTTGTTTGTCTTTCCCAATCTGCCACTTGAGTCGAACTTCTCTAACAATCGCCATTGTCGCCTAGGGGTTGTGCCTCCCTAGCGACCACCGTAAGGGGTGGCGCAACTCGCAACTTAGGCGATGCCACTTGAGTGCGCAACCTCAGGTGGTGTCACCGGGGTAGCGTGTGGCACCCCTCGACGGCCCCCGATCCGTTAGGGTCGCCACAGTTCGCTTACCTTTCACTTTTCCTTATATCACATATCACTTTGATACCATTTCAATTGCAGCGAGTCCATACAACCTGGGGGTTTACATCTTTTAGATCGGTCCCTTGCGCAGTTCATATACGGAAGGACATCCAACAACTCCCCTCTCTATATTCAGAAAACGATGCACACCAACTACACATTTATAGATAAAAGCCGTACACTTTTATTTACTTAAACCGGATGGACATCATTCATTGGTACTTCAAAATGCCGTAGTCTTCTATACTCGGTTACACTTCAAAAGATGACCGACATCTCCTCCAACAATTATACACTTAAAGTCCATCAATCAGTGTCGGCGTCCAAAAGTTCCTTCCTTTGCTATCCTCCTCCTCGAGGTCATATCCAACCGCTCAATCCATCTACTAATCTGAAATGTTGGTCCTTGAAGGGGTGAGTACAACCACTCAGCAGGTAAAGGATCAATAAACCACTCAATGCATCATGTAAAACAATCATAGCATAATACATGTCATTCATGCATTCAAGCATAACTTACCTTGAAGCCATGCATATACCATCATACATTCTCATCATAATCATATCACATACATATCATCATGCCATAGGTAATCATCATCATGTCATACACATATCATCATGCCATACACATATCATCATGCCATATGTGATCATCATCATGTCATACACATATCATCATGCCATATGTGATCATCATCATGTCATACACATATCATCATGCCATAGGTGTTCATCATCATGTCATACACATATCGTCATGCCATAGGTGATCATCATCATGTCATACACATAGGTGATCATCATCATGTCATACACATATCGTCATGCCATAGGTGATCATCATCATGTCATACACATATCTTCATGCCATAGGTGATCATCATCATGTCATACACATATCGTCATGCCATATGTGATCATCATCATGTCATACACATATCGTCATGCCATAGGTGATCATCATCATGTCATACACATATCGTCATGCCATAGGTGATCATCATCATGTCATACACATATCGTCATGCCATAGGTGATCATCATCATGTCATACACATATCGTCATGCCATAGGTGATCATCATCATGTCATATACATATCATTGTCATCATGCCACACATCCATACGTATGTCATCATATCACATGTGCATGATTCAATTTCCACTTTTATCTTTCAATTTGATCACCACATCTCTCTTTCTCGGGATCAGCAATATCATCCCATATTTTACCACTCGCACCCCAACCTGGCATCACGAGAAAAACCTCCGGCATTCAGCCATTTAAGGCCACCAAGCATCCAGCACCCCCACATTCCGGGCATCTTGCATCCCAACTGGCATCACGAGGCATTCCTTCGGGCACAAACCTCCGAGGCTTCCGGCACCCAACCATTCCGGGCATCTCGAAACTCCCGAGGACATCCGGCCATGTATCTCAATACAATCCGGGCATCCAGCACCCCCCATCTCGGGCATCCTGACACTCCCAGGGCATTATCAACCGCCTCCAACCGTTTCCTCATTTATCATTGTTCATGTTCACCAATTTATGTCTCAACTAAGCATGGCACACAATGTAATGGCAAACAAGATCACTTTCATCCTTTGATTCATACATGCATCTCCAATCATCATCATACATGCAGCAAGACACAATCATTCGTAACAATACCATTCATGGAGTCCATACAATTTAGAATAGTCCATTTATCATGCCTTTTTGAAGTTTACTAAATTCCAGCTTATACCATTTTAGAAAACATTTGAATTAAATATCCATATGATTCTCAAAAATCATGAAATCAAGACATGAGATAGACAAGACAATAAGATAACAATTTCGTGAAGAACACATGCCCTAAAGAGTTTCACACAAGAAGATATAATCCACACAAATACAGCATGCAATTTCGGATAGAAACAGATTGCGCATTTTTTGAAATAATAATTAAAATACCCGAATGACCTCCAAAAATTATGAAATTTTACCAGGTTATAGTTAAGACACTAAAGTATATTTTTCATGAAGACATCTAGGCCAGATTCGTTCTATATAATTTTCTATAGACGTCCGAAGCTCCTGATTCTAGCACCGAGACGTCCAGTATAGCTATTTCCGAAATATCGAGTTTTCACCCACATATCCTTCTTCGTTTCCTCTGAAACTTGGATATGTTGTGCCTCAAGAGGTCCCATACAACTTTAATTAAGAAATATAAGTGAAATTTTCAAAGAATAGTCACCATATAGGTCCAAGAAGTCTCGGGTGTCCAGTACCGTATTTCCAGATTTACCGTCTTCAAAAGAAAATCGATTCACTAGGCTACACTTGTTCGTTTTACCTCAAATTCGAGTATGTTAGTCTTTAGGATGTTCTATAAAAGTTTCATGAAGAAGTTGAAGTGAGATTTTCGGTAAAAAGCAACATGCAACCCACAAACTACCAAAAGGTCAGCAAAGCAGTTCCAGATCTAGTGTCTTCGTAGGAAGAGGGTTTTGCCCCTTAAATCTCAACCATTTTGTCCCAAATTTTAGTATGTTGTAGTTTAAGATGTTGTATACAACTTTCATGAAGGAATCAAGGTCAGAATCCAACTCGAAACATGCATGCAAGCCTCCACAAGTTTCTGGGTCGGGCGGTATACACGAAATCAGCAAATGTCTTTAAAAAACAAACCACATTAGCTTCGGTTCCTTGCCTCTAAACATCCACGAATTCAACCACACATGCAAGACACACATGCAAGAGTAGAAATTGATCCTAACTTGCCTCTAAGATCAAGTGAACGACGGCACACGGACGGCACACAGACGGCGACGGGCGGACGGCTCCTTCTCCTCCTCTCTCGGCTTCCCCTTCTCTCTCGCCACTCCCTCTCTCTCTCGCAATTCTCTCTCTCCCTTTGGCTTGGCCGAAAGTCCCCAACCGGCCACTCTCTCTCCTCCTTTTATTTCCCCTTAAACTTAATCATTGCAGCTGCATGTGGCTGCCCAAGATGGCCAATGGGGGCAGCCACACCTTGCGCAACCCTCATGCCACTTGGCAGCCCACATGCAAGGCTTATGGGCTTCAAGGTTTGGGCCGGTCTTGGGCCTTCATGGGCCGGTCGACCAAGGGGCTGGCATGGGCTGGTTGGACGGGCTTTTGGGCCTAAAATCAGCCCACCCTCTCCTATTCCTATTCCATTTAATCTTTATTTAAATAAACTTCTAATTTCAACTTATAGGCCCACGAAACTTTATAATTTAAATCAATAAAATTCTACTTATAAAGTGCACCACCAAGAATAACATTTCTATATCAATTTGCACTTTAATAAATCCTTGGGTCACTTGAAGATACATCTCCATCCAAGCAATCATCCTTTACAATGTTTGGCCTTAAATTAATTGAAATTTGTCAACTCAATGGCTAATACAAAATCAAACGGCACTTCCATTACCTACTCATGGTTCATGGTATGTTCAGGGGTTGTCATGAAATTTTGGGATGCCACATCGCGCGACCCAAGGGGCGTGATTGCTTGAGCTTGTGACCCTAGGCGGCGTCACTTGGGTTTGTGTGACCTAGGTGGCATCGCCTGAGGTCACAACCCCAAGCATTGCTTGGATTGCATGACTTGGGTGGCTACCTTAGCCGGCGTCACTTGGATTGCGATCCAAGTGACGCCTGAGATTGTGCGACTTGGCCGTCCAGCGGTGGTCTGGCGGTTAGCTGGTGGCAAACCCTAACCGGATTTAATTTTCAGACCTAAATAAAAAAGGAAATATAGCAAAAACCCATTACAAACGTGAGTTTCGGTATTTATGCATAGGCTATTTTCTAATGCTATTTGAAGTTATAATTTACCAAACGATATAGCATTTTAGAAAATTCCTTTATGTCAAAGGTATTTGTATTTTTCGAAAGCTATTTCTTCAAAGCCGAATCAAACGACCTCTTAGAGCACTTCACCTTTCCTTTTTATCCTATCCGATGATGTTTAGCGAATCTCATAAGGGGGAACACAGTCTCGGGACGAGTTAAACTTTAACAATGTCAAGGTCTTCTCTAGATGTCGAACTACTCACGCGAAGAATTGCCGGAGTCAAGCCCGGAGTCACTGGGGCACCCATCGAGTTTACTGGCCAATGGATGGTCAATTAGAATTGAATCAATTTACTTTTCCCAAGGTGTGGATCGGACCACCCCCTTCGCCCATCCAAATTTTCATGGGGAGAGATGGCTAGAGTGAGTAGAAAGATGGACGAGGACGCTACATAAGACGTGCACAGCGGGACGGGGAAAGAAGTCGATGGTGTTGGAAGTTGGAACTGCATGGTTCGAGGGAATCGTATGATTCGAGGTCAACTTTCCAGCACTGGGCCGAGCGGGCTAGTGAGACGGAAGACATGGCTCGTCGCGCTAACATCGAGGGATGCTGCCCTGGAACGGGTATGGAATATCTGTAGGACTTTCGTCAAGCAAGCTAATACGTTCCAATACTGCCTAATCACTTTACTACCATTAATAAGTGACAACAAAGAAGCACTTGGATTACAGTAGCAAAGCTTGGTGCTTAGAAGTTGAGCCTCTGCTAGGGAAGTTAACCTTGCGGGATGCATTCATGTCACAGAATACAGCAACTTATGACCTCATAAGTCATAGCACGGCTCACTCAACCACACCAGCACTCGAGCTCTTTTGACATCCATGGCCGTTTCGCTTAAGCACATGGTCGATGAAGACGCTTCAACCACAACTTCCTATTCAGGCAGAGGGATATCGGCCAAATCTTTTCTGTATGGGATTTCTTCCGCCTCCTCTTCCCCATCAGCATCCTTCAATCCGCTCTCTATGTTGTCAGATTTCATGAGGTCGTGCTTGGTTGGCTCTACGAAAGTTACAACGGTGTCCCTCCGGAGGGTAAGATAGATTACTGAGAAGATATAGACTGCCATTAAGGGAAAAACAATGATCCCGACAAATACGTTCGCCACTCTTGGTAGACTGTTGTGAATCAGCCAACCCACAAAACCTTTGCTCAGGTAATATATGTTGATGGCGATTATTCCGAAGCCAAGGATCCATGAGATGACCATTAACTGAATGAAAATTTCATCAACATCAGCGTTGTTTATGCTTTTGGATGAGTTCACTAGGTGCACTTGCAGACAGTGCTCGTGGATGCACGAAGCAAAGTGGCGATTGCTTTAAACTGGAAAATATCAACTTACAATAACGGAGTTCTTGTGTGGTCCCATCTTGCTGGTGCTGCTACTAAACTTGAGGAGAGGGATGAGAGCGAATGGAAGTTCAAAAGAAAGAATCATCTGCTCAGTTAAACATAAAAAGTTTTGCAATCAGTCAAAAACTAGAAGAGAAACATGGAGAAAGGCATATTTTGGAGGTTCAGGTCGACTAGTTACGGACTGATGCAATGATAATGAGTTGCCCTGCACCAGAAGATCCGCCTATAATTGAGACAATAAGACTAGGCGTGATGGCGATGCACCTTGTCAACAAATTCCTTTTCCACTTCTTCATCTTTAGGTTCAGAAATCCCTGTATGTGATGTATACCCCGTTCAATTGGCAAGCTTAGTTTAAAGTAAATAAAGTTGAATTAAGTATCTAGCAGCCTTTTTTTCCCCTGAAGAGACCTCCATTATGTATTGTCCTGCATAGGTGCCTGTGATGGTGGAACTCTGGCCAGACGCTAGCAGTGCGATGGCGTATATGGTCGAGCTTGATCTTCCCAGCACATTCTACATATATTGACTTAAGAATTATCAAAGGGAGAACTCTCGGGATAGCAACCGATCCTGTATTCCAAGAAATCACAAATAATCATGCACCTTTAAGAGATCCGATGCATTGTTCAGTGTGAGATCATTGCACGTGTCACTATTGCTATTGGAGAGATTGTTGGCTGAGCAAACGGCACCCGAGACCGAGACAATTGAAACGTTTATCAGAAAGGCTACTAGCAACGCGAAACCGCTTTCTATAAGGAAATATCTGCAGGCATCCTGTGAAGTCAACAGAGTATCAGTCATTGACTGTCATTTCCCGGAAATAACAACAAAAGATTAAAAAAAAAAAGGAGCTCCCATATATTGGCATTGTGGTACTTATATAAACATGCATATGCAGATTCATGTAAATTGTTCCAGTGGATATCATGCTTACATTGATGTCACGGACAGATCTTGGTACTTTCCTGGACAACACCAATGCAGAGTGGAGAAATAGGTTGTGACTGTAATAGAGAAAGAAGAGGACCAGTCAGAAGAGCTGATCCAAAGACAATAGGAGAGCATGTCGAAGGTCACTTCATGGTGAGAGGAGATGTTTCTTTTGTACAGGAAGACAGCTTACGGCATGACGAGGGCGCCCAAGAGAGCAACGGCACTGCCAGTGGCTCCTTGACCGCTAAGCTTAGGGATAAACATGCCCTTCAGGACATCGGATGCGGGAGGCTTCACATAACTCATTTCCCCAAAGAAACATGCTGCCATTGTGAACACCAGCAATGCTATCAGCATTTCCAGCTTCCTTACCTGCAACGATTTCACAAGAAACCAGAAAATTTTGAGTTACACTAGTTCGAATTCTGTGTTGAGCCAGTACAGTGAAGGGCTGTAGAAGGATCCTCATACGGGCCGGGTCAAAGGGGAATTGATGTGGTAGTCTGTGTGCTCCTTTTTCATGAGGCTATTGATAGGCCTTACATGATTCGAGTAATATGCTCGGTCCGGTCTAACACACCGGCAATCCATCAAGATCATGGAAGTATTACATGTATTTGTACAAGACTCTGTTCATAACAGTCCTTAATATTAACAGCTCGATTGATAGATTTAGATCCTAGTACGGCTCTATTTTCCGGTTAACAATGCCAAGCTACATTAGTAACATTTAGGTAAATATAGAAGGGAAAATTTTAAACTAAAGTCTGAAGTGGCCAACTTTATCCTAAATAAGTTGACCGATTCATTCTTCTTTAATTTGTTTGCACCACAAAGACACTTCTCTGGACTTTGCCATCTAGTTTTATGACTCCCCACCAGATCAGCATCAAGCAAAATTACGCCTCAAGTGCCGGTTTGAGACAAGAATTTCATCTTTGATTATTATGCATTGCTTGTGTAGGAATTAGTTTACAAATTGTTAGTTACATACATGACTTGGATCCTTCGAAAGTTAGTTTAGCTGTGGAATAAAGATTCGACTTTTTCAAATTTTGGATGGAATCGTTGCACCTGGGATAAAGCCCGTGCAAACTAACAGTCACACAGATTTGAAGTACCAAATGTACGAGTAGAGTATGAACGACAGAAACAGGCAAGGAAGCGGGTTGGCATACAAAAGGCAACCAAGAGCAATCTATAAAATAAAGAATAACAAGAAGAGCAAAAACAAAACAAATTGGAGGCGTACCCCATATCTTTGTAGGCCAAGAAGCAGGAGTGTACTACAGCCAGTGAGCAGTACCCCAGCAAACAGTGGTATGTGGAACAGAATATTCAATGCAAAGGCTGTCCCAATTACTGCATATCAACGTAATAGAGAAGATATCATTTACTCTATAGTCAGTGGAAATAAACAAGATTATAAATGACTAAAAAACATATGTCTTGACAGAACATGCCTTCAGGTATGTCCGCAGCAATCACAGCAACTTCAGCGAGCAGCCAGAGGCAATACTTCACCGGTATGGGATACTCAGCCTTACATAGCTCTGCCAAGTGTTTCCCTGAAAAGATTCAATTCGAATAATAGAATCGAAAGAAATCATGGAACCTATGTCGTCTTTATTGAAATTTGTAGTGTGTTCTGCTCTTTTACCAGTGCTCACACCCAGATTTGCAGCGAGCGACTGGATGATTAGAGC